>JAEVFJ010000016.1:0-648076 GCA_021029105.1 Cristinia sonorae
CTCCTGGTCACATGGGTTCCTCTTGTCAGCTCTCGGAATGTTCCGGACCCTCCTCGTCAGTGGATGTTTTCTGTCCAACTGTGCGTCTTGTAGCCAGATTTCGCGCTCTAAGGCTGGTCTGCGGATCTAGCGCTTGCCTGTGCAATTTCATGACATGTATGACTGGGTGGTCATGTGACTTGAACTGGTCACATGTCCTGTTGATGGGTGGTGCATACGTGTGGGTCCATGCGTACAGGTTATGTCTGTTTCCGGCAATTGCGCGCACATAGTGTGTGTTGGGTGATTGGTCCACTGTTTGTGAGTGTTGTGGATTGTGGAAGTAGGTCCGGGTGTTGGCGCTACCTTCCTAATAAGGCAGGTACCCTTATCAGAGGAAAATATCCTTGCTCAAATTGCGGTATTGGGCGCTTTCTTCATTCCTCCACCACCATGACCTTCGTGAACGTAGATGAACCCTACGCTCAGTGGACGGTGACCCACACCATAGTCTTCTCTATGTTGGGTGCTGCCACAGTTGCGGCCTTCGGGTGGTGGTTCTGGTACTTTCGCTGGACGTGGGAGGATACTCCGTGAGTGCTGTCGTCCAATTCGAGGGAAGTACGCAGCGAGCTGATGCGGAACGCTGCTGCTAGAATAGAAGAGGTGTTTGCTCTGGAGGTGGTTGCTCCAGAAGCGTCTGCGTCTGCGCCTGAGCCATGAGCAAGGGTATGTGCTTCTGCTAGGTTGCTGGGTACTAGTTCTGACTTGGTTGCAGCTACAGAATTTGAGCCAAATTCTGTCTGCCATGTATCAAACGGGTTTGATGCATGACACCGCATGGACCTAATCCAAGCCAACCAACACCATTGGAACCTTTGCCCGACTTTACATTTGAGGCGCCTCCTAGTCCAATGCAAGAGGACTTTGGGTTGGGTTCCGATGATGACGAGATGGAAGGCGACCCCGAACTTGAAACACAGTCGACCTCTTCGGTGCGGCGCAAGCCGATTGTTGTGAAGTTCCCATCGGAGAAAGCAGGTGAAGTGGTAGGATTGGCTGGAGAGCGAAGAAATCAGTATGAGGGATATAGGGTGGAGGGAGATTTAGTAAATCCGTACGCACCATTTGCGTCAGAGATCGACTGGAAGGTAGCGCAATGGGCAAAGCTGCAAGGACCTGGGTCGACATCGTTCTCCAACCTTCTGAACATCAAAGGAGTATGTATTTTGAGCCCCTTTCCGTGCTAAATTGTACCGAGGCCTGATCCATTGATATAGGTCGCAGAACGCCTAGAGTTATCGTATAAGAACTCGAACGAACTGAACAAGATTATCGATACTCATCTTCCAACTCGGCGTCCTCGTTTTCAACGTGAGGAGATCATGGTGGACGCTGCAGGGGCATCGTTTGATGTCTACTTTCGCGATGTTATAGAGTGTGTCAGTGCCCTACTCGGTGACCCAGAGTTTGCACCATACCTTGTTTTTTCCCCTGAGCGCCATTACGCCGATGAGAACCAGAACATCCGCCTCTTCCATGATATGCACACTGGACGCTGGTGGTGGGCAACACAGGTGAGCAATTGGAATTGTGGTGTTGGCTCTTGGGACAGTGATACTCACGCAATAGGCGCAGCTTGCAGTCGAGCAGAAGACGCCTGGTGCAACCATTATTCCCATCATTATTTCCTCCGACAAAACTCAACTCACACTTTTTCGGAACAAGTCGGCCTACCCGGTGTACATGACGATTGGCAATATTCCGAAGGAGATACGCAAGAAACCATCACGGCAGGCGCAGATCCTTCTGGCGTACCTGCCAACTGCGCGCCTGGAGCAAATCACCAACGCCGCATCCCGACGAAGGACACTGGCAAACCTCTTCCATGCTTGCATGCGTCGCATCCTGGAGCCGCTTGTTGAGGCGGGCAAGGTTGGCCTGAACATGACGTGCGGGAACGGAGACATCCGCCGGTGTCATCCCATCTTCGCCACCTTCGTCGGCGATTACCCGGAACAAGTTCTGGTTACCTGCACCAAATATGGTGATTGCCCTGTCTGTCCAGCCAAACGTACTGATCTGGGCTCTGGAACTGCAGAACCAGTACGCAATCTTGAGAAGATCTTGGACGCACTCAGGATGGCCGACGAGCATCCTACCATCTTTGCTCAAGCTTGCATTGATGCAGGAATCAAACCTGTCTACCGTCCGTTCTGGGAAGGGCTCCCGTATGTCAACATCTATCGTTCCATCACCCCAGACATACTTCACCAACTCTATCAGGGCCTAATCAAACATCTCGTAGCGTGGTTAACGTCTGCATTTGGCGCAAACGAGATTGATGCGCGGTGTCGCCGCATGCCCCCCAATCACACCACTCGTCTCTTCTCAAAGGGGATATCCACACTCTCGAGAGTCTCGGGCCAGGAGCACCGCGATATGTGCCGGATTCTTCTGGGTCTGATCGTCGATCTTCGTCTCCCAGGAGATGAATCGCCAGCACCACTGGTTCGGTGTGTCCGTGGTTTGCTGGACTTCCTCTATCTCGCCCAGTACAAGGTTCACAGCACAGAAACCCTGGCCGAACTGGACGCTGCAAGGCAACTCTTCCATGATAACAAGGCGATCTTCATTAAGCTGGGTATCCGTTCAAATTTCAATTTCCCTAAGCTCCACTTCTCCGACCACTACCGCCTCTTCATCGAGCTATTCGGAACCACCGACAATTACAACACGCAAACAACAGAAAGGCTTCACATCGATTTTGTGAAGGACGCTTACGAAGCTACCAACCATAAAGATGAGTTCATCCATATGACCATTTGGCTGGAGCGCAAAGAGAAGATTCTCCTTCACGATCGCTTCATCCAGTGGAGGCTAAGTGGTTCGCTGCCTGCCCTATCGAAACCCCCCGATGTCATTCACTCAATATCCAACGTCCAAACCGCCAAGCGCGCCAACACCAAGCTCCTTTCCTTCGACGACATCGCTGACGACTATGGGGCAATCGACATTGTGAACGCTCTATGCAGCTTCGTTGCTCTGGTCCGCGACCCATCTCTTTCAACTGGCCCCCGTCGCCGCGAACGTCTTCATAACGCCGCCGCCAACATTCACCTGGGTTTCTCGTCCCTCGCACTCTTTCACAAGCTCAAGTTCACCATACCGAGCCCACAGCCATGGATAGACGCGGATGACATCTACGACGTTGCGCATTGTCGACCGGGGTATACAGATCGTCAGGGCAGAGAAGTTGATAGCAGGTTTGACACAGTCTTGGTCAATCTTGGGGACGGCGGGGACGTGGGGGTGAAAGGTGCGTATTAGCCGAATGAATTCGGTACCGTTTACTGACCATTGTTTGGCGGCGTACAGGGTACCGAGTTGCTCAGGTCCGAGCAGTCTTTTTCCTCCCAACTCGTGTACATAAGCAGCTGTTCCCTACAGGAAGCCCACCATCCGGTGCGCTTGCATACGTGGAGTGGTTTTCCACGTTTCCGTCCCGCCCTCACAGAGATCACAAGATGTACAAGATTTCACGCAGCTATACTGCGGAGGGGTATCGCTACGCAACGGTCATCCGGATTTCAAATATTCGACGCTCTGTGAAGTTATTTCCAGTATTTGGACCTGTGGCATCTCGAGAATGGACCTCAAGTACGGTTCATGAGACATGTACACACTTTTATGTAGATCCATTTCTCGACGAACATACATACTTTACTTTGAGGTAGATAATCTCGCAGAGGTCATGTCTAATGGGATAATGAAGCTAATGAACTGGCACACCATCGTGTTAGAGAGATAGCATCCTTAGTGACCTTTAGACGGGATTTAGATAAATTAGGACCTTGAAGGCCTAATTTAGCGGTTGACGGTTTTCCTGATGACCGGCACTCCGAAGTCCGGAAGCCAGAATGGATTATCCGGGAAGAAGGAGTCTGGAGGGTTTGTCAAGATCTCCAGAGCTTTCGAATGGGAGTCGGCCTCAAAAAGACCGTCCCTGATTCTGTAGAGAATACACTGAGATATATGTGGCAGAGTTTGTGTTTCTATAGATACAAGCATTAGTACAGGTCCGACAGCACCGTTTAGAGGTTCTGAGTACCCACCGTCGTAAAGTAGTCGGTCCCAGATGAGTAGGGTGTGGTTCAGGGGTAAAGTGTCGACGAACACATTTTTGAGCCATTTGCAACATATGTCCAGAGATGAAATTCTCAAGTCGTCGGAGAGCTTCTGTGCCAACTTAGGATCACAACAATACAAGTAGTCCTTTAGCAACCCGGCATCCTCTTCAAGTTTTAGGACGTTTTCGAAGTAGGGTCGCATGCGGGAGTCCATGAGAAAGGCGAAGGTCCGAAACGCAACCTCCTCGTCTTGGGGAGACTGAAGAAGGACAAAGCCAGCTATAGCTACAAGACCTGGGCCGAACGTAAGCTACGATAGGATAGACTAGATATGGCAGCACACCTGGGTCATAATGCACGCCTGGCTCCACGCTGAGGTATACACGAAGGATACCAGTCAGCGTCTCTGCCTGGACTTCGGGATGTTTCTTCACGAAAACGGCTACGTCGTTATTGAGAGTATGCGATGTGTGTGGTTTCATCATCTCTCGTTCCCTCAGAATTGCGTACGGGATATCGAATCGTGTCGTGGCGCTGTGAGCCAGGAATGCCCAGACGCGGTGTCGAATTTGTGGAGGAATACCTCGACGGAATAAATTCGTTACATCGACGCTTTTGCGACTCTGCGGTGCAGGGATGGTGGAGAAGACGGTCTCCCATTTAGCTAAACTTCCAAACAGTGTTGGATGAGCGTTTGACGGCGAGAAGTAGCATGATGCGATGTACTCACAATTTGTGATAAATACAATCTCTGTCGCATTTCACGAGTCCTCTTTCTGAAGATTTCGGAAATACGAGAGACAGGAGATCGACTACGCATTTGCCTAAGAATTGGGTCTTCCAGGCATAGATAGGGCGGAAGGAGAGCTGCTGCAAGGATGCGAAGTACCGAGTGTCCGAGAAAAGCTCGCCGTATCGACAGACTTCTCCCCGTTCAATGCCCAAGTGAAAGATCACGTGGTGAGGATTCCATTGCATGAGAGCTTCGTCGAGCTTCTCGTCTGTGGACGGATGAAGAGTCAGAGTTCTGTGGTGGGTGCGGAGGTCTGACGCGAATGTTAGCGAGAACAGAAGTAAGGTATACGCTACAGACCTCGCTCAAGAATGGTCTCCCCACCGTGCTCAAATCCTTCGACTATGACGTTCTTGAGAGAGGGCAGATTGTGACGGGGATCGATGAACAGCCCTGCAGCAGCGATCTGAAGCTGAAGAAGGACGGGTCCTTCCCCTACGGAACGCGTGCCCAGCCTGACCAGTTGCAGGAGTGGAGCCGAGATCCTCCATGTCAGGAAAACTGTACCATCCCCCGTGATCCGGTCCATTGTGAATTGTTGAAGAGTTTGCTGTCGCAGAACCAATTCTCCCTGAAGCCCCTCGTCAACGTGGTCAAGCGTACATGATTGGGCTTGGGTGGAGGATATCATTCGTGTAAGCTGCGACCATCGTGTACATCGCGCGTCCTGTATATGCAACGTGTGAACGCGTAAGAGTGACCAATGCCTGTAGAATTGGACATGCTGTTGTGTGAAGTCCATGTTTCGAAAGGCAAGACGCGAGATGCTGAGGTTTTGGGGGAGAGTCTGTGGGGCGGTCGTCAGCCACGTTCCGTCATCGTATGGTTTCAGAGAGATTTCCACATAATCGCCCGAAGTACGGCGAACAGACGAGTCAAGGAATCGTCGAAAGGCGGCAAGATGCGCAGGGGAGTGGACTTTGGCGCGCAGCTCAGTATGGAATCGAGACCGCGGAAGCCAAGACCGACAAACCAGGGAGCATTTGAGCATTTCCTTGTTCGTGTCTAAGCCGGCGATGGTTGTTCCAGCGACGAAGTCAATGATGCGTTCCCATGCCTCCACTGGAAGAGACCCAAGCAAAGGCAAAAGTGGAGAAGGTTGCATAGAGGAAGCGACGTGGAGGCGTTGTGAGGGAAAGGCTTGAAGTGGTATGTATCCACGTCGTGGATCACTCACTCAATCACCGAGCAAGGCTTTCCAGAAGACACCGATGGAGGAGCGGAGCAGCGCCAGGTGAAAGGCCACAGGGGTGCAGTGAAAATGTGTTTTGCTGAAGTGGTAAGGTCCGTTCAGAGTTAACGCCATTCCTGAACAATATTGACGCGTCAGCCTGGTAGAAGGCAACAATGATTCGTGTATAACACTTACAGGCAAAGTCGTTGGACGCTGCCCACGCATGCGTAGTCTTCCGCCTGACTAGAGGCTGACTAGTACTATGGGTGTCTACTATTCTACTCTGCGGTGTCAGTCACCGGGCACGGTGCGCTTACTGCATTTCACGCTGACCTTCTAACCAGGACAGCGAGGCACGGTTCGTCTGGGCCCTTCATCGACTATATCTTCCCTCCCCACCCAACGTCCGGCGAGCTGTTCTGTTTCCCAGCGAAATCAGGGCCAACACTGAGTTGGGAAGAAAGCTTGATGGACATGAAGGCATATCAGATAAGATGCGAAATCAAAGGTTGATGGTTACGACAATGGACCTAGAGTAGTACGAAACCGTAAATAGATCACGCCACGGTAAGTCAGACTGGACCGCAGGTGCGTGATTCATTCCGAAATTTCCGATTGAGCACCACCGATGATTCTGCAGAGGCTGACGCGGCCACTCTGCCAGACGAATCATTACACCGTCTCTCTTTCGGCCGAATGTTGCCGGGTTGCCGATTGGCTATGAGCAGACGGTTTACAAGCGCCGATTTATACGGCTCAGCGGCAAGAGAGAAGAATTGATCGGTGCCAGTGCTTGTACCAAAGACCGTTGAGTCTGACAACAACTATCCGAAAGGTATAAGACTGCTCACAGAATGACACGATTTCTCGGAACTCTCCCTGGCCACCTCGTTGTATCTTCTCAGGTCTTTATAACGAACACAAACTTTCAGAAATACTTCCCTCGACGTTAACTCAATGTCGAATGCGGCGCAAGTCACCGACAAACCGGTAGCCTCGTCAACACCACCGTCGTCACAACCCCAGGCGAAACAGGAACCTGGGCAGTCCTGGAAAGACAAGGAGGAACATGTTCTGCCACATAACCGTTTGGCTATCGTCTTTTCAGGTTTATGCTGTTGTATCTTCCTTGCAGCCTTAGATCAGGTGTGTCTTGGCTATGTTGGTTGGTAACTGTGAATCAGTATTAACTCCGACTAATGTTCTAAAAGACGATTGTTGCTACCGCTCTCCCTACCATCGTTGACAAAATAGGTGGCGGCAAAGATTACAGTTGGGTTGGGACGTGCGTAACCGGCCGATATTATTGACGATACACGGATCTGATTCACGTCGTAACACTCCAGTGCATATTTACTTGCTTCTGCTGCATTGTCAACACTGTATGGCAAGCTATCTGACCTGATTGGTGTGTTCTTCGCTGCCGTCTTTTGTTAAATCGACTCATGCTTTCCAGGCCGAAAGCCGGTCCTTTATTCGTGTATTCTCATTTTCCTTGTTCGTCCTCCCTCGTCCTTCACCTCCATCCGTTACTGATACTGAGGTGTAAATTATACAGCTCGGATCTGCACTATGTGGGACTGCGAAAAATATGACCTGGCTGATCGTTGCTCGTGCTGTCCAAGGCATGGGTGGCGGCGGTATCATGCAGATGGTACAAATCACTATTTCGGACATCGTTTCTCTTGAAGAGTTAGGTCATCTCTCGATTTTGAGGATTTAAAGTAGCTCACGCTTGATGCAGCCGTGGCAAATATAATGGCCTGATAGGAGCGACGTGGGGAATTGCAAGGTATGTTTCAGATATTCTAACCCCGGGCTGTGGTTCACCATTGTATTTAGTCTCGTTGGTCCGTTGCTTGGTGGAGTGAGCCACCCATTTTCTCTACTGTCATGAGTTCTGACCGTCTGGACCCAGGCATTCACTGACCACGTGTCATGGAGGTGGTGCTTCTTTATCAATTTGTCAGTTTCTCATTTTGTGTACATGAACAAGCTATTGAGCTCATACGTGTGTTAGGCCGACGGGCGGAGTGGCTTTTGCCCTTCTATTCTTCTTCCTCAACTTAAATCCACACGAAGGCCGAACACTTCGCGAGCACATTCGGGACTTCGACTTTGTTGGTTTCGCACTTCTTGTTGGCGGCGTTGTCTGCCTCTTGCTTGGGTTCAACTTCAGTGAGACTAGCTGTAAGCGATGTAACCAAGTCATGTCGTGCATAGTGTTGAACCTTACGATCTTAGGGTCTGATGCAAAGACTATTACCCTTCTCGCAGTCGGCGCAGTGATGCTCTTTGTGGCCGCCATAAATGAGATATTCACGACTCGCTCCCCAATTCTCCCTCCACGCTTGTTCAAAACTCGTACTACGGCTGCATTGCTGATATCAACATTCATCCATGCACTCGCCGTCTTCGCTGGTACGTATATGCAATCTATCTCACCCGGGATATGTTTTGATGGAAGGTCTTCTAGGTGCTTATTACCTGCCGGTTTATTTCCAGGTCCTTGGTTCATCCGCAACAGGTGCAGGCGTAAGGTACACACGACAGCCACTTCCTAGGATTGTCCGTACTGACGGATACATTGATCCTATAGAATGCTGCCTTACTCTCTTGGTGCATCTTTCGTATCTGCTCTCTTTGGACAAGTCATTTCAAAGACGAAGCAGTGGCGGCCCGTCCTCTGGTTCTCGTGGGTGGTGATAGTCCTTGGGTTTGGATTGATGATTCAACTCAGCGACCACTCTAATGAGTACGCTTTTTTACACATATCTCCATCGCCAACTACTGTCTGACCACTTCTCTGTCGTTGCAGAGCTGAGAAGGTCCTATATCTCCTTGTTGCATCTATGGGAATCGGAGCATTATTCACAACTCCCCTGATTGGCCTTCAAGCTTCTATGCCCTTGAAGGACATGGCTACGTCCACCGGCACGTTCGGGTTTATTCGAACTGTAGGAGGAACGATCGGCATCTCCATTGGCCAGGCCATTTTCTCCAGCGTGAGTGTCCCTTCTCCCGGCGAAGCGACTAATCACACACTTTCATATATGTAGTTCCTGCGCAAATCAGTCTCCAAGATTCCGAACCTGGACATTGACACGTCCGCTGCGGCGCTCAACCAGATGGTCCGACAAGTCAAAGATATCCCTGTAAGGACTGCTGAGACCGAGTTTACTCCACTTTCATGGATTCTGATTATGGCCCCAGGATCCAGTGACCAGAGAAGCACTGACCCACGCATACACAAGCGCGATAGCGAAGATCTGGGTCATCAACACTCCCATTCTTGGAGCGGGACTCGTGATGGGTGCGTCTTCCAAGCTCTATCTGCCACCCTTGTTCCCGATTCTGATCTGGGCGGTGAAGTGTTATTCGTCCGTGGATACAGCCTGAGTCGAACGACGGTTCAAGCTGTCAAACCGTCGAAAGACAATGCCGAAGCCGGTAATGCCGTTGAAGTTGCTGTCAGTAATGTCGATCCCAACGTTGCGAGCGGGGTCATCGAGGAGCCGCGAGTGCACTCGCACACTGGTGCCCCTGCTACAGTTGGAGATGCGGGGCGCAAAGACTGATGATTCAACGGCGCAGTAAATCCGGTCCTACATAGTGCTTAAGGATTCAGGCATTTTTCTCTTCTGTCGCGGATTCAGTATGCGTTACTCTCTATAGACTCGTCGTCGTGCACCTGTGTCTTTCAATACAACTCCCCACTCCATCCCCAAGCACAACAGCAGCGGTGCCTTTTACTGGTTAGTAATTGCGTGCTGGTACTTTAGGATGTAGGGCCGCACGCCAGGGGATGATTTTGAGCTGCTAGGAATCTCTCTATGCTGTGCATCCCCGAGAGCGTCCTCGACTCCACTACCTGTCTGAAAATCTCGTGGTCAGGGAATGAACTTAGACTGGGACCAAACATATATCGTAGACGGTATGTGGTGTTTTGATTCTATCAACTCGTACACTTGCACCTCTTCAAGTATGACCACGATTGAGCACCCTTTGCCCGCTCCGCAATTGTACGACGACGTTGTCACGTTTCACGCATTGAGCGGGTCTGGATCCACTCCGACTCACAACGCTTCCTACGGCGGTGTCATGGGTCAACAATATGTTGGCGATATCCTCTTGCACCGCGCATTGGTTCGATACCCATGTTTCCATAGGTTTGGGCGACGGAGGTTATTCCCAACGATCCTAAGTACGGTGCATCGTATAATCGTTCAATTCCTAGATAAACTAACGAATTATGTCTTGGCTTTCAAGATGGGACGATTCACGAGACATTCTTGTAAGCTCGTCCGAGACTAACCCCAGGCCGAAGAGCGGTGCGCAATTCTCTGATCTTGATGGTGGAAAGAATGGACGGAATGGAATGTGTACAGACAGCATTAGCTAGGGCTACAAATACTCACAACGACAGATCAGTCCAATCACAATAGCTAATACCCTAGGGACCTCAAAGATCAAAGTCCGAATCTGAGTCGTCTTCTTGCTTTTTCCCCCTGACATTCTTCGCGGTTCGGGAATTAGTCTTCGTGGCTGCAGAGCGCATTCTTGATGATGCCTCGTCGTCGGATTCGTCGAACTCATCATCAGAATCTCGATCTTCCTTTTGACTCCTAGTCGGGGGAAGTTGTTCAGGGATAATGGCGCCTGCCAGTATTAGCACAGCTTCCAGCTCTGCGGAATACATACAGTCAGTCTATGGCTGCGCGATGAGGAACTTGGTGAGACAGACCTTCTATGCGTCGCTCGCGATCTGCACCCCAGGCAACAATCTGGTTTAGTACTTCTCCGTTCCGGTATATGATGAGCATGGGGATGCGGGTATCGGGTAAGTTGGGTATACATTTGTCGCCAACGATGGAAACAAATTTGGTGTGGGGATGCCGTTGGGCAAGGATGCGAATGTGCTCGAAAGCCTTCTCGCTCCTTGGCAAACTTGCAAAGTAGGGAGTCATTGACTGATCTCTCCAAAGACCAGAGGGAGTATGCACTCACCCGTCCTTGTACAGGAAACATACGACACCCGTTCCCTTTCCTTTATGTTCTCCATCCTGATCTACAGAACTTGCTTCTGTCACCTCGCGCGTGTAATCATCCCTTCCTATAGGGTACACCCTTCCGAATCGCGCATGCTGAAACTTCTTCAGTTCAGCAAGTCGCTGCTGTCTGAATTGTTCGACGATTCGCTCAGTTTCGCCATCGTCCTGGTCTTCGCCTAGTTCGCGAAGCTCATCTAGCGTAAGCCCCTCTAGGGTGTCATGAAGGGTCGGCGAGGGTGGCGGTGAAGGAGACGGAGGGGGTGCTTCCTTTGGTGGAAGGATTCCGTGCTTGCGGAGGGCATCGTTACTGTCAAAGTAATCAATATCGCCTAGTATTTTCGTCGCAATATTTAAAAATACTTACAACTCCGTATCTTCGTTAGGATTCAAGGCCATGTCTGCGTGGTCGTAATGGAGGAAGGCTATTACTGTATGCCAGGCCGCTGCGACGGAACTCGAATCAAGTCTGTGATCAAGATCAAGATCTAATCTAATCACACATGTCCAGCTTGGCCGCCTTGTCACGCTTTGATCCAGCTTTGACCTGAACCACGATGTTGAATGGCACCGTCTTAGCTCTTTGTTTCCTTGAAATGGAGTACGTTCACCCAACCTCACAGCAGTTCATAGCTTATGCTATTTTTGTAGGTTTGATCGTAGGAACAGGATCGTTTGTTACGTGCGCATCAGTGGCCGAGAGTGCATTCATACCTGTGGCCTTCTTCCCAATCACAAGTGCTGAATGTTAATGCAAAGCACTTCTTTGACCTCTGCTTTGACCTCACAACCCGCCCCGCATTGACCCCATGTCGCTTTGGATATTTGACCAGCAGTGCTTTGCGTCAGGGCAGTATATAACCCGATCGTCAGCAAGCATTTGAACGGCAGAACACTTCATCTGCTCCCTAGCGCGCCGCCTTCTGCTCAAACATAGGATGTCACACAAAAAAGGTAAGTAGTTATTCTGCAGATCGATATCCTAAGCTGACATCCACGTTTAAGTCACTACTGCACTCTTCACTATGAAAGAGATGGAGCTAGAGGAGCTATTTCGCATGAAAGGCAGAGAGCTACGTGAATATGGAGAGATTTTGCCAGTTATCAATCGAGGCGTAAACGAATCGACTCAAGAGGACAAAAAAGTCATCAGTTCATTCCTCGCCACCATGCACGACACGAATCCCGTCAAAGGACTTCTACGCAGCGCGTCGATCCTCAACCAGCTCCCCTCCATCGCACCCTACATCAATTTCAAGAGGTACAGAGAGATGGATAGGACCTCAAAGTACGACATTTCTTGCTTCATGCTCGTAAGTATGCTCTGCTGCTCAACTTGAATCCACCCTATTGACGAATTGCTCCACTGGCAGTTTGGTACCCATGATGCTATCGTGGATACGATTGTTATCCTGGATCCCATGAACGCCATCAACTGTGAAACCATACACCCGCGTCAACACGCTTGCGTGTACATGCCGCACGCTGCAAAAGAGTACGAACACAAGCAATTCCACCTATTCGTCAAGCATGGCCCGAAGAAGATATACTACAAGGGAAGATACCGTATAGGAAACCTCCCTAAACGCCGGGCTAGTGTGGAGACCTGGAAAACGTTGTCCAAAGCTGTGGGTTCATTTCTTCCTAACCTTTATTTCGACTTCTAACAGCTTAAATTTACAGCAACAATTTGCTATGGCCGAGATAATCATAGGAAGAGAGAAATTGGGGAAAGGTCCAACAGTTCGTCAACAAATCATTCACGAGTATGATATCGGCAGTCGCTCCCTCTACATCGTACCTCTTTTCTGCGGATACTTCAACGACAGAGTCCAGGGCGAGTGCTTCCATCACGCCATGAGCAATCCAGGATTAGTTGAGATCCGTCGAAGAGCAACACACCATCCTGGAACCTATTGACGAGAGATGAAAAAGGAGCTCCAGTCATGGTACCTATGACTATATTGTATGTCAATTATGCATGTATGCTATATGATGAATCTCGCCGTTTCTGCTTCGAAGACAACGTGTATCTGTAGTCTCCGATAGTGACTAAGTTTTGGTACAAGAAGACACAACCAGCGAATGAGATATAACTACAAAGGGAATTCCAAAGTACATAGAAGAAACTACAGAAAAACGATACGGTCCATATACAGAACCCTTTCCTTTGAATCAGTATTTTGGCATAGAAAATATCTCACCCTCCGGATATTCCGAGTCCCCGTTCGCCGCCACCTTCTTCACTCCATTGACGACTGGCAAACCATTGCGTGTTTCGGTTACCATAGCCAACTCCTCTTCTTCCTGAACATCCTCCGCAACGTCCATCAACATAGTGACTTCTGCTTTCGCTTCTTTCACGACCTGAGCTGCGATACGAGCCAACGCCGCGAAGCCCTCTTCTGTCTCGTCATTCAACATGTCCACCGGCATTTCAAATACGGGAGTCTCGCCATCCTCATCCAGATCCATCTTATCTGCGCAGTTGCAGATCACGCTGAGAGGGTACGGTCCGTTCTGGTCCTCTAAAATCTGGCGGGCTCGTTCAGCTGCGAGACCCTTTGCGAGTGAGAGATTCGCGGCGAGAATGGGGCCGACAATGGCGTGGTCATGCACGATCACGGAGATGGAGTCGTTCTTCTTAATTTCTTGTCGGCTCTGCGATTTTCTGTTGAAATATATGTCAGAGTTGTTCAATGTTCAGCGCAGTAAAGGAATTAGAACATACCGGAAGCTGATCTTCTGACATCCAGATTGTGCAGTCCATACCATCAAATCCGAAACAGGATCTCTGGGCATATTGGGAGACAAAACCGTGAGTAGATCACTCAAGACATTTTCCGTGATCACGCCGGCCTTTTCAATATCCCATCCGCAATCCACCAGCACAGCTCCTAGTACGCTCTCCAACACGTCGCTGATAGCTTTGGGAGGATCTTGCTTCCATCCGTTGTGGATGATGTCAATGCTAGCAGCTTCTTCCAGGACGGGGACGTAGCGACTTATAGCGATGCTCAGTTCCACGTTATTTATGAGGACCATCTTGTGCAATGCAAGGCGTTTGATTGCTACTGAAGCGAGAGCGGGGGCACAGACGGCTCGTGAACGTGCCCAGGAGAGTTGACCGGATGTCGCATTTGGGAATTTATTGTATAAGTAGCGCATGGTCACTAAGTCAACAAGAGCTGGAGAACCCTCACAAGTATCAGAAGTGCATTCCATACAATAAGAAACGATCCACTCACCGTCTCCAAGGAATTCAAGTCTTTGATATGAAGAGCTGTCCGTAGATCTGAAGGATGGATGCGTCATAGCCTCAACGAGAAGTCTTCCGTCTCGGAAATTATATCCAAGGCTCTCTTGTAACGGTCTGAAGAGGGCGGAGACGGGATGATGTTCGTTTTGACCTGCGTATCGTAAGGTCCACGGAATAGGTCCTCCAAAGCTAAGTCCAAGTGCAGATCCCGTACTCAACGCCATATTGATGCCGCCAGTTGCGAATGCAGCCCCTAATGTTGCTTCCATGCAATCCTGCAGACTCCTTCTAGGGAAACGACGGGTAACGATCCGCGATGGGGCGTCGTCCGATGCATCAGTTTCCTCAGGGAGTGCAAAGCGCCAGATCCGCGTCGTCCGTGGCTCAGACGTTAGGTAGCGCTCCAGCCCGCATTCCTTCGCCCGTGCGAGCAATGTACGGTTCGACACAGAGTTGCGACGCAGAATGTCTAGTTGGCCTTCGTGGCGATGAGGGAAACGGTTGAACAAATGGACGACGGTGCAGACTTTGAGGACAGAATCTCCGAGCGTCTCTAGACGCTGGTTGTTGAAGCCTGCATTGGCACTTGGGAGCACGAACGCTTGGACGAGGAGGTCGTCCAGTATAGGAGGTAAACCGAGCTCCAGGCGAGCCATTCGTGCGCGGTATACGTCTGTGATGCGATAACACAGCTCGGGAAGGACGTGGAAGGTATGAAAAACGCGCTCTGGTATCTTGCACCATTTACACATGGATTGGATGTAGATCAACCTATTCGAGGAGGGGATGGGTGGTTCTGACGTTGAGACTCCGTCAAAGCGGTAGGTGCAATTGGTATGACGAGGGTATGGGCTAACTTCTATACAAGGCCCTTCTGTCGGGATGTCCGGGGGAACACCGCGTTTCATATATCTGTTCATGAAGTAGTCTCGGTAGGTTTCAAATGCGGATTCACGGGAGGGTCGTGGTGGAGCAGACATGGGGGAGAGATCAGGGCGGAACCGGCGCAGCAAGAATGGCCGGCCATGCTCCTTATTGCACATGACGAAGAGGTGCTCGAGGTGTTCTTCGCCGATGCTAGACCAGTCTGAAGAGCCAAATGGTTCGAAGATCGCGTCGTATATGGTGTCCCAATCCGGCTCGTAGGAATGAGTGATGGGAACCAGGTAGCACGTCAGTGGGAGAGTGACTCCTCTACCAGTGATGCACCACCCTAAACCCATCCTCATGAAGTCTTCCATTGCTCGTCGCTGGTGCCACCCGTTATCTCGGCTGAAGCGAACATATCGACCTTCGCCGGTTGACACGTACTGTCCGTTGCACACGAGGTCAACTGGAGGAAGGGAAGTCCCAGTTACAAGACCGGCAACAGGTTCTCCGTCTATGGATACGACGTGGAGCCACAGCGTTTCGCCTCTCGTCCAAGGATCGCAAACCATGACGTCCATCATATCCGGAACCTGGCTAAAGTCGTCTACGGGACGTCCGTCAGCATCTTCATTGTCGCCAGTATGAGATTTTGCGGGGAGAAGGTAGTCGTCGAAGACATTAAGAGAATGTAAGCGCTTCACGGCCATGAATGCGACCGCGCGTTTCGCTTCTTTCTTGGACCTTCGTTCAGGTCCAGTGAAGACAAGTACATCAGGCGGTAATGGAAGACTGGGAGGAAGCTGTAAAGTGGAGGCGAAGTCGCCGGAGTACTGCGGCACATGCACTGGTGTGAATTTATCGCGAGGAATGAGGGAGCAGAGATGGTTCAATAGACCTATGGCGGTGTTGTATGTGAGGACGGCTCCTGTAGATGGCACAACGAACCGCTCTCGTTCTGCGAGGTCCTCAGGGTCCACGATCTCGCCTTCCTCTTCCTCCACTACTGGCATGGACCCGGGTTCATCTCGTGTCTGATAAACGGCCTTGAGATGAGGTTCGCTTTCTGTGAAGGTGCGGTACCGCTCAACATGGGCGGCGGCGCCTTCTTGGATCATGACGATGAATGTGGCCAATTTGTGTCGCGCTCGACCTCGAGATTGGATGTAACCCACCATGTGCTGGATAGGGTCAAAGCGAATCACTAGTTCGCAAGCCTTCCTCGTGTCAGAGTGAAATGCATGTAAATGAGAATATGAATAGAAACATACTGGGAAGTCAAGACCCTCTTCTGCGACAGATGTCGCAACAACTAACGCAGCTTTGTCAGCCGCAAATCGTTAAGGTGGAGAACAGACACTTACGAAGGTTGATCACGCTCTCGCGGAACAACTTGACCACGTCTTGCTGCGTTTTGACCGCCATACCTCGGACTTGAGATTTGGCAACGTTGCTAGCTCCATGGCCTATTAGCTGACCAGTCCTGATGTAGTGCTCTAACTGAGGAATCTTCGGTAACATCTTCGACAAGCAAGCCGCGACATGTCGCTGCTCAACAAATATGATGCCCTGGAATCCAGATGCGTAATGTTGCACGAGAAGGTCTGCGAGGAGACGGAGTTTCGGAGAGAGCCAAGCTACATCTATGTTGATTGGAATCGTTTGAGGGTCTGAGGGGTCGTCGAATAATGGCTGGAACTCGCTGAGTATTTCAGCGAGTTCCAAAATTTCGGCTGTGATCTTCTTGGTGCGCAGCGGGTCGCCCAGTTCTGCGTCGTTGGGGATGGGATAATCGATGTCTTCGTCAGCCTGGGACAGGAAATGTTCGAGCCGGTGCTTGATGTCAAAGTAGAGGTATAGATCGGCTCCGTATAGGCCGAGGCTATGGTACGTTACTTCATACCTCGTTCTGATTTTAGCGACTGGAATGTCGAGTTCAGGGGGCATGTCCCCAAGGTCAAGTCTGTCCCAGAGGCTGGAAGAATGATACAGAGGATAGTGATCAGGTGGGGTGGCATATGTGGCAATAATCTATGCGGGAAATCAACCAAGCGGAATGCATATAAGAGGTGTATGCGTACCTCAACAGGTTTGGGGGAATGGTCATCGAGTTCGTCTACATGCTCTCGGACGGCGATGACTTTGGCGTCCAGGTTTCGCTCAAGAGTCAACAGAGACTCAACAGCATCCTTGGGGTTCCAGATAGGCGAAGCCGTCATACCAAATATTTTGGGTCGTTCGTCAGCTGGCCATTGGAAGTATTCGCGCATGATCCCGTTATATGCGTGATTCTTTCGTGTATGGTGGCATTCGTCGAAGACCATCAGAGCTACCTGCGGAAAGGTGAGCTATTTTCCCTGCAAAGATGCCTAATAAGCTAACCTTGTTCATATTCCAGTGAGAATGAGTGAGGATATTCAAGAATATTTGCGCTGAGACGAATACCATTGCAGGTCAACACCGGGGTCTTGACGAATTGCTGGGTACACACCAGTCATTACTAAGACATCATGTTCAGATATCTCCTTTTTCCATCCCCTTCTATCCGACAAATCTATCGCCGTTGCTCCATAACATTTGCTAACACGCAGGGAGGTTTCCCGCGCGATGAAATCTCCTTGCTGTTCGACGAGCGCAACCTTCGGTACCAGAAACACAATTATCTTGCCCTTGCCCGCGTTTAGGGTAGCAATCCACTTGATCAAGAGGGTGCTGATGTATGTCTTCCCGCTGCCCGTGTCGAGGGCGGCGATGACATTACGAGCTTGGGCACGAGAGAATATTTCTTCCTGGTACCGACGGGGTAAGAGGGCCTCGGGGACTTGGTCTAGGTTTAATGTCATGAAGTATAGAAGAGGGATGGAAAAATGAGATCATATCGCGAGGAGGTATCTGGGTAAGCTCAGAAAGACATTGTAGTTCAAGGAAAAACTGAGACATGGTCACTTTGGGAGTGATACCCTCGTAAGCGCCGAATGCCTTAGGGCCCGTTCGGTACGCGCTGTTGGGTCGGGTTGGGTCGGTTTCGGGGGTCTCGGACCCAGAGGAACCCAACCTGGGCGGATGTGAGACGGGTTTGTCACGTAGCGTCACAGAGTGTAACAGATGTAACGTAACATTTGATCTCGCTGATGGCAGCGCCACAGTTCTACTATCTCGTGCACCTCCTGCGATGGTCCGTCTCAGAAAGTCGCCTGCTCACAACAGTATTGGGCGGCGACACCGTCTGATGGTACTGTATGCTGCTGTCACTCTCGCTGGAGCAGCCATCAGCACCCTATCTGGACATCAGGTACTTAATCGGCGTCCTCAGCATACATCGATCCTTACAGGGGATCTCTACATGCGAGAACTCCTTCTCGGACATCCTGGGACATTCTATGAGCTCATGGGGATGCCCAAGCACTGCTTTCACAAGGTTCTTGCAGAGCTCACAGTGTACGGAGGCCTACGGGATACCCGTTACATTTCTCGCTTCGAGAAGTTTGGAATTTTCTTATACACATGCCGTAGTGGATGCTCCTTCAGTTTTGTCAAGAATCGGTTCCAACATAGCTCATCAACTATTAGCTCGTGAGTATCATTCGATTATATGTACATTGATACCATATTAATCCTGTTTACCGGTGGCCTAATGTTGTATCTGTAGTGCATTCCATCAAGTACTGAATGCTATTGTGGCTCCTCGATTCTACAAACGCCATGTTTGTGCTCCTGATCCCAATACTGTCCCCCCACATATACGGAACAATCCCAAGTTCTACCCGTTTTTCAAGGATGCAGTCTCAACTGTGGATGGATCTCACTTTGCGCAGTTCTGCTCAGCTGCAGATGCAGTCCGAAACCGGAACCGTAAAGGTTGTTGACAGTGTTATATGCAGTTGACCAAAAGACTTACACAACTATTTTATGCTCCTCAATGTAGGCTTTACATCACAGAATGTTTTGGCATGCGTCAAATTTGACATGCTCTTTTCGTACATTCTTCCGGGATGGGAGGGGAGCGCAGCTGATAGTCGGATCTGGCACAATGCCCGTGCAACTGACTTGCGGATTCCGGAGGGAAAGTACTATCTTGGTGACGCTGGTTTCCCATCTTGCGATTCTATCCTTGTCCCATATCGTGGTGTACGGTATCATCTCAAAGAATGGGCTCAAGGTAACAAACGGTATATTCATATGCTTTGTCGTTACACTACTGCTTTCTCATGCCATCTAATCCAGACCGCAGAACGCTGAAGAGCTTTTCAACCTCAGACATTCGTCACTCCGCAATGTTGTTGAGAGAACTTTTGGTGCTCTGAAGCGCAAATTCCCACTTCCAACTCAGGCTCCAGAGTTTGATATCAAAACAGAATCAAAGCTTATTTGCGCAACAGGTGCATTGTTTTGCGCCATTCGGAAATTTGCTCCTGACACACTTGCCTTGGGTATGTTATTGGATATCGCTTTTCTGTAATGATGCTGACCACTATTATACTCATTGGTAAAGAGCTCGATGAGCTTGAACAGCTTGACAGTATGAGCGATGCTGAGTTTCTCCGAAATCTCAACACCGAGCACTTATTTTCCCAACCAGAGGAGGAAGGCAATCTTCACTTTGACATCAGTGCTGCAGAGAAAGCAAGAGCAGACATACGACGAGATGAGATTGCTGCAGCAATGTGGAACAACTATGTACAGACTTTACAAGAGAGAGGAGAAATGTAAAGAACGTTCAATGGTTGTACTAAAGCTCGTGTACGGTAAAAGAGTGTGGTCAATTAAAAGGAGCGGTAGGGAGCAAGGGTTGCAATGGGTGAAGATGCAGAAACAACAACAATGACAAAAAAGCAACAGCAGCAAAGGGGAGGGCAATATTGGTAATGGAAGAAACAACTAGACACGATGACGATGATCAGAAATAACCTCCTCCTCCTCTTCGAGCCAGACCTGACGGAGTTCAGGGTCAGACTGAAGCTCGACATAGGCATCAGCGGCAGCAGTGTCCTTCTGGAAGTGACGGATGAAACGAACACGGCGTTTCTTGGATGGGGTGTTCAGAAGATCATCAGTGCGAGCAGCACGGATGGCAGTCTGACGGCGAATGGGAGATGCAGGGATGTCGCTGGTGTCACTGGTGATCGAGTCGGCCAGCCTCGAGACAGCCGTGGCCATGCCCTCAATGGCAGTTGCAGTGGAACGGCCACGACGAGAGGTCTTGGTGTTGGAAGAGGGAGAGGAAGAGGGTGTCGAAGGTGTCGAAGATGTGGTTGACAAACGTGAGGTTGAACGGGAATGAACTGGTGTCGACGGAGGTCCAGGCTCATCCGAGTCATCGGAGCGAGCAGCCTTTATGAAAGTAAGCTTCGTAGACACAGCATTCTACTTTTATGACATACCTGTACTGCATCTGGGATCCGAAAGGCGTCCTGGCCAGTAGCTACGGCGTTGTTCCAGAGCTGGGCACACTTGTCAAACAACGGAAAAGGCTTTCTTCGAAACTTGGCAGCCTTCTTGTTGCGCTGAGATATGCGTGTGGGTTGGAAGGTAATACACATATAAAGCGGCTTACTCACCACCAGATATGCCTCCCAAACATGATCATCTGCAACGACAACGCAGGTCTCCGGATCCCAGCCAAAGCCCGATAGGTTGCGCAAGGTGTTCACAACGTTGAAGTCCTTCTTGATCTGATTGGGTGTAAGCAAAGCCTATTTCAATGTAGTCAGTCACGTACGGTAGCGGTTCGGCCTGCACATGCTTCAAGGGACTTCGGGAAGCCGAGCTTGTCGAACTGTGCATGAATGGTCTGGAACACCACCTTCTTGAAGCCATTATCGGAAACTTGTCCTTGGGCCTTGGCGTTGAGGAGGCCGTTGATCAGGATAGTGTCCTCCTCGAGGTTCCAGGTGGTCCTCTGTGGGGCAGTCAGGGCAGGGACAGGAGCAGCAGGGGCAGGAACTTCAGGGATGGCTGCCGGAGGCTGAGGATCCAAAGGAGCGAAAGGAACATGCTGCTCTTGGGGATCGGGATGCTGCTGCTGGGTGACGGCCATGGCAAAGGACGATGGTTCAGTCGAGTGGGAAGAAAGGGGGGAAGAAAGGAAGAGATGGGGGAAAGAGAACGAGGAAACGACACATTTTGTTCGTTCAACACGAGAAAACAGGCAGGAGATAGCGTCAATCGCGATCATTACATCTTATCGTCACACCCAAGTCACATCTCAACCCAGCCCAACCCAAAGAGCTGTCCGGTTCAGTTTCGGACAATTCCGGTATCATTCTCACGACTTATATAGTAATCCACCCAACCCAACCCGACCCAACAGCGCGTACCGAACGGGCCCTTAAATTCGACTGCGATTTTGATGCAGCGCTCCTCCACCACAAATCTCTTAGAATGCATGTAACTATACTGTATCTGCAAAAAAACATCGCAGTCGCGAGAGACATGCAGCACATACTTAGTCATGTGAGTGTTCTTGTTCTCCACAGTTGGTCGCGGTTTTAAACTTGTTGGGTTGTCACTGACAGTGACAGCGCTCTAGCACTGGAATTGAACATAACGCGCTCAGGCTGCGGCTCCTGTAAAACAAAACTTACGAACGTTGTGAACACGTCTCACGGTGTATCCGCAGCCATCTGTTCTTGCGCTTCGACTTGCTGTGAAGTTCGAACCTGGTAGCGAAGAAATTCATCACGGGATGTCAGTCATGCATGATCCTTTTAGAGGATGGGTTTATGGGACGGGCCTAATCAAGTGAAGGGGGCACATACGCGTTTCCACTAGGGTTGGACTAACTCGAAGCATCCGCGGGAGATCCGGTGGAGTTGCCGTCCGTACTACTATCCTCCTTCACCTCAATACCGACCACACACTCCACCACGATCGATGTCTCACATAGCGACGACAGACTTTCTCGTTCGTCTGAAGGGCCTCTATCCCGACAGCAGGAGAGCTACTCTTCATAGTCGTTGGTATCTCCTCGCTGCTGTTGCGTTTAGCGCCGGCAACATACCAGAGGTGGTTCCTATCATCTTCGAATTCGTCTTGAAGGAGCTGGAAGCACAGAAGTCACGATCTAAGGACGATACTCATGCAGTCAGACTACTTCTTGCGAGAAGGATGCGCGACTGTATCTTTAGAGCTGGCATGTTGAATGGTTATGCAAGAGTAAGTACGATGCTGTCCTGCCGTTCACTGTTCACGCTCTAACATAGCGCGGTGCAGACCATTAACAGCCTGGTTGCACTTTCCGAAGTTACTCCAGATGACCTCAGAGATACGGAAACGCTACGGTGCGGCACTTCAGTCCAGACTAGGGTAATATGGACTGACTCGGAACTATCTCCAGCAATACAAATCAAGCCATACAACAGTATGCAGAAGATGGGCGTGAGTTGTTTCAATCTATGTACACCGATGACGCCACCCGCGTTCAAGATTTGTTGGATACCATTCACCCCGACATGGGTTAGTCCTTTGTACAACGCACCGCCGTTGTTCAACTTCCTAACCATCGCGTGCAGGATGGTTCTCTAACACTGTTGCTTACGGGATGGTATATGGCGGCTCGAACGTTCTATCACAAGTGGAGGTATCATTGATTATGGCGGTGGTCAATACGGTGATGGATACTCCGCAGCAAGCGGGATGGCATTTCAAGAATGCCATGTCGGGAGGCGTGAGTCTCGAAGAGGTTGAGGCGGCACGTAGCTTGGCTATGGAAGCGGTCTCTAAATGCGACATTGTATTGAGAAGAACCAAATGATAAGTAGCCGTTCCCTGCTGCAAAATTTATCTAGCTCTGTTTGTTTTGGTCGTTGTAGTACTTTTGCTATCTCTCAACCCTATCCGGAAACGGTCTTGCCGCTTTCGGATATTATCTTCCAAATGTGGACATCCGATTTTCGCCGACACTACACCAACACCGAATCGCACGTTCAAGGTCTCCAGGATGTTCTGAGAACTGCGACAAGTGATAAACTGTTGATAAGCTCGCAGGGTCAGAACCATCCGTATGCACGCGCCGAGATCAGATTCGTGCGATCTGGAACATTTCAGCAGTCACACGATACTGCATTGACATTGAAGTGATGGGGGGTTAATCAAGACGCTTGCGATTGCTCTGGAGACCGATAATATGGTAGGTATCACTGAGATCGGCTGAAGTGGAATGGAGGCATCGATGGGAGCAAGCACTGGAGGCACTAATGGAGGATAAGCGCCGGGAGGTTGGTAGGGTGGAGTGAAGTAGGAAGTGAGTTCCCACGATACGAATTTGGCGGGAGCGAGGGCCAACGCAAGGCCAATGAGCTCAACTCTCTTTTGGCGACGTCCACACATTCCCTCCCTCACCTTCAGGTTCCTGGACCACCACCACCACCCACAGCATGGACAGCTCTTCCAGTGGCGACGATGAGGCAGTTTCGCAGGAACCCACCGTAGCTTCAATTCTCGGAATTCGTGGGCCTCTCCGCTTCCGCAACCATGGATCAACACAAAAGGCCCACGTAGTTTTGCGCCAAATCGACCTATCTGAGGAGCCAGGGGATGAACGAGGAGACTCAAATATGGTCTATTTTAGCCTATTTGCGCAGAAGAGGATAGAGGTAAAGCCTGGCAAGGAAATACTTCTGGCGGTCGCTTCACCAGATGGCAAGTTTATTGACTCACCAGTCATATTTGCGGGAAGTATAGTGGGTGGAAACTTGAGCGATACATCACAGGCTCCTCTTAAACCTGTAGTGGATGTGGTGTCATCAAAGCCAACGGGGTACACTATGCCTCCAAGAATGCGCAAGGCGTGGCCAAGTCAGGGAGGTGTTGGGTTGACGGGTTCCGGATCCCCCTGTGAGTGCTGAGCTATCATCATACTAGATGCCAGCAAGTTGACACATATATTAGCACATCCTCCATTAAAGTCAACGTCCTACAACTCCGTGGGTGTTCAATGCCAGGCACCCACCGTATCTCTTGCAGTTGAGACCGACCCAAACCCCGTAAAGACCTTTACCTCATTCGCTGTGCAAGCTGCAGAGCCTCCAAAGGTTACAAAACCACAGGTTATTCAGACGGAGGTTTCAGTCCGTTCATATCAAGACGGTGTAGCTCAAACCGTCTCTGATGCTTTACCGCCCTCGCCCACACCTGTGGCGACGATATCCCAACCACTAATAGACCAGCCGGAAGAGACTGCGGCTGAGTTGGAGCACGAGCGTAGTCTTTCTCCCATGGAGCTTGACTCTCCCCCTAGTAGTCCGACACTAACTCCCGTAGTTGAACCTTCCAAGCCCACGACACCCTCAGATCTTCGGGCCAAGTCATTATCCTACTCCCCACGGACATTTTCACCACCGCGGCTGTCTATCGTGACATCAAGTACATCTCAGACTCTTGTTGCTCCAGAAGAGGCTCGTATATCCCCCATGCATCTGTCTCCAGATGACGGTGACGCACCTGGTCTCGCGATCACGCCAGAAGCGATTGAGTTCCATAGGGCTTACACACCACCCGTGGACCGTTCCAATTTGCAGCTTCCTCCATCGAAAGCACCATCACCACCACAGAGACCACCCCTGGGGTCACCAATTATACCTGCAGCAGACCATCCAGCACCTGCTTCTGTACCTTCTCAACCACCTGCCGTTTTATCCACTTCACCTTCAGCACCATCAGGGAACGGAACTCCAGAGGGTTCACGTTCCCCTGCAGAACCGACGAGGTATGTGCCCAAGCGCAAGGCTGTAACAAATCCTTTCGTCTCGGGTGGGTTTCTCAGTGATTTCGTCACCACTACAACGAAGACAACTACTACACCCCAACCTTCATCACGCCCCGCCAGTCCGAAGCAACTAGAACCCCAAGCACAGTCATCCGCTGTATGTATTTTGTATTACAACCGCGGGACCTCGATGACTGACTCATGAGATAGCAGCTTCCCTCTACATTTGCCCCCCCTGTCTCCGCTCCGAAGGCCTCTACTCCGGTCGAGCCTACTGAAAAGGCCACACCGGTTTCTCCGACCGCATCTTCTTCTGGAGGCTCTCCTCTTCCGCCAAACCTCCAAGCCAAGGCTGAGTCACCACCACCCAGTCTCCCCGCCTCGACGAGTAAGGTTAAGATGGAAGACACATCACCGAGTGGTATAAGTGAAAAAGGGGAACCTTTGTTATCACAAGCTGTAATCACTAAGGAAGACGAGCCATCTCCCGCTGCTCCCAGAGCCAGAGCTGCACCTCCCCACGCCAATGCATCCATGCCTGACGTGCCCAACCACGGGTATCCTGTCATGCCAATGATGTACCCAGCATACTTGCCTCGAGGCCCACCGGGAACTATCCCCGCTGTTCCTGCGAGGGCCCTTCATCCGTCTTTGACGGCGACTTATCTACACCAATGGAACCCATGGCAATTCAATCTCTTACCCGACCCGAATCCTCCACGCACGCCACCCCCGGAGCCAAAGAACATCGCCCACATACCTTCTGGGTCCTACGCCAATCCTCTGAACATCAAACCTGCACGGGCCCCACAGCCTCCGATGAATTCACTGCAGTCACCTGTTGCCGCGGCATCCGCTTCTGCAAAGAAACCTGTTGTGGTCGGGAGTAATTGGCCGTATAATACACGGAGTCATTCCAGAGCGGCGGCGGCTGGTACGAACGGAGCTGTGAAGTCTCAACCAGCGAAAGCACCTTCGAATGACTCAGACAGTCCCGCCGCTCCTTCGATTCCCGTCACGTCTGAAACGCCAACCGCTGGGCCATCAAAGCAACATTCTCCTGCTGCACATACGCAGACGGGATCATCCCCTGAACAGATACGGACGGAACCATCTCCTACTGAGGACAAGCCAACCCCCATCCCCGCTGATCCTCCCTCAAGTTCGACAACAGACAAGGTAGCGGCAGGAAAAACGATACCGCCACCTCTGAGGGTCAGTCTTTCAGGTGTCACTTCGTATCACCCCGCGGTCCCCTCTGGTAAGTGACATAGCTGACATAGTCTTGGTTGGACTGAATGTTCATTAAAAACATTTTCCGCAGCTCCGGCGGGAGGCTCGACTTCCTTACCTACTCCAGCCGCTCAACCCTCCGTCAAGTCATCAACTCCCGTATCAGTATCACCGTCCACATTGACCCCGTTACAGACCCCAACGTCAGCTACGACCTCACACCCTCTTCCACCAAAACCACCTGCGTTTACGGGAACTGCTGCTGGATCGTATTCACCACGACGCGGTGTGAAGCGTATGGTCTCACCAACGGCTGCGACGTCACCGGAGCAGAAGCACAAGACAGGGTTCGTGTGGGCGACGGGGGATCCTATATTTGGAGTGAAGCTGAAGTCGGATGGTGATGCTGGTATCCGCAATATCACGTTCAACTCGGATGGGACGCAGTTCGCTGTTGTTTGTGAGTGAAGATTCAAGGCGAGGCTTGGTTTTTGTTGGCTGATGCGCGATCTATACCAGGCTACGACAAGAGTGTGCGGATATGGAACCGTAGAACTCGGCAGGAGATCGCAAAATTGGGACACACGATGCAGGTTATAGACGTGGTGTGGATGGAACATGACTCTGGCGTGATTACGCTGGGAGACAATGGACTCTTGAGCGCCTGGACTCGCAACGTACGTTCCTTAGCTCTGATCGGTTGGGGTTTTCTTAACCGTCGTCTTCAGGCGCAAAACAAGTGGCAATGGGGGAAGCTAGTCGACCTCATGGCCAATCGGACGGTGAGAGAGAGTCCGAGTTGTTTCGCACTGTCCCGAGACCGACTTGCCGTCGCTGTACCGAGTGAAGGCGTCAAAGTATGGATATTCATGAAAGGTGTGCTTCTATTCTCTAGGTACACGTTTTGCATCGATCCGCAAGAGCCTAATCCGCACCTTAGGCTCGTGGATCCCACAGCGCTCTATAGGACGTCAGAAGGTCACTACGATCAGGTTCGTGGATGACGGTGAGGCACTTGTGGGCGCCACGGAAGATGGAACGTTGTAAGTGTCCCGAGTGGGTCATTTTTGAGTCGCCTTAACGCTGACGGCCGATTTAGATGGCACTGCGAAGTGCCCAACGGCACGCTGAAAGCGGTGAAGATATATAGCAAATCTCTCATGTACGTCGTTCTTGCTCGCTCCCCTGGTCTTGTTTCTCATGTTTCATCGTTTCTTCGCGCAGCGCATCCTTGGACACAGATGCAAGAGGGTCACTCGGGCTGACTGCACTGGCAGATGGTCGCTGCGAACTTGTCAACATCAGGCTCGATGCGAACAAGGGGAGCGTTGAGCAGACGTTCTCTGTCAAGGACGCTGTCAAAGACGCGGAGTTGGCGGACAGCTTTGCGCACGACTTTGGTGCATCATTCGTCAGCAACGGGCAGAACATCATATTTGGCAGCGTACGCGGTTGCGTGATGGTTTGGGATTGCGGAAGTGGGGATGTTGTGTACGGTTTATGCCATACGGAAGGTGAGCGATTTTTGGCAGGTTATGGCCTATGTCCGATAATGCTGACTTTGGGGTTTTCCATTGCAGATGAACCCATTCACACTGTTTCCGTGAGTTCACACTTTGACATGATTTGGTTCTCCTGCGTTTTTCCTAACACGACTTGACATGCAGAGCTTTAACGGCACCCCAAACCTAGCCGGTCTCATTCTCACCGGTTCAAGGACTGGTCAACTGACGTGGTTCACTCCCCCGCCGACAGATGGTAGTTAGACCCCCTCCCTCGTGGCAAGTTTCGCCGATAACTGACCATTGATGTGCTTGAAGCAGGACCACCGTCTCGCAAGCGGTCAAAGACCTGAATATTCGTGTCTAAAACACCCTTTGCAACGCTCGTTTTCGACCTAAGTTATGCCCTTCTTACCGTTCTGTATAATGTGCTGTAGTTTTGCCAGGTCGGGTCGGCTTATAATGTTACGTAGATGATAATAGTTCTTGTTTATATTGAGCGTTGAAGCAGTTGTATTGCGATAAGAAATGATGTTGAATGAAAATAAATGACGAGTTCAGGGCAGGCTGGGGTGAGGCCGCCACCATCTGGCGGTTGTTATGCTCCTTGAGGCAGCAGTGGGAATCCAAGCCAGTCCACTCGACACTTTCAAGCTTCCTCACCGCCGCCATCGTCGCCGACAACGTGCTCATCAACGTTGACGCAACGTGCTCCCCGTCTTAAGGTTCGTCATCCCCGCTCTCCCCGTCCCTCCCTTATCCATCAGCTCACAGTCTCTGCGTCTTCAGACAATCCAACATTTTAATACGCTTCGCTACTCTTCCAAGCCCGTCTCAACCTCTGGACACCGTTCCTGACAGTCAGGTGAGTCGTATCGTGCGCTTTAGGATGGTTGTCGCTCGTGGACATATCGCTATGACCGGCAGACAGGCACGAGCACCTGAAGCGCCAGCTACTTCAACATTGATCTTCCTGGAGGCTGACCCGTCCTTCGTCTGTTCACAGGTATCTGCAAGCTTACACCGTTAGATTTAGGAGAATCATGCAGACAATCAAGTGCGTCGTTGTGGGAGATGGTGCCGTCGGAAAGGTACGTATGCATGTTTGCGCTCAGGGCCTGGTCGTAAGACTCATCGACGTGTCCTCGCCTGAAGACCTGTCTTCTCATCTCGTACACCACGAACAAGTTCCCGAGCGAGTATGTTCCAACGGTACGTCATAAGGCTTTACTACACTGAGCCATCCCGTTGCAACTCCTAAATTGTCGAAAAGGTCTTCGACAACTACGCTGTGACCGTGATGATTGGTGACGACCCCTACACGTTGGGACTGTTCGATACTGCAGGTACGCCTCGAGTCGTCTTTTTACGTCCGTTTGGGCGGTCCGCCAACTTCGCTCGTCTTCCACTTGCACAGGTCAGGAAGATTACGATCGTCTCCGCCCATTGTCGTACCCGCAGACGGACGTCTTCTTGGTCTGCTTCAGTGTCACTTCTCCCGCATCATTCGAGAACGTAAAAGAGAAGTGGTTCCCGGAGGTGCACCACCATTGCCCCGGTGTCCCCTGCCTCATCGTTGGCACACAAATCGATTTGCGGGACGACCCCCAGGTGATGGAGAAGCTCTCTAGACAGAAGCAGAGGCCCGTCGCCAGCGAACAGGGAGAGAGATTAGCCAGGGAACTGGGCGCGGTCAAATATGTAGAGTGCTCGGCGTTGACGCAGAAGGGTTTGAAGAACGTCTTCGATGAGGTGAGTCAACACCTACGCTGGCAAAACTTCCGTGGCTCATATTTACTTGTACTTCAGGCTATCGTCGCCGCTCTCGAGCCACCCGTCGTGATCAAGAAGAGGAGATGTATCATTGTCTGAGGGGTGCGGTCTACTCTCACTGCTCGAGTTAGCACACGCATCGCATGTTTGTTCTTCACGACCTCTGTCATTTGACTTTGACAACACGATTATTCTTTCTTACTGCCGATACATATATCCCTCTCCATTTTCTTCTCTCACCCACACACATACATCTGCTGCTTGTCTGAGCCCCCTCGTAAACTCACCGCACTACAGTACCAATGCCCTGCCGTCTATGACCTCCTTCTTCTCCTCTCCTCCCTCTCTTTCTTTCTCTTCGTCTTCACCGGTGTTTGTTCATGGGTATGTAGGATAAGACCGCGAATGTCTCATCCTCTTTCATACATGCCCATCACTCTATGTTCTTTAGTTCATGGCTGGAATTGGGCTAAATGTGGTGTCTAATACCCGTCTTGAGGCCTGCATGTGCGGATTAATTTGAAGTGCGGCGCGCTAAACGTTTTCTCTCATTCTGAAGCGTTGTCTATCGTGCCAATACTCGGAGTGAGAAAGGAGTGAATGATATGGAAAAACGCATCCTCAATGTATACAAGTCCCTGAAGTGTATAAGAGCAAGGAGAGTATATAAAAGTCTGAGTGCATGCGAAAAAAGTTTTAGGGGGTAAGAGATGGTCTATGTATAGCAAAGTGGTAGATAAATTAAAGTCCACATGAATCTGTCCGACAAATCCGTGAGGTGCTGACAGGCTGGAGAATGTTGCAAGGATATGCTTGTTTTAGCCACTGAGGAGGGAGAGGTAATGGGGGGAACTGACAGCTCAATGCACCCTGACCGCTACGAATGATTACTCGTAGAAAACTGTACGACCACGGCGGAAAGGACGATAGCCTTCGAAGTTATTGGGCAACCTAGTCACATACTATCATGGGCATCGTTCCATAAAGGAGCGTATATCGAATGAACTCACGGAGAAGGCGCGGGGGCTCTAGCAACAATGCGGGAGCTACCATCACGCTTCAGCTTCATCTGCTTCAACTGTCTCTTCTCAGCGAGAGCTTCGGGGTTCGGGTTGGCTGCTGCGAAGACTGCGATGAAGCAGAGAGCGAGAGCGATGAGGTACCGAGTGGTGAACATTGTGTGGTATAGCTCGGGTGCGGTGAACCAACGACTATGTGGTTTAGAGGATGAAAGGTCCTAGGAGGCTCTTAAGTGTCCAAGGAAGAGAGGAGTGCTTGTGTGCTGATAAGACATATCGGCGAGGGGTTATATAGCCAGGGCTAAGTCTGGGCCTTGAGTGAGGTCGGAGGCTCGGTGGTAAGGATCACTAGTCATTCCTTGCAGGTCCACCTTCTCGGAAATTTCGTTGGGAACAGCGGAAGCTGATCTGCCATTGGCTGCGCTGTTTTGGTGACCGAACGAGGGCCCGGCTGCACCCCAGAATGGGAATGGGATGGTGGTCGCTCCTGTAAGTGGATTTGACTCCGCTCGCAAGAACTGAGAGGTGCGACGGCAGAATTTCGTCGCAAGGGCTGGCCGCAGCATTCTGCGCACCATCCGACGATGTGGGTGTCGGTGCGCCTGTAATCATCCGGGGGTTCTCGTACACGTCCCGACAGGAATGAAAACTGCGGATGCTTTGGATGTAACCCCTGGCCCGAGTGTGGCGTCGACGATTCATCTGCGTGGAGGACCAAGTTGAGTCATTCTGCGTACGGAATCCCCAATTTTAGAATGGGTACCTTCGAATAGGAGTTTCCAGCTCTTGCGATCCTCCGCCGTGTAGGATCGCAACAGACATCCCGCCGGTTCCAAGTCCGAGTTCAAGTTCAAGGTCGCTGCTTGGAACTTGGGCTGCTTATGTAAGCAGCGGATGAGTTTGAGCAACTACACGAGCGCTTACACACCTTCCCTCCAGCTCCCTCCATTCCTCAATGTCCCGACCACAAGATGACAGGAATCAAGAGGCAACAGTTTATCTGGTACGTGTTTCGTAGTGTTTTGAAACATTGTCTTTACCTACACCATATTCGCCACAGGGAAACCTCGACGAACGATGTAGCGACGCGCTCATTTGGGAACTCATGTTGCAGGCTGGTCCAGTAGGTATGTCAGTTCAGTCTCTTACGGAGTAACCTTGTATCCTAATCTACGAGACATACCTTCCTTTCTTAGTAAATGTACATCTACCAAAGGATAGGATTTCTATGGCACACCAGGGATATGGCTTCTGTGAGTTCTTGACGGAGGAGGATGCAGAATATGCCTGTAAGATTATGAACCAGATAAAACTGTGGGGAAAGCCTATAAGGGTTAACAAGGTGTGTTTTCATAATTGTAGATGAAGCTTACTGTTGCTCACTGGCTTGTCTTTGGTGTTATATAGGCGTCGTCTGACAAAAAGCAACTCGACGTCGGCGCGAACCTTTTCATTGGAAACGTGGACGAGAATGTGGATGAGAGACTGCTGTACGACACGTTCAGTGCGTTCGGTGTAATGGCCACAACTGCAAAGGTGCGTGTACCGTTCATTCGTATCCCGAACCACGTAACGAACCTTCTTTTTATCCAGATTGCTCGTGACCCAAGCACCGGCACCTCGAAGGGCTACGGTTTCGTCTCCTACACCGACTTCGAAGCCTCCGACGCCGCCATAGAATCCATGAACGGCCAGTTCCTCATGAACAAGGCCATCACCGTTCAATACGCCTTCAAGAAGGACGGCAAAGGCGAACGCCACGGCACGCCAGCTGAACGTCTCCTCGCAGCCCAGGCCCGCAAAAACAACGCGCTCCCCGTCTCCGCGCGTCCTCCCCCAGCTCCAATGGGTTTCCCAGGTTCCGCACCTCCAATGCCAGGCTTTCAAGGCCCGTACCAGGGTCAATTCGCAGGGGCCCTCGCTCAGCCACCCCCGCCGCCAGGGTTTACCCCGCAGCAGACGATCATCCCGCAAGCTGTCCCGATGCAGATGGGTGGGATGCCGCCGGTGGGCATGCCAATGGGTATCCCGCCACCGCCGCCGAATATGCAGGTGTACAACCCTGCGATGGCTGGGTTCCCACCTCCACCTCCTCCTGGGTTCGGCCCTCCACCGGGTGTGATGCAGGGCATGCCACCACCTGGTATGATACCCATGATGCCTCCTCCTGGTGGACCTCCTCAGGGATACATGCCCATGCAGTGATTCGGTTGTGCTTATTGTTATTTTCGTACTGTTCAATACAATGTTTTCTTACGTGAAGATGGCGCTGCGGAGCACGCCAGGTCCGATCCCCTACAATGCGAACTGAAAATTCGAAAGTGCCCCCAACCCCGGATCGGAACGGACCCCCCCCCCTCGGACGGCATTCTGCGGACTGTTATCTGTTTCTGAGCGCAACCCTTGGGTTTGGATGTGAGAGTCATGATCTTTCGCAGCGTCAGAGGCATGGTCAAATGGAAACGGTAAGTCGTACTTTTCAATGCAGAGGCGAATGGATAGGCAGTATGAGGTTGTGGGAGGAACAGGTTGTTGTCTAGATGGATAGTAGGGTGAGCGTTGGAGAAGGACGCTTGACTTCAAATACAAATTCATGGCAAAACGTTATCGAAAACCTTCATCATGTTGAAGGTACCCATCGCTCTATTGGTTGTAATGGATTAGTGGAGAGTACAGGGAACGAGGAGACGGTAACAAACGTGTGAACGGGATGATATTCCCTGTTCAACAGTACAACTATGACGCTTTCCCAACGCCAGTCTCATCCAAACATCCATCACCGCAACCTACCAATCAATCTGCAGAAAACGACGACACTTAACGGACGGCTTACATCTTCATCTTAACGTCACTTCTCTCTATAGAATCTGTCAGCGAACCATAGTGATCCCTCCTACGACTGTTGGCAATTCACCAACGAGGAATGGCGAGATGCCTGCTCGTATCTCACCCGCGAAGCATTCGATGACTTGTGGCAAAAGGGTCATCATAACATTGAACCCATTCCTGCTTACGGCCTTGATGGCGAACTCATCCATCCCTCCAAATACGGACAGGAACTTACTCAATCTGTCGTTCACGTCTCATTCGTGGCCGACCACGAGACCATTGGTAAGAAAGACATAGTCAAAATCCAAGTATTATACAAGCTCGCCTCACAGAGCACCAGAAAACGTCCTTCCAATGAATCTGACCGAGTAAAGGCGTTGAAAAAGAATCTAAGGAAGTAACCAATTCATGTACTTGTACCACTGTAACGAATACATTTGATCTCTGTTTCAAATCAACGCTGTGAGCAAGGATTCACCCCGGCAGCGGCACTTTCGAATTTTCTCAACGCAGCACTAGCCACCCCCAAACACGGATCGGAACGGAGCCCCTGTCGAACGGCAATCTGCGGACTCTTATCTCTCACGTGACTTACGCCTTCCCAGTCACCACCAAACCCGATCCTAGGGGATCGGAATGTTCTATGGACTCAGCATGGGGGATGAGTAAAATAGCATTGACATAGGTCAGTCGGGTCACATTAGCAAGATACACTAGTACAACAGCATCAAATGCATATCACATGAATTGCACGACATGCATCATGATTCCAGAGTCAGAAGGAGCTTTTTGGGGCGTGAGTGAGCTGGAGCAACCTTGTCATCTCCTGGAAGAGTCCCGCCCACCACGATACCTGTCCCTAGCAGGCGAAGGCGACCGTCTCCTACTCTCCCTCTCCCTCTCTCGACCATCATCTTCCGCTCGTCGACGATCATATCCATTCCTTCCTCCGCCGCCACCACGCTCCCTATTATCCCTGCCAACATCCCTTCGAGGTGGGGGACTCTCAGAGCGAGACGGCGAGCGCCGTCCAGGTCTGGCATTGCGAGGAGGTGGGGGTGAAGGGGACCGGGGAGGTGGGGATCGATGTCGCCTATCCCGTACCGGCTCTGGAGAGTAATCCCGTCGACGATGTGGCGGGGACTCACGACGACCATTATAGCGATCTCGGTCGTCCCGAGGAGGGACATCTCTATCCTTCCCTGTTCGCTCGTCTACCCGTGCTCTGGACCTCTCTCTCTCCCTCTCGCGACCGCTATCCCGGGGTCTTGATGGCGGCGAAGGTGTCCGTCTCCTATCCCGTTCCCGGTCATTTCGTGGGCGAGAGTCTTCCCGCCGCCTTGGTGGCGTGGACGACCTACGTCGGCGACGGCTTCTGCTTGATGCTCTTGATGCGTCCGAGCCTGAATCAGATTCAGAGTCGGAGTCAGAGTCAGAATCACTGTCTGAGTCACTGTCGGAAGAAGAGTCGGAATCTGAGGAAGAGTCCGAGGATGATTCGGCTTCGAGCATAGCACGTCGTTGTTCCATGATAAGACGAGGGGCGTTCTGCGAAATCCATGTCAAGTTTTGAAAGTATCATTGACTGAGTACACACCTTCAGATGCTCACGCATCTCCTCAGTAACAACACCCAACCCAATACTGGTCATGTAATTGATCGCGAATCGCGTATCCTTCGGGTTATCCATAGGGAACATGCCCGTGCACGCCCTTTGTACCTCCTCATCCTTGAACCGTTCTGCAATCGTCTTCAAGCCCATACTTTCTGTCATCTCGTTCAGCATGATCTTGATGAAAATACGGCTGCTTGATGTGGTGTCGTCCTCCGTCAGCTTGATGCACTCCATCACCACCCACGAGATAGAATCGGTCGCGAAGAGGTGGCCGAAGAAGCGAGAGATGTTGCGAAGACGGTTGGTTTCGTAGCGATGGATGGTAGTGTAGTAGTTTCCAAAAGCCTGCTCGAAGCATTCGTTCCAGACGCGGTTCAGCTTACAGAAACGCTCGCCAATGAGACCGTAAAATGTTGAATAAGACCGTTCTTGAGAGCAACATTCGATAACCATGTTGCAAAGTTCAATCTAATGCATCTCAGTGAGTAGCCCATCTGCAGTAGCTTCATTAAAACCCACCTCGTCTCCCTCCTTGATTTGCACCTTGAGGAGCTTGTGAACGGCTTCTTCGTAGTTCAGCGCGTTCATGATGGTCAAATAGATGACACGCCGCAGGTTGACGAGGTTAGTCGAGGTACGATCCTCAATACCCTCCTTATCCGCAACAGCTAGATTCTGCGTTAGATTGCTGCAATACAAGGAGTGCTCGCTCGACGTACCTTCCTCCTCCTCACTTTCCTCAGATGATTCCTCAGAACCGGACTCTTCATCGGACCCTTCTCCGAGAATTTCAGCCTTGATTTGCTTGTACCGCTCCTCGTTCTTGAGATAGTCTGGATCAAACTTGAAGATATCTGTGAAATCTGATGTAAGTACGATTGAGATGCCTCCGGGGTGGCAGAATCTTACTTAGTCCCTCCTGAACCTGAAGTTCCTCTTCCAACTGAATCTGATGTGTAATCTGGTCGTCCTCCTCCACCAAGTCCAAGCCCTCCGGGATGACGGGGTTATCCTTGTACTTGTCTTTCCGAACTTGCATGAGCACCTCAATCATGTATTGAACACGGTGACTGATAGTGCCTTCGTTCAGCACGGCGCGGAACCGCTCGAACACGAAGCTATTTGCCTTCGGAGAGTGCTCTTGAAGGTATGCGCCAACTTCTCGCATGAAGCCGACAGCAATTTCAATAGAGTCGTCCGTGGGGCGTTCCAGTAGAAGGAAGAGGATTTCCAGCGCAATAACTTCATGAGCGACAGATTGATTGACCAAATGCGCGATGAATGTTGTGGTAGAATGGCAGACAATCTGAATATTACGATCATGAAAACGCCTGCGCATACGAGTTATGTCGGACATACCTTGTCGTTGCGCTTGAACGCTCTCCTGAACTGACTGATCAGTCTGACTAAGACCAGCTCTCCCGTCTGAGGGAGTTTTGTGTTGATGATAGCAACAAGGGCAGCAAAGACTGGCGTGAATGGTAAAGACGCGGCTTGCGCTTTCATGACACTCCTAGCGAATAGACCGCGACCTCGAATAAGGTTTTCAGCAAAGAGTTCCGGAACGACGTGTTTGATGTTCGCGACGTTGACTCGATTGACGATACCAGTGATGGACTTCCGCAGCGCGTCCCAGGAGAGCCTCTGATACTCCGTGCTTGACTTGTCTTTCGATGCTGCCTCCTGCAGAGCACGCAGTCGGGCTGGAGGCATGTAGACACCACCCGACCGGCCAGCCGTCAACTTTGCAAACTCCGCAGCCGCGTCAAACTCTGCCACCTCTTTCCCCTTCCCTTTCTCCTTGTCTTTCTCCTTCTCCAACTTTTCCAATTCGATGGCAGCCATACGAGCCGCGAGTTGACGCTCTCGCTCGGCGCGACGCACCGGGTCTGCGTCGGAGACCTTTGGAATTGGGAGAGATACACCATTGGCACCTGGGGATGCGGACCTGCGCCGAGTTTGAGGTGGTGCATCCAAAGAATCTGGAGACGAGGACCTGACATAGTAGTGAGTAACAAGGACGCTTCCGAAAGATACAAACTGTATTCACCGCTTCCTCTTTTGTATTCCGTCGACGTCCATGGGTGCAGAAGGGGAAAGGGTCGCCGTGCTTGCCATCGTCGTCACTGTTGAGCACAGCGAGCAAGTTACGAATTGGCGCTCACAGGACCTCCGACTTTGCACATGTTTGACCAACTGAAGAGACGCGTTCTCGGGCCGAGAATACCCGGATCAATTCAGTGATTCAGCCTCGGGCGAGTCAAGGTTGGTTTCGTACGACCATCATGGATCAAGCTGCACTCGCTTCACTGGCATTACCGTCCGTTTCTAGGGTAAGTGGGTTTATCGTTTAAAGGGTATTCACCATCGAACATTATTCGGTCCAGTTGAGCAAGAACGTTGTGAGAATCTTGGGACAAGTACGTTCAACAACGCAGATTTCGCAGATAAACGCGTGCTGAACGGCTGTAGAATCCAGGAAAATTCACGCTTGGAGGTAAGCCGGGAAGCTACTATATCTCATTTGGCGATTGACATATTTTTCTAGGTACAAATACATATCTGGTGGGACAGTGCAATCCGTACACCCTGATCGACACTGGAGAAGGGTTGGATTCGTATATCCCCTTCCTTGAACAAGCTCTCAAGGATGGCAGCGTCCCACATCATGCAGACAAGCAAGATGTTTCCGACATAATCATCACTCATAAACATCATGACCACGCTGGGGGACTTTCGACAGTACTCGCACTCCTGCAAAGGCTGTGGGATATCCGAGGAAGGGATGTGGCGACATCTCCATACGTCCCTCCTCGCATCCACAAATTCGCGCTTCCGTCACAAGACCTTCGGCTGCAGACCATCCTGCAGTCGCTTCAAGCAGGAACGTACACACCCAATGCTGCGGGAGGGCTGATCCACGAACTATCAGATGGGCAGGTTCTGCCCGTTACCACCAACGATGCTTCTGAGTCATCGCATCTTCATGTCATACACACTCCTGGACACACAGAAGATTCCCTGTGCCTTTATCTTCCTGCCGACAACGCACTCTTTACAGCAGATACCGTCCTAGGATACGGAACCTCGGTGTTCGAGGATCTCCGGGAGTACATGTTCAGTCTCAAGAAGATGATTGCTTTCAACGAGGGGAAAGACGAGAAACACCAGTACAAGACTGTCTACCCCGGTCACGGCCCCGTAGTCGACGACGGTCCCAAAGTCATCGCCATGTACCTTCGTCACCGCGTTGAGCGCGAAGATCAGCTCATCGCCCACCTGAAACAACCTCCGGCATCGCTGACATTGGGATACGAGGGTGTATGGACGGTGTGGACGCTCGTGGGGACGATTTACAAAGAGTACCCGAAGGAGCTTTGGGAGCCCGCAGCGCATAATGTGTATCTGCATCTGGAGAAGTTGAAAGCGGATGGTCGGGTCAGACACCTTGGTGGTGTGGGGAAGGATAGCGAGTGGCAATGGCTGGAATGACTAGATGGGCCAGTGGTACATGGGAAGTTGTAGGATATGTTGTATCTCTTGTTGTATCTCAAAGAAGATGTAGCAGTAGGTTGTATATGACTATTGGTCATGCAGTCTGAGATGTCGCCAACGATGATAAGGATTGCGAATGGTGGTACAAGCAAGATGCAAGATACTAGCGTTCGAGCACAATTTTCTAGCTACCGTATCCTGTCTAAATCAAGCCCTTGATAACGTCGGCACCCTGACAGATTTATAGTCATTAGGAATGCGAGCAGAGATGAATTGTAACGGGTAGCTCACCTTCTCGGCGACAGCGTACGTGACAGACTGGGTATTTGCGGATAGTAACTGAAAGCAAATTCAGCATTGCTGCATGTACACCTTCGATGTCACGACAGATACCCATACGTACCAATGGAAACACCGAAGCATCGATCTTCAGAACCAAATTGTCAACATCACTAATATGAAGATGAATAAATATCTGTTGAAGACTCACCACTCTCAGGTTGGACGTCCCGTACACAAGAAGCTTGTTATCCACAACGCCACCAAGCTCCTTAGACATCATCGAACAAGTCCCAACAGGATGAAACAGGGTATCCGCAGCACCTATAATAGCCTCCTTTATCTCCTCGTCACTAGCCTCATCGCTGAATGCGGGGAAAATCCTTTTCACGACCAGATCCTTGAACGGAGGCGTTTTGAAGACGTTCAAGCTGAGCCGGATAACCTTCAGGAGGACGTCTGGCTCGGCAGGATTTGCGAAGTAGTTGGGGTTGATGGCGGGCTGGTCGAACGGAGAAGATGATTTGATGTGGACGGTTCCCCGGGAGTATGGGTGACTATAGACGTTGACAAGAGAGAGAAAACGTTTCGTGGAATCTATAGGCAATCCTGGAATAGGGAAGTGACCATTATATAGTAGAATTCTGGTGTAGAATGTCAGCGAGATGCTGTCTGAGGGATACGAACGACCTACTGTGCCTTGGGAACCTTCGGATTGTCAACGAACTTGCGCATAGCATCATACCCGGCCTGGATACCTCTCTTCACTTCTGCCTTAGTCTTTTCGAAGACCTCCGGCGCGGATGCACTCAGTGTAGCCTGTTCTTCCCAGTACTTGATGTCCTCGCGGGTCCCCAGAAGGTTCGCTGGGATGAACGATAGGAAGGAGGATGGGACGCCGGCTAACATTCCCTTCTGCTCCTTGCTATTGTCATGAAAGCTCGTAAGACACTGGGAAGAACATGTTTTGAGATTACATACTATAACTCCTCGTGCTTGCTCAACAGATGCGGATCTTGGTAAATCTCAGTTGTGTCCAATCTCCCGTCCACCTCCACAACGACTTGGACAGTCCCATGGTCCTCTGAATCACCGAGTCGTCTGTGAGCGTGACAGTATCGGCAGAGGTTATTCCAGAAGACGCACGCAAGTTCTCACCGACACCAGGTAAGTCGATGATCGTGTTGATTCCATGAGATGAAAGGATATCCCTATCGCCCACTCCAGATAACTCAAGAAGCTGAGGAGTCTGTATCGAGCCTAACGAATATACGGGTGATGAGATACAGCAGTTCTTTAATGAAAGTAGGCCGTACCTGCGGAAAGAATAATCTCCCTTGCTACTGGTACGTTGAATGCCTTGCCATCTTTCACAAACTCGACACCGACTGCGCGCTGCAATTCTCCCGAAGCTTCGAAGACTACCTAAGAGTCTTTCAGTCAACAGACACACTATATACAACGCGGAACGTACCTTTGTAGCGTGTGCACCGGTCAGTACCAGCAGATTTGGGCGTGAAATGTTGGGCTCAAAATATCCACTAGCAGAGTAGGAACGAGTTCCAGTCTTTGAGTCAACTGCGTTAGTGGTGAGATATCCACCAACGCAGTCACCAGCGTTCTGAAAGACGTATTTAAATATCGCTGAATAAAGAAAATGGTTTCAACGCACAGTCTCATTGTTGCGAGATAGACCGAGCTTCTCAAACGCATCGAGAAGGGAAGTATGAACGGGTGTTATATAGGGAGGGAAAGACGCATGGATTGGTCCTGGAAGATATGAGACGATACTCAGTTAGATTGAGTGGTCCACGCACCATCCGTTCCATGAGACAGAAGATCTGGGATAGCAGCGTACAATTCCGCGTCCGCTTTAGAAAGTTTGACTGGATCCAAAGTTTCGCTCTACGAAACGGCGTTATAAAGGGTTCGTTTACAAGAAAAGTATGATAGCGTACTTTCTTCATATAGTGCAATGTGCTGTCCCAGTTCCAACCCTCATTGCCAAGCTCCTCCCAGCTGTCCAATTCCGCCCTTGCTGGACGAGCAAGCACCATAAAGTTCAGCTGCTCGCAAAGTCTCAGAAGGACGCTTCGGCGTGATGGGGATCAGCACTCACCGCTGAAGAGCCTCCAAGGCCTTTACCACGGGGCTGGTATATAGGACGACCACCGAGATATTTCTGCGGTTCTGTGAGGAAACCCCAATCAAGGTTCGGGTCGGTCAGCGCTGCACCCATAAGGCCTATGATGAGTAGACATGAGCACCGAGTATTGACTTCTATTTCAAACAAGAGACATTACCTGGAATTCTAACCTTTGGTTCATCCTTATGATACCCTCCAGCTTCGAGGACACCGACGGTGACAGAAGGATCTTCAGTGAGGCTATGAAGACAGGTTGTCAGCGAGACGGGACGATTGGGAACGCATCGGCCAAACATACCGAGCAGCAACAACGAGACCAGCTGTTCCTCCTCCGACAACAAGACAGTCGAGTTTAGCAGCAGCAAGCTCGTCTCCAGTGCTCAGTGCGGGCATTCTTAGCTTCGTAGATCAAGGGTGACTCCCAAGCTGCCTGCTGTGAGAAAACTGAGGGTTTAAGTACCTTTACTCGGCCAGAGATTGTTGCCCTGTTAACCCATCATTTCAGCTTCATCCAAGATGTTACCCGATAGCGGCATGGATTGACTGACAGACCTCGTGAGTTATGTTTTCATTAAATTAGCTATGAATAGTGCTCTGTTACCCACCCACGGTATCCTGAGAACTTGTGATGTGGGTGCAAGTCCAGACTGTTCGCGTGTCAATATCATGGCAGATGACAGAGTAACAGCACACACTGAGCGCTGAGCTGCGATAATACACGCAAAAAGTCTTCTTTTCCATCGCCACCTGACAGTGTATGCATACAAACTTGAAGTGAGCTGGCTGTGTGATTACGGGTTTCATGACTTACAAGCTAAAGACCATATCAATCATCGCGCGGCCCGCATAACGGCAAATGAGCTGTATAATACTCATGAATGCATACTACTTTGTGGGCTGCAAGAATAGAGGTATTGATATCGTCGTGCGGCAGATGTCATCGCGGACTCCAGAAGGAAAGTGTTTGCACCCCCAACCCGGTTAGATAAGATCGGGGTATCATCTAATCTCAGCGAATCTTCCTCAGGCTCTCTGCCATTCCCCTCAGGCTCAATCGTGCAGCCGTTCTTTAAGTTCATTCTATCACAGCCTGGGTCGTATTAATTTAGAGGAGGTACGAATACTGAAGAAATATCTTGACACAGGTAATTGCACCTTGTTCGTTCAGCGGCGAAGTCCCCATCACATCTGAACGACTTGGACTTCAAGTTGCGAGTGTAACGATGAGAGAGAAACAAAATTCGGAGGGCCCTCTGGTTCGTACGTTTACCGTAACCCAGGCCCAATTCGATGGTGTTCCTTACCGACTGGGCATACTTCATTGTACTACAGTCAGCCTCCTGTGGCTGCTCGGCCTGCTCGTGATCAATCGTCACGACGGATGAGCTGGATGATACCCCATGGCTCTTCCCAAATACCTATCGAGGAATGGGAATTCGGCCTGGCGGACTACGATGGGAATGACTAGCTGAACGACGGTAATAGCGTATCTCTCGCCATGTGCTCTATGGTCCCTCCGCCTTACACCTTACTTACCAAACATCGAGGATGTGAACGATACAGCAAGGCCTTTCGTGTGGTAAATCCATCCGTAAATTGAAACAAGGGATACGTACAGCAATACAATGAGTGTGTTACTCTTCTGCGCAATATTCACAGAAGAAATAATATGGAAAGAAAGGCAGACAACTTGAACACGAGCTCGAGACAGACAGGTAAAACAAATCAGAAAAAGTCATCTCTCGGTTCAGCCCAGTCAACATCTGACCTAGCCACCTGACTTGCAAATTGAGAACTAAACCCAACACCCATCCAACCAGTTTCTGAACCGAACGACGTTGACCTGGACAACGGCGGCGAGCTAACTGGTGTCATATTGTCTGACCACGACGAGATACTGCCCATCTCCATGTCGGAGTCCGAGTCAGACAGCGCGTCAGACTCGGACTGATTGACGGAGGAAGTCCAGTCGTTGTGGAACGCCAGGTCGGAGAGGGGCGTTGATGGTACACCCGGAGGAGACCAGACGTTAGACTGGGCGGGAAACGAGGCGGAGAAGTCAAGCGTAGGAAGCACGAACGATGTGGATGGATCTATCGCTCCTGGAGAGCTCGGCCGAGTGAAGTTCTCATCTGAGTCCATGTTTGAAAGAAGTTCCTCCATATCGGCCTTTTCCTTCATCTCGTCTTCCTTGCATACTTCCTCCAAGACACACCATCCCATCCCAGCTTCGCCCAAAACGCTCCTAACACGATGCTCCGACCATCCGTCGAACTTGACCTCGAGGACTGTGCATTGTCCGCTAGGATCTCCGTATGCGGAACAACTGACGCCAACGTCGTCGAAGACACGGGATTCATCAAGCCGTGCGAAGATGGTAGACACTCGCAGGGAATGCGTAGCATGATCCGAGTGCAGGGAGGCTATGACGGAGAAAGGTAATAGTGGGTGAGTGGAGGAATGGAGGTGAGGAGAATCGCGCAGTGGAAGGCGATTGGTCGGCGTCGGAGCGAGTGGAATGAGTAAGTACGTAGTCACCTCTGGTTCAGGTGTAGCAGGGAAGTAGTGATCGAGCTCTGTCTTCTGAATAGCCTCTTCCGTCTCCTTCTCTGCTGCCAAGGATTGCTGAACTGGACGAGGCCTGTACATCTCTTTGCGACTAGGCTTCCTAGCCTTGACTTGTTTCTTCGGTAAGAACCGTGCGCGTTTCTCCATGGTCTTCACTTCGATGTCGGCTTCCCACAAAGCTCTCCCGACAATAGGAACATTGTCAGCAAGGCTTTGGAAGACCGGACGGCCAGTGGAGAAGTTCCGGGCGGTTCCGAGCCCGACTTGGGTGATACTGCGTGGCACAGGGTGTGCACGAGGAAGAGATGGTGAGTGCAGTGTACGCCCGAGAGTATAGCGGGCAGGGAACGAGAGGCCCTGATGGAATGTCCTTGCATGCGTTTGTGGCGGATAGAGCGAACGTCCCACACCGGAAACGTTCACCGATCTGCCAAACGTTCCTGGGGTAGTGAGATGCGATACAAAGCTGGTGAGGAGTGTACGGGTGCGTTTGAAGATGCCTTGAACTGTGGAAGATGTAGGTTTGGTCGTTGGTCGAGGTACATATGCCGGGATATGGATAGAACGGCCCGGCATCGAGGACGCTTTGTAGCCCTTGACGAGGGCACGCGCCCCAGAGGATGCAAGCTGCATCGTCGACTACTCTGCTCGACGACGACTTCAACGATGGCAAGAATGGTGGAAAGGAGGAAGGAACGAGGTCGGGGCGGGGAGTCCACTTTATTGGAGTGTTGCCGAACTCTTGCCGTCGGGATGCGTACACCCCGGCGCGGCTCCGAGTTGCGCCGCACTGCAATGTCAGTAGGCGCGCGAGTTGACTGAGGCTCTTGCGCAGAACACAGCCAACTGTAACTCAGTCGTGAAGATAATGAACTTCAGCCGTTGTTGGCTGTGGCTTCATAGAACGGAATTCCATGGTACGTGGTATCGGCTCGAGTCGGGAAGGATTTTGTGTGTTTTTGTACTTCAAGCAATCAAACTAGTTGCTGAGTACTGAGTACTGAGTACCGACGAAATTAGAATTGCGGTATATGGAGCTGTAATCAAGGCAACTGAGCAGCCACGTGAACAGTAGGCCCACTTCGTTCCAACAGAGCACTGTGAAGGATCAACATATCCTTCGTTTCCACGAGGCCGCGCTTCACGTCTCCTAACACTTCATGCAGAGCACGAAACAGTACCGTTTTATCAGGAAGCTACACAGTAGCGAATAGTCAGCACAGCGGATTGCAAACGAAGCAGGTACGGACCTGGTGACTAACTACCCGGGCAGATGTGCTAGGTATCACGAAGAACAGGGTCTCCTTGGTGTGGCTCGCCTCGTCTATTAGAGAGCGCGATGATCCAGAACGTATTGTAAGCCCAAAATTCTGCGAAGGTGGGACAAATGGACAACAGACCATGATCAACACCCCCCAATCTACCATTGTGAACCATTCTGAGGGGTTGCAGTCCCCAATCAAATACGAACTTCCCCTTCTGTGTTCGCCTCCATATCGGTGCTGGCGTCGAACTTGGGGTCAACTGAGGTAGAACATCCGTTTCTGTGATGCGCCGACTTGCGCATGTAGCGTCATTCCCTTGAGTAACTCTGGGCGTGAAGTATGGACTATGAGTGAGAGCTTTTGGGGGTGTCGAGGGAGTTGCCGACGGAAAGTATGGACTTCGTATTTCTGGAGTCCTCGACGGTAAGGCAGATAACCCAGGAGAATACTGAGTTGGACTCGGGGTGGGAGAAGGTGTGGGCATAAAAAACCGACTCGTCACTAACGGTCGTTCCGGTGGGGTCTTCGTTGTATCCTCGTCCTTTGTTCCACACAATTTTGTTGCCTCTTTGGCGAAGATAAGCCAGATGGCCTTCCCGAGAAAACAGACAATGCGGGGACGATGTTTCGTTATTTTCTTGAGAAGCGACGGGACAGCGTCGATCATCTCTTCTTTGCAAAGTTCCACTTGCTGAAGGACAGCAACGTTTGTTAGTAGGTGGCAAGTCGAGTCCGAGATTAACACGGAGTTTACCTCTACGCTCGGTCTGTCAACCAAGTTAGTCTAAGCAAATGTCAGAAGGTGTTGCGGTATTAAACTTAGGATACGACGTACCAGTCCAATGTTGTACGCGCTGGGAAGAGTGTAGTCCTCGGTCGGTGCAAGTAGCCTATCCGTCAGGCCTATATTCATCAGGAAGTTAGTCCTATACGTCTGACCTATCTACACAGAACGCAATTCGCACCTGAATGATGAAGGCATTTCCAGAAATGATTCGTTGGATGAGCATAGTAGTGGCCGATATCAGCAGAGGTGTATCCAGGACTTGTCTCAGCCGTAAGTAGGAAGCGAACAGCCCGCGTTGCGAAAGAAACCTACTTGATTCCACAGAGCACGACTGCTCGTAAAAGAGATGAGCGAGCACGCGTACGTCGTAACAAATGAATTGGTACCCACCATCTAACCCCAAATCCAAATAGTCCTGCAAGACATGCAAGTGTTCATACACCTCTGGCGGCGCGAACCCCCGTATCCTCCTCCTCCGCTTCCTCGGTCGATTATCTGGTACAGTACAATCACCGCGATGTCTCTTTCTCGACTTCGACGACGCGTCGATACCCTCAGAGCAGCCAAATTCATCATCCAGGATGGGGGCAACGCGCTGCCTACGTGGAGTTGTGTATTTGAAGGAGTCAAGTGTGGCCTTGAGAGTTTCGGCTCCTTGGCTGTCGGCCTCACCGTCGCGTGTTTTCATGAGAAGTTCATCTGTTTGGTTTCACTGCAACCAGTCGGCGTACGTTCATACGGTCTGTTCGTGGACGAATTGTGGTCAAGACAAGAATGGAGTGACTGATCGGACTTTCGAGCGTCAACTCGATACTCAATCTTATCTTATCGGAAGATCATTCACTCCCATTAGTAAGTATTCCACCGTGACTCACGACTTCAATGCAGCCTCAGCTTTCTTCTCCATGCTGCACAAGGGGAACCCGCCATAAGGGCTGGCCATGATACTCGGAGGGTTCCCCGCCACCTTCCACCCCCATGCACTGTACACTTCGCTCTACATTGAACGCCGCGGATTGAATCAAAACACCAATGTCAAGGTCGACTTACGAGAAGAACACTCACGCCGTGTGGATATCCAGTCTCCAAACGCATCTCTTTTCCTTCGGAGGCAATCTGCAGGTAAATTAGTGAGCCGTTTTGAAAGACTAATGTGACAGGTAAAAGTACCAAGTTCTCTTTGTGCTTCACGAGGCGACTCGCTATTCCCCTTCTTTGGTAGTCAGGGTGTGTGCAGAGCATCTGAAGCTGCCACATATCTTTTACCCTGTCAGCTCCCAGAGCCTTCCTGCACATCTCATTGTATTGCGGTAAGAACTTCCCTCCCCTTCAGCGATATGTTCACAAAGTACTCACGAAAAAAACTCACCGACTCCCACCACTTCTCCAATTCCGGAGTCATCTTGGCGCAAAAGTCCTCAAACCCAGCTGCGGCCTGAACGGGGTCATCTCTACGACGTCGCACGAGCTGCAGTCAGCACGAATGGGGCTTCTTCGTTCAGCTGGACGATAAAGCAGAACGAACGGATTGAGGATGTTTCCCGGTAAGAACCACCCAGCGAGAGCGACTATTTTGTCACCATCCAGGGCGATCCAGTTCTCCCCTGCAACTTGCATCGCTCCGATGGTGGCTCTGTGGAACGGGACGGCGAGGTCTTTCACATTGTCGCCCGTGGCAGCTCTCATGAGCCCCGCTGGATCAAGCCATGAGTCACATTTTAGATGAATTCAAAAAACCGTAGTAGTATATTTCTGGACGTACAAGTGCTCCCATAAGCTGCTGTGGCAACTTGCGTGATCTCATCCAAGTCCTCCACTGAAGGACGGCGTAATCGTCATCAGACATCGAGCGGTCGACGAGTCGTAAAGACAGCCACGTACATCGTGCAAGGCGAAATGTCAAGTCCGATGTGGCCATGATATCAGAACACAGAGAGCCCTAGAAGAGTTATAGCAGTTGATCAAGTATTGGTGACTCAGAGCGTTGCGTATGCTATACGGCACTTCAAATGGTCAGTGCCTGTAGATCTTGTACTTACGCTCGATGGCAATTTGATGCCTGAACGGAGGTCTATATATACTGTGGTGGCGATAATATCTTTCAGTCTTCCCATCCCACGAAACTTATGAATTGAAAACAGTATGGGGGTGTGGAATCCCACAGGTGTGGAGAGAAAGACGGAAGCCCGGCTAGGAATTTCTTGGAACCAGCGAATGGGCGCTTCAGAGCCCAAGTTGAATCCACACTTCTTCCTTGTTATGATACGTCGACTTAGCTGTCGGAAAACCCTCTACGACCATAGTATCTGACAGTGTTCTCGTACAGAATGGCGGAAAGGCTGGATCTCTAGCACTCAAACTAAATCATTCTCGTATTCAAGTTTCTGGTCCGGGCCCCGATAGTAAAACGACTCGGATATACGTCCAAAGTTGAGCCCATTTCCTTTTCGTCGAGGAGAGGATGTGCATATACTTATTTATTCTCTCGTTTGGCTATTGCTTTACCAGGGACAGACGTTCAACAGCTGGCCTTCCTCAGGCTGAAGACATCTTCACTCAACAAAGGTGGCGTAGTCGATGCCCACCAAGTCTGAGGTGAATAATACCTCCTGGGTAGACGTGTGCGACAATGACATCGTGCCAGGTGGTCTGCCCATCTCGCTCACTCCATCTCCACCCCCAATAGCCCAACCGCATCAGAACAGTTCAGCAACAACGTCCACTTGATGGAGCACAATCTCATCTCAACCCTCTGTCGACCGTGCTCTCTCACCACGCTCTCCGCTCTCCGCGCGTACGGCAAAACAGTTCAACGCACAACGCTCACCACCGAAAAGGTCCATGAAGATCAACACACCAACACCTTTCATCAAACTTCCTGTCTGTCCTTCGAATTCCGGCCACGGAATTCCAGGGTTAGGTAAATCCAAGTTACCGTTCGACCATCGACACCAGGACATCATCACAAAAAACTATGTACCAGAGCAGTAGAACGATTAAAATAAAGCAAATGCCTTCCTTTCCCAAACCGCGACCTAAACCCCTCAGATCCAGAGGTGAAGAACTTAGGATCACCGACTGACCGCCTGACTGACAGTGAAATCGCAACCCTTTCGCTGGTGACTGAGAAGTCCGGGTCATGGTCATGGTCCTCCTCGCGATACTAAGTTATTACCATTGGTCTGAAGTCTGAAGTCTGAAGTCTGCCTTTCCCCGTTCCCCGTTCCCCTACCCTGGAATGCGCGAGTGACGAGTCTGAATGTCTTATTTAAGTTTGTCCCGTGGAGATGGTGACTCCATCATTGGCACGCACGGGATGGAAACCCACCGACTCAATGATCATATCCGCAAAACCCAATAGAAGATAGTTTGGAACATCGTCGATGATCATTACTCACTAACGAACTCTCAACAACAGGTGCGTACGTTACGTATGGATGCATGCATGTATCATTCATTGTATGTATGTACGTCTGTACAGACGGATGTATGTATCGATCGTATGCCCAAAAAAGAACACGACGACGAGTTCAGAACGAATCGTTCGTGAGGATGAACACACAAAACAGCCAGCACATATGGCGATTGAACGGTGTTATTGCACTACGACCAACGACCAACGACCGATGATAATGACGACGGGAAAAAAAAACGACAGAGCAGGGGTACGGGTGGTGGGATGTGAAGAAGAACGAACGAACGAATCCGATTCCAGAAATTGAGCAATGATCCAACGAAACCAACGAGAAGAACACACAAAAAAGGAGAACGAGGAATGAGGGAACGAAAAAAGAACAGAAGAACCCAAACACAAAACACAAAACCAAAAAAAACCGAACAGTCACGATGGATCACGGTAAAAAAAACCCGTAAAGAGTAGAGTAAAGCGGGTTGTGGGTGTTCGCGAGTGGTTCGATGGGAGGAACGATAAGATTAAAAAAACACACAAAACAAAGGATACACCGACCGGATGGCGAGGGAGGTTAAAACCCCGAATGAAGGGTGGGGAGGGGAGGGGAGGGGAGGGGAGGTGTAAGATACGGAGATGGAAGGTGGAGATAGATGCGAGCACGTGCGTACGAGGGAGGTGATGGATGGGTGTATGAAATTGTGGGGTGTGTGAGGTGCGTGTGTGGGCTGTTGTTCTTGGAGATAACACGAGCCTGACCGACGGATGAGGAGTGAGGGTGAGGGTGAGGGGATATAAACGTCAAAAAAGCAATTTGCGATTGAGTTAACGAGTCAGGAGCCAATATGAATGGACGGACGGACGAGAAAAAAACGGTGAGGAGATAAGTTACGAGCGTTGAGAGCGTTGACGGATGGGGGGTTGCATTCTACGATGAAGAGAGACAGATGAAGAAGAAGAAAAAGAGACCAGAGGAGACGATGACGGGGTTATGAACCGAACAACGTGAGGGTAGTGAGTGGGTGATGAGATGGCTGAGGTTGGCGAGGTGAGGTGACAAGTGGCGAGATGAAGTGGTGGTGGTGAGGTTTCCAGAGCCGTGACGAGGCAGCAAACCACCTATATGATATCTCTGCACATGACCCAAATGCAACGGGGGGATACGAGCGAGCGTGCGAGCCCTCTTTTTTTGTTGCACACACACCCCTCCCATCTCCTGCACGAAACACAGACGTGTGGGTGGGTGGCGATACAGCGGAGGGACGGAGGTGTCGTATCCTCCCAATCGCGCGCGAGACCCTATAAGGAGCGGAACGAGGGACTTGGATACTGGACTGGACTGGACTGCTCCCAACCAGTTTATTCTGCTCAACCAACAAAAAAAAAAGGACGACGTCATGTCGTTTTAACGCGTCCCATGATTCTCTTCTCCCATCGCCGCCGCCGTCGTCGTTGAATGCGCAGCAGCAGGAGAAGACACCGCGCCCACAACAGGAGGAGACGGAACAGCCGCCCCATGCCCAAGACTCGGGTTCCTGAAATGACTGCTGAACAACTCCACGCCCGCACCGCGCGCCGTCAGTCGTTTCGTTTCCTGCAAAAAACAACAACAAGAACAAAAATGCAAAGGCAGACACCACCGGTCGTATCAGAGACAACAAAAGACGTGCGTGAAAGTGAAGGACGTACCTCTTCGTCGACATCGTCTTCACTCCCCTCACCCTCGCCCTCTTCGTCATCTTCCCCTCCAGACCCAGACCCAGACCCATCGCTCCTCGGCGTAGCAGGCAACTCCTCCCCCAATTCCTCGACTTCGACTTCGACCTGCGCTGGCGCCTCAACGACAGGATGAACCGAATGCGTCGTCGGCGACACCGGCACACCTTTCGCCGTATCCGCACTTCCCCTCCTCTCCGGTGCGTTCCTCAACACATGGATGGGACCTTGGGACGGAAGAGACGCGAGAGAGGACGCTTGGATGGTACTCGAGGACACGGTGCGATGGTGCATGTGCGGGTGATGTCCGCCGGTACTGTGTGTCCGCGTGAAGGGGACAGTCACAGCTGTCGTGACGTGCTCTACGTCCGGAGTCGTAGTGGGCGACTGAGAGTGCGCCGTTGCGTGCGGCGAGATCGTCGGCGTTGCGGTTGCGGAAGTGGTAGTCGAAGACGACGTCGGATTGTTGTTGTGGTTGTTGTTGAGAGGAAAAACGGTACTGGTCGGTGTCAAATGACTCCCCTCTTCGTTCTCTGCTACCTTGGCAGCAGCAGCCATCTCCCTCTCTCTTTCCTCTTTTGCTTTCTTCTCCCTCGCCTCCCTTCGTTTCTTCACCCACGCCATCCCCGTCCCGTCGTCGTCGTCCTCCACCATCGTCCTCATCCTCCCGTGCCCATTACTCCGCATGCTCTCGCCACTCCCCGTGACGCTCCCGCTCCGACTCGACGCCCACGACTCACTGTCAAGCGACCCAATCGACATCCCCGCAGACGACTGCACTTTCGCCCAAATATTCCCTTCGGACGAATGCAAGTGGTTGTTCACAGACCCCATCCCTCCGAACCCCCACTCGACAAACTCTGGTTCCTCGTCTCTGCAGACACAAGGTCGGGGGTTAGGTTAGCGTTTATCGAGAGAACCGAGAAAAGGCGAAAGATCGCACCGAACGTTGGCGAACGGATCTAACCGTCTCGCGCCGTACACTCTCCCGTTCAACATCTTCAACTGCCCCCTCCTGACGCCGTGCGCCTGCTGCGGCGGCTTCTTCGCATTCAGCGCGCTGTTCAAGCTCTTCGTGCTCTTCACGCTCCCGCCGCTCTGCACACGCTTCAGATCGGACGACGTCAGGGACTGCGTCCGGCCAAAGTTCGACTTGCTCGACGAGGACGAGCTCCGAGAGAAGAGCGACAGCGACGTCGCCGTGGGCGAGGAGAAGAGGGTGCGGGGCTTGGAGTTTGGGTTTGGGTTGGCGGGACGGGGGGTCGGGATCTGGTGGAGTGGCGGGTATAGAGAGTTGCTGGGCTGGCCGCCGATGGCAGATGGGGCGGTAGAGGGACGCTTGGCGGGGCGTTGGGGCTCTGCTGCGCGCTGGAAGGACTGCAGTGGCTGGTCCTCCTTGCTCGCGGACTTCTTTGCCTTCCTGGTGCTGCCCCTGCTCTCTGAGCGAGACAGGCTGAGGCCCAGGCCAAGTGTGCCACTGTCCTCGCTGCTCTCGGCCTCGAGGGTGTCCTTGGAGTTGTTCCGGCCGAAGAGGGGTCGGAGGAGTTTGCGAGTGGCCCACGACGATCGCTTCTCTGCCTTTGGAGATGAGGTGACGGCAGGCGAGAAGTCCTCGGGGGAAGAGGGTGGGAGAGAGGACGCAGACGAGGAAAGTGCCGCTGCGTCCATGGATGGAGAAAGCATGTCGAAATCAGACTCTTTGTCGGACTCCGCTATCGGAGGTGGAGGCGGGGACTTGATGTGCAGTGCGGGATCAGACTTGTGTATTGATGAGGCTTCGACGAGTGCGATTCCGTTCGGGGTGTTGCTGAAGAGGAGGGACGACGTTGGGTTGTGGGAGGAGCCGTTGCAGCTGTCGAGGGTGCTGACCTCGACGGATGCGACGAGGCCGTCGCGGACTGTGAGGATGTGTGGCTGCTGGCGCTGGAGCTGGGACTCGTCTGCTTCGTCGATGAAGACGGGGGGCAGGGCGAGCTCCATGCCCTCCTCTGTAACGAGGACCTCGCGGCGGGGGTCTGGGAAGGGGGCGAACCTGATCTTGCGTGATGCGGCGGAGGTGGATGGTGAGCGGGACTTGTGGAGTGGCGGGAGGGCGGCAGGGTGGAGGGCGGGGGACGAGGAGGGGGACGGGAAGTAGGCGTCGGGGGTTGCGAGGGCGGGGGTGGTCGGGAGAGAGGGCGGGATGTGGAAGGGGGACGTGGAGGGGGACGGGTTGCGGAGGATTCCCTGTCTGTGTGGAAGGACTGCAGCCATCGTTGGAGGAGGTGGAGGAGGAAGAGCAGCTGGGTGGCGACCATCTCTTTAACGCGAAATTCCAATTCCACCCCCTCTTGGCATGACACCCCGCTGTCCGGGGTCCCCCCTTGAGTCAAACACGTGCTTCCCGCCGAATATACGCGCACTGCGTCTGCCAATTGCTTCCGCCGACCCATACCGGACTCCCCATTCCGGCCAATTTCTGTCCCTTCCAGGCAACTCTCCCCGCCCACCGCCAGGAGCAATCAATTCCCACTTCCCCTTTGCACCCGGGTAAGCACCGCCGTCGACGCGTCGTGTTTGTTTCCAGCCTTCGCCGTTTGTTTTGTTCCTCCCGATCGGGGTCATTCCCCACATCTCGCCCCCGATGCCTCCGCCCATCGGGCGTCTCTGACTGATTCAAAACACGAAATGGAAGTGGGTCTGCGGCGGACTCTTCTCGTGAGCGTATCCTGCGTTTCAATTCTCTCTTGTCCTTCTCATCATCTCGCAGTCTCAGAGGTCCCCGTCCATCTCCACCCGCGAAAACCCCTCCACTCTTGGCTCTCTTTCGAGTCCTCACAAATCTCAGTGTCATATAAACTGACAAATGCCCTCCGTACCTGACGACACCCCCTCCATCTCTCCCCGCCTCGCACTCGCCAGTATCACGCACGACGAGACCTCACTCCCTCGTCATCAAAGCGTAAACAAAATCAAAAAAAGGTCTCGCTCCAAGCCAAGGAACTGCGTACAGGAAATCTTCTCTCGCGTCCGTCGCCGTCTCCCCCGTATTGATCCCATATATCACAGCCAACTTTTACTTACCTTTTACCTGACAGCACTCCTCAAAACCGAACTCAGCTCGCTCTCATCGAAACCGCATGAAAGTGTCGATCATCGCGACGACCTGTTTGCCGTTGTGGCGTTTTCATCTTCTCCTTCGTTTGTGGTGGGAAGCCCAGGATCTGGATCTCCTCCGAGGTTGAACCGGATCAGGTAGTCCGAAGATTGGGACCACGACGGATGTTTCGACCGAGGTTCGAAAGCTATGTACAAGTGATCTGGAATTTTGTGCACCTGCTCGAACTCTGAGTCTCTCCTTTCCAATTTCTTCATTCACGTTTCGTTTCGCCACTACTCACCAAGGTCGCTCAATCACACATACTGGACGGAAGGAATCGGACGTGGCGTACATTACGCCACGTCCGCAGCTGCCCCTGGGCCATCGGTACTCCCATCGTGGCGTCACCGATGCAACATCATACGGTTTCGTATTCTTCGAGACAATCATTCCAGTCCGGATCCTGGGTGTAACACATTAACGCATTAACAACCTCCCCTTTCATTTCATCTCAGACCATCCCTCAACAACGCAACCGCCAATCATTAAACCCCACCAAGCAAGGTGACTCAAGCTCTCGCCTCGAAATGAGCCCAAGTAGAGCTCTCACATGATTCCCTCCGAGTCCTCCGCTGACATATGTTGACGTATGTTTCCAGTCCAGGTCTTACCGTCGAGACTCGGGAAGTTGGGAAAGCGCACGGCCACGTCCAAGCTCCCGAAAGAGAATTAAAAAGGGGTCATGTGCGAAATCCGCAGTAAGTTAACTTATGTACCAAGCCCTTGTCTCTCATTTCTCTCGTTTCATTTCAGACTGGGTTTTTTACGTCCCCACTTTTCATTGTACAGTATTTATCTTTTTCTACAGCACGGATTTCCCGAGGGATGATCATGTGCGAACCTATACCCAACAACAACTTCGTCTTACAAGTACTGTACAAGGTTTCGGCATCCATACCACCCCCCCCCTTTTTTTTTGCTGTCGAACTCTCAACCAGAAGACCTGGCATCCGGATCGCTTCGGTGTAAATACCTCATATCAAAAAAGCGCAGATCCCTACCCCCCCCCCCCCCTCTCCCCTCCTGGACGTTGCGTCGATGCAAAGGAACACAATATACCCCCAGGAACTCATAACGCGTTCGACCTGACGACCTTCGCGCGAAAATAGAGAGGGGCTTGGCATCATTTCAATCCCTCCTTCCTTCTTTCCTTCGTGACCCCATGTCACGGTCTCCCATGGGGACGTCAACACTTTTGCCACTTTGTACGCGGGGCGATAATTACGAAATCGTCGAAGAGCCTGGGTTTGTTGAGGATGTGAATCCTTCCTCTCCCCGGTTCTCTCTCTCTCTCTCCCCAACGCACGCACGCACGCACGCCGCTTTATCTCAACTTGTCAAAAATCTTATCAGCGGACGGGTCTTTCGTCACCACATTAATCGCTCAAACCGCACACAGTCCTCCAACGGCGAAAGTCGCGCAATGGGTCTGTTCAGGCTCTGGGCGTCCAGGTTCCTCCTCGTGTCTCTCGTCTCGTATTCTACATGTGGTTGTCAGTTCACTCCACGATACCACGCCAAGGCATCTAAGTATGAACATTCGACGCTTCTCTCGTCATGCCAAAACACGCACCCCCCCCCCCCTTCCCCTTGAACCTTCGCCATTTCACAATTGAGAACGAACGATCCGTGAACCTGATGGGAGAAATAACTAGATAGGTAATGACGGGTTGATGATGAATCCCAGACCCAAAAAGCTCGCGCCAAGCGAATTTGGTTCAGTTCCGCGGCTTCATCTCTCAGACTCAGAAGACCGCTCACGCTCACTCGCTCACTCCTCAGATCTCAGACCTCAGCGAGGGCTCATTATTGCGTCTCTCCTGAGAGCTCCGGTTTCTCAGGACATTAAATAACTCATAAGGAAGGTACCCTAGGTTGATCGACATTGTCTGAAAGCGCAGGTGAGGTATTATTATTGTTGGTTTGTATTGTTTGTATTGAACGGGAAGGACGAGAATGGTTAAGCTCGCCGAGGTATTTGATGGAGGAGGTATCATTGCCTTGCATGTTCAGCGTGGTTGAATTCTCTCCCCCACCCCCTCATGGTCGATCCATCCTAGAACGAGTCACCACCATAGAACTCTATGACAATCGATAGACTACGGTTAAGACTCGATATTCCCAGCATCTCGGTTTTTGTATTGTTCAACTCGTCTCAACAGCTGTGCTGTTGATACTTACCCTCCACTTATCACCCATCACACTCTTGGCTGCCCCCTCCCCCGTTTTCTATCTCAGGGCCAGATGACCGATTCATGAGTCCCAATTCAACGTTCAACGGTGATGCCGTTCAATGGGGTATCCAAATTGATGCTTGGGGTTCATTCGACCCCGAACTTCGAACCACACCCCCGGCCTACAAAAGAGAACCAGACGTTCGAATCTCTTCGAGAGCACCACATACCATACACACCACACATACAGTAACCATATGGAAACCACTCCGGTCTGTGATCCTCCAAAAACTTCAATCAGATCTCAATCAAGTCTATCTATCCGATCACAGTCTGGTTTGTTCGCACTACCCAAATGATAAGTCCTCTCGCACCCAACAAATAATTCCATCATCGAGACTCGAGGAGGTCCCTCCGGTAACCCCATCCGTTCCTCCGTATCCATCGATCCCGGACGACACGGGATATATTTTGCTTCCGCGAGCCTCATAACCTATCTGCGTACTCATCATGTACCCGACCTCTTGATTTTGCTGTTCACCCGATCGCGATATCGATGGTCGATTGGGTGTGGGGTATAAGTGATATGGAAATCCAACGATGGATGTCTTTTTTGCCAAGATGGTGGTGCGGGGAGGAAACGGAGTAGTAGTATCTCGGCCGAGCGAAGGAGGGGGAAGGGGTCCCGTTGATGTATCGGACGAGACGGGTTTTGACAAACGTCGAAGGAGTGTGGTTGGGGGTTTTGCAAGTTCTTGCTTTGTTGTTGTTCTGGAGGGGCTTGGGACGTGTTATCGGACGGCGACGGACATCGGATCGATGATACTATCTCAGTCTGGAGGGGGTATGGATGATGATGATGATGATTTTTTGGTGGAGAATCTACTAGCCGGTGGTAGGTTCAGCTTCGCCAACGTAAGTAAACCACGCTCGGGATGGTTTGTAACGCGTCAACATGTGCTATTCAACGCCAGAGAGATCGTGTCTCGAGCGGTCGCGGTCGACGCAGAGCCATATCAACCTTTCTCGATACCGGAGAGCTCGCATTGAACGGCCGTCAATCACGAAGTTAACTCTCCAGACGCCGAGCGCGTGATTATCCCTCGGAGGTGCCGTCGAGTTCAACCCAGGGACACACGAGGACCAACAACTCCCTGCTAGAAATTCATTGTCAGAAATTAACAGATCTCAGGACGAACCTGAATGCTTGTGAGGGGCCAGACGTCAATGCCAAGCCTCAGCACGTCCAGAGTCTATACCGCAGCAGGAAAAACACCCACGAGGCAGGGGTACCTACCCTTGATTTTTCTGCGATGGCAACGTCCCAACGAGTTTAACAACCCGACGCATGCGCAAACCTAGTTGCTGCAGTAATCCCCCGCGCGCCCGTCCCGGTTGTTATCTTTATCGTGCGCATACTTACTCTCGTCATCACCAACGTTCGTGCGCATGCGCGTAAGGGCATTATCATACTCCACCGCTGAGAGCGCTGTGCTAATCCTGGGTCTTCCTTTCCTTTTCGTATCACAACACGCCACGGTCAATCGGTACCGTCGCAGACCGTTCATATCTTCCGCTTCTTTCACTCTGGATGAACCTGGGCTTTCGATCATGCGTTTATAATGAACGTTTCCAAGAGACAAAAACGACGCACCTGGGGCAGATTCTTTTGTAGCTCGCCCTGCAAGTACTGCAAACTTCGGTTTTTTTGTTCTTTACCAAAGTATCACCCACCGTCCAATTCCCTGTCAGAAACAAGCGTTCATAGTTTACGCTGTTCCTTCATATACCAAAGCCAAGACGCGTCAACGCCGAACACGATGCCGCCCTCGTTCGCCAGCGCACCGAGCTGAGACTCCGACCATACCACGTACGGTCTCCCGCAGCACCTGCACATTATATACGTGATACCAAGTGGGATAATTGGCTCGGACGGTTGCAAGAGACGACTGCCAAGAGGGACCCCGGAGCACCACGGTGACTCACCTTCCAGGACGACGTAAACCTTGTTTCGTTGTTGTCGCCCTGCTGATACAACTCCGAGTCCGGCAAGTCCGCTCTGTCAGACAAAGAGACAAAGGCTGGTGCCCAACAAAGAGGAGCTACTGACAGGGTGTGCTCGGGAACGAGCGGGAATTAACAGGGATGAGTGTAACCTTCGGAGATGACCAGGGACCCCACGTTGCTGTTTGCGGTGAGAGAAGTGGCGAGGGAAAACGAGAGAGTGCGCCCGGCGAATGAGGATTGCTTATCGAGCTGTGGGCTGGGTGGACGGGCTCGTGTCAGCGGGAATGATATCCGCTGTCGGTGGCTGTTGGATGGGATGATAGGGCTCATCCCTGCGCAGACGGCACGGAGGACTCGTCATATGCCATATGTCTACGAAGAGAGGTTATGTGATGTCTCTCATGAGCAAGGAGAGGCGTACCCGTTTATGCAAAGCTGTTTCGTGAATGAAACACCACCGCACTCATGATAAGTTGCCACTCATCAGCAGGATCAAAGCCCAGCGGTGGGAGAGCTTGGTTTCAAATCCGAACCACAGAGACGCAGATAATGAGTCTCAAATGAAACAAGAGATAACGAGAACGCACTTTCCCTGAGATGTCTACGATTGATACCGGAATGCCTGTCAGTGATAAAGAAGGCTACGTGGCGCGCTGGAAGGAGACATTGACTTACTTGGAAGAGTTATTGAAGAATGAATCCTGGGCGTGCAGGAGTTGTGTACAACAAATAGTTGTAGGTCCAATTGGACCAGGAACGAAAAACATGGCAGAGTCGCCACAGTGAAGGGCTGGCGGTAATGGCCATATAAGGCAAGATGTTTCCAGTGTGGCGGAGGCTGCTGGGCGTGGCCCCCAGAACCGCTCGGCAGCGCCCGAAGTGGACTCCACAACTGCTAAAGTTGACTGTTCCTTTCACAAATCCAAGGCAGATCGTCTGTTTCAAGTAAATCATCGCAGAGTCCTCCATCACACGAGCACGTTTGAAAAAACACTCCGGTTATCTCTCACAAATGTCCTCCAATACGCTAGGGATCACTGCTTTGTGATCATCTCAAGATTGACACCCTGTCGCGCTGGCAGAACCTTGACGTTGCCTTTCGGCGATACGTCTGCAAAATTGACTTATCTCGTCCAACCACCAACGTGCGGGCCCTTTTGTACGAGCTATCGGACTAACTTTTAGCTTGCAGAGCAGAGAACACAAGTACTGGTGAGCATTCGACATCTCCCCGATTTCATTCCATCTACTGATCTTATTCAACGATGCAGCAGCTCTCACTCGCGGTTCAAATAAGCACAGTTCTCCGTCTTTCGCAGCTCGGAGCGGTGACGAGCGACGAGTTCTGCTGCTTCCCTGTACTTGTCAATGCATGCCAAAGCCGAGGAGAGGTCTCGGGCAAATCTCGTATGAACCTTTGTAAGCGGTGGTTCCGAGCTCGCTACCTTTCTCATTGGTGCTCAAATTTTCTCTGCTTCCCAGACTACTGCAACACACAGAGTGGTACAAACTTGACCAAGAGCCGGCACGGTCCTCTTGGTCGTTGCAGTTGCCGTGCTTTGTATGCGGCCATCGCACCACATACCAGAGACAAATCCCACCATCATCCGAGTCCCTTGACAATTTCTAGCCGCCTGTTCCGAGTAAGTCGCCTGAATACATGCTCAGCGCCACAAAGGTCTCGGTGTGATGCCATTTCACGTTCGCAGATTTCAAGTGAGATAGGCCATGCATCTATTTTCGTCTCGATCTCTAGCTTTCGCTCGTTCCCAGACGACCGACGATCATCTGTTCTGGACCGGGAGGTGTATGTTCGGTGTGTGCCCTCACACACGTTGGTGATACTGAAGAGCGTGGGGACTTTCACAACCCTGCGGCTACGGCCGCTGTGGGTCCGCACCTCCAAAACAACGCCCAAAGATACCATCTGGACTCTGCCCTACCTGCTACATACTTATCAGCAAGTGTTGACCAGTTCATCAAGTGGGCCTTTGACCCCTTGTAATCAACATCTTCCGCCCACATTCCGTGTGGCCATAGATTTGGCGTTCACAAGTCACAGTAAGCCTCTATCCTCACGTTGTATATCACCGCAGCACACTAAGGAACTGATTCAATATCACGGCTGGATGTTCAGGACCCTGCCGGTTATTTCATCACTGTGCTATCTTCACGTCCTCGAGGCTCGAGGGGACGCGCCCACATTGCGTATTCGTGCCGTGATCAGGCGTTGCTCCTCCTCATATTCTCACCGTCGCATTCTTTCGTTCTCTCTAGCGTTCTATCGCTGACGTTCTCCTTCGAGTCCTCAATTGCTCACGAGTAGGCAAGAGGATAATTTGTACGTACGATCGCTATTGACTCCAGCCTCTATCTCTCCACAATGATAGGCGTTATATAGGATTACAGGCAAAGCACAACTGAATCTTTGTACATCACGCGCCAGTGATTGTCCCTAATACTGCGCCCAACCGCGCAATCACCTTCTGGCTGACGTAGGTATTCGTGAGGATCTGCGTCATTTCATAGAAGTTCGCTGACACACCTGCTGGTTCTTGTGGCGTTAGACTCACTTTTCACATCTAGTCGCGTAGTAAACGAGGGCTAAGGGCAGGGCGAACGAAACGTGACGGAGTGCATATACCAGGAGACAGGCGTTTTCCACAGATTGTGTCAAAGGGCTGACTATGGTGTGTAGTCCGCCTTGTCTTCTTCGATATTACTGATGCAGCGTGGAAGACTCTGTCGCCAAAATAGGAGATGGGAGGGCGTGATCCCCGCAGCTCGTTCACATACTCGACGGAGGTATGCGACCCGTGCAAACCCATTCAATGAGTGCATTCCTCACCGTTTCCCCCGCAGTCGTATATTCAACTCGAAACAAGCCTCACCTTTTCCTTCATATCCGGACGGCAATCGATGGGCGTACCCTGTGGCCTAAAGAGGGCGGCAGTGGACCCCGGTCATCCTGGTATGAATGACGACCAACCATACATTCCCACCTCGTACCCATAACGAGTCGGTTCACGGTTCTGGAAACCCCACACGAGACGCGCTTCCGAGAGGTACGTGGCCCGCTTCTTCATTGAATTGTCCCTCTAGCAAGTTCGGTACTGAACAACATCTGACATCCCAGATATCATAGATGAATCGTGCAGGCAGATCATTCCCGACATGATTATATTATCCATCGTGGCGGCTATCTGTGCGAACACCTCCTGGGGCGAGGAATATGCCTTTCTGTGGGTGCGGATTTCCAGGGGCTTCTGCATGGTTGTGACGGTATATGGCTTGGTACAGTCCGTCATGCGCTGCCCTACTCCGGAACTTTCTGGTAATTGACGTGGCTGTCAACGCCTTTGCACCTCCTCTTGCTTCTCGTACGTATCTCATGACCGCTTCTCCTTCCAGGTCCTTCTGGCTGGTACTCCGGGCGTCGACTTTTGGGGGGTTCACTTGTTAATGCGAGTCCCTATCTGAGCCTCGGTCCTGAGTGATCCCGCTGAATACAATCAGCGCGTCAAGCGGTCCAAGCCACCCTCTCATCTGAGACCGCCAAGCTCATTTCTCTCCACCACTACGTCTTTTTGGTTAGTCGTAGCCGTGTTGCCCTCCCTTGCTACAAACAACGTGATTGCAGGAGGATACTCGGACATCAGTGCTGTCTTTCAAAGATGAACCTCGGTGTGTTCTATTTTTACTGCTCATTCTTCATAATTGTTCATTCCGCGCCATTTATAGGACTGAATCCGAGAGTTAGAAAGGCAAAGTTTCAAACCGCACCGTCTAGAAACAGACGGTGCACACTCAACGTCTGCTTTGTCAATTATGGATCAGTTCCGGAGACTGCGACAGACGGTAAAAGGTGAATTTATTGGATTGAACAATTGTCTAACAGCAGGTCAAGCGTGGCAAGCCGAGAGAGATCTTTTGATAGTTCCGAGCACCGTCTCGCCGTCGAACGCACGCTGAGTCAGTTGAGCTGCGACCTTCCCATCCAATGCTTCTAATCTTCTACTAAGCCTCACGCTCACTGCACCTCGTCAAATAGAACTCGCTAATCTGAACCATTGTCATCCAGCCTCAACCAGCTCAGTCATATCTATCAAAGGACGCACGGCGCGAAGAACATACAGAAGATTCGTGGCTTGTTCAGGCATATGTTTCTCCGAGGGATTATCCCAATGAACTGAGTATGATTACTTCTACACGGACACTTCGCTCCTTATTCACATGCACCGCGGTACCTTTCCGAGGTGTCCGACCAGAACGCTACCGTGCAATAACCCCCTGCTGATCGTGCGAGCATCACACGAGCCAAGACCGAGCCACCGAGCCACCCCAACAACGCCAGTCTGCAAACGCTCCTTGGACACCACAAACTACAACGCCCAATCACTTGGTAACAGTGGACCCAGGCAATCACACACCCGCATTTGCACCACTTACGCCTTTCATCTGTCACTCTTGCTCTAAACTGACGATGCTAGCCTGCCCGGTCTATTCGCGCACTGCACTTGGTCTGTCCCCCCCTACCCGTAGAGCCCGATGGGGTCCTCAGCTGGTGATCGTGGCTTGTTTTTTTTTTCGTTAACCCAAGATCCGAACTCTTCACAGCTGCGGCAGCGGATCTTGCAGCGGTAGTGACCGGTGCTGCAGAGGAGACTTCAAGTTGGTCCAATGACCTGGACTCTCAGCTGAAAGTTGGGATTTGGGAAGGTGATTCGAACGTCCAGTAAGTACATTTATCCAGCCACTGTTACCAGGAACGCGGCTGAGGCCTCAACCGCACTATCCTGGTCGTCTTGCACATCACTTCCTGGATTCCTCAACTCTGGGCATTGGGCAACTTGGAGGATCAACAATATCATGTGACGTTGTATATAAAAGGCAAGTGTATCACATCGCATAAGCGAATGCACGTGCTAAAATTTTCCTCAAAACCAAGCTCTTCACAAAACGGTTTCTTAACATCCTTCGATAGCTCAGCTGGAAGAGCGCAAGACTGTAATTGGTTACCTGCAATCGCCCATCTTCATCTTGAGGCCGCTGGTTCGATCCCGGCTCGAAGGACTCAGCCAAAGACGTTACGGATCCGAGAAAACTTTTTGTTGTCCTGGAGAGAACGTCGACAGTTGTTTTGACCCTCATGTTTTTACGGAGGCTGTAGTGAGATATCGGTCGAAGGGAACAGCAGTCGGGACGATGCAAGAGCCTGTTCAGCCAAGGAGGAGCGTGTATAACACTTAGAATTCTTTGATTTGTGAATAGTATCCGAATGTACAGCAAGTTACGGTAGGTTGGGCAACAGACTATGTAGGAGGTACAGAATACATGATAGGTTGTAAAGAAAACATCCTCAAGAACACTGCAGGGGGGATACGGAAGACTAGTTCTCTTATAGGGATGAGATTTTGAACTCTTTCTTGAGCTCCTGCAAACGAAACCATCAGCCCATAGGCAAGGAGGTCAGTTGACTTGGAAGACGCACCTTTACAAGTAGCACGGAGTCCTCGTTCATCATGACGAACTGACCTGCAGCTATCTTGATGTTTGTTTTATATCTGCAATACGGCAGAGCCGACCGGACAGTCCCTGCGAAAAACGGCCTCGAGTACGCGCTGACCTTCGTGAACAACTCGCATTCATCTGGCTCCACCTTCGACGCCTTACCACCGCTCCAGGACTCATCCTCGAACTCGTCTTCAGATATCCCTGTCTCTCCCGCTACCCTCCTGGCGAGGTTCCTCCGCACGGCAATAGGGTTGAAGTCAAGGATGGTCACATAGCCACATGTCTGACCGACGAATTTCATCCCGTAGGCTGGATAGCACCATACACATGCGGGGACGGATGCAGGCAATACTCGGGTGAAGTTGACACCCCACGAGTCCCAGATGACGAAGCCGTTCTCGTCGTAGCTACTCAGCTTTAGAGCAGGAGCTGGTATCCGGAGAACGCGTTGAGGTTGTTTGCTCCTCGGCGGCCTGCCGACTTGAGGAAGCGTCGATCCCACAGACAACGGAGAAGACGCGGGCGAGGGAGCTGGAGACACTTGGAGCGAGGATGGGCTGAGATGAGCACAGAGGAGCCCTATTAGCGAGGACGCATGGACAAAGATATCGATGGAGTCGCCTTGTTCAAAGAGCGTGTCTACGCCATTGATACGGATGACCACTATCCTGTCTGTATGCGTCACTCGGAACGGGGGAACCGAGCTGCCCCCCGACGCGACGGGACCGTTGGGTGGTGGGCAAGCCGGCGAAGGATCACAGACAACTTCGGCATGCCAGACTTCCCACCGGTCGGCGACGGTGGGTAAGTTAAGGGTGACACATGGGCACAGAGGTGCTTCAGACATTGCATTGGGTGGGACTGCCTTCCGGAAGTCAATCACGGAAACGACGACGTTAGATGCACTTTCCTGGCCGGGAACGTCGGGAGAAGGCACTCGGGGGACACCGCGTAGAATCACTGCATGTCGATCGTCCAAGAACGCGAAGGACCTTATCCCCCAAAACGAGGTTAACTGCCAGGCACGTCAGCTGAAAACAATAGTCCAGGCGTTGGTGTACTCACAAGCTTCGTTTCCCCGGTTTTCCAGTTTGAGATGCCCAATACCGTGTGCGGTTCGTCAGACATGAGGCCATATACACGAATGATGATGCCGACAAAGTCTCCGCAAACGCGGATATGGTATGATCGATTTGGGGTGTCGAAGGGCGGAAGAGGGAACGACAGCGATTTTTCTGCAGCACCGTCGTGTGGTTTTCCGGTGTTCAGCGACAGCAAGTGGGCAAAACACCTAACAATACAATAAGCAGACAAGACGGGGAGACAATGTAGCGACTCACGTCGGACTCTGCACTTCCATTGCAACGAGCAGATCCTGCGAAGGGTCCACCGTAAAATCCGCTATGTCAAACTCCACATCCACTCCCCACTTCCTCGGGGTGATCCCTCGAATCGCAGAAGGTAGCTGCCAGAAGTCCAGATCCCGTCTTCCGTCACTTTGCGCAAGAACTCCTCCGCACAGCTCCCACAGCGGTCCCTCAAGAAGTGGTATGGTTTGTTTTGTAACCATATGGTCTGGCCACGTTTGCGTCGCGTTCGTATGTCTGGCGAGGATTTCTCGCTTGGTGGCGGTGCTGAGACCGTTGGAGGGTATGTCGTCCATACCACTCTGTGCAAGCTCGATCTTGTACTGCAGCACCGAGGTTCCACGTATGAGCTTTCTGTAGTGTTTAGAGACCTTTCACGGACGCATTCAGCTCAGGCGAGAACAGTGATTTCGGACAAGACCTACCCTCTCGCAGCGAAGTAGATCTGTGTACGACAGCTCCTGCAGAATGAGTGTAATCAGCTCAGCAGGAAGCTGAGACACTCCTGGAGTGTTTCTGAACATATGCATGGCAGTATTTAGATGAGAGAGGTGGGGGAAGATGAGAGTTGGGAGCGGAAGAGAGGGCCGCCGTGAACGCCCATTGTAATCATGGAATGTGGGCGTCTCCTGGCTTGAGCTCCCTGTCTCAAGCACGCGTTTCAAGGTGAACTGAAGACAATAAAATAATGGAAAACAAGGCTACAACATCATCGCCGCAACTTCGAGTTAGTCCTCCTTTTCACAGACTTGACGGCGTTGTCAAATCTGCTCTTTTTCCTCTGCCTTGGAACGTCTTCACCGCCATCCAAACCATCATCATCTCCTCTCGACCTCGCACGCGCCAGCACACTCTCCTTCTTACCCTTCTGTCTGAGCTCCTCGTACCCATCGCCCACCACGCCAACACGGGTCCTCCCAACGCTTCTGATGATGTCCCCGAACTCATCCTCGAATCCACCGCCCCGACCGCGCCCGCGATCCCCACCACCAATCCCACCCAGCGCAATGTCGGCCTCGTCCTCGCGCCGCCGTTTCGCTTCCTTCTTCTTCATCACGAGACGCGTCATATTCTCCTCTTCGAACTCGGTCATGCGTTGCAGCTCCTTCGCTCGTCTTGACGTGAGGGCTGGTGTCGATCCCAAACCAGAGGTGGATTCCATATGCGGCATTGACAGATCCATCTGAGCCAAATTTGAGAGAGCAGAGGGAAGAGGTCCACGCCGGGATTTGCTCTTGTCCTTCCCAGACGTCTCGATATATGGCATTGGAGCGAGTTTTGGTGGTCGGTAAATACCGTCCTTTGATTTGGAAGTCCTCTTGTCGTCGTCGTCGTCGCCATCATCATCCTCATCTGAAGTTTCCTGATTCATGAGGTCTTCAGGGTTTGGACGGAAGGCGAGAGGATCTAGAGGAAGACTCCGTCAGGAACATTGTGCATTAGGGAAGGCATCGACACGCACCATTGGCAACATCCTGGGCGGCCTCTGGTTCCTCCTGAGCAAGCTTCGTCAACTTATCAATTTGATACTTCATTTTCCCCTCCATCAGCCTTATTTTCTCCATAACCACCCTTCCTTCAATCATCGCGTCCACCCTGTCCCCTGCAGCTGCGCCACGCGGACTTCTATTGGGGGTTCCCCATGGTTCGGCTGGAGGTGTGCGCTCTGAAAGTCCGTGTCCTGCAGCCCTGTGGGCAGAGAGGAGTACGAGGGATTGGAGATATTGCACCATGACATTGTTTTTCACGGAGAGAAGAGAGATGCCGTCTTTGGTGTCTAGATCACCGTTCTGAACTCTTTGAAAGCGTCATGATATGTTGATACCCTATCAAGTAGATCCCCATACCGTTCATTCAGAGACTTGACAACTTCTCGAGCAGCAGACATACCCTTGCGGATTTCGTCCAAGGACTGCTCCAGTTCGTCCATGTTGATCTCGGAGTGCGTCTCAGCCATAATTCAGGTTCTCCTAGAACTTTGTATCGCAATCAGCACCGTTCGAACAGTCTTTCCAAACCGGAATTTACCTGAGAACAGGGGAAGCTTCGGGTGGTGGTGGTCAAATAACTTGTCCTTGTGCACCGAAAAGTGGATGAGAATTGCGGCAAATGCCGAAGGTGCCGATCTGAGATCGGTAAGTTCTTGAACAACTTGAACTGGTCGTCGAAGTTTTGAACTTCACCCTCGAGGTTTCATTCCGTCATCTCAACGGTATTCGTTACGACAAGATCGTTATTGTGTGTCCCATGAAAACTATACGGTCTACTCTGGTACGCAGTTGCTTCTCATCGACATGAATATAACATAGGTCATAAACCCGATCTCGAGCCCCCAAAGACTGTGTCAACCACCCCATTAAATCAACGCCAAAAGTGCACTTATTAACTTTCTGTGAATAATAGTTGTGTGAGTAGGTATACGGGGCTGAAGAGAGAGCTGAAAGAAGAGGAAGGGAAAGGTTCAGTTAACGGTTTTCTAGGCCGCCATCCCGTAGGATGTAATGCATAACATCAAGGTGAAGGGTAAAATATCCCCTCAGAGCCCAGTGCGTTTCATCTCGCGAATGTGCCGAAACATGACACGATACTGGCAGTCAAAACACTCACCAGCTGACGGGATGCCTTGAACAATCGCCTCTTCTCAGTGGTGCCTGCATCGCTGGTCAGGGAAAGAAAGACGAAATCGCCCTCATGCGATGGCACGATGCTCTTATATACTTTGCAAGATTTCCCACCTTCGTCACACGACACTCTCGCTTCGTACCATCAGAGCAACGTTCCGCGAGATGGCAGCCTGGACGCTCACATGACGTAGGGCCGCTCAGCGCTCACTTGGATTTCCTGTGTTGGTGCCCGCCAAGGACTCGACGTCAGCCTGAAATTTCAAGGATGCAGGAAGACGAGTGGTTCGGACGTCGCCCCGAGTCAGAGGCACGCTCGGACACGAGCAAGCCAATTTGTAGCTCCCTCGTTTAAATAAATAAAGCCAGTGTGGACAGTATACACGGAATAAGGAAAAAGAACAAGCCATATTCCGCACCATTCTTCTCCGAGCTGGTGTAAACGGTGATCGTGGCGGTGGGGGCTGTAATTGTAAGACTCGAGGTTGAGTCAAGCTGTAATGCGTTTCTCTGAAACGCTCCGAAGTTCAATGACCCTGATTCAATCGTGTTCGCGGCGAAGACCATGCCAGAGTGGCAGTGACTGAATGGCTGCCATTGAGAGCAAAATGCGAATATCGGGTTTGTCTGAGCGTATACTCGTCAGCCTGCGAACGGTCAAGAAGACACTGATGACACTTACATCGTTCACTTGAATGGTGAAGTTGACGCTGGAGGTTCCTGATTCCCCAAGTGGGATGCTGGTATCACTCAAAACTAAGATGGAGTTAACGTTTCAAAAACGAGAGACTCACAATCCAGAATTGAACCCCGTTTCCCCTGACATACTCGTTTTTGTTAAGCTCTGGCAAGGGTGTTCGAAGCTGCTCTGGACGACGGAGTGGTTCCCCCTGGTGAATTGGAAAGTGATAGTATCTCCCGGTTGCGCAGTTATGTGCGCGGGAGCGAACGTGAGCTCGTTCGACCCTCCGATCAAAACAAGATGATCAGAAGATGCAAGAGAGGTTGGAGCAGCAGATCCAGGGTATGATTCATACGTGATGACTTTATTCCCCCCAGGTGTGGTGACAGTCGCTGTAGCCTGCACGGCGACTCCATCGCCCGTAAATCCCGACTGGATACCGAATGCAGGAACAACAGAGGAGGGTGGGTCGTTTATGGTGGTGGATTTGTAGTCTTGGGTCTTGTTTAGGAACGCCTGAAACATCGTTGCATTTGGCGGGTTCAGCGCGAATACCATTCCGTTGGCGCAATGTTGCGTTTGGCGGCAAAAAATCCAGAGTGGGTTGGAGTCCTGCACAACAAATCGGACTGCAGGGAAGGGTCCACGGGTATTGGTATCTGCAACTGGTACGCTACAAGCGCGTGGTCAGTATAGTAGTAGGTTGCGACTCCGAAAGAAAACATACAATCCGGTGTCGAATCCGCCATCCTGCAGTTCGCATGGTTTCTCGAATGTAGACTGGGATACGGTGTGATTTCCTTGGCTGAAGAGGAAGATAACCTCATCACCAGGTTGAACGCTCTAGGTAAATCCGTAGTCAGTCACTTTTAAATATAAGACAAGGATAATGAAAACTGACCAGGAATGTCGGGTTGAACGCAATTATAGGCGAAGTTCCGTTCGTTAGACCACCGACTGTAACGTTGAAGGTATTGTGTGCAGCTCCACAAACAGCAAAGAAAGACAAGTATAATGTAACGAGGGTCGATAAGAAGTTCTGCAAAGGACCGTGAAGAATCATGACCGCCCGACTGTCGCCCAGTTGATGTTGTCAAACTGGAGCCTGACCATACGACACCAGAGGACTTGAGTTGCGGATTCGCATTGAGCGACCGCTGAAGGACGCGCCGCTAGATAAATACAAGGTTGTCTGAGCAGGCGTGATCAACCTAAACACAGCTGTCAACATCAACAAGATGTAACATTGCCTTGGGATCCAAACATAGTTATCGAGCAGCGTTCGTTCCTCAAAATCAGATGACATTCGTCATACCTAAGGGTGTGCCTCGAAATTAACATATTCCCATGAGAAGACATATCCGTTTCTGTGCAGCGGTGCACTGGTACTTCCATGAATTCCCCAATCACCTGTACCAATATCAGAATCATAACTGTTAGATGGATTCGAGCGGGAGTACTCGAGGGCTGACACACCAAAATCCAGGATTCAACGTGGGGTAAACGTCAAAGTGGTTTTTGAACCAGGGAAAATCAAGGGTTCTGAATTCAAGTTTTCACGAACGAACCGGTTTGTGGGACTTGACTAGATATTATTAGAGTAAGAGGGAATAAAGTCCATATGAATAGTGAGACTCATAAGGCCCAAGCAGACTGAGCCTTAAGTCTCCCCGAGCAAGTTCATCATGCAAACGAGGGCAATGTACATGCCGGAAAGTCCTGTAAATAGATTGTCATAAATATGACCCGTAGTGCGCATGGCATCTGAGGTGGAGCTAGGAGAAGACGTCGGCCCACTTCCGGTACTGGTTGATGTCTGGTTGTCAGGAGACTGAGGCTCTTCGGGGTCTAAACGCAAAGCCTTCCGTTGGAATGCGAGAAAGTTGGAAGAGGAGGATTCAACTGTATTCGCAGCGAATACCATTCCTGCCCTGCAATGATCCTTCGGGTTTCTTTGCGAACAGAATGCGAAGATGGGCGCTGTCTGCAGAACAGAATCACTGTCATCTCTGATTGACCGAGGTATTGTGACAGGCACTCACGTCGTTGACCATCACCGTATATGTGGATGTGCTATTCTTCCCTTCCATGGGCATGCTGACGAGGACTACGGTGAGAAAGAGACGTCACGCCTAGGAAAGGCAGAACTAACGACTCACAATCCAGAGTTAAAGCCTGTTTGCCCTGTGCTCATTGATACATCATCACATGGATGTTCGAAGCTGCTTTGAACGACGGAATGGTTCCCTTGAGTAAATTGGAAGGTGATGGTGTCTCCAGGTTGTGCGATGAGTTTGGGTGGAAAAAACGAGAGTTGATCAGCGCCACCAACCGAGACGACGTGCTCAGTAGAGACCAATGAAGTCGGAGCCGCAGAACCCGGGTATGAGCTGTAGGTGAAGGTTTGGAAGAAGCCCGAAACCGCGACCGTCGCCGTTGCAACGACAGCAGCTCCCGTGCTGAGCGATGCACCTGATCCTGATGGATCACTTCCTCCTATAGGAAGCGGTGTGGGCGCCGGTAAAGCAGATCCTCTGTATTTATTTGTCCCATCCACAAAGGCTTGCCACATAGTTCTATTGGGCGGATTGATCGCGAAAACCATTCCTCTCGAGCAATGGGGACCTGTGCGGCAGTAGATCCATATTGGATCAGTACTGGTGAGAGTCATAATATATTTCGGAAAATCTGCGTCATCGGTGGCCCCTGCGGGTACGGGGATGCTGTCAAGTCTGTAAGTGGATGGAGTCAAGGAATATGTTAAATGAAATCCGTACAATCCAGTCTCAAAACCTCCATCCTTCAGCTCGCATGGCTTCTCAAAGGTAGACTCGGTAAGAGTGTGATTGAATTGCTTCATGATGAAGACAATCCTGGTCCCGTTCTCTGCAATCTGTAGGAAAGTCAATCGCAATAGTGACAGTCAAAGCTGCCCGGGACATACAACGTATGGGGGATTGAACTGGAGGAGGTCGTTCTTGGTGTCTCCTGGAGGTAACCCACCCACAGTCACAGTCAGCTCTGTTTGAGCGAAGACGGACTGGATTGTAACGATGAACCCGACGATGGCGTAGGCCAACATAGCCCGAAAGGCAGCCATTGAGAGCAATGGGAAACTTGACACGATCCTCAAGGGTCAAAACGAAGAGCGACCGCGATGGGGTTGTCGTGGCGTCTGACACCAAAGCCCTCACCCAACGGAAGGATAGGGTATACGTCTATGGGAACGAGGCTTAAAACCAAGAACGCAACGATCTTACATACACCCATTGGCCAAGGCGCTCCGTTCGCACCAAGAGAGGGACCTATGAAAAGTATAAGGCAAAAGCAGTGGAATCAGGCGACAAGCACTAACCGAAAAACGCGTTTGAGGCTTGACGGTTGATTGAGAGCTGCCTAGGATGTGATCGAGCTTATGGAACATCACCATGCCTGGAAGATATGGACCATCCCAATGTCTGCCAGAAAATGGGTGGGACCAAGATCTCGTAAATAAACAACAGTGCATGTGCAACGGCTTTATTGAGACCATTTTCGCCACACTTCCACTTCAACAGTGTGAATCGAGTAACAAGGAGGCCTGAAGATGGTCAGATGAAGTAGCCGGCGCTCAGGAGTCAGTGCTATGCAACTCTCTTTCAAGCGGCTGGTTGTTGATCGTGTTCGTGATTACCGCCATTCAATAGGACCCATCCGGATACCAGGCACGCATGCAACATAATGGATCTGAGAGTACAGCTTTCAGCAAGTCGACCATGGGCTGAACGAAAAGAAACATACTATCGTCTGACTTCAGCCTGCAGCACACACCACACTGGTCCACTGCGTCATGGCCGACTTGGTTCAGGAAATAAGAACGCCACAGTCTTTGGCAGACGGCGCACATGTGTTGATGATGTCCAATGATTGTGCATCATGGATGTGCAAATCGCTCCCAGGCTTTGTCATTAGGTGTCACGATATATTCGAACATACCTAGATTTGTGCATTTCCTTCCACTAAGTAGTATGTGGGAATCATTACTCCGGGTTCAGCGGTGGAAGAGGTTCCCTCTTCCCCTTGACGGGCCACACCTCCACCATCGTAGACGCATCCCAAACTCTCCCGCCACGCACGACGTATTTGATATCCCTTGTTCCCTTGATGTCGCCGTTCAGGATATCCACGCCGGGAGGGTACACGAGGAAGTCCGCGAGCTTTCCTGGGGTGAGTGAACCCAGTGAGCGGTATATGCCTAAAGTTTTTGCTGCGTCTGAAGTGGCCGCACGAATCACCTGAACATGAACATATTATTAGCAAGCCATTGAGAAGGAAGGCAGGATAGAATTGACCTCATAGTTATTGAGTCCTCCTTGCTGAGTGAAGAACATCTCCGCGTGATAATTGAGACCAAGTGGTGGTTCGCCATGTGCTCCAATGTGAGCCTTCAAGCCTTTATGCACCATCTTTGCAGTTGTCTCAGATGTGTTGAACAGGGCATACGCTGCAAAAACGAGCGGTTGAGCTCTGGTCCACAAACAACGGGGATATAGTTACAGTTCTTCGGCCTTGTGGTTGACTCTGATAAACCCTCGAGAATATCATGCCTCGTGAACCGCCTCAACCTGTGTCAACAAGTGAGTTTCTCATGTTTTGTATGAGGCGAAGAGAGAGAGTATACTTTGGGTCATTGGGGACGTCTTCCGTTGCCCATACCTACATCACGTTAGATAATCTAAAGATCAGGGAATTTTTGGAGGACCTACATATTGTTCGCCCCACACCCCACCATAGTTCACGATATGCGTCGGGGTCGATCCTGTGCCACTAAGAGCAAAGAGCGTCATGACGTCCTCGTACAAGATAGGGACCGGGAGCGGATGCTCAACCGTGGTCATTCCTTAGCAGAAACTAATATCAGTTCTAGTATGTTGAAACTCAAAAAGACCGATATACCGTCAACGATATATGTTTGGTCCCAATCGTAATTCATGCCCTATCAAGAGAATCTGGGTCAGGACTTGTCTGAAACCCCAAATCAGTCACCTACACCCTCGGGAACGCACAGCATAGGGAGATTGCGAGCGGCCAATAACAGCCTCTGACGTGAAGCCCTGTATCCTCACCTGAGTACCCATCGCTGTAAACTCATGGACCCGACGAGCTCACCGTGACGGTAAATTATAGTTTTTGTATGAGAAACTCGCTGGACCACCTTCAGCCTTGATTCGGGTGAGGGCAGAATGCGCTTCCTCCATAGAGCCGATGCTCTGATGAACATCAGCGCCAGCACCGAAGATGATGTCGCCAACTGAGAAGATGCGCGGTCCAACCGTTTGTCCACGTTCAACGCGTGAACGCTCCCAAAAGCCTGCAACGTTGCTTGAACTTGGACTGAATGGGAGAGACGAAGGAAATCATCGATAGACGTATAATAGTAGTGTGAGGAGGCCCTTACTTGTGCAGCGTGGTCACACCATATGCGAGGAACGTCTCCAATTCCCAGGAGCGGGCAGGATAAGGGGAGCTAAATCCGTCCCAATGAGCGTGAACGTCGATGAATCCAGGAATAACATAGCCTGTCCTATGCAGTCAGTGTGAATGATATGAATGAATGAGCAGAGGCACGAACCCCCTTGAGCATCAATGCTCGTGGCTCCATAAGGAATGACGGCATCGTAAACACCAAGAATCGCCATGATCTTCCCATCACGAACAACCAGAAGCGAGTCATGCAACAAGTCCGTCTTAGGGCCCTCCCCATCCATCGTCAATAATGTCGCATTGTAGATGACCAGGTAATCAGCGTTAGCAATGGCGACCTCGTCTTCATGAAGAGATGCGGTTCTAGCCTCGGCCTTTAAGCGATGGATATCCGTAGAGTGGGTGATGATAAGTTCTTGATAGCTGAGCAGATGGCGAGTGCATGAGATTCCGAAGTTGAGCTGATCTTTGCGGATCTGAGAGGAGCAGCTTTGAATCTTGGAAATCTCAATGAAGTGAATGAACGGGCCTGTGGATTATTGCGGTCAGCGCAGGTATGACACGTGAAGGGAATCACTGGACAAACCTAAAAGCCAAAACAAAGTCTTGCCATCCCCGCTAAACACAACATCATGGCCGCCGTCCAAGCCAACCCGGGCAAGACCCTTGGTAGCTTTTCCAGGTTTGCTCCAAACAGCGTCTTCGGCTTTGACGTTAGGAGCGATATAGACGTTGAAGAAGTCGACAAAAGCAACATATGAGGCTTTTTTGTGGTTTTCTGAAACAACCGCGGCGAGCTCGCTGGACATCGCACCAGTAGCAAGGGTATGATGTTTGAACTTTCCTAATTCGTCCGATCCAGCACCCAAGTCGATGATGTACGCCTCTCGAGATTGCTGGACGAGGAGTTTCGTGTTCTTCTCGATGAAACGAATCTTGGTTGTAGCAACGTCATCTCCAAGAATATCGTCCGTCACGAATTGTACCTCCTCCACGGGAATGTGGCGGGTATTGTCTGTGAGCTTTGATGGTGTGATTGTTCCCAAGTACAGTCCAGGTTTGGCGGTTGCGACAATGTCACCAGTCAAGTAGTCCCCATCCGTCTTGATGAATGCAATGGATTTCCTATCGCTCTTTGACTCGCATAGAACTGGGGAGTAGTACCGTCCGAGAGGTAGTCCAGTTAACTCCCACGCCTTTCCGGAGACGAGATTTGCCAACTCGAACGTCGAGAAGTTGGTGTTGGACCAACGGGCATGCAGGACAAGATCATCGACGTGAGGGACGAAGGACGGCGAGTAGTATGGCAAATCTGTCAGTGTGGGCACGCGCTTCGGATTTGCCTTCTTCTGATGACCGATCTCGTGGACATAATTGACACCAGCTGCCTGGAAGACAACTTTTGAGCCGTCATGATTGACCTGCAATTGCCTGAGTGCATGGACGCGTTGCGAATCCTGTGTCTCCAAAGCGAGTATATCCGTCTGCGGGGAGAGGGTCTCAGCAATGCGCTTTTCGATATGGGCTTGGAACCTAATCGGTAAGGGTTCACGACCTTTGACTTTCTCGCCGACAGGATTGGTGGTAAGGGGGACGTGGTAAATCTGACCAGCTGCCCAGATGATTACGGCCTCATCGTCTGGTGTGAAGGCGAACGAGGGGTAGGTACCCATGGGGGCAGAAACAGCGCTCAGGTCGTACGTTAGGCCATGCCATATGTGATGAATGGTACCAGTTACCAAGTCCCTGCACGACGGGTGTCAGCATGTTTTTCCAAGGAAAGAGGTCGAACCATACTTCAACACAAGAGCTTCTTTATCTCTCACACGACGTACAAAAGCAAGCGTCCTACCGTCGCGGGATAGCTCTGGACGGCTTGCTCCTCCAGGGTAAGAACTAACAAGAGTAGTGGTTTCCTTTGAAGTGAGGTTGGTTGAGAAGATTGCGTAAATTCCTGTGTGTACGTCTATACCCTCGTGAGATGTATATCTTGCTAAATGTAAATGGTCATGACATACCTTTGCTATAAGAAAACTGGCCGCTTGCGTCCATGACGTTCTTGGCATAGATGAGAGTGTCTTCCCCGTGCCAAATGAGTTGTTCAGGGCCGACTTGTTGGCCTTCGTACTGTTCTGGGGACCATCCGAAAGGAAGTGACCTGCTGACCACACGCTTTCCAGCCCCACTTTCGATGTGCCCGTCAGATGATGGGACTGGGTACTCCCAGCCCTCGCCAGCACCGAGACTACGTCCATAGGTGGTGTGCCACTTCGTTGCAATGACGGTGGCACCACTAGGATGAAATCGAGCGTCGGAGACCCAACGGTACGTCTCGTTGGTGACACGTTGTGCTATGGGGCGTAGTCTCAGGTGCGTTACAATAGGACAGTTCGAAGAAGGACCACTCACCACCATGGCGACCCTCCCGTATCATCCTTCTTTGCCTCCTTTCTTCTGTCTCTTTCAATCCCTCCGCCAACAGCTTCTCCTCCGCCTCTTGAAGGTTCAACGCGTCGAGAAGGGTCACAGAGCCATGCGGGGAACGGAGGTCCATTTGCTCGCATGACGTGTAGTTCAAGACCCAGATATTCTCGATACCCAACCCTGCGTCACTTCTGAAGACAATCCTGTCGCCATTTGGTGAGAAGTGGGGATCAGAATCGTGAGGAACTCCGAGCAGGATGGGGACGGCCTTAGTGGGTGAACCGGAAGTGAGTTGCACCTGGGAATACGCGTGTGCGGGGAGACAATAGATGTCACCCAGCATATCGAATACAATCTCTCCTGTCTTTGGATGTACATCCAGACGTAGCCATGTGCCCTCCGTTACATCGTATTCGAGTTTACGAGGGTAGGGATAGTCCGTCGAGATGTCCCAAGGGGTCTGGGGGCGAATAGGCCAAACGTCGTCCTTCCATTCTCGCGCAGGGTCGTCCGGCACATACGACTTCCCCACATCCTTCAGCAGAATGCTGTTTCCGTCCGTCGCCTGCCATCGCTCTGGGGAAAATATTGTGGTGATAGAGGCGAAGAAGGCGACGGTGAGGATGGCACCGAGTATTCCCCGAAACCGGGAGGGTTTGCTCGTTCTTTGGACTGGCAGAAACGAGGCGAATTTTCCTCCCTTGTTGTCCTCCATACTGAAGTCGTGCGACTCTAAGAGCCGCGGACAGGAAAGAGGGATGTTGTTGCTCAGTGGGCCTCTTCTCTCAGGCTTTCCTTGCGCGCCCATTTGGAGGATCTTATCTCCGCTTCGACAAGATCTTCCCACCGAGCAGGATCACACTGCCTGACTGACTTGTCCACTCAGTTGGAGCCAGCGCAGTGTTTACAGTTATTATAATATCATTGGATTCGCAGTGGCCAGATAGCTGTCGGTCTCCAGCTAGAATGGCTTTGTTTTTTCACCCAACGCTCACTTCACAGATGTGTCACGTTAAGTGAGGAGACCGATACGATGTATTTCGGCACGCCCCTCCCATCATCGCTGCTATGTATGAGCATGCCCCATATGCTTTCCACTTGCCTATATCTTCTGTTCACCAACGAGACCAAGTCAGCCGCCTGGTCATTTCTGACCAATCAGCGTCGAGAACGCCACAGCGCTTCCGCGAGATCCTGCCCAGAAAGGCAAGTCAGCAAGTTCGAGGCTAACAACGGGCTGACCTCCATTTCGTCTCCAACTGGGCGTGTAAGAGGTCAGCCATAGCTCTATATAAAACCCCCATTTCCCCCTCACCTCTCTTGTCTCTTTACTCCCATCTTCTCTGCGGTCTCGGTGAGTCCCTCCCCAACATTCCTCCTCCACGTCCTGTAGATAACCGCCTCCTCCCTTTCTGTTGCAGGTCCTTCAGGTGAGCGATGTTATGCGACTGACCGTTTAATCTTTAGGTCTGTGTAAGATGAGTCCCTGCTCGATGTCCACCTACTCCGTATACTCTCACTCCCTCTTCCCTTTCTGTTACAGGTTGTTCAAGTTCAAGTCTCGGTACGTACGGCTGACGGTTTTCTATAGGCAGGTCCGTGGAGGTGGGTGACTGAGGTGATGGGAGGCGGAGGCGGGAGTGAGGATCAAGGTACGTCGTCTGCAGTCAGGTGAGTGTTTTGCATCGTGTTGTTTGAGACTGTTGAGAAGGTGAGTTAGGTCCAAGGTGAGTCTGAGCATGATTTCGGTTTCAGGTGAGTCCGTGTGAGGGTGAGCATCATGTAAGTCCAGCAGTAAGGTGAGTCTTTTTTCTCCGGGTCTCGGTTCATTTTCAGGTGAGTGTTTCCTTTCGTGGTTCCGTTCATCATCAGGTGAGTGTTTTCTTTCGTATCTTGGTCTGTTGTTCGGGTGGGTGTCTTCTTGTCGTCTGGATTTTCTATGAGGTGAGTGTTTTCTTTCCATGTCTCGTGTCATTATAAGGTGAGTGTCTTCTTACAAGTTTGGGTTCCCGTGAGTGTCCTCTTCGTTTCTTGGTTCTTCGTCAGGTGAGTGTCTTCTTTCGTACCTTGGTTATTCGTCAGGTGAGTGGTTTCTTTCGTGGCTCGGTCTGTCTCCAGGTGAGTCTCTTCTTCGTAAGTCTGGGTTCCCTATCAGGTGAGTGTTTCCCTTGGGTTCGAGTTCATTAACAGGTGAGTGTCTTCTTATGGTCGGGGTTCCCTTTCAGGTAAGCGTCTTCCTGTCGTCTCGGTTCATCATCTAGTAAGTGTCTTCTTCCAGGTTCGATTCCTTCAATAGGTACGTCCGAGTGAGCGTGAGCGTGGGTCTGAGTCTGAGTGAGTTCGATCTTGAGTTTGGCTCTGAGTAGTGAATTTGAACCTAAGCTTGAGTTGAGTTGAGCTGAGTCTTGAGTACTTGAGTCTAAGTGAGTCTAAGTGAGCATAAGTCTGAGTGATAAGCGAGTGACGCAGACGGACCGGTGGCGGTTGACAGCCCCACTTGTCTTGACGCGGACCTCTTGGTGGTCCTGGGGACCATCCCTCTCCCTCTTCGAAGGGAGTTGGGACGCCTGAGCGCGCCACACTCATGCTCATGTTACGAATCCGAGTCTTGCGAGAATCCTTGGCCTAAGCTCTGTGGATATGTGTGAGAATCAACCGTACTTTAGAGTAAGTAATGAGGGATCATCAAAGGAGCTGAAGGTGTCAGAGGTTCCAGCAAGTAAAAGGAAGAAAAGAAACATATATAGGGAGGGGTATTAATAGTGTACTCAAAATGCAACAATCCAGAGCGCGACAACTTGAACCCATGTCTAGCAAATTCCCCATTCCAACCTAATGGTGCATTGCCGTCTAGACACCGGCAACGATCCTACATGACATGCAATACTCGTTAGGCAAGAACCTGGACAAATAGACAGTGAGACGTACTCCTCAGCCCTGTTCAACGCGTTGACCATGTTGACGACCTCCTTCCTGCGGCTGACGACAAGCTCGGACTCCTTGAGGAGATCATCAAGGACGTCGGGCTTGTACAGTTCTTGGAGAAGCTCGCGCTGGAGGTTTTCCTTTGCGAAGTTGACAAGAGTGTACGAGATAGCCTTGGGGACCATGTCGATCATCTCACGCTTGACGATGTTGAAGTACGAGTGGATAAGAAGCTCTGTCGGTTCGTTAGTGTTAGCCTGAGATGGCATGTAACTGTATCGAAAACGTACTGATGACTTCGGTCTCCATCGTCTCCCTATCATTCAGCGCTGCCTGAGGACGGATGACTGGAGGGGGCTGGAGTGCACTTTGTCAGTGTGCTATTCACAGAACACAAAGATGGTAGACGCACCGCCTCCATTGCCTGGACGCCCTTCTTCTTCGATTGTTGTTTCTGCGCTGTCGTGAAGAAAGAGCCGAAGAAACTTGGTTCCTCCTTCTTAATATCCACATCCAAATCCTTGTTGTTGTTAAGTTGAGCGGCCGTGACTTTGCCTTTGGGATCGGGAACAGGTGTGGGGGGCTTCTGGGCGTTCAAACGCTCAGTGACAATGGCCATTGCCTTGTGGCCATTCAGGAAGTCGGGATGCGTCGTATTGACGTAGGTCGCTTGCATGCTGATCATGGTGAGATTGGTGAGCAATGATGTCATTAAATGATATGCTGGACGTACGCGACCATGTCAGACACGAGCTTTGTGGTTGGGTTCATGGCGTTCTTGAAGAAGTTAACCACAACACTGTTGAAGCGCTCTCTTAGGGCAGGATACCTCTTGAACGCGGCCTGTAACACGCGAAACCGACACCATTAGTAGCCATTCCTGGTGCGAAACCCTGTGTGATACTCACCATCTTCTGAAGAATTTGACCAAGAATGCGGATAAGCTCGTCGTAAACAAGCTGGCAACACTTCAACGCCGGATCTTCTAACCGCTTGATCTGTTGTTTGACAATGACCTCGAAAGCAGTGGTGCCAATGAACAATGCTGGCGTTGATCCCTGATAAACTAGTCAATACAACGCTTACTCCGAAAAGCGCGAGCCCTTACAGAGGAGTTGTACAGGATTGTCCTGATGTCTCCATCTTTGACCTGATCGAAGGGGTCAATGGTCTTGACACCGGTATTGAACAGTTCGTGGAAGACAAAGCTGATACGAGCACCTCCAGACAATTCGTTCAATGACAAGTCATTGGTGCCACCGTCGATGGTTGTCCGGAAGTCCGCGCAGAAATCTGTGATCACGGAGAGAACAACACTGGATGCGCTGGTGTCACCGTGAGGACCACCGAGTGACTGAAGCTCAGCAGTGAACCTCTGGAGCTGCTGGCTGATACGTGCTTTGATATCAGGGAGGGTGGCACGAATATGGTGCATGAGAATCTAATTATGAAAAAGTCGTGTTCAGAGATAGTGACGTCAGGAGGTGTCAGACAATCATACCATGTTGAGCTTGCGGGCAAGGAAAGGAGTACCGCAGTATTGCGATTTGCCCTTATACGATGCGTGGTTCTCGAAGAATTGACGTTCATGCTCGAGGGCGGCGCTGATAGCCTTGTTGCTATCAATGTCACGCTGTCCACGATTGACGACTGGAACATATCCAAGACGGAGTGGGATAATTCGTCCAGCGAGAATATCCACGACATCCGTTCCCTGGTCCCTAAAATGCGCATTCGTCATGTAAGTTGGGAACACGGTTGCAGGAAAATGATGGAACTCACATCAAATCAACCTTGGTCAACACACCGATCGTCCTCTGGCCCTCTGGATCCACCTCCCTCGCCAACTTCAAACCGTCCGAGTTGGCCAAATCGGTATTGGCGGCGGTGACGGCGAGAATGATACATGCGGGTTTGGTGATGTATTTCAAAAGCATATCCCTGATCTGCTTCTCAATATCCTTCGGCTGGTCTCCAACAGGAACCTTCGTAAGGCCGGGAAGATCGACGAGGGTGAGGGTGAGGACATTTGGCGAGAAGATACGCAAGTTGATGGGTTGCGGCGAGATACCGGCATTGCGACCTGTCTTGGCCTCTGTATCCCGAACGATCTCTTCACGAATCTTGTTGAAGTCATAGAACTTCTGACCAGGCAAGTGCAAGAACTCTCCCCATTCGTGCTCGTTGGCGTTCTTGTCGCCGTCTGCGCTCTTGTCGAGCTTGGCTATGGGAAGTGTCATGGGTGCAGACTCTAGCAGGCAGTGTAAAATGATGGACGTACGTGAGCCATTCGCTGCAGGTGCACTCGCGGGCCTGTTGATAAGTTGCAGAACCTTGAAACGAAAGATATTGCTAAGTATGGGAGCGTCGAAGATAGGTTATTTTGAGAAACTCACCAATGGTCGTCTAGTCACAATACCCGTTCCTCGAGGTAAGAAATCCCGACCAACAATGTTCTATCACCACCGGACAAAGGCAGAAGACATCCAAACGGTGAGCCCGGCATAATTAAGAGCCAAGTGAAAGCGCACATACCTCGAGCACACTACTCTTTCCACTACTTTGACTTCCGAGCACACATATTTGTGGCAAGTCGATCTGGGCAGCCGATGAGCCAATGGCGGTGAAGACATCTTGGAGTTTGTTGACAACGTTGACGATCTCTGTTCCGAGACCCGAGTTTGCCATTATAAACGTCTAAAAGAGATGGAGAGAAGGAGAATGAAGGAGGAGGTCGTGGAGGTCGATGGCGAAGATGGAGAGGGCGGCACGCGTCAGTCCTTCTTGGCGTCAAATTGGGCTCAAGCCCTAACCGTGCATTTGCTGCGGGACACATTTTGTACATCGCGCAGTATCATTCTTTGGCTTTGATCTAACTGCATGCAATTACGGATTCACAGAGCATTCCATTCTAACCCTACGCGCGGAACTAATCTTGCAACATCAATACAAAACTTCATTCACGAACAAACCCCCCCGAAGAAATACATAAAACACAGAGATCCGCTCAGCCGTAGTTGAGGCGGAACACGTCGTTGTACCTGAATTTTTTCGGTCAGTGACAGGCGCACTGTACTCCTAGAGTTGACAAGATAAACGTACACATAGTAGCTCCCCGCGTCGGGGATGAGGTGGAAGATTTGGCTGAACTGCAGTGGGTTTGGGCTGTCATCGACCTTTGTCCCGTGCAGATGCGTTAGTTTGTGACAAGAGTAGAGGCGTTGATGAACCTCACCAGAAGGAGACCGGTCACGCTGACAAGGATGCTCGCGATAGTAGGGGAAGATGGTTGAGCATCGAAGGTGGTAACCTTGTGCTGCACCTTCTCGAAAGGCAAGCTCTAGAGAAATACATAGGAACGCGTCGGTGGCCACCAGCATGTCAGAAAGGATGTAGATCGCGAAGAGGCAAGCATAACATACGACGAGCTTCTCAGTGATATCGGTTGCTCCGAGAATGGGTGAGCCCTCCCATGTTAGCATCGAAGTCGGCCTCTGTATCGCGCATTACATGCACGCGACCAAAAGCGAAGAAAATATCAGGGATGTTCTTCGATCGTTGAACAAAGGTGAACTCACGTAGACAGCCTGGAGAGCCGAGCGATTCGAATCAAAAGTAGAGTAGTAGAAATCCGTGAACTGCTTCGCAATAGCCTGGATGTCCCCCATTGTAGAGTAGTCGAGAAATTGAGAGGAAGAAGGGTGGATGTGGATGGAGTTGAAGAAAGAACCTCTAGCGTGAATAAAAAGGGATGGGCGGATCAGAACGCCACAAGGAGACAGTCAACTAGATCAGTAATCGATATCAATCTCAATAGAAGCGATTCTTATCAAGGTAAGTAATCGTTTCTTACTGCGACTACAACCCGTTCTTACTACCTCACTTCGGTGTTCTCACTTTAGAACATGACAACATCTTACAATCCTGTACTCGGATCAATACCACCACCTCCCATGGAGTCCGTTCCCCCTTCCAGACCCTCCATGCGAAGGAAATCATCCGCCCAGAACCTCCTCAGCTCCTTCAAACCCACAGGTCAGGGCACTGGCACCGTCTCTTCCGCCACCGGAGTCCAGTTCGCACAAATGGTCAGCGGAGCAGGGCCGAGAGAATGGGATGTGCAGTCGTTATCTCTTCAAAGCGACTCAGTGGTTTCAGTAGGGGGGATTGCGGCGAATGGCGGACCGGGGGCGACACAGGCCACGAATGTTGAGATGCTAAGGGAGTTGGTGAAGAAGAGGATTATCACCTTGACCTACCTACGGAACGTACATGAAGGGTGAGTCTTATTCTCTGTGCTGTAAGCGTAGACTGAGAGTAAGGTTGCTGTTCACAGACGAAGTCATTGGTTTCATACAATCATGCTGACGCGAGCGGAATTAGATCGTGCATTCAGCAACACTGCAATGAGGGCTCGGTGAGTGCATTAAATCGCACACTGTATTGCTCAAACTGAAGCACTGCATTCAGAACATATCGATATGCCCTCTTAGGCATGTCACTTGCGCATTCGTTTGATGTCAAAGAACCACAAGACCTCCTTCGAGGACTCCTGAACGCGATGACTGAGTACGAGACCTCGAAGGATGAAGGGGAAAGACCTAGAATGGTGAGTTTTCTATCATCTAGGTATCCCTCATAATAAACTAAACATATCACAGCGTGCTTTGTTCAGGTCAGGGAGACCGAAACGTCAACCCGGTGCAAATGACTACTCCGTGGCATACCCAGACTCATCAGATACCTCTTTTCTTCTTCTTCCACACGTTGTACGTCCCACCTCACATATAACTTCCCGGCCGTTTTCACTCAATTTTACTCCTCAGCCCTTTGCAATGGACTACCACCAAACCCTTCTATCCCTTCTTGATGTCCTTTCAGAAGTATACAATAAGATTTCCAAAATCATTGGCCCATCACCTTTCCCATCTACAGGGCAACACATGATGGGCCCTCTTGGCCTTCTATCCCCCCATCCCGGCGTTTCATACCTTTTCACCGGCGCAGACGCAGCACCTGTCACTGACACTGAAGGAAGTTTATGGGGAATCGCGCATGCGAACCCGTCGTCATCGCAGTTGTATGGAGGGGGGATGGGGAGTCCACCCCCACAGATCAACTCCACAGTCTCCGACGCGGTAAGGCAGCTGGATAGTCGACTAAAGGTAAGAGCACAATCAGATTCCCGATACCCGTGGCTGATGTGACTTTTCACAGAAACTTATTGCCACGCTATTGAAAGAGCTGGACGACTGTGCACGAAAAGGCATTAGGGACGAACTCGCCTCGCTTGACCCTCTCCTCCGAAACGCGGCAGTGCCAGACGACGGCCGGGATCTCTACGACATGGATAATTAACTCCCATTGCCATTTACTTTCTTCGATCTTTGGAGGCCCTTTCATTCATCCAGTGCCTATCACGTCCACAGCGCGGTTTGACATCGACGATACCACCATCATTTCTATTAATCTTATACCGCTAACTTTCAGATATTTTGTACACTAGTAATACATTGTAGAATCTGTATCATCTCCCGTTCTTTTCCGACCTTCGTCTTTCTTGTGATGCATTTTGGAGGCTGCGGATGGCGTATTCTTGGTTTTAGTCAGACAACTTCGGTGAGTGACTTTGAATTGTCAACGGCCAGTTCAGCCACTGATCGAGGTTGTTTGCCACAGTACTAGTTCCATGACTACCAATCCATTATTGTCATGCGTGCGTTGACACCATTGCTACAATTTGCTCGATCCCACTTTACCGCTATATAAACACCATGAACGATCTCTGTACACGAGTATCAGTGGACATTGGACAAGCATTCTGGTGAGATTTCCTCTTCACAATCGCATCCATAGCTGACGACCACACTTCAAACCCGTTACATCTATAGGATTCCGGTTGTGTTGTTGACCGTGTATGGAATCACGTTCCTCTGTTATGCCAGGTCATGAGAAGAAACGGCGCGTGGTCCCGCTACTGTCAACTTTCGCTCAGTTCCTATTTCTAGGTCAAAAGAGAATATGAGTCTCCCTTTCATTACTCGTCACACGCTTGTTCCCCCGCTATGTCGACTTTACAATATACCTCTCTCCCTGATATTGACGGGGTGAGCTGGCTGACTTTCATATCAGAAACAAGAGCTGACACCACCACAGATATATGTTTGTCTTCAAACGACCTACAAATCCGGGAAGCTTCTCCAACTTCCGTACAGGCGCAAGCAGCTGTATCAACTAGCCCATCTCATACAAGACAATATCCTTTCCATAGAGCAAGCCCTCTTCACAGATCTCCGTAAACCTCGTCAGGAGGCTGGCGGAGAGGCATCTGGCATCATTCGGTCGAGTCTCTTCGCAGCTGAGCACCTGGAGGAATGGGCAGCGCCTGAGAAACCTGAAGTGGAAGAATCGCGTCAGTCATGGGACGCCACGATATACCCCGTTCCCAAGGGAGTTGTCCTTATCATCTCGCCTTGGAACTATCCCATCGTGTTATCCCTGAACCCACTGGTAGGAGCCATCGCAGCTGGTTGCCCCGCCGTGATCAAGCCCTCTGAGAACACACCGACGTGTTCCGCACTTCTCGCTACACTCATCCCGAAGTACTTAGACCCGGAAGCGTACATCGTCGTCAACGGTGCGGCACACGAGACAAGTGCCCTTCTCACGCATCGATGGGACCATATCTTCTTCACTGGTGGTGGGAACATCGGAAAGATCATCGCTACAACCGCCGCGCAGAAGTTAACGCCTGTGACTCTGGAGTTGGGCGGAAAGAGTCCAGTGATTGTGGCAGAAGACTGTGACTTGGACTTGGCGGCGAAGAGAATCTTGTGGGGGAAGACACAAAATTCTGGTCAGGTACGTTGCACCTTGAACCCTCAACCTCAAAGTAGACATTGACTGGACGTTCGGATAGCTCTGCGTTACTGCGGATCACGTCTACGTTGTCCGCTCAGTCGCCTCTGCGTTTAGAGAGGCACTCAAGATAGCGTACGCCACCTTCTGGCCTCAACCAGTCTTTGATTCTGAGATGGCCTGGGGAAAGATCGTTAATCCAAGTCACCATGCTCGCTTGAAGAATCTTTTGGATCGTTCTAAAGGGACCATCATCGCGGGTGGCGAAACAGATGGTGACCAGAGAATCTCACCAACTATCATCGCAAACGTGCAGCCAGATGATTCCTTGATGGAAGAGTACGTTTTCTACCAAATACTCCATCCTTGTCTGACGCTGTTACCCAGGGAGATTTTCGGCCCCGTCCTCCCCATCCTCGAGGTTGACAGCACAGATGATGCCATTAGTCTAATTGCAGCACAGTAAGGTCCGTTGCTTAGCGATTATGGCAGGATGCTAACTCGGACGTTGTAGGCCATCTCCCCTCGTCATATACGCCTTCACTAATAGCGACGATCTTAAGCACAAACGTATAGCGTTTTTTTCCTTGGCTTAGTATTTCACACCCTAATGGACGGCTGCTATAGTGCTTCAGCAGACAAGGAGCGGGTCGGTTGTCTTCAACGACATTTACACTCAATTGAGTGTACATCAGCTCCCATTCGGTGGCTTTGCAGAATCTGGACGTAAGCCCACCGCCTTGTCCCTTACTGCGTATGTGACCGTGCATTGAATATTCCGCTTACAGATGGCTCATACTATGGTAAAGCCACATTTGATACCTTCACTCACCGGCGCAACTTCGTGAATGTGCAGCCTTCGTACGTCTGGTCTCATTCTCTCTCGGGAAGCTTCAATTCATCTGAAGATACCTTTACCCCAGATCGGAACATCTTTTTGTGCACCGGTATCGCCCGTACAGCGAAGAAGGGTATAGCGCAGCCACCAAGCATCTCCGCGTAAAGATTCCAGACGCGTGAGACAATCCCGGCACGTTATTGTTTCCACTTGTTGTGGATTGTTACTTGGGTACCGACGGTCGGATATGTAGATCGACGGATGTTTACAAGCTGGGTATGGTTAAATCTATTCATCCTGTCTTTTGTCAAGTCGGCTTCCGAGAGGTATAATGCCTTTCCAGTCTCCGAATTTGGCTGAAGCACTCGCAAGACATGGTGCTCCGAATTCCAAAGCACCTTCCATCATACGGTACATATGAAAATGCACTTCCACCCAGCCCTCTCCACCATGGCACCACCTTACAGCTGCTTGCTGAACACTAGGCCCCTCAGAAAAATGGTGCACATTTACTCCAACCTCGCTTGGATTGCTGAATGACTCGATTATGCAAACTTCCGCAATGCCGAAGAGTCAATCTTGCTCCAATGCTGTGAGGAGGGCCCGAGGAGCGAGGTACGGCAGCTCCGGCGGGCGGCATTGTGGGATCCACTTCTAGTCCGCCCTGTGTGCACCACATTATTGAGGGGCCTCTCGTTCAGCAAACAGCTGTAACGAGCCATCTTCGCGAACTCGGATATCAAACGTGGCGCGACATGCTATTAGCAATATTCTTCTGGGTCAGCTTGAACTCGCAGAAACAATGCACAGGCCTCCTTCAGGGCCACTTCAAGCTTGACCAACAGGCCTAGACCACACCCAATCCCCCAATACACGGACTGCAACGGTGCAACCCGTCACTATGTGTCATTGTGGCAATATACTATTAATGCACTGCCGTTTGTTTTCTGGTATGTTCCTGAACGATCGGCGACTTGGCTTATCCGCAAATTTCGCACTGATTGCAGTATCGCTTTAGCGCTGTTTCTCTCCAAACCCTTCGCCGTTGTCCAAGCTCATGCTAAGAATGCACCATTGACAGTCTCAACGTTTTCAACACTTAACTCTTGCAATACCGCAGAGTCATACGTGTGAAACACCGATTGCAGCGCGCACTGTCCTCGGCGAGAGCGCGCAGTTCAGTATGGCTTGAGGCCCGCGAGCCCTTTGTGGCGTCCCGGCTACGGTCGACTCCATAAACACAGACGCTGACGTAGTTTGCTTTTCATTCCACTCAAATAGCCGTGCTGATCGCCCCTTTGTCAAAAGTTGCTTGTCTTGTCGTAGCTGTTTTGAGGGCTTGAAGCAACCGAGCGTGTGATCTTGCCACTTACTACTTATTCAGTGTTTCAAGACGTGCTTTCGCTGGCCTGGCATTCTCCCCTCAACGTTCAAGAAACCATGTCGATCTTACAGTACACACCCCGCTCAGAGATCACCAAGGTAAGATTAGTACCACTTCATTGGACCTAGTGCTAACATCGGGTCGTTAACAACACTCGTCTTCAAACGACGTACAGATCCGGAAAGCTCCTCCCTCTCGAGTACCGGCGCAAGCAGCTTTACGGGCTTGCTCGCATGATACAGGACAATATCGAATCTTTCGAGCAGGCGCTTTTCGCAGATCTCGGTAAACCTCGCTGGGAAGCTGGTGGAGAGGTCGCCAACATAATACCAGCCAGTTTGCATGCAGCATCCCAGCTTGAAGAGTGGGCCGCACCTGAGAAGCCACAGGTGCAGGAATGGCTTCAGTCATGGGATCCCACAGTATACTCTGTCCCCAAGGGTGTGGCATTGATTATAGCGTTGAGTCTATCTTCCTCATACCTCCATGCCACCAACACTAACAGATTTCAACGAACATGCAGACCTTGGAACTTCCCCATTGTTCTCTGCTTACTTCCGCTTATCGGTGCAATCTCAGCAGGGTGCCCCACTGTCGTCAAGCCCTCTGAGACTACACCAACATGCTCAGCGCTCCTTGCAACGCTCTTTCCTAAGTACCTCGACCCTGAGGCCTACGCGGTCGTAAACGGTGCCGTGGAGGAAACCAACGTCCTTCTCGCCAATCGATGGGATCATATCTTCTTCACTGGTGGCGGTAACATTGGGAAGATTATCGCTGCCGCCGCCGCGCAGAAGCTGACACCCATCACTCTGGAGTTGGGAGGTAAGAGTCCGGTCATTGTTGCGGAGGATTGTGATGTGGAGCTGGCGGCGAAAAGGATTCTCTGGGGAAAGACACAGAACTGCGGACAGGTATGCATGGATCACCTACTCCCCCTTTCCAGTGGACTAAGCCCATCCTCACTAGTTATGCGTTGCTCCGGACCACGTCTACGTTGTTCGCTCTGTCGCCCCTGCATTTATCGCAGCATTGAAGAAAGCCTATGCCACGTTCTGGCCTAAACCTATCTTCTCCCCCGAGATGGAATGGGGCAAGATGATAAACTCTAGGCACCACGCTCGCGTGAAGAAGTTGCTAGATCGCTCGAAGGGAACTATCATTATTGGAGGCGAGGTGGAAGGCGATCAAAGGATTTCGCCGACTATCGTCACCAACGTGCAACCTGATGACTCTTTGATGGAAGAGTACGCATTACTTTTGGCTTCGAAGCGATTGCATTTCTTTGAGCTGACTTGTGTAGAGAAATCTTTGGCCCCATACTTCCCGTTCTTGAAGTTGAAAACACAGATGACGCCATCAAGCACATTGCTGCATTGTACGTATCCATCACTATTTACACCTAGAACAATCCGTTAAGCTTTCCAACCTAGGCCTTCTCCGTTGGTCCTTTACGCCTTCACCGACAGTTCAAAGACCAAGGACAAACGTATAGCCTCCCCTTTGACTTCCTCCGTTCTGCCCTAATCTGATAAACCTTCTAGTGCTTCAGCAGACAAGGAGCGGCTCGATTGTGTTTAACGATGTTTACAGTCAAATGAGCGTACAACAACTTCCTTTTGGCGGGTTTGGGGAATCTGGGTGTAAGGCCTTCTTTTCTCCTCATATGCATCGCACTAATTAGTTATAGATGGGGCTTACTTCGGGAAAGCATCCTTCGACACGTTCTCTCATCGACGGCCCTTCGTGAACGTGCAACCCTCGTAAGTCGTGTGCTCGCTCTGATGGATGGCGACCGGCTGAAAACGTTACTCGCAGAGCTGAACCTCTTTTCGCGGCGCGGTATCGCCCATATACTGAGCAGGCATATAATGTGGCTGTAGGTGGAATGCTGCGCACGAAGATTCCTAGTGCATGAAACATGCACAAGGATAAATTTCTCTCCACCGTAGCGAAAATTGCATTGAATGATGTGGATACATATCTGAAACACCTGCACTATTCATCTGAAATCTCATAGACGTCCCACAGGATATCTGCAGGTTTACTATTCGATATGATCGACGTCGTGGACGGAGATACCGAAATAGATCTCATTCGCGATCCTACTCGACGGCATAAGGACCGACGTTCCTGCTGAGACCTGGGGAGGACAATTTGGTCGACCAGAGCGACGCGGAGTGAAGAGTTTTTGAAGAACGTTTTCGCGAGCTTGAGAAGTACAGGAAGGGGTATCTTCATCTGATCGAGTTTGATGCTCGTGAATTCCGGGCAACGGGGCAGAATGTCGTCGGGGAGGTGAATGGCTAACTTCTGCACGAAAATGGGGTCGTCGCCTACAATAGAGACCTCAACGAGGGTAGGGCAATAACGGAGGAAGGCGAGAAAATCCTCGTAAAACTCTGTCTGAGCATCGGTGACGTGAATCGTGACCTGTGTGAGCTGGGGCATGGGACAATAATCATCCAGTATAATACCGAACGCGAGGTCGACGGGGTAGCCTTGATCTTGGGATGGGAAAGAGAGTGAGAAGTGCGCCGTGTCACCAAGACGGGAAAAGGAATGGGAAAAAAAACCAGATATTCGGTGGGATTCCACAGTAAGTCTCGTAAGACCAGTGATGCAGGGCAAGCACTTGGGATGCACTGGTAGCAGGGTGTGACCGAGGCCTTCCTCTGTGCAGAGAATCTGTAAACAGGACATGTCCTTTGGCGTAGCGAGAGAACGCAGGATAAATGCCGCGTCCGATGAGCGCATCTCCACGCGAAGCGATTGAAGATTGGGTAGGAATATGGGGTCGCATGGAGGCTCTGGGATCCCTTGCAGGGCGTCTTGGCAGATAAGGGAGAGTCGTCGGAGACTTCGGCAGGAGAGAAAGACGTCCAATATTTTCTCATCCATGAGACCAAATGCACAGGGACGATTAGAAGAAGTGCGACGGTTGGAAAAATCCAGGTGGAGTTGTGTGAGGAATTTTGACCTAGAGAAACAAGTCCATGGTACAAATACACCACTTAGAGTGAGTGAACGTATGACGTTGTCCGTGTCAGAGCCAAAAAGGTCGGGAAGCACATGGGTATGGTGTGGTCGAACCTTCGAACGGCACTCGATGTCTACCTCGACAAGACAAGGTGCTTTAGAATCTAGGAGGGACGAAGGAACCTTTCTATTGAGGCGGAGCTTGAGGGCGGCTGAGCGGCGGAGGACACCCTTGATGAACTGTAGCCTTTCGGAGTACTGGAGCTTCTTCGAAGTTTGAGCTGTCTGTGTCCATGGTACTTGTCTCCGTTCAGAGCTAAATCTGATATATAATGGCCGAAGCTTGCTATTAGCCGCGAAAAGCTTGGCTTGAGTGCGTGTAAGAGAGGATAAGTCTAGGGAAGTCCAAAGCGACGGTGTCTTTACTGCGACATTCCTCCAGTAGACGCAGGTGTGGGCTATGCAGAGGATGGTTCTTCCCGCTTCCGCTCCCGGGGTTTGTAGCATTGCCCAGCGGAATATTTGGCAAAGAATATCTTCTGGAACCATATTCGCAAAGGTCAATTTACTCAGCCGAACAGCCAGGTTTCTTTTGGCCCTTGTGATTGCTGATACGAATTGATTTTCCAGGTCGTCGAGTAATTTCTTCTCTCCATGGAGGAGAGTTAGAGCCTCGGGTCGCGCACGAGTGAGCACGGTCTCGTAGGTTCTAAACCAACATCATGAATTAGAATGATGGCTTCACCAATGTATTGAGACTCACTGAACACGATCTGGCCACAGCACGCTGAGCTCTTTCACAGCAGATGCGGTATCATTTTGCAGTATCGCCTTCAAATCATTACGAAGACTTGTGTGGTTCTTTCTAGCGGTTGTTCGGGTCAAGTCGATGTCATTGGGCTCCTTTTTCACATAGTGCGTCATGTCAGAGATAGAACCTATTCGCAAACATTCGTCGTCGGTTGGTCCCTGTTCAGTCTATCGCCTAGTACTGAAGTATACCGGGAGAAGTTGAATGACGCAGTATACAAACCTAGTCCAGAGCGACAGGTGAGACTTGATTCCAAATGTCGAGGTTCCGTCAGAGACGCTGGAGGGTAGAATGTAACAATTCAAGATAAATAGAGTTGTGGTCAAAAAACTATCGTACTGACGTACCAATTGACTCGTGTGAGGTTCGTTCAGTTCTATGAATTACGCCTTGCCCAGCCACCTCGGACAACAACCAAGGACAGTCTTGATGAACGACGTGGTGGGGATGCTGGAAAGGATTTCCGTTGGCAAAGTGAAATAAGCGACAAAGATCATGTGCCTTACTATGACCGTATGAACGCGACCGCAACACACATTGACCTCCCGACGTCGAGGTGTATCTGCAGTATTACGCTTAAAAAAGAGTATCGAGACTGAGGCAAGCTCAGCATTTTAGGAGACGAAAGCAAGATGCGGTCGTGTGAGATCTGCATCAGCTCTTACTGAGATCTTAGATATCTATCACTCGCCACTTCAAATGTTGGTGTGAAGCTGATAACCTGAAGTATGCGCATCAAGTGTGCATTCCATTGGCCTATGAAATCTCGTATGCATCCCAAAGAATATCTACAACCTTACTATTAGACAAAATCGAAGTCGTATACGCAATGGCGGAGATGGTTCTGATACTGGAGCCCACGCGTTGGCGCAGATATCGGCGTTCCTTTTGGTTCTGTACGGGGACAATATTCTTGACCAAGGCCACGCGAAACAAAGGGTCTTTGAAGAAGGCCTTTGCAAGCTTCTCCAGCACGGGAAGAGGGATTTTCATTTCGCTAAGCTTGATGCTCGTGAAGCCGGGACAACGGGGCAGGATCTTTTCGGGGAGATGAATGGCGAGCTTTTGTAAGAGAATGGAGTTGTCGCCTCTGATGGAGACCTCGACGACACTCGGGCAATGACGAAGGAACGCGACGAAGTGTTCGTACAGGTCCGTCTCAACAACGGTGGTGTGAATGATGATGTGCGTAAGCTGGGGCATGGGGCAGTAATCCTCCAGTAAGGTTTTGAACGCGGCGTCGGCAGGGTATCCATGTAGCTTGGAAGAGAATGAGAGCGCAAAGGGTGCTTTCTCGGGAGGAGGAGTTGTCGATCTCCGCTTGAAACCAGAGATACGACACGGGGTGACGATCAACCCTGTGAGTGTGGCGATATAAGGTAAACACTGGGCGTGAACGGGCAACAAGCTGCGGTCAACCCCTTCTGCATCTTCGGTACAAAGAACCTGAAGTTGCGCCATATCCTTCGGCAGGGCGAGGGAACGTAAGAGAAATGCTGCATCTGACGAACGCATCTCGAGGGAGAGAGAACGGAGAAGTGGCATCGCTATAGGATCGCATGGCGGCTCAGGAAGCTGCTGAAGTGCGGTGTGGCATATCAGAGAGACATTTCTGAGCTCACAGCAGGTGAAGAACATGGACAAAATGCACGCGTCACTAGCTTGCGAACAGACGCGGCGGTTGGAGAAATCCATATTGAGGTGTGAGAGAGATCGGAAGAGGGACAAGCAATTCCACGATACGAACACGCCAGAAAGGGTGAGAGAGCGAAGACGACTGTCTTCGGTGGACCCAAGAAAATCGGAAAGGACAAGAGTGTGGAGCGTGTCCCCTTTCTTATGAAGCGTGAAATTGACCGTTTCGAGACGGGGTGCTTTGCTCTTCACAAACCACACGGGAATACCACTATCTTGAAATTCGAAATCAAGGACTGAGATGTTGGGAAGAAGACCATGAAGAAACTCGAGGCGCTGTGCACGCAGTACCTTCTTTGAGACCTGGGAACCCGTTATCCACGGAACCGCTGGCCTCCCTTTGATCGCCTGGAAGCTGACGGAGAGAGGCTTAAGCTTGCTATTTTGGACGAAAACAGAAGCCTGTGCGCGAGTGAGAGTCGTTAAGTCGAGGGTCGTCCAAAGCGATGGGTTTTCTCTTGCTATCGTTCTCCAGGATGAGCAAGTCTGGGATATGTTGATAGTCGTGATGGCATCTTCTCCACAGGTCGGCATTGTGCAAGATGCCCACCGAAACACCTGACATAAGATATCCTGAGGAAGCGAGTTCACGGGAGCGAGATTAGCACGACGAAAAGCTATGTTTCTTCTTGCCATCTTGAGTGCGAGTAGCAGCTGGTACTCCAGGTCATCGACGAACAACTCATCCCCTTTGACGAGAGCCAAAGCCTCGGCTCGACTGCCGCTCAACGTGCCTTCAAAAGCCCTGGTGAACCGTGTTACTACAATCACTCCGTTACTCGAAGAATGCAGTAACATAACTCACTGAATGGTATCTGGCCAGATGTCATTCATCTGGTGCACTGCATCACTGAAGCTCTTTGCCAGGAGCTCCTTTAAGCCGTTGTGATAGTCATTATGTTTGGTTCTTGCGGCGAGTTCATCCAAGACGTTGTCTTTGAATTCGGATTTGAGTATCCTATGATCCATGAGGATAGTAGGAGGTCGGAGCCACGGCGTGCTGCAGTCTGAACGATGTCAGTATTAAGGAAAACAAGCATCAAAAGCTCGAAACGTACCTGCTGCAAAATCTTTTCTTTCCAAATAAGTATGGTGCTATGGTGACTCGAGAGGAGAGCAGAGCGACCTATTACATGCTTAAGACTGAATTCGAGGCGAAGTGATACATAGCGAATGTACCGAACACGAGAGCCTCCCCTGGCGACCTTCTTGATGAAATAGTAACTTGGCTTCAGCTGGACAGAAACTGACACGTACAGTAGCTATGTCGCTGGAAGTGAACTTCAATGAGATAAGCTGCATAGCACTTGCCATTGAATCACTGACATACCGACCGCTCCACGCAAACAAGGTAGGAGCCTTTCTCGTTGGCAAGTCGGTTTAGTCGGTCTACTTGTGCACTTCTTCCGTCTATGACGCGTCGAGCGAAGCTGAAAACGCGTTGGAAAGGCGAGGATGGTTCTGACGAAGAGATAATTCGGATGAAAACCGTCACCAGCGCTCACCAAGCCTCAGCGGCAAGGAGTCAGCTGCAAGCGCTGCAGCCAAAACCAAAGAGCTGCTTCTGGAATGCAAGGTACTACAGCAAAATACAACACTAAAACGCAACAACTTGAGATAAGCCCCATAAGTACATAGCAAGGAAAATGTCGGAGTGGCTGCTAAGCGGCCGTCTCATCCCCCAAGACATACACCGGATAATATCGTTCCTTCTTTCTCTCCCACACCGTCACCGTGCTCAATATCCAAAACTCTCTGTCACTCGACCCAACCCACGTGAACAAACGCTTACTCAGCCGATCTCTACCGTCCAAACTATCCAGGTCCTCCACGCCTTCTCCACCTCCGAGTCGATAATGCGGAACGTTGTACCCTGGTTGCTGGAAGAACGTCCGAAGGAATTGCTCGACGACGGACAACTCGATGGACATCTGGCCGAGTTGTACGTAGCCTAAAGAGGGACAGCATGGGGTGACAGGATGGGCGTGCCACAGGGCGAGCTGTTGAACGAGCTCCGCGTGTTGGCCGTAAATGTAGAGCGACTGTAGTTCGGGACAGTGTCGGAGGAAGTTGATGATGTCTTTGACAGCCAGCTGCGTACGTCCCGAATCGTCCATATCGGAGAGTGTGAGCTCGGTGAGGTTGGGCATGTGGTAGTCGGCAGAAATGACGTGGGATAGGGATTTGACAAACTTGACCTGGAGTTTGTGATCACCGACGTCTTGAGGAAGTTGGAATGAGAGGGGGAACGGCGTTCCGTCCTGAGTGGTTTCTTCCATGGACCCGCGAATTCCGTGCCATTCGCTTGGGCTGACCTTGTCCAATGCTCTGCCCTTCTTCCTTTTCCTATCCAAGTCGTCCCCGTCCATCGTCCTGATTTCACATGACTGGACGTTGCATAGTGGTGCGAGAGCCCGCGGCCCACCAGGAAGGCAGTTGTCCATCTCGCCCTTCACAGTCCGTGAACTAACAACAGCGACAACCTTGACTGTCTCCATGTCCTTTGGCAAGACAAGTGACCGCAGCAGGAAGCCAATGTCGGGGCACGTAAGTTCTAGGTGGAGCGATTTGAGATGAAGCAATGGGATTCCGACGTCGCGATCGTTCAGCTTGCCGCTATCCAACCTGAGACGGTCGTGGCACGTCAAAGAGACGTCCTTAAGCTTCCTACAGAAACGGAACACGTCTAGGATCTTTGTATCGAGGTCTTCCGTGGGCTTGGAATGACCCGAGTCCTCGTTCTTGCACGGACGGTTCGTGAAACGCATATGAAGGGTTGTAAGAGTTGTAGCACTCGCCAGAGCCGACCACGCCACAAAGACTTGATCCAAGGTAACCACCTCGAGTTCAGGCATGCCATTACGGCAGAGACCATTGAGAACAAGTGCCTCTGGGAGTGTGTTACCGACACGGATGGTCTTCAATCGCGGCGCGAGCCACGACTTCATAGCCTTCGAGGGATTAGGTTTCCCACTCCTCGGGATCGTTATATCCAACGACTCGATTCGTGGAAGGACGAGCTCGCAAAACCGGTATCGGGAGAGCATACTCCGAAGTTTAGGACTGTCATGCAAGCAGCACCAAGATGAGTTGTCATTGGTCCATCCTGAAGGAAACCCGCCGATGTCCTCGAATCCGGGCTGGAGATGGATACGAAGAGGAAGGTCCTTGCTGTTCTTCACGAAGAGAAGTGCCTGTGCACGAGTGATCATCCCCAAGTACAACGGTGTATGCCACAATGATGGGGTCTTCAAGGTTATCCTCCGCCACAACGCGCATGTTCGAGAAATACTGATGATGGTGGTATCAGTGGTGAAACTCCACTGGAGTCTTGCGCCATCAACGACCATTCTGAAGACTTGGACCCACAGGTCCTCAGAAAGACGATTCGCAGTCGACTGGGCAAGGATCCGACGAAGCTCGAGGTTCGCCCTGGCCTGTTCGCTCGCACGGCGGAACGTTTCTGCAATTTGCTCCAAAACCGTCTCCTCCTGGGAGATACTCGCCAATATCGCATCGCGACTGCCCGGCTCCGGTAAGAACCTGCACGGAACACCATTGTCACATACGTAAGTACTTGATTGCTGTGAATGACGGAAAAGAGGACGCTACCGAGGGGGTTCCGGCCAAGCCGTCTTTATTTGCTCAGCGAAGGCGTGGGCATGTTGTTCAACGGGTTGAAGCCTTTCTTTCCCAGTGCTCAGTTCAGCCAAACAGATTGCAGCGGATACGACATTCGCTTTACATCCCGTATCGGCAGAGCTAGATGACGAAGGTTTTGGGGCTGAGGCTAAACCTGAACCTGAGGCCGTCAGCGGGAGCTGCGACATCAGCGTCACAAGCAACTTACGAACACTCTGGGCGCTTCTTTACCACGGAAAGCATTGCTTGGAACTCATAATCACACGAGGAACGAGAGGGGTTGGAATGCGTTTATTGTACAATGCTACAGCGATGACAAGAAAATAAGGGGTTTAAGTGTATACGATACGCGTAGAAGAACCTATGATAAGTTTGTTTGTTTAATCGTTCCAGACCTCTCGTCTGGACCTCGTCTCCCCCACAACCACCATGATGTCTTGCGACAACATAACCCGAACAAATGATGAAGATGAAAGAAAAGAAGTCCATGGCATGTGGGGAAGAAGGTGACGAGCCGCCGTAGGCAGGAAAAGGGGATATCGGTGAAGGTACAAGTACGGGTCAAAAGGGTTGAGAGAAGCATCGTGCGCTACGTCCGCTCCTCGTGAAGAAAAACAACCCGTCTTCGGTTCACATTTTTTCTAGGTTTATGAGAATGAAAGAAGCCAGCAAGACTTCTATGTGTCCGACTCCCCGCCACTCCAACTCGAACCAGGATGAAGTCAAAGCGTCCTGGGGAAACCGCGATGGCGTCGAGATGGAGGGATGATGGCGAGGGGGACGGAGACGATGCGACGATTACGGCTTGCGGAATTCGCAAAGCACAGTGTAGATCGTGTTGAATGCGGTGTAGATCTCCTCTCGGACCTAATCGACCGGCACAACAATGACAGTGTCAGCAATCGTGTCTCTCTCAACGATGCGGAGCATCGTGACTGTGGAAAAGTTTTACCTTCGCGCCAGTGAGTACAATTTTCCCCGACACGAAGATAAGAAGCACAACTTTGGGCTTAATCATGCGGTAGATCAAACCAGGGAATAACTAGCAATCGCTCACTTAGCAAACCATCACAACAGGAACAGAAGGTCGACGTACCTCAGGCTCATAGCTGCTGAACTGTCCGTGGCTGTACGCAAGACCCTCCAGACGGATGGGGAACTTGACATCACACGAGCCGACAATGTTTTGAATCTTGAACTCGGAGAACTTGGCATCGAACCCAAGCTTCTGAACGATACGAGCGTACTTGCGAGACGCAAGCCGAGAATCGTCCTCAGATTTGGCACCGGTGACGACCATCTTGCCCGAGGCAAAGATGAGGGCGGTGGTCTTGGGATCACGGATACGCATGATGACGGCGGCGAAACGCTATAAAGTGGAATGACGAGAATATAGAAGTCCCGGCCATTCACACAGTGAGTAAAGAGAAGATACCAACCTTGGGATTGTACTCGGCATTCCTGGCGTGGAGGGCGATCGTCTTCAGGTCCAAGCGGCAATCGAGGTTGACTGTGGCGACGATGTTTTGAAGCGTCGGAACAATCCCCTCGACAGCGGTGATGTGCTGCTGCTCAAGAGTGAGCGGTGCGGGGGTGGCTGGAACAGCGGAAGGCCCAGGGGTAGATGGACCGGGGAGGGGCTGAGGTTGGGAGCTATTGACAAGAGTCTGCGACTGAGACGGGCCGGGTTGAGAGGCATAGCTCTGCTGCGAGTAGGAAGGTGCAGTGGGCACCGGACCCGGCAACGCAAGACTGGTTGGCCCCGGAAGATACGGCGCACTTCCGTAAGGGAGAGCAAGGCTGTTGGCCTGCTGTGGCTGGTACGGCTGAGGTTGAGACTGCTGGTACTGGTGTTGCTGCGAAGCCGCCGGTGCTGCAGCACGGCCAAAAGTGACTTGACGAGCGGGGAGAAGAGACATAATGATAGATGGGCGAGACGATGAGGAGATGTGCGAGCTCGATGTGTACGACGATGAGGAAAATTATGAGCCACTGACGACCGTGGGAAAAAGCGTGGGAGAGTCGGGGGAGGGGAAGCGCGGGGGGAAGGAATCACCAGCCTCGAAACCCCCGGTCTTATATATGTTTCGATTAAAACTCCGCCGAAAAAATGACTCCCCTTCGCTTACCAATCATTCCCATCCTCGTTTCACATCCAACCCCCATCATCCCCTCATTTCACCCCTCTCCTCGTCGTTCCCCACGGCGACGACGCTCCTGAGCTCATCGTGCGTCCGGCTTGCCCTCGCGCTGATGTCGACTATGTATCCCGCCCTTTCGCTCGCCGTTGTAGCCTTCCCGCTGTCCCGCATGCCTCGGCCGGACCTCACCGCCTCCTGGGAACGGGCGCCAGAGGGAGAAAGCTGTGGAGTTGGCCGAGCCCCCCGGCCTTCTCCCTCCACCCTCCTGCGAATGCTCATCGATAGACTCTCGCTCTCTGTTCACCTGATTCTCCATCCACACACGAAGATCCTAATATACCTCCATCCATGGCCTCTTCCATAGCCTCCTTTGCGCACTGCTTTCGCAGTTCATCCGGGACCTGGGCCTTGGCGTCTTGGACTCGACCACAATGGATCATTCGTAACGCTTTTGTTCACCTCTGGGTTCTTCCTTTGTGCCATCCCTTCGAGGTGTGTTGATCCATGATGTCAACGTTGATACAGCTGTAATCCCTTTGTTCTGTGCCACTTCGCTCAAACCTGACGCTTTCATCAGACACTGTTTGATTATCTTGCATGGCATCTCTGTGGCTCATACTCGCGATCTATCATCCTGGTTCGATCTATCACTCCTGGCCGCCCACAAGTCCACTTATATCAAGTGTCAACTTATCGTGACAGATCTTATCAGGGCTGCGGGAGTTCTCAGGTCGTCAATCCGAACATCGTTCGCGTTCCGTTGTTGCGCGCGGCGGATCGATACAGCGACAGTGCAAAACCCGTGATCACAATTGTGGTGACTCGGTATTTGGCATCGAATCAATCGAACTGTTCTTGACCTCCATCTCAATGCCGCTCTCAACCCGATATGGTTTGCGGACAGTGGGAAATCAAGCGGAATCGTACGCTGTCACCACTTAGCAGGCACCTGGTTGAATCGTGAATCTGTGCGAGACAAAGTCTAAAAGCCCTCGATTATCATACAATGTGAAGTACCCAGTACATACATCAAAAATATCACAATCAACCAGCGAATGTGCAAGTGAAAGCCTTGTGAAAAATATACCATAAAGTTGTAGCTTCTCTTGTCTTCTTTCTCGCCTTCGTCTAGGGGTAGGACGCCAAAGTTCAACAACTCGCGAGCCCCATGGCAACCAGCTCGTTCGCAGTGCGGATGTAGTAGTAGTCGCCTGTCACAGAGCGTTCATGAGTACGGAAGAACAAAGGGAAGGACCATAGTGAGAATCTTAGAACGCGGAACTGGCGCTGGGGCGACTAAGAAGGAGACGACGGGGCGAACGAAGAAGTGGGAGAGGGAGACGTACCGTACACGATCCCAGTAAGGTTGTTCTGAGCGGGGTTGTTCACTGTCCCGTTGGAGAGGAGACTTTGCCAGGACGGGTTCCAAGCTAGGTCTGTCGTCTTCTTGAACAGCTACATTTCACGCCTCGTCAATCATCATCCCAAACATCAACGCAATGGCGAAACGTACATCAGCAGCGGCCTGAATGTACACTGCCGCGCCCGTAGTGTTCTCAGGCTTCTGCTTAAGCTCTTCCTGAGCCAGAAGAATAAGCCCCGTCGCGGCGATCATGGACGCAGACGTATCTGCCGGACGAGGTGGGTTCAGAGGCGCGTTGAAGTCCCAGGGTACGATTCCGTTGGCGGGGATGTGGTCCAGGAAGAACGACGCCATGTGTCTTGCGGTCTGCAGAAACTCCGGCATCCCGGTGTTTCTGTGCACTGAATTCGTCATATTAAGCTTTATGTTGCCCCACAAGTAAAGGCAAAAACATACTGTTAGCAAAGCCATAGATGCCCCACGCCTGTCCCCGAGTCCAGGTGCTATACATCCAAACGCATTAGCCTTCAGAATCATTTTTCCCGGCGTGCTGGATAACACACCTGCTATCCGCAAAACCTTGAGATGTTCTTTGTCTGAAAACCTTTCCCGTGGTGGAGTTGTAATCAACCACATGGAAAGACGATCCTACGTGCTGCTCAGCTCGCCACACTCAGCTGAAGGCGTGAACCGAGACTCACCGTCGGGACGTAAATGATTCACAGTTGTCTTCCTGGCATGTGAGATAGCGATTTGTCGTAAAGCGTCGTTTCCTGTAAGATCGGCAGATCTGAAGAGTACCTAAGTAGAACGAGGAGGTTATCATTTCGTCCGAAAGAAGAGAGTAACATGTCGGCTTACCTCGAGGTTCATCATGTTGTCGATGATGACCTAAATTTGAGTACGATCAGCTACCATAAAATCAAAGTGGCGCGGTGACTAACTTGGAAGTCGGTCGGGTCGGATGCGTCCCAACTACGCGTGCAGCCAACAGTGGGGTTGAACCGAGCAGCCAAAGCTTTCGCGAAGTTATTCACCGCCATGATAGCTGTGGCGTTGTTCGGGTTCCTAATCATACCGTCAGTCACGCACACTTTTACAAGAGGACAAGATACAGAAAACATACACGAGCAGTTCCTCCGAGAACGGAAAGCTGAGAAATCCAACATCGTGTCCGACCCCAGTCTTAGTCTCCAACGGTATTTCCGCCGCGCTCCACCTCCTCGCGAGAGCGAGCCAATCCGTGTCTCCAACCGAACCAGGGCACAGCTGACTGCGGGTGTGCAACGCGTAGAGAGTGGTAGGAAAGAATCCGGTCGTCCAAGTATCGGGGGAGAACCATTGCCATGTCCCAGAAACGCGGTCGGTGAACTGAGGGTATTGAGCGGGAGAGCGAAGCGTGTTTGCTGTGGCGAGGATCTTCTGTGGGATAAGAGGAGAGAAAGCTTCTTGCGGGAGGCTGACTGGCGCGATACCGTGAACTGGAGTCGTCGGGGAAGATGAGACCAGCGTTGCCACGCCGAGTACACAGGCGATAAGGGTGCTGAGTGAGAGAGGCATGTTTTAAAGACCTGCTAAGATGTTGAGGGACATGGGGACGCGTCAGAAAACGAACGGCGGCGTACCTTCGAGGTCGGGAACAAAGCTGCAGGGCGTAACGGCCAACCCCCTTTCTGCTTTTATACGACGGTACCTTCCCTCCACAACGACTCGCTTTCAACGAGAAGCAGTCTAACCTAAGCCTCCTGTATCACTGACATGGCCGCATGACACCATCACGTTCCCTCCTCGCCCGCCTTCCCCTTATTCCACCGTCAGAAAACGAGGCCCGTCGCGTCGTTTTGTTATTCCACGAACGCATGTCTCTCTGCATTCCTCCACCACTCGTGACGCGCAACGACCTCTTGACCCTCATAGAACGTAAGCATTCACAGAGACGATAGAAAGCAGTCTCGCTTCATCGGTCTCACTCCATACATTTGCACGGTCAGCTGGGGCGAGGAACCATATGGACTTCGGCCGTCGGTTTCTCCATGATATCAGCAGAGGTACAGCGACGAAGGACGATCGTTATTGTTGTCGGCTGGAGAGGTGGACGAAGAAGGAAAGCAAGAAAGGAAGACGGTGAGACGCACGATGTCTGGTAGCGCGTGGCCAAAGGCTGAAAGAAACGGGTTGCTCAGCGCTTGCACTACTTGTAACGGACATCAACGTTGCATCAACACTCATCATAAACTCCAGGTATGTACAGGTGCTATGTCAGCAGCATAATTGCGTTTGAAAAGACAAAAATTTGTCCTAGCCTCTCAAATCTTGATCGAACCGGAGCAAATCATATCTTCGAAATGCAGACAGGTATTGACGAACAACCGACCACCAAGGTTGAGACTCCTCATTCAATGGACAATTCTATAGATGATGGGCCGAAAAACACATTGTCGGAGGTAAAGGCCGCGGCAAATGAGCTTATTCGGACCATGAAAGGTGTTACATCTGGGTAAGCAGGTCTCGATCTTTCTATTATCCGTCTGGTCATTCACAACGCTATATTAATATCTCAGGTGTCGCGCGGATACTCCCCAAGCAAGTTCCCAGCGGTCGAAAGGAGAAAGTCTAGCCGTCATGAAGCGTAGGATGGAGGAAGAGATGCTCCAAAGCAAGAAGAATCGAGACCAGCTTCGGACCCAAGAGCAAGAGTTACTTCAACTGAGGGCTCAGCTCGAAGAAGCGTTTCGACTTGCAGAGAAGCAGCTCAACGAAACACGGAATGCAATGGCGTATGTGACACACCTCCCTCGGAGTATACTACTCGAAATCTTCCGTTGGGCCAGCCTTGGGCCGGCCCCTCAGGCTGGCAGAACCAAGAACCACAGGACGATTATTGCCATATCCAGGACGTGTGCCAGCTGGCGCAAAACGGCTTTGGCATCTCCAGCGTTGTGGGCGACACTACATTTGGCTGCCCTTTCGGGTCCTGAAGCTACTCTCCACGCGAAGAATAGTGGTGAAATTCCACTTCGCATCTATCTTCGCCTACCCGATATATATAATTATGACATTGTCTCGTGGAAATCATCCAGTGGACCGCGGTTGGAATTCTGTCCTGTGGCCAAGCAAGAGTGCGAGCATCGTTTTGGGTTCTGTGAAGCCCATCTGGACAGAATCTCCTCCCTTTCGCTGGAGTACCGTTCAAATACTAGTGTGTCAGTCCCATCGTGGGTGATCAAAGGGAAAGCCCGGAAATTGGCGTCTCTGACGATGACTCAAAATGGCTCGACAACCTCTCACCAGGCACTATTTCAAGCTGGTAAGAAGAACCTTTCAAGGCTTGTATTGGAGCGAGTATTTGTATCATGGAGATCCATCGCCGCCGCTACCTCCCTTGTCAAAATTCATATGTCGTTCTCTTATAGGTCCAGTCCAGAGGAAAACGGCGACGCGGACAAAACAATACTATTATTGTTTCAAGCATGTACCAAATTGAAGGACGTTTCTCTGACCTGTCATGACCCTCTCAGGGGTCTCCCTTCTCTTCCTCCTGCTCCGTATCGTCTAGGATGCCTCGAGCAGCTGCGCCTGCGTCTTACGACTCAGGACGTAGCTTTCATCCTCCAGTGCATCTCGACACCTAAGACGCTCGGTCTGCTTGATGTCACTGGACAGCTTGATAGCAAACGTCCCAAGAAGGGAGAAACTCTCATCAAACTTCCCTCAGATGTTCGCTGCATTTCCTCCATCTCACAGCTACGCAATCTCGACGTAGATGTCGACGGGTGTTCCATCGGAGGGTCGTTGGAGGATGGCGACGGCGACGATGCCCGGCGCCTCGCGCCTTCTCATCTTCTTTCCGTATGCGGCGTGTCCAGTAGCACGTTAAAGGAAGACGCAACTGCGAACACATTCGCCCTTATGCAAAAGCCGGGTCCATACTGCATAATGCCTTTCCTCAGGACTCTCCGGGTGACCGACGTCGACCGTCATTTGATCGACACCGATGACCTCACGAGCTTCCTTCGAAACACCCCTCACCTCGCAACACTTATTCTAACCTCGTGCGCTACCGATCTCCTCGACAAGATGGCTGACAACTGGACATACAGTGCGGTTCCCTTTTGCCCCAAACTCGTGTTCGTAACGCTCAGCGATATGAGGATCCCACTACCCACATTGCAAGTCTTCACCGTGGCGTTCTTTTCGTCCGACACATATCATCTCGTCGAGGCACCGGATTCGCGAAGGAAGGGTGGAGATGCTACCGAATATGTACAGTTTCTCACGTCGAACAAGGACTCCGAGCCCCAGAAAGATCTCACGTTAGATGGCTCTAACTTCGTAGAGGTGACGGAAGATGGGCGCGTATTCGTTGTGGATGTTGAGGTTGAGAAGAGGAATGGTGATAGCGGCTCGGACAACGGGGCATAAATAAGAGCATTGTACTAGCACGCATCTCGGAGGGCTGTTTCCGTCCGTCTGGTATTTCTAGTGCGAGCATATCATATCGTCGATCGTTTCGTTTCATTGTATTACATGATGCGCATTCATTATCTACGGTGCTAAAACAAACATTATTGCGTTCATTTCCAACGCCACGTCCGTCTCAGATCCAATTGAAATCACACACCAAGCTCAGATCTTACCAGCTGCAGACGGTGTAGCCTGGCCAGCCTCGGTGCGCCTTGACCCAATCCTCGCTTTCATCCATTCCTTCCCAGCCTTGGTTATCAACGCCCTCCTAGCAAATCCGCTGACATCAACATACACCAAAACAACGTTTCTCGCGGTATGTGTTGCGAGGTGCGTCGATTGCTGCGCTTGTGGACCATACCTGTGGACAAAAAGCGCGATTAGTGGCAGCAATAACGCTTGAAATAAAGTCAACATACTTGTGTCCCATCACAGCACCGAGTCTCTCACTCCCGACTTCAAACACCCTCCGCGCAGAGTCATCAACTGTGGCCAACACGAGGTTCGCTGATACCAAGACACGCTCACGGGTCTTGAGTGGTTTACGTGGAGGCAACTCTGGTGGCTGCCCGTTGCCATGTGGGCTGGGAGAGACACTGCGACTCCGCGACGAATTCGAAGGGAATAGCGGCGGTGGGACACCCGCTCTTGGCTTTGGCTTGTAAACTGAATATCCGCTCGGGTTGATTGGGGGAGCGAGTGAGGTCGAGGATCCGGCTCTGCTTGACGATGACGATCCGCCCGCATCCTTCGCTCCGACAGCTTTCCGGATGAACCTCTCCACGTACGCAGCAGTAACTGAGCTGGCCTTTGCGGCTTTGTCGCTCAGGAAGTGGGCTTGCGTGAGTGCAGGGTGTGCGGTAGGTGTCTTTGACCGAGGAACGTACGACGCAGATGGTGGTGGTGGCGCATATGGAGCGGAATGTTTGATATAGTAGGTCGACGCCGAGGTGAGACCGGTGAGGAGAAGAGAGGTAGACGCAGATATAGCTTGGCTGGCCAATGCGTCAATTCGACATACTCGAAGCGTAAGACCATAGAATAGCGCACCTGACAATAGTAGCACCCTTCGTTATCCAGTCTTGCTCCTCGGGGGGAACAGCCCTGACGAAGATTTCCCTAGCTTCCGCCAGTTCCTCTCCCTCTACTTGTGCGGTAGGAAGTGGTTGCCCGCTGGTATACGCATCATACATATCCGGGGGCAATTCCAACACAACCGGTCCGGCCTCCTTTCCGCTCTTCTGCAACCTCTTGTCATCGGACACCAGGGCAGGGTCCTCCTTGAACGAAAGACGATCAGGGAGCTCCCCAACCACTTCGCCGCTAGACTCGTCCATAAGCACGAGATGACCTCGAAGAGCCGGATTATCGATATGCATGCCCTCAAAACCAACATTTCCGCTGCCGGGTGCATGCTGATAGGGAGGTGGAGGTGGGTGTGGAGCGCGAGTCGCGGTGTGGTCTGTGACTTCGGCGTACTGCGTGAGGACGCTATCCAGCATCTCCACGTCGTCCGAGTACTCCATGACCGTAATCTTCACTTCATCAGAGGCCGACGCCTTCTCCTTTCCAGATCCAGAGCCACTTGGAGTAAAGACATACGTCCTTTGACCTGCATCGTCGACAGAAATGCTTACTGGACTTGCTGGATCGATGGGAAACGGACGGCCCTCGACATGGAGCACGATGTACGCTTCGCGGTCGCTCTCAGTATGCTTCTGCATGTGCGTCGGTGGGCTGCTGATACATTCGAGGGACAGAGTTCCTGCGATCGATTCCTTGCTGGATTGGAGCGACACTTTTGGGAGTGTCAGTAGAATGTAGGAAGAGGCTGATTGCATGGTGGGCGAGAGGGGTAGGATGAAAGAAAAGATTCGAAAGAATTTATGGTGAAAGGGTATCCTGTATTGTGGTGGTATGAGGACAAAAGGCTGTGGATCTGGGTGGATGTATTTAGTATCTGCCAAGACCCCAAGACCAGATGGAGCATACGTACCGTTCACTCCTCCAATATTCGTCGCTATTCGTGGGTAGTTTAGTCGTCGTTAGATGTCGTCGTCAAAATTCTCGGTCAATGCTGATGGAAGAGGAGAACCAGGAGAGTGAGGATCTGAGGGTCAGAAGAAATGCGTCATAGCAGATAAGATAAGATCGTTCGATCACTTTCAACGAAAATACTCCACATCGTTGACATGCATACACGCTCTACGTAGCTCAATAAGTACATGGGATACAGAAATGCATTGATACAGGAGACTATGGAGACCACGAAAACACAGCTCAAACCATCTTAACGCGTCCAAGCAAATCTACGTGTAGATCCGAACCGCATTGAACTGCCAGAAGGCATTGGCAAATGCACCGGGATTCTGGTTCACGAACGCTACGAATTGCGTCAGACAGGAAGGGAATAGATACAGATAATCGGTCAACTCACTAGCGCAATCACCGGGGCACCCAGCTCCGTTGAAGATGGAAGGAATTCCAGCCCAGTCACCGCCTATATTTCCCAAGTCAGGAAAAGTCACAGCGGAAGTATCGTTAGAAGCTCGCACGTACAAAAGGTCAGGTTAATGATAACATTGTTCGGACCAAAGTGAGAGCCGATATCGCAATCAGTATTAGGGAAGAATGCATTTGGTCGGCCCTAACACCAAGGAGAGAACACTCATGAATTATCTATCGCAACAACGATGAACCATGACAATCACTCACCCATGCGTCGGTATTGACAGATCCTGCACCGCTCCTGAGGTCGCTCGGAACAGAGCCATCGTTGCGCTGCCAGAACCACACCTTGACGAAGTCATTTGTTCTTTCCATAGCATAGAATCCGCCTCCATTCCCATTGAAGGACGGACCGAAGCTATTCGGGGTGGTCGATTGCACGCCGCATCCGACATTGCCTGAGGCGTTGACATCGCAGACGTTGCTCGTTGGGCTGCCAGTTTGATCACGACTAGCGGGCATGTTGCAGTTGGCACTCGTGTGGAGGGTCATCGCGTTGGGACTTATGTTGTTGACACCTTCCACCCTAGAGGATCATAATTGTCAGGCATGACTGTCATGACACGACAGAATCTACTCACTATCATGAATGACAATTTCGTCCGAGATCCGTTTGCGTTAGAACATCAGCAAACCATCACTGCGGAACCAACACTCACGATATCCACTTCTCCGAAGTTTGGCCAGTTGTCTTCTGCGGTCTCCCACGCCGCAGGCCACGTTCCACAGCCTTCAGGCATGTGGACGATGTCAAACCTACGGTAACCCATGCTTAGCTCACCATGCTATCATCAAGGGAATAGAAAAGATCACCCACACTGCAACATGGGTTGTATACGTCTTCTGGCTTCGAATACGCACGCTGTTCCTCCCCGGGCCCGAGGGACTAAGGACAGAGCTGGAGTCTGCGCGGAGGACGAGGGTGTTGCCCTGCGCGAATGTCAAATTCAACCTGACAGCCGTTGCCTGGTCAACGTAGTTCCTGTCATAACCGGTCCGTGAATTACTGAATATCACGAGTGACAGGAGATGACGAGTCTTACACTCTGCCATGGGTCGGGTCCGCAATAGCTTCGTGTACAAACGAGGATAGAAAATCTGAACCGACGTGGTTGTCGGAAAGGGAGTACGTCGCGGCTAGGGCCGTGGGGACAACGGAGGCAGCAGCTAGAGCAAGTGAGAGTCTGAGTTGCATGTCTACTGGAAATTTTGCTGAGCTGTTGTTGCCTGTGCTGGAGAGGACCTCGTAGGAGTAGGTGCCTTGTCAGAAATAGACGAAGTAGACTGGCTTATATCCTCGACCAGCAGGAAATATCTTTAGCTCTGTATCCACCATGAACAATTTGCCTAGTTACGCTTGCACATGGTCATGAAGAAGCAACCAACTGAGATGCCCAAAACACATCACGAGGAAGGGGTTTCAACGTGGACCAGGCGGTCACATTGGGCGAGCAGCAGACATCCAGGGACCGGTTTTTCAGAGTGATGGCGACATATAGAAGAGAAGTCTCGGTGGCATGTGAGATGTGGATGAAGACAACCAGAACACAAGTGCGGCGGGCGCTCGTTTCGGCTGGCCGGCTGGGCAGGAATCTGCAGGAATCGGAAAGTGAGGTGGTTGGTGTTTGGGAAAAAGGTCGGAAGTACGACGCAGGGCAGTGAAAGGGGCGGCGGCGGTGTTGTTTGGGGTCGTAGGTGGACTTCAATACGAGTTTTCTATAGTATAGACAAATAAGCTTTTCGAGAACTAGCTAAGACTCACCTTTCCTGCGCCATTTATTGGTCGTGTCGTAGAAAGGGAATTCAAGCCGCGGTCACACGAACTTGAGAGTTCAAGTGGAGAATCATTCTCCATCCATGAGGTGAGAGGATACCTTGATATACGTGAGCTAGAAAAGTGAGCGGAGTCTGATGAAATACGAGGACAAGTGACATATGGTGGATGGGAAAACAGAGACTCGCTAGAACGAGCGAAGGCACCTTGAAAGGCAAAGGAGAAATACCATACAAAAGCGAACGAGAAAGAGGCCGTTATTCGAAGTAAAGAGAGTGTCTGTATGAACATAGAAAGCTTTCACCTCTCCTTGACAAGTGGGAACACCGATGGGATGGTTGGCGAGGAGCAAGCCACACTGAAGACCCCCTGCAACAGTGTTGATGGGCTTGGACTCAGTTTATGGCGGTTGCGAACGGGCTCTTCAGTTGGGATCCAGGTGGCGGTGAGGAGGAGTGATGAAAAGCGGTGGAGTTGTACGCACAGAGGTTGCGAATATCTTTCTCCTGTTCCTAAGTACAGATCTCGACAAAGTGATAAGATTAGATTCGACATCGGAAGATCCAACAGTGTTATAAGTACTAGAGTTCGAGTGCACTTGTAGCTGTGGCACAATGTCCAAGCAGGACAGAAGGGCAAGAAGAAAAGCGTCCTGAAGGCGCAGTCTAAAGATACATTTTACGTTACAGTCATAGCGGCAGGTGAGCATTCCAAGAAAAGGTATCGCAATGTCTGGGGAATGAGAGAAAGGATAGCACACGAATAGATCATCGAGGAACGGGTAGGAAATGCGACGTGTCCTGAGCTTGTTGTGCGGCGGATTGCTGAGAGAAATCGTCAGCCTGACCGTAAATATTGCATCTGACGGACGAGGAGACAAACCTTGAATGCCACAAGGCCGACTATGATCCCAGCCGCGAAGAAACAGAATGCGATGATAAGCCAGATGACTCCCCACACTGAGAAACGGGTGTAAGATATCAGTGCACATGCATACGATAACAGAAGGACGGGTAAGGACCTTGTGAGGGACAGCAACCACAGATTTCAGAGAAGGCGTATGCATCGGAGCCGTTCACTTTACGTGCTATCGTATCATCTAGAAATGGTAGCATCGAATCAGCAGCTGCATCAGTAGGAATCCAGACAGCACACACCGATGACGTCCCATAGCACGTACATGCAGGACATTACGCCAATAAAGAGGACCTAGGAAGCAAGTTCGAAACACAATGCGGCAGGAGGCAGTCTAGACACTCACGAAGAACCGCAAGGCAACGCTATCCGCCACGAACCAGAACAACACGATCAACCCAGACATGCCCAGAATCAATACCCAAGTCCTAGCACCCCCAAAAAAAGACACATGAGCACTCTAACTCCGCAACTCACCCCCAAAAGCCCAAAGCCAAGAAAAAAAACAGGCAACAAAAAAAACTCACAGCCAATTGCGCCTCGCCCACCACAACGTGAACAAGAAGAACGCAGCCAAGCACAGCGTCGCGATTTTGCTCGCGTTCGTGTTGAAGCCGCACGCGATCAGCGCTGCGCCGATGAGACTGGAGCCGAGGTAGCCTGCGGGGAGGGTGAGCCAGGGTACGCCGCCGGACATGCGTGTTGCGCCGCCTTCGTCTGGGTCCAGTTCGATGGAGTGGATGCGCGCGCATGTTAGGACTAGAGGGGGAAATGGGTTTTGGACGTCGTTTGTGTATTGAAGAGGAGGAGGGACGTACCACCCATCAACGCATGGCTCATTTCATGGAATCCGACCGTCAAGAGTCTGTATTGGTCGATTTAGATCCTCCAGCTCCGGTCAACGTAGGGTATAGCGAAAACTCACTTGAATGGATAGACTACATTACCAAAAACCATACACCCTCAACGATCAATACAACTTTAACACCAAAGGAGCGAAAAATACGCACTGACGAACGACAGATACGGAACGTGCCTATTCCAACCGACCAACCTCCATAAGTACACCATCTCAAAATTATACGCACAGAATGTTACGCACCATAGAATAGCGATAGCAATAATATAACACCCTGCCACAATCAGCGTCGTCCGCTGCGTCTCGTTGGGCGTAAGCTGAGATCGTGCGTCTCGGGCAACAAGGTATACAGGGTGGTCCGAGAACGTCCGGCTTGCCAGTGGTATCGGTTCATGTAGTAGATGGTCGTAGACCGGCATAATCAGTTCGTTGTCGTCGTTTTCGTAGTCGTGAAGGTCGTAGCAAGGTGTCGAGCAAGAAAGCGGACAGAAATGCGCAGCCTGAAGCAGTGCGCAAACGAAAGGCTTGGTCTGACAGGCGGCCGTCCTTATGTTCAAATCCAAACTTCGGCACAGCGTTTCCGAACTTGGCTGTTCTCATGCTCACACAATGCAGAATTGCGGGAAAAGTGATAGTCATAATCGTAGTAAAGACACACATGAGCGTAGAGATTAATGCTAGGGTACATACAAGAGACGAGTAGTAAGGATATAACGATAGTCGGAGACATCCGGCGGGGTCCAAGGAAACAGCAGCGCATAAACACACAACAAGAGGAATACATACGATGAAGAACAGCGACGAAAGACGACCAGCTAGGGTGAGCTTAGAGCTCGTCGTCAGTGACCTCCTCACCGCGCTTCTTGCGCGCCATACGCTCCTTCTTGAGCTTCCTCTGCTCCGCCGACGTCAACTTCTTCGCCTTCTTGTTCTCAATCTTATTGCCCATGGCGTCGTATTGGTCGTCCTCCTCTCCAGCAGCCTTGTCGATGCGAGGTCCAGAGCCCTGTCCCTCAACCCAGTTGTGGCCGGAAGCCTCGAGACGGCCGTCGCGCATGGCCCAGACTTCCGAGCAGATGGACTCGGAGAAGTCGCGGTTGTGCGTGATGATCAGGACACCACCCTCGAACTCCTTGAGGGCCTTGATGAGAGCCGCGAGCGACTCACGATCGAGGTAGTTCGTGGGCTCATCCAAGCAGATGACGTGGGGACGACGCCAAGTGGCAGCGCCGAGCACGACCTTGACCTTCTGTCCACCGGAGAGACCACGCATGGTGTTGTGCGAGACGAACTCAGCCTCGAGACCGAAGTCCGCGAAGTGCTTCTCGATCTCGCGACGAACGAGGGGACGGAGAAGACCGAGGCGCTGAGCCTCACGAGTGTCGACCTCGAGGACCTTCTTCTCGAATCCACGCTTGATGAGATCATCACGAGGAAGCCAAATGTTCTCGGACGAGGACATGCCCTTGAAAGAGATCTCATACTCGTAAGACTGCTTGAGCTTCTTGCGGTTGATGATCTCGTCGATGATGCGCTTCTGGCCCTCGACAACAACGATGGAACCGTCCTTCATCTTCTGTGCCTCCTCCTCGGTGATCTGGCGGGATTGCTTCATCATCTCCTCGAGATCCTCACCGGTCTGGTAACGCCACAACATGTACTCGAGGGGAGTCTTGTCGAGATGGTGATCGATGTGGTGGAAAGCGTGCTGAGCGACGTAACCGATGACCAAGTTGGGGTGCTTCCAGATTTCACCGCCCTTGTTGGGCTCAGTGTCACCAATGAGGAGCTTGACGAGGGTGGACTTTCCTGATCCGTTAGGACCGAGGACAGCAACACGAGAGGAGAGAGAGACTTGAAGGGAGATGTCGTAGAGCTGCTGAACGGGCTGGGTGGGGTACTGGAAGCCAACCTTGCGCATCTTGAGCAAACTCTTCTCCTTAGTCTTGACACCATCCAAGAGAGGGGGGTCGGGGAGCTTGAACTGGTAGTCCTCGGCAGCCTCGAGAGTGTAGTACGAGCGCGCCTCAGGAACCTGCTTCATGAAGGCCTCGAGGTTACCCCTGTAGCGCTTGAGCTTGAAGCGGTTCAAGTGGAGGACGTCGGTGATAGTGTTGTTCAAGAAGCCGGAGTCGTGCGAGACGATGACTAGTGGAGATGCTTGTGAGCGAAAGTAGACGAAATAAACTTAAAGAAACGTACTGGAAGTGCAGGTCGTGAGCGAAGTGAGGTAGTTCTCCAACCAAGCGACGTTGACAACATCCAAGTGGTTAGTGGGCTCATCGAGAAGAAGGATATCGGCCTTGAAGAGCATAGCACGAGCCAAGGCGAGCTTCATCTTCCAACCACCGGAGAGAGAGCCGATGGCCTGCTTCTGCCTCTCGTCACTGAAGCCGACGGAAGCGAGAGTCTCGATGATCTCCTCCTTACCGGCCTGAACACGGGTATCGCCGAGGATGAAGTCAAGGACGGCAGTGTCGGCCTCGGAACCGTCAATGTCGTGCTCGACGTAGAAGGTGCGGACCTCATCAGGGGATGGGAAGCCCTCGACCTGGCCGTTGGTGATGGCACGCATGAGGGTGGACTTTCCGGTACCGTTACGACCGCAGAGACCGTAGCGGTGGCCACGCTTGAGGCGGAGGGTAGCAGTGTTGAGGAGAATCTTGGCACCGTAAGCCAAAGAGAACTGGCAGTTACACAAGTCCTCGCCCTCCTCCTCATCCTCGGGAACCTCGTTCTCGTCGTCGTCCTGGGAGGCAGACTTGAGGACCCACTCGTTGACGATGGAGATGGGTTCGGGGTTGGTGGCGAGGAACGCAAGGTAGGGAGCAAGAGCTTGCCACTCGGCGAGGTCGAAGTTCTTGTCGTTGACGAGGTTAGCAGCGAGGTTGCTGGCGTACATGGTGTCGATGCTGGCGACTGAGGGGATAGGGTTGGCGCCGGCCTTCTTGTAGATGCTGATGAGGGAGTGAGCCAGGGTCTTCTCGTCCGCCTTCTTGAGGGGAGGAAGGTCCGAGCCGTCGCCGTTGGGGATCTCAGCGACTTGACGGAGGGTCGCAATAGCGCGCTGAACGACGCTGCGAGCCTCGGGGTCACCCATGGCAGTCTCGACCTTGAGCAAGGCGGGCAGCAAGCTGGGGATGAAGGGGCGAACAGTCACAGGGGAGTCGACGAGCTTGGCCATGTTATCGGCGATGCTATTGGGAGGCGTAAGCAATGAGATGACGACCGCAGAGCTGACAGAAGGACTTACACAGCAACCTTACGCTTGGTGGCGGTCAACTTCTCAGTGAGACCACGGGACAAGAGGGGGACCATAAGAGAAAGGGTAGGAGAATCAACCTCCGAAACGAATGTCGTAGCCGAGAGAAGGTTAATCGTGTTGGGAACCTCTTCGACTGGGTTAATCAAAGCCTTGATGAGAGCAGGAATAAAGCGTTCAATGTCCTTGTTCGAGATGAGGGCCGTAGCCTTTTCGAGTGTATCGCGCGCCGCCTTCTTCACATCGGCCTTCGTGTCCCAGATGGCTTCTGCGAGGACGGGGACGATTTCGGGAGTGAGACGTGCGATCTGGGTGGGTGCGCTGGCGATGAGCTGGTTCAAGACAACGAGAGATCCGGTCTTGACCTGCCACTTGCCGGCGGTCTTGATTTCGTGAAGAAGAGCTGGGAGAAGAAGTCCAGCAGCCCATGGGTTCATAGCTGAAGCGTACTCCCTGATGGCCTCGACAGCCGCTGTCCTAGCAGCGGGCATCTTGTCAGCGAAGTTCTCGAGCAATGCTGCGTAAAGACCGGAGTCGATGAAGAGAGGCTCAAGGGACTTGACCGCTCCATTCTTGACGATGGAGACGACCGATTGAGCGGCACCCTCACGGGCAGCGGGTGACTTCTTGTCAGCAAGAGCCTTGACAACGGCGTCGGTGTAACCGACAGACTGGAAGGCCGAGGGGCCATCCTTTTGGGCGAGCGCAGCAAGGGAAGCTGCTGAGGCTTCGCGAGCAGCCTTGTCGGAGACAAAGAGGCCGGAGACGTCGAACTGACCGCTGACAGGGGCAACGGCAGCCTTAAGAGACGCGGGAGAGGGAGTAGAGGCAGCGGCAGCGGTAACGGCGGGCATGGCAGTAATCTGCATCGTCGGAAAGACCATAGGAAAGTCAGCGATGAAAAGAAAGAGAAAAAAGGTCGCTGTGCTCACCTCTAAGATTTGTATGTCGTGGAGATGGATGCAGGGGTGGGGCGATAGGACTGAAAAGGCCTCTACGAACAAGGACGTCTAAAGCACTCTATTTCTATGTGGCCGGAGCCTGGTCGTCGTCAGCCTCGTTTTCGAGGGCGTGCAGGAGGACGGCGGACAATACCTTCTATGTGACAAACAAAAAAGAGGAGGAGGGAGGAAAAGAGTGAGGATAAAGTTCTGCGATTGGCCCATCGATGGATTAAATACTCAACCTCAGCAGATGTCGGAACTTGAAAATCTGGCACAGGCTGGCCGATGCCGAGACGCCGGCTGTCGTACGGTGCGTAAGCGGTGGATCAAAACCACGCTCAAAATGGGGCTTATTGTGGCGCCTGGGTCCACTGCCACGGCGACTGGGACATCCCGGTCGCCGCAGGGTCAACCCAGATCTCTGATTGCGGGGAAACGCGTTTTACCCCACACCAAGGTCAGCAGACATTTCGGTCGGTCCACAAGCCACTAGCAACTCGCCAACGAGCAAGATAGATAAGACAGAAAGGACCGGTATTTCCAACATACATGGGATGTACGGGATCAATGTCCGAGCGGACGAACGAGGAACGGCCACAAACTGCCACATTCAATCTTCGTTCAGCTTCGCGAAGCTCAACGGAGCAAACACCTGGCCAGAAAGGAATCCGATAATCAGTCAGCATGTCCGAGCCATGGCAAGTGGATAGGTCTCTCACATATCCTCCGGCTCCGTAGTGCTTGCTGTTTGACTCCACCCAATGCAGACGCAAGGCGTGAAGGAAAGCGCTCATTCCCTGCAAAAAGAACAATCAATAGTCAAATTCAGCCACCACACCATATCGATATGAAAACAGCACCCACCTCCATCAGACACAGGATGCCAACAGTCAGCGAGAACCACATCGAGCCGACCACCACCAACGCGATAATACCGACAACGCCAGACATACCAAGCACCTTTCCTATCGTCATCGTCCATAGTACCTCGGATAATTGGGCATGCGCCAACGACAAGGCCCAAAGACGCAGGTACGAGGCGGTGTGCGAGATACAGCCGAGGCAGAACTCAATGGTATGGATGACTTGATGAATAACCACCTCCCCAAAATCGTGTTCCTCCTGAAACACGTACAGTGAGCATGTCTAATATCGCATAGCCGGCCAAATAGACTTACGTGCTCTTCTTCCATTGCCTCGCTCACTGCACGACCGTTCCCTTCTTCTTCGCCCTCGAGGGCTTCATCAGATAAATGGTTCGATGGTTCTTCCGCGCCGAGTCGGTTGTATCCTTCCCCTTCGTGCTTCTTCATCTCCTTCCACGCAAGGTAAGGCTTGCTGATGAGAAGCCAAGGCACGCAGACGAGAGCCACAAGAATCAACGCCGTCTGAACCACTGATTGTCCCGAGTAGAGCTTGTTCTCCACCGTTCCAGGACTCAAGAACATCTGGATCAGCATGTTCAAAAGCGATGGCGGCTGAAGCGTAGAGTGGTCCCAGTCCACACTCCACTTGTAGAGAATGCAGAGAACGAGGTAGCCGAATATGGACTGCAAGAACAGCAACTGAGGGATGAAATTGGTATAGATGTCGCTGTACCGTTTGAAACGAATGTGATTAGGCACTTGTAAGCACAGCGCAAAGGTCATCTATGATCGCAATTCAGTAACGAAGCGACCTGCATTCTGACTGCGCGACTCACATGGCAGACACCCAAGACAATGGACATCTTCATCTTGTACGAATTCGTAAAAAGGAGTGCGTTATCCGCCCCATGCCAGCCAGGATCGAGACCGAAGATGTACGTGTGGCCATTAGAAATGGCAGAGACAGTCGCATTAGAGGGCCCGTCCTCGGGCCATTCCCACCCGGAGTGGAACAGATGAAGCGTCTTCGAGAAGATGTCATTGTAGATAAGGCCGGTGTAAATTGAGAACGCTCCCATCATGAGAATGATATAGCGACCGCTGGTATCGATGCTGGTCAGTAACTGGTTTTCACATGATCGAGGTATGAATAACTTACAAGAAGAACATGCTCCATATCTTTTAATGAAAGAAGTCAGCACGAGAACCCAGTGACTACGGGAAGATTCGTACCTCGCCGAGGTCCTGCTTTGCCCATTGCCTCTCCCGCATGATCATCCACAGGGCCGCGACCAAAATAATCGCACCATGTCCAATGTCACCGAACATCACTGCAAACAAGAACGGGAAGGTAATGACAGCGAACAGTCCGGGATTGGCTTCCTGGTATGTGGCAATACCATAACTGTCCATGATGGTCTGGAAGCCTTCCGTGAACTTATTCGTGCGGTTGAACGTTGGCGGCGTCTTGTTCGTCCGCAACTCGTGGAGAATCGGAGGAACATTGGTACCGGACTCTTCCTGCGATATATAATCAGCCTCACACAAACCCGACCTCCCGAGAGTGTATCAGTACGTACTGTCGCATGACGCAAAGCAACCTGAATCATCGGGATATCCCTTGTGGGACACCAGCCTTCTGCGATGAGAGTCTTGCGACGAACGTCATAGTTCAGCAGATTCAAGGTCTCGTAGATCGCCTTCTCCTTCTGCACGACGTCCAACCAGCTTGCCAGACTCTCGCCAAGAGTCACCAACTCCATGCGACGGCTGTTACCGGTGTTGTACAGCACAACTTGCAGATCTTCCAGACGTCCAGTAACTTCCCTCATGGAGTCAGACCGTTTGTCGGGACTGGAGTCAATCGGATAGATCGTGGCTCCCATAGACTCTGCAACCTTGCGAATCTTCGACAGCAGTACATCGCCGTGAGCGAAGATGATGAAGACGTTCTTGTGCGTCTCGGCTCCGGTAATAGGATCAACGAAGGGCTCCTGGATGTCCGTGTAGTTCATGTATAGATTTCCACGGAGCACTCTCCAAAGCACGCGCTCGAAGGTTGCAAGGCGTGAACGCTCGATAGTCCCGGCCACAAATCTATCGGGAAAGTGGTCAGACAAGTGGTAACGACCAGAATAAGGTCGGTGCTCACTCAAGGTCGAACTGTCCTGCGGAGGAGTATGCGTTCTCCCGCTCCTCGTGCTGAAGTAGCGGAGCGGAGCTCTCGTCGAAAGACTCACGAATCTCGGGCTGATGTGTGGCAGCCTGATTGTAGACATTGAGATATTGGCAAATGAACATCTGCGGAGACGACATACCTTGTCGAAGAAAACAGCAGTCTCTCTCAAAACATGGCGTGCCTCTACCAACTCCATCGTACGATCGCACAACAACTGGTAACTCTCGTTCATCTGGATGAGGCGAGCTTCATGCTCCGCAAGCTTGACGTCAAGTTCGTCGATAGTCTGCGGGCCACGAGGGCCAACCGTGACAAGAGGTGCGGTATCGTATAGAGGACGAATAGGGATGGTCTCCTTCTCCTTCTCGATTTGAGTCTTGAAGAACCTCACCCGCCGCGCCATTTCGTCAATGCGGCGGATCTCACCAACGAAGGCGCGCTGGAAAGGATTGACATCTGGGTTCAGCTGAGGAAGAGTCAGAAAGCGGTATAACTCCTGATGTGGCTATGACGCACGTCTTTGAATTGTACATTGCCCAACTCCCCCAATTCTGCAACAGTATCATGAGCGACTTCCGTTGGAATGATGAGCTGTACCAAGCTCATCTCCTCCGAACCTGAGAAATGTGTCAGACATTATCTCCAGCACGTACACGAGAAACTTACGGAAGAGGGTGGGATACTCGTCCGACATGTTGTCGGTCACTACGGGCTGGTCGTCGTTGTTGATGAGGAAGTCCAGCAGCGCCCAAACACTGCGCAAACAGCCGTGCCCCGTGGGAGTTTATGTTGTCCGCGACGAACCGAACTGTATGGTTCGCCATATTCGGCGCTTCCTGGTTCGTCTAGAACTTGAACTTGCCGCAGTGTCAGTTCTCAAACTCTCTCGTCCCCTTAGGAATGCATCCACCCACCCACTCCCTCAATAATCCACAAGGTGCTGCGCCTGTAAACTTGCACCTCACCGTCATTGATGTCTCTGGATGAATCGGCCGACGTCCGTCTCCAAGGTGGTGCTGTTTGCAACATGCACAACACCCAATGTGACTGTTCCCCGCAGTAAGCTACTCATCATGCAGCTTCAAAAAAAATGTCCTCATGATAAATGAAAGCTGGTCGATTCACGAAATTCACTTCATCGGCACAGCTCATTCCAGACGATAGAATAATGGGCGGCAGGCTGCCCTTTGGGTACCACTGTTGCTTGGAAGTGACCGCATATAACAGGATGAACATTGTCGGTCTGCTGCGCGCAATCATACGCTAAAGCACGATGCAGACGGCAACTTGTGCCTGGTATCCTTTAATTGCTTACTTTGCCTCCGGGGATGAATGAGGCAGAACGTGGCGAGTTGGCGATTAAGTTCCAGGTTGAATAGGTCACCTTAGATCCCCATTGGTGAGTGTGCTTCGCTCCCGAATCGTATAAACTATACATTTTCATAATTACTTTCTCCACAGTGATTTTCCCCCATAGTGGTCATGAATTCTCAACCGCTATGCGGCACCGCGGACTTAGGATGGGGGTTCTCCCTACCACTGGCAGCTGCTCCGTCGCAGAGTTCGGCCTCCACATCATCATAGCCAGACAACAATCTCCGAGGACTGTTTATCGAGCATTCAGCCACCGATTCTATCAATTTTTTCGTCAGGTGAGAGTTATGTCATGATTTATTGGACGATGGTGACGTTTCGGTTTTCATTATCAGCCAGCATTCGCAAGCAGCATCACTGTGGACGCACCAACGGGACACCATTGTATAGCGGTTATACACGGCTAGCATTATCAAGGTATACTCCACCAACTCATGTGGCGACCAAAGCTTGCGCGTGTCCCTTCAACACTGCGTATGACCATTATCTTACCTCACCATACATCGTGGTGCAAAGTAAATACTGCGGCCTATGAGCGTGATGTTCACGATCACAGAAGGGCGCAAAATGTCGGGGCGATGTTCTGGAAACCATGTCGGTATCCCCAAGTTGTTTTCTTGTTTGTTAATCAGTTTGCTGACAGTCCATTCAGAATCGAGAACTATGCTCCAACACCGCGAAACGCTGCTACCCTCGCCTCAACATCTTGCGAGTGTGCTGCGGCTGTTGGTGTATTCGCCGTTGCATCGCCGTGCAATGAAGATCATGTTGGTGGGGCTCGCGACCCGTCAGCGTTCTATGCTTACCACATCTCTAGATGTGACAATCTGTGGAAAGGTTAAACATATGTGACAGGAACAGTGTTTAGACGTCCGATTTCTTCTCTAATGAAACTCGATCGGACAAACGGTTTTTTGACCCCGATAACTCCCTGCTTTCGACCGAATCGCCACCCCCATTGTCGCGTCATACATGATATCGTCAGCGACCTCCGTCAATCAAGATCATCCTCGAGGCGGACAATGGTTACACCTCCCCAGAGAGATTTGGTCATACAAATTGAGTCAGCAATGCGATCCCATAGTTGGTTTTGCTGAAGAACGATCTTCATTGTCCCTGGCAACTCACTCGGCCCCCGCGGCTTTCAATCCCTACTTGCACATGCTTCGTCGCAGCACCGACGGTTCAGCTCAACACAAGGTGCTTCCGTCGACATCTCGGGGCCGTTACATTGCAAACGCGGTTGTCGGGGAGTCCGGCTCTCCTTCCCCACAATCCCTCCGGGCTGGAGACCAAGTATGCGATACTACTACATGATCCCCATGATACCCATATCGACCTGGTGGCGTATTTTACTCGCCCGAAAGAAAAAGAAAAAAAAAGGTGATAGTTTGCAAGGACTGAAAGGCCCCCTTGTGGTCGGATTACGAGCGCAGCACATCGTAATCGGACGGCGTGGTAAGCGCCAAACAGAAAAACCTATGAGATGACGTCCGTTTCATGCATAAGTGCATCGTTCAATGCCAATCTGAGATGATAGTTTAGAATCTTTAGATACCGGGGGCCCTCGACAACCTTCGTTCTCGAGAAACCACGGAAGAGGATGGCAGCTAAGAGTTGTTCCTACAATTCCCGAGGCTGGCTCATTCCTTCATCCTCCCACTATTGCGTCATGATCATCCCTGCGGAGGTTATATTTGGAAGCAAATCCCGATTTTCTTCTCGATCACTGATTCACAACATAGCGGTTCCCTGCGTATCTTCAGATCATCATCGTCAAGGAGCGGGTGAAGGTTGAGCGAAGGGACCGAGGAGGGGTGATCTTCGTTCTGCCGGAACGTTCCGCCTCTCGCGGAGCGTTGGGCTGTCCGGAGGTTCCGTTCGGGACGGCCCCGTCGGCCGTTCTTACTATAGCACTGCTGAGACAGATCGCAATATGCACGGAACGCTCTTGTTAGATAGTTCTACATGTTGTGCATCTCGGTGTGCGGGAGCCGTTGATGTTGTGAGAGCGGTAATTCCGTTGATGCTCAATGTGATGACGGCCGCTGTCTAATTCTGACCTTGAGCTCGGAAGTTGCAGCTTTTGAAATCTTGAGACATGAGGACTTCAAGGAGAAACCAAAAATAGATGTTCATAACCAGTGCACAAGAACTTCAAACCGTCTATGCATTCAAAACCATCTTAAATACCTAATTAGATACGGAAGGTTATATACAGGTAATACATAGCTCGTATATCATACTTGGAGGGCAAGGCGACGACGACGTACGCCCTTCTATCGATGTCGGCAGAACATGAGAATACATGGCGCTTACGCATTAATCCGGTTTCGATACTTCACTAATGATACAAAATACATACAATAGATCCTCCAGAACACAAGACCCGAGGAAAGAAGCAACCACAGGAACTATGACAGACCGAGCGAGCTCATGGTCGTGGCTCGATGGTGCTCAGTCTTGGATGCATGGATACCGGCGATGGGGAAGATGCGTGCTAGCCGGTTCATCGCGGTGAGGAGGACGTCAGTCTGCTGCTCTGCGATCTCGTTGGCGTTTTGGTTGGTAGTGCAGGTAGGAGGGACAAGGGTTTTGATGAAAACGTCCGCGGCGCAATGCCAGGCAGACTATACGTTGGGGAAAAAACCTTCCGTTAGAAACATGGACTAGTGATATAGAAAATCGCAGAAGGGACTCACGCTAACGATCGCATCCACGAAGACGTAGTCTCCCTCGCTGAGCTCCCGCACCAGCGTTGTGATGTTGTTGGCCGCATGCCAGCACTTCTCGTATGAGACTGGTGACGTCTGGGCGAGTGTTCGGTGCAGATTGAGGGTGGACGCGTAGATTAGGGTATGAATAACAAACAACTCGATCTCGGCGACGGTCACTGGGGCCTGACCAGCGGCCAAGCCAATGCACGGGAGATTCGAGGCGAACTGTGATAGCGACATCTCCAGAGCTCGGTGCTCGACCCAGTACGAGTCCGTCTTGGTCGACGATGCTAGTGAAAGATCGCGCGATCAGTCGATGCTAAGAACGAGTAGCTGAAATAAAAACTCACAAGAGCTCAGTCGGTAGGTCTTTTCGTACAAGGCGACCGCCTTGGCCCGAAGCGTGGGATATGAGGTCACGGGGTCATAACGTTGAACACCGTTCTCGTTGAGGACGTTCTGAGTGGAAAAGAATAAGTTTTCGGAGGGCACAAAAATATACGGAAGTACGTACCGGGTAGTGAGTTAGCGGCGTAGGCCAAACCGTTTCGATCTGTGCTTGTGGGTGATCGTCATCTGGCAGAGCTGATGGCAGACCTGTCGCGACGGACCACGCCCGGTCAATGATGAACACCTGCCAAAACGCGGCCACGCGCTCCTCAGACTCGATAGCGTCCTTTGGTGGTGTCAGAAGGACGGAGGAAGGTGGCACGGTGGGTAATGGCTGATGTTGGAAGCCCGAGATGTGGAACTGGAGTTGGAACCAGCTGTCGGACCGAATTTGGTGGAGACCGAGGCTGACGGCAAGACGAGCGGCGATGGAGGAGTGATAGTAACCCTCGAGTATACGTCCCCGACCGAAAAAGTAGAGAGCCAGCAGGCAAGAAGCCTGGAGCACGTTGATAACCCGATCGTTGTGCTGAAGAGCGTCAGAGATGCCACTAAGCGCGCGCTTGAGGAAATGAGGTTCGAGTTCGGTCAAGGACGGCGACTGTGAGAGATGACAAGCCGTCAGATAAATGGCGTCCATGAGGGCTGGATGTGGTTTGCTGGCAGAGGGGTAGGCCAGAGAGGCTTGGAAACGCTCGATATGCACATCAAACGCAAACTGATGGCGATGGGCCAGGAACAAGTCAAGACTGTGCGGACGCAAAGTTAGAAAATCATTGGGGGTTCGAAGTCAACCTAGCGTCAACGGTTACTCACAGCATTTGCTTTTGTTGACAGAATGTGTTCGGGTCCTCCCACCATTTCGAAGACGAGGATGAGCTGATGGAAGGCGCGTACGCGGGAACGGACTGAGGATAGCCGTTGTGGAGATAGAGGGATGAGTCGAGAGGGGTTGACGTTGTCGTCGCAGAGGGGGATTGTGAAGAGTAATAAGGAGCAAAAGATACTGCCATTTCTGGGAAAACGGTCTCATCGAAGAGTTGTGAGGACCAATCGGAAGACTCTGAAGTGGACTGGACCGATTCTGAGCGGATTGTGAGCGGGGGGAAGCACGAAGAAGCAGACTAATGGAAAACTTACCAGGTATTGTCAGCGTTAGCTGAGGCGAGAGGGACGATGAGGAGGACGAGGAGGACGAAGACCCGTAAGAGTCCTGGAGGGATGGAACTGGCGAGCCATCTGAATACTCCTCAGATTCGAGTTCACGAAGACGCGCTTCGAGTTTCGCGAGCTTTGCTTGGAGAAGCTGGGTGCGCGAGATCTGCTTCTTATCGTGGTACTTGCACTCCTGGCCCCGATTGGCCTTGACGCACTGAGAGCAGACTGGACGGATGCCGTCGCATTTCTGGGAAAGAAGTGAGTGAACGCGAAGGGGGGAGATCAGAGAGGGGGGGACGGACCATCTTGCGTTTGCGGCAGCAGAGACATGCTTTGCCTCGTTGGAGAGGGGAATCAGCCTTCATTGTAGGTGCGAGATGAGGAGGACAGGGAAGAGGAGGCGGGAGTGAGGCACGGGGCTATATGAGTGGACGAAGAGGGGTTGTGTGGCTGGTGATAAGCCTTTGTGGAATCAAAACGGAGTGGCGCGTTTATGTAGTAGTTCGTCGTCGGGAAGACGGTATATGAACCGCCAACGCTCGATCACATCAAGCGTAGCCCAAGGCTGAAAGGAAATTCACCAGTTGCGCGTCAGGAAGATCTGGATCTCTTGTGCCTCTTAGGTCACGCGCGCCACGTAACACCCTCCCTGATCCGAATTTACTCTCTCGATCTCATCTGCCACGGGTGCAGTCTCTTCCAACCTCCTTCTCATGCTCAAATCTTCTAAACATGTGGTGGCCTGGGTAATAGTTGTCGTCCCAGCGCACACACACCCCATCGACCACAATCGGACACTGGACAAGCACCAGGAAGGATGCCATCGCCTCCTATCTTCCACCATCCATGACTTCACTTTCCTCGTCCGATCTGCTTCTATTCCTGGCCAATCAGGCGTAGCGGACTGCTCGAGCGGGCCTAAGTTCCAGACAGTCAAGCGTCCGCCATCTCTCACTGTTTGAGTCCGTTTGCCTAATAGCGGTGATATAACCAGATCGTTCGCCCCGATCCACAACGACGCCTGCCCCATTTGTGAAAGCGGAGACTCTGTCGCCTCGGAAAGCCCCATCTGGTCCTCAATGAACTCAAAATAAGGATGTATTAATTATTGCAATCACCTCCATCCTCAACCTCTCAGAGGCGAAAGTAATGCTGTTCACCCTTTGTTGGTCTTTGCACCCTCCGGTCCCGTTCATGACAATCCTCAACAGAAAAATGTCCAACGAAATTTCAACGACGTGTTTGCTGCAGGCCACGCACGGTCTTCCCCGATTTCCGGTGGACAAATCGGATTCGGACGCCTGTGGCTGTGCCCTCTGCGAGCCACATTGCAGGTAACACTCTGTTACTTCTGCTTTGTCGGTCACAGCGCTGTCATCAAGTGACATTCTCGATGACGATGGTCCGTGATGGTCATTTTCACTCTCTTCATGTTCGTGAAGACTCGGAAGGCTTGCTATCGTAGCGATTTTTTTTCTGTATGTTTTGTGTTTGTGGCAGCACTGCGCGATGCGACCTATCCCAATGTTCTTCCTGAACCCACCGGCCCCCTCTCATTATCCGAGGACCTGACCTTCAACGAACTAAAAGCCAGAAAACCTCTTCCAGACTGCATCACGACGTCAGAGGCGTTTTTTCATTGCGAAAAGCAGATAGGCACTTCTGACAATTCCCGATTCGCCGAAGAGCCCAACCATTCCCCGACAAATCCATACGGCCACCGAAAATCCGAAGGCGTCTTTCTTCGGACTGCAACCCTCCGCAAACCAGTCTGCGAAGTGAACCACAAAGCATCAAACGACCTCCGAACACATGGCTTTTAGCGTCGTGCTGATGAGTATCTCTGAGCAATGGCATTCCGCTCATTTCGAACTTAGCCTCCATCTCCAAAGCGTCAGTTCAATACGGTGTATTCTCGAATAACCTGCCTTGAGATCTACTGATGACATCCGCAGCCTCGGTCCGAAGAATACACTTACAGTTCGTCTGTAAAGCGACAGTACAAAGGAGATAAAGAAACCTTAGAAAGGATAAGATTCAAGCCAATGTATGAGAGTGAGCCTGCGCGTCTGTTAGCCCCCGACCGTCAACGGGAGTTGCAACAATTAATGGCACTTCGGAAGGCGTACCGGCCAGTATTCATGAAGGTCCTCTCTTGCAGATAAGAGACCTCGTAAGAGTAGCCAAGGCCAGGTTGCAGGACCATAACATATGGATATTCTCATGTCACAAGCTCGTTGAATACCAGAGATTTCGAGTATCACGTTGGCTACACCCGCAGGTTGACCGTTCTGCTGCCTTGCGTCTCGTTCCATCACACAGTCCACGGGACAGGAAGCATTTGGGGCGCAAGGAAGGACTTTTGGCACAACGCCTGGCTGCCCTGGCTGCCCTGGCTGCGGCAAGCGGGAGGAATGCATGATCGAGAGGATCCAGAAGACCGTCAGCGACGACGTCGTTCAAAATTGCTTCCAGGGTTTTGCGTCGTGAAACAGCCCAGACCAAACGGCAATTCCAATCGCGACAGTCGAAGCCGTAACAGCGAAACCCACCAATGATCAGCTGCCATGATTTAGAGTTGCCGCCGCTCGATCGAAACATGAGCACCCCCACATCTACTAAGTCCGGCTGAATCCTGAGGCGTACCGAAGGCAGGCTCGATTAGTGCGGTGATGTTGGCGCCAAGGATGAGAGAGAGGGGGATTCCCATATTGGGGTGGGTATTTTCCATATTGGGACAGCATTCTCCTGAATCAGTAACTGGGGATACCATGGCGAATTACCGGCATCATATTAGCCTCTCCTCCCTCTCTTGGCACTGGATCGTTGCAATTATCACGAACACCACTCCCTTGTTCTCAAAATGATCCCGAAATTTGCGGGGGGGGCCTCCAGGAAAAAACGTTTTTGCGGAAGGTGCTGGTGAAGTCGTGACGTCTTTTCGCCAACATCTTGAGAGACGACATCCTCATGGATAGCGCAGCTTTTCGCTGTGGCGATCGTAGACAGGTGCTTGACTTCCTCCAATCGTTCACCTGGATCTTTCCCCAGTCAGCTGACCTCACACACGTCGTACCAATAGGCAAGGCTCCGTCGCCTGCATGCAAGCCAGGCGTCCTCCCAACATCACCTCCGATCCGATTGAAAGTCTGCTGCCTCGAGAGGCGCACAGATATCGATCATCGAATGGTGCCTGGCTTGCACTGCAACAGCCAATATGCAAGCAATTGAACGTTTTTATTCTTTCCAATTTCAACTGACGCTTAACTCTGATGGTCCCACCGGCGGAGAACCGCGTGGTCATATTCAGAAACCTACCAAATCCTCACTGGTTGCACCGGCTGGCTTCCATAGTTCCTCGGAAAACGAAACTGCAATATTGGTGATATTGGTCCAGTAATGAGTGGACCTCCTATCCGTCAGAAACGTGTACAGCTTCGTTCCGCTGCTTTACACGATCCTGTCGTAAGAAAGCACGGTGTCAATAGAGAGGATCGTGAACTTAGAACGTCGTCCAGTCGTTCAATAGCTCGCAGGCACACGAAGAACTGCACAGGAGAAGCCTAATAATGGAATCTATATCGACGAACAAACGTATAACGACATCCTACTGCTTCTTAGCAAACACCTGCCTCATGTTATCCCACACGACACTTGGTGACTGAGCAGCATCAATGGGATGCCAGAGACCCTTCTTCTTGTAGTATTCAACAACAGGTCCAGTCTGGCTATGGAACACGGTCAATCGCTTTCTTAGCGCCTCGACGTTATCATCTGATCGCTGGATGAGCGGTTCGCCAGTTACGTCGTCAACCATGGGTTTCTTTGGGGGACTTCGGAGACGTAAGTGGTCAGAACTTTGTACGAATGGGAGAGTGGAGATAAGAAGACTTACCTGAACTCCTTGTGGTATGTACGACCGCTTGCAGGATGGATAAGGCGACCAGTGATGCGAGATATGAGGAGTTGGTCGTCGATCACCAATTGAACGACAGAATCCAATTTCTCCTTACGGTCGTCCAGCATACTGTCGAGCTTTTCGGCTTGTGGCACCGTTCTTGGGAAGCCATCCAAGACAAAGCTATAAGCGTGGAAGGAACGGTCAGTTTGAGTTTTGAGCTCGGCCAAGACTAGGCGGCGAAACGCGGGTATGAAGATCATCTATTCCAAGACAGGAACGAGACCGGCACTCATATCGTTGAAGGAAGTGCGTGCCCAGTCCTCGGAAGTTGGACCGCACAGAACCAACGTAGGGCAAACGGTTTGAAAAAGGTGTGTCGCGCGTCGGCGAATGAGAAGAGGAGGTGCGACACAAGCATAAACACGAATCCACATTGACGAATCCTACGTACCCATTCTTACACGCTTTGTTGTTTTCCAGCTGGTCCCTGATCATCCCAACCATAATGTCGTCGCTAACCAGGCCTCCAGCATCCATAATCTTCTTTGCCTCGACGCCAAGCTTGGTCTTTTGCGAGACCTGCTCCCGGAGCATATCACCAGTGGCAAGATGACACACGCAGAACTGGTCTCTAATCCGCGGAGCTTGCGTGCCTTTTCCTGTTGTGACATTGGTAAGTCATGTGCGGTGATATCAGCGGTGCCTCCAACACGTACCTGCACCGGGGGGACCGACGAGAATGGTGCGCAACTGTTGTGCTGGCGTCTTAGGGACAGCATCCTTCACCTTGTTCTCGAGGGCAGCAATCTTGTCGTTGAGCTGCGCAACGAGAGACTTGAGGTAGTCGAGCTCGGACTCTGGCATTTCGACGACGTTGAACGCGTGTGGGACGAGGGGGAGAGTGGGGTGGAGGACGCAAAGGACTCGGACGCGCTGCCAACACCGTGAAAGGCTTTGACGTCGTGGGGCGGCATTTCCCGGAAGGAGTTTGAGCGGCTCCAGAACTCCCACGGCGGCTTACGGCGTCACCCACCGGTCCTTCGGTGCGGCCTGAACATCCTCGGACTGGTGAGTCGAATTGAGATGATGGGTTGTTCTGATAAATTCGTTTGTAGTGAGGGCCGCACATGTAACAGCGTACTTGTCAGGCTGCGAGTCCGACGACGGTCGCTGCAGCGGGGCTTGGGGTGCTCCAGGATTGGGGAATGGGGCAAGATGTCACGGTCATGTTCAAGTTCGTGCTTGGGCGTTGGGAGGAAAGCGGTCAGGATGGAATCGTAGCGGGTTGCGCTGCTTTATACCCCAGATCAGCGTGTACTGCCAACTCGGTTTGACTCGACTGACAGAAGGCCAGAATCCGCCCAGAGTCGAAGCTCATGAAGACTGATGAATCGGTAGGCCTAGGAAGGGGACGGTAAGTTTATCTCGTGGCGTTCGATGCTGATGTGTATGATACGTGCGAAGATGCATTTTATCAGGCCGCCTTTGAGCCCCATCGCTATGTGTCCTGCGCGTCATTCTCAGTAAATCCTTGCCGTGGTTATACCATAGGGAAAGAGAGCTCGAGGTCAAATATGTACGACTTTGATCATGAGGGTGCGTGGAGACATAAACTACAACATGGTTGGCTGCACTCTGATATCAGAAGACCCAGATCCTCTCATTTTGCAACGCCTTCGTTCGCCGTGAAGAGGACAAATCGACCGAATCAGAGCAGACCGAATGGACTGATTCGATCTGTTGACAGTGCGGTAGAGTCGCAGCTGAGGAATGGGAAATTGTTCTACTCTGGCTATTGGGAGGGAAAGGAACGTTGAGATATGCATGTCTTACGGAGAATGGGGCTATCGAACCTCGACACTGAATCCGTGGCTGCTATGGAAATTGGGTGCTCACTGGCAAGTACTTGCCAACTAGGGTCGACGGAAGAGGTTCCACGACCTTCGAGTCATTGAAAATTCTGATCGGAACAAGCAGAACTAGCTTTGCGAATGTCCGAAGTGCGAAAATGTCGGCGCACAGCACCAAACAGCCCATCTCCAACTGGTCTACGGTGTCCTTGTCGGCTTGTAGGGTCCAAGATAAGAGGATAGCCGATGCCTAGACGAACCTCTCGACGGCCCTGTGCGTTCACTAGTGCAGATCACCACAAATCTTCCTTCTCTCATAAGTTACTGGCGGCCGAAATGAGTACCCCGACTTCTACCCAACTCCGCGTGACATCCTAAAGAAGTGACCGTGAGTTTCAAGGGAGTATGGCTACCATCACAGGATTGGAACAGGCACACTGAGCCGTGAACTGTTTCACGTCTCTGCACCCTCTGCTTCATCTGACCAGGGTTCAGGATCTATATTTGCTCCAGTGACTGGACAATTATACACCGTCAATGATCCATTGTACGCGATGTCATCAACAAAGAGATATCGCACGATCACAGCGCAGCAAGTCGACACCTGATATGCAGCATGTTCACCGAAAGGCCGTCCGTTCAGCGTTCGCAAGTGGGATGAAGGTTCACGCAGAAGATGGCAATGCTGTCAACACTCTTGATGTCCACGGGGACTTGGTGTGCAGACGCTCTGACCGTGTATTTTCTGTGAGGAAGTGCAAGTGAGTAAAGCGCGCAACGGGATTCTATAATTTGCATGGACATGTATGTATCACTTGCCGCACTTTGGATCCTCAACATCTGGGAATGGGCATTTCGGGAGCTTGTTCGTCCCTGTATTCAGGAGCTGACTGATGTCCAAAGATTCGCTATCAACTAATAATAATCAGTTCCAATGTCTCAGGTAGGCCGCCAAATACATGGTTTGTATGTAGGCAGTCTATGAAAGGGAGGACTCAATAAGTTTGTTGGACGAAGCATACATGAGCGGCGGCTCCTGTTGTTCGTATCGCGCCTTCTTTCTGGGGAACCGAGTTCACACAAAATGGGGACTGGGGTTGCAACCGGCATGTGGGTGATCTGTTGAGAACTAGAAGCAAGCCTGAAACTGTAGAATTCCAGTCGTCCGCACGACAAACCCTGATACGACTCCCATTGGTACGCGGTTGCATGCGAACTTTGTCTCGCATCATCGGGCTTGCATGTTCTCCAGAACGAGGGATCTTCACGGAAAACCCACGGTATTCGTCGCAAAGTTCGAAATGGAGAACGGTTCGCAGATAGGATGTGGAAGAACGGCGGTTCAGCAAATGGCCACCGAGGGTTCGCCTTCGCGTCACAGGGACGGTTTGAAAGAGTTGTGATGTATATTCGAGCATGCGCGGGGTGACTGCGCACGACATAAAATCCCGCGGACATTACAGTTGATTATTGAAAATTGATATGTTACCTTCAGACCAAAAAAAAAATCAGCAACCTTCAACCGGACCAAGTTCAGGATGACGCACCTCTAAACGAACAGTCTGAATCGTATATCCAACAGCGAACTCCCTATACCTTGAACCCATATCCACGCATGCATGCAATATGCGCCTGAACGAGTTCCTTGCACTTCTCATCTGCAACGGAGGCATCGTTCTTCAGGAAACAGTCATCCCTTAGTGACTTGGTTTTAGGGCACGCGCAGCATCTGTGTGTTGCGTTTACGTTTAGTGTCATAAAGAGGAGGGACTGTGTTAATTATAATACTGACGGTTTGAGCCCCTCTGGGTTGAGAGGGTTCTGTTTGGGGTCTGTAGGGTCGAATGGCTTCGGTGCTGCTGCTGGTGTGGGTGAACCTCCCCACCATGAAGAAATCTACCATTCAGGAGCATGAATACTCGTGACTCATAGGGTAGCATAGAACTCACACTCGCGAACATTGCAGCTACGACCTTCACGACGTCGGAGAGATGGATGGTGGTCTGACAAACATTGGCCTTGGTCGTTCGAGGCTCGGAGTTGGCATCCCACTTTGGGAAGTCCTCACGTGATGTACGCGCTCAGACGCCCAATACGTGTACTGAACCACGGCGCAGAGGTTCCTTCTCACAAACACTTCAAAGGTACTCCCAGCAGCTCTGTGATCTTTCTTTACCGTGAAACTTATGCTTTGATTCCATTGCGCAGGCTTATAATGTGGGCAAGGTGGATAGCACCGGTCCTTCTCGGGCTGGTTTCCTTCTCATTCGTCACGGCAAAATCGAGCACGGGTAACTCTGTTCTGGTCATCCTTGAACCCAGGTTGGACAAGGACAACTTCTCGAAGTTCTTCAGTGGACTGGAAGGTGCGTTCATTGCTGCCAATGGTATCGAGAGGGTGGGACTGAACGAGGGTGGGAAACAGAGAAGGGATTCGAGTTGACGTTCCGCTCGCCAAAGGATCCCAAACCAGCCGTTCTTGAATACGACTATGCTCAATTCTCGCATGTCGTATTATTCGCACCAGAGACCAAAAGTGAGTACGCTCCGCTCCCGGATATAACTAACCACTCATAAGGCCCGACTCCAGGTTTCGCGGCCGACATCACACCCCAGTCCCTCGTTTCCCTCCTCTCTAAAAACACCAACCTCCTCATCGCCGTCGGGCCCAAATCGACACCAATTTCTACGCTCGCCTCCGAGTTCTCTCTAGTTCTCCCTCCACCCGGAACACCTCTCATCTCCCACTTCCCCGCGCGCTCAGAACCCGCCACAGTCATCCCCGTCCCCGTCTCCCCCTCCAACATCTTCACGTCCGCCAGCTTCGCGCCCGTATGGTTCTCCGGTGTCCCGTTCGCGTACCAATCCAACCCGCTCGTCGTTCCGATTCTGAACGCGCCCGCAGAGAGTTTCGCCAGCGACGCCGACGCCGATTCTGGTGCAGACGCTTTGGTGGAGGCTGCCGAGAAGGGCGGGGAGGGGTTGTGGGCTGGAAGTCAGTTGGGATTGGTTGCTGGGTTCCAGACTTTGAATGGTGCGAGGGCAACTTGGGTTGGAGGGGTGGAGCTGTTCAGCGATGAGTTCTTCCAGAAGGAATTGCCCGGGTGAGTCTTGCAATGCGACTGAGTGTCTTGGGTTCTTTTTTGGTCGTTGACCTCTGGTTTGGCAGTGGTGGAAAACCCGGCAACCAGCAGTTCGCCAGTGATGTTGCCGCATGGACGTTCCAAGAGAACAATGTCCTGCGTGTGGACAAAGTCGAGCACCACCGCGTCAATGAAACCCTTCCTGGAAAGACTTACACCACCAACGATCAAATCGTGAGCTCCTGCCATACCTATCACATCGATTTTTGACTTACTCTGCGCGGCATTCCAGGTTTTCACCGCGCATATCTCGAAGTACAACCCAGACATCGCATCATGGGAGCCCTACTCTGATCTCACGGACCTGCAACTCGAGTTTACCATGCTCGACCCTCACATCCGCACGGCTCTTCCTCCTGTTCGTGGCACTCCAGGCGCGTACTCCGTCACGTTCCGCGCACCTGACCGTCATGGCGTGTTCAAGTTCGTCGTAGACTACAAGCGTAAAGGGTGCGTCCTCGTCGTCTCTTTTTTGTACTTGCACTGAAACTGACGTTCCTCCTTTGTAATCACAGCTTCACTCACCTGCACAGTTCAACCGTCGTACCCCTTGTCCCACCTCGCCATGACGGGTATCCTCGGTTCCTCAGCGCGGCGTGGCCATACTATGTCGGTGCTATCAGCACTAGCGTTGCGTTCGTCCTATTCTCTGCACTGTGGTTGGCTGGGGACGATCGTGTTCCTGGCGGGAAGAAGACGTCTAAAACGGAGTAGACGCCGTGTGTGCTTGTGTATCCACTCTATTGCTTGTGATGTTGGAATAGATTGATTGAACCGCACAGACGATACAGCGAGTGTACTCGTCAACTCGCCTGAATCCACGTCGGTCCTGTAGACTCTGATGAAATAGCTAAAACAGATTACGACACTAGGTATTACATTACACAGCGAACTTGAATCGCGATAGTCCCAATGAATACAGAGAACGCTAATGACGACATTCCTCGCCTACACCCCTCGCCACGACCTTGAACACGTCCCCATCACACGGAAACACTAACTTCACATTACACGTTGGCCTCGCCAGCACCCCCTTCAAGTGCGTCCCCAAGCACTTGCGCAAAAACATCTTGAACTCCGTCGCTCGCTGTGGCAACGAGCGTGCGTCCGCAAACGGGCCATTGAACCGCGAGTCACTGATCCTGTTCTGGGGCCGAAGACTGAGGTGTTTGTGTATGGTGAAGACGACGTCTTGCACGGCTCCGAATGTGTCCTTTCGGGAGGACAGGATGTGGTCGATCTCGGTGAGGAAGTCAACGTCGATGGCGTCTTTGTCGGACCAGTGGAGTTCGAAGGTGATGGTGCGGAGAGGTGGGAGTGGGGTGTGTGTTGGAGAGAGGCGGGAGGGGATGATGAGTGGGGAGGGGCGAGAGGGGGAGGGGGGAGGAGTGGTGGATGTGGAGGGGAGTTGTTGGAGGAAGGGGATGATGCAGCTTTGGTCGGACGTGCGTGGTGGGACGAGCATGGAGGTGATGAAGGTGAGAGAGCGGATGTTGGTGCAGACCTCGATGCCAGTTTGGGCTAAGTACGGTGTTGGGGTCAATGAAGGGGACGGTAAAGCAAGGGAGAGGACTCACATGGTTTCTGTGCACGGAGATTACACCGCGCCAGACGCAGATCGATGGGAGACGGTCCGACTGCCGCCAACGTCCCCGCGCAATCGTTCGGCACGTCTTTGGAGAGCGTGAGCGTCTTCAAAAGCCCCCGCCTCGTCAATGCCCCGATCCAGACGTTCATCGCCTTCTCGAAAGGCAGCGCCGACGTCCCCACCGTCAGACTGTGCAGTCCTGACCCAGGTAATGCTTTCCCCGCCACCTGCAACTCCTCCAGGTAATTTATACATTCTTCTTCCGCTCGTGTGACCGAGGGTGAGGTGTAGAACTTGACGTCGTGGAGAGAGAGCGACCGCAACAGGGGACCGCATGCGTCGACAGTGGTCAGAAAGTCCGGTGCGTTCTCAAAGAAAACACCATGAAGGTCGAGAGAGCGTAGGTTGGCCGTGATGCCGAAGAGAATGTCTCTCTTCTCCGGAGTGAGCCTGTAGAACTCAAAGTCCCGCATCACGAGCGCAGTCAGGTTCGGGAACCTCTGCAGCATCTGCCACACATGCTCCGTCGTGGTGCGTTGGCGGCCTCGGTTGGTGCGGACCATGTAGAGGTCCATCTCACGGACATACTGTGCTGTTTGTGGGCAGGAGTAGCGGGCGAGGTTGATGTAGTACTCGCCGATGCGGATTCGAGAGTGGAGGTGGCGACGGCTGCGGTGGACCCAGTTGTGCGCAGTGAGAGCACAGGCTCTGAGAGCGAGGGGGTCGTCTTGGAGGTTGTCGATGATGAGATCGACAATCTCCTGAGGTAAGTCGGGGGTGAACGAAGATTTGAGCTTCATGGGGAGTTCGTCGGTGCTATCGGTGGTGGTGGTGGTCGTCGTCGTCGTCGTTGAAGACATCGAGAGGTGAGGAAAGAGGAGAAGTTCTGAGATTGTTATCTGTTCTGGGAGGGAACGAGGCTTGTGCGTGGCTCTGGATGACAAGGGACATGAGGAGGACACCCATGAGAGCTGTCCAGACAATGGCGGAACTAATTCATGATCGGCGTCTCTTTCACTGTGGCCACTTTCATTCTTATCTCCAAGTTATCGTATCTTACTCTCAGTAACTAATACAGAGCGACGGTCTCGGTCAGCCTCGGAGACTATTCAGTAACCGACATACTGTACAAACTAAAATAATAGTCGCCATATCTCGATGCTGCTAGAGTAACGGTCTTTACCAGGCGCTAACATAGATTTCATGACGAAGAATACGGCGTCCTCTGTTCTCTCTATTACCCTACACCTTCCCGCTAAGTATGTCCAGCTCCTGCGCTATGTAGAGATGTATGTATTCGTCCAAGCTTTAGCAGAACATGGACGACAACGAAGAGGATGCGGCAATTCCCGAAGCACTTTCAATTAATGGAATGTGGGCTCACCGGATTTGATTTCGTTCATTCCGTCCTTCACTGTCTCCCGCATCCCGCCCCCCGCCTCCTCCTATTCTTGTCGTTGTCGTCGTCGGCGTATGTGACGCTGCAGGAAACGGGCAATCATCAAGACTTCATCGTCGGACAGAGAAGCACCAAACTCCCAGCCGCTCAAGGAGCCATAGGCAACTACTTCCACCCGTCTCATCTTGACACAAACTTCCACCACCTAGTTGCCAGCGATGGCCACCTCCTGCGAGAACTACGGCGTCGTAAATGGCTCTACTTGCGCCTGTCCAGTCGGCGTTGGTGGTTCAACATGCTCGCAACCCGCATGCGGAGGCACCATATTCCAAGGCTCTTCCCGAAGCCTCGTTCCCCTACCCAGCAACGCAAACACACTTGCGAATATCACGGCAGCCAGCTGTAGCTGCGAGAGTGGATGGAAGGGGACGGGCTGTAACGTCTGCCAGACTGCGAGTGCTTGTCAGTCCGGTTTCGCAGCGGTCTCAGGTTCGTCAAGTTCAACTCCCAATATCCCGACGGGTCAGGTCAACGAGACGATGGTGTGTAACACTGCTCCGCGGATATACGCGGCGGGATCTATGAGCTGTGATGTGCAGGTACGTCGTGCCGCCCATTCCGACCAAGAATATCATATTGACTTGACCCAGAACCCAACTTTGCAAGCTCTCTACCCACGCGCTGCGAATCTCAACATTCTGCGAACACTTAACCCCGCTTTCACCCCCCTTCCCAACATCACCGGCTTTGGAACGAACGGGTCCATATATGCGCAGTTGTTCTACGACGGCATCGAGCAGTTCTATTGCAAGGCCGACTCGTGCACCCAGGACCTGGGTTCCGGAGACGGATCGTCGGAATGGGACTGCAACAACCTCCAGTGTACGTGCAGGCAACATTCGTCCTTTTGCGGGGGCGGACCTCTGGATCTCGGCGGGATTCTCAATTTCCTGAACGGAACCGTCTCAGTCTCATGCGGAGTTCCTGCTAGCGACGGTACTGCCTCCTGCGCGTTCAAGCAGTCCACAATCAACAGCGTCTTCGGGAACGGCGGTCTCACTCTGGACGGATGCGTGTTCGGTGAATGCGTCCGTCAGAACGTCGTCGACACGGTTTCTGCGTCGACGTCCAACTCAACGGACGATCCAAGCCATTCGTCCCTCAGTGGGGGTGTTATTGCTGGTCTTGCCGTTATCGGTGCTCTTGTTGGCCTTGCGCTGTTTTTCCTCGCATTTGGGTGGTGGGTGCAGCGTCGTGCTCGCCGAAGCGGGACATCCTCGTCCAGCAAGATGGGCGGAACTTCCGTCGAATGGACGCACGTCAGCTACTTCGTCCCCAATTCTGCGCAGGGTTTGTTTGGCTACTTCGGCCGCTCAAAGAGGGACCTCAGCGACCACAAGGTCGTGCTGGACAACGTCACCGGTCGTGTCTTGCCAGGACAGATGATGGCGATTCTTGGACCGAGTGGTAAGGTGACACGCCTGTTGTACCGGGCATGGTGTTAACTGACGTTTGCAGGTGCCGGAAAGACAACTCTCATTGAGATTCTTGCTGGGAAGAGCAAGACTGGACACACCACTGGCAAGATCACATTTCCTTCCTCTGGTGCCGCACCCCGTGTCGGTTTTGTCCCGCAGCAGGACATTCTCCCACCCATGCTTACCGTGCACGAAGCTCTGCTATTCTCCGCACGTCTGCGTCTGCCTGAGAACGTACCAGACTCTGAAAAGCTCGCTCGCGTGGACGACGTCATTGACAAACTGGGCTTGAACGCGGTGAGGGACGTTAGGATTGGCGACGGCGAGAAACGGGGGATTAGTGGTGGAGAGATGCGGAGGGTGAGTATCGGATTGGAGTTGGTCGCGAGACCCGACGTACTGCTGTTGGACGAACCGACGTCTGGGTTGGACTCTGTCTCGGCGAGGAAGGTCGCGAATGTGCTGAGGGCGTTAGCACACGATCAGGATAACCCGACCGCCGTAGTTGCGTCCATCCACCAGCCAAGGTGAGTAGTTCCCTGGACGTATCAACCGTCTCTGACACCCCCCGCAGCTCGCATCTATACCACACCTTCGACCAGATCCTGCTCCTCTCACACGGCCGCGCACTATACTCCGGACCAGGCGGGTCCGCCCCAGCACAACACTTCTCGTCGCAAGGGATTGCGTACCACGAGGGTTACAACGTCGCTGACTATCTTCTCGACGTCGCCAGCGACCCACCCGTGTCCATCTTCCCCATGAGCACGCCCGATCCAGCTGCGACGCTCACGCCGCCTACACCTCCCAATGCGTCGCGGAGTGCGCAGATTGACGAAAAGGGGAATGCGGGTGGGGGGAGCGATGAGCATGTGGAGGCGTATCATCCGGAAGGGTTGAGTAATGGAAACTTTAAGAGCGGTGGCGAGGGCAGGAGACAGAGTGGGTATGCGGCGACGTTTTTGACGCAGTTCCAGGTTGTGTCGGGGAGGGAGTGGAAGATCTTGCGAAGGTGTGTGTACTACGATTTTGAGTGATGGTGTTCATCTGACTGTGATACTGTGATATTCACAGGGATTGGACACTGTTCTTCGCTCACTTTGCGGTTGCAGCTGTACTCGGAGTCTTTTGTGGCGGGCTTTACTTCAAGACGGACATTACCATTGCTGGATTCCAGTCTCGTGTTGGATGTCTTTTCTTCCTGGTAAGCACTTCCAGTGGTAAGATGGCTTCACGATCTAACACTATCGAATTTGTAGGGTGCCCTGATTGCGTTTTCAACGCTCAGTGCACTTTATCACGTCGTTGAAATCCGTCCGCTGTTCCTCAGGGAACGTTCAGCTTCATACTACAGGTCAGCATCTTCACCATATGAATATTCTGAATGTATGCTCATCAAAAGGCGAATACTTAGCCCCACTGCGTGGCTTCTGTCACGGTTCGTCTTCGACGTCATACCCCTTCGTGTGATACCCACTATTATCGTTTCTACGATGTAAGTACACCATGTTCTGTCTCACTCTGACGATCACTGACTTCGTTTTTGCTGCCACAGCACGTATTGGATGGCAGGACTCGCTCATGAAGCCGCCAACTTCTTCAAGTTCCTGTTCATTCTCGTCTTGTACACTCTCGCAATGACGCTCTACGTATGTCTCCGTCCCTCTTAACCTTTCATCCCTCTCAACAAAATACCTTATTCTCCTCAACCAGAACTTCCTCCTCGCGTGCCTCTTCAACAACGGCGGCATCGCCATCCTCCTTTCCGCCCTATCGGCGCTCTACCAAATGACCTTCGCAGGCTTCTTCGTGCACTTGAACGACATCCCTCCAGTGTTACGCTGGCTGCAGTGGCTGTGTCCGTTGAAGTACACGTTGGAAGCGTTGTCGGTTAATGAGGTCGGGAGCGGGCTGATGATCCAGGATACACTCCAGGGTGTGCCTGTGAATGTGTCTGCGAGTTTGATCATGAACTTGGTGAGAGGCTTTTTTCGACATGTCTCCGTTCTGGTTTTTCTCTTCGTTTGCTGACCGTTTGTTGTCGTTGTTAACGTAGCTGTTCGGGTTCGGCTCCAACAATTACTACAGAGATGTTCTCGTTCTGTTCGCGTTCATCGCTGGGTTTGGCGTAGGCGTCATCGGTATTGTTTGGCTCAGAGTTCGCGAGCGTCGGTAGTCGTGTCATGGATACTTGGTGGCTTTTGTAGTATGTACTCCTTTACAATTTTGGATTCTTGGATTTTTCTCCTTCTGCCGTGACATTGATCGGAGTTCTTTTCTTTTCTAACGTTATATACCCGTTCTCCCTATTCATGCAGCGGAAGTCGACGGGAGAGACCTGTCGTATTATGCCACATTTTTCTTTAAATTTACAGTCACCATGATACAGCAAATCTTCAATAATAGGTGCGTGATTGCAGGACCACTTTTTCCGTGGGATACGGACATTGCACTGACGTTTCGCCATGGCAGGATCGTTTTCCCCACTTGTTGTTTCCTGCTGACCCCGCTGTGAACGTGGTTGCTAAGTGAGTGTGCTAGGACCGTTGAATCAGACTTTGATCTAAGCGACCAGGAGAGAACATCTACAGCTCGAGCCTCGAGACTGCCCTGGAAACCACCATTTCGCAACGAGTATTGATGGCACAAGAGGAACGCTGGGATGTTTGGAGGATCGACGGAAGTCCGTTTTTTTGCAACAGCGCTACAAGGTTTCTAATTATCCACGACTGCCTTTTGTGGGCATACATCATTGGACAACGGATCGGACAAGTATGGACTAAGTATGTCACTGACGCGCTAATGGATACTATATAGCGAGGAACAACCCATCTCCCTTGTCCCAACATCCCGCCACACTCACCGACCATACCATTCCCCTACAACCCTCCCCACATCTCGACCTCCGCCCGTCCGAATGTCGTGGTTCAAGAAGCTCTGTAAAGGCAAGAAACACCCAGTATATTCTGAACAAGACGTCGTTGAATACGATTCGGACGAATTGTACGAAAGCGACGACGACGACGACGACATGGCTGAGCCCGGATCTCTCAGTCTCATGTTCTGGCTGGAGCCCACCGAGAAGTCCGAACCTGGCCCAGCGAGAAAAGTCCACTGTGGCGTGTACTGCAAAGACAGATACTCCGGCCGCCATAAGACGTTCCATCTCAAGAGCTCCGAAGGTCGTCGTCACGTTCGGTCGCGCTATATGATATGCACGGTGAAGGGTTCCGGACGAATAGTCTTGTTGGAACCACTCCACCGCGTCGTCCTTTCGAACCAGTTCGTGGACCGCGAGCTGCGAGGCATCGACATGTGCATTCTTGAGATGCGTTCGGGATTTTTGAGGGAAGAGGATTATAGACATTGTTACTGCTACCAGTGGACCCTCAAGCTCGTCAATGATATGGTCGGCGCGGGTCTCCTCCCGGATACGGTCATACAAATGGCGAAGGACGCGTTCACAGAGTTCAAGGTGGACACTTTTGCGTTGGAGTTGGGTGCTCCTGTTGGCAAACATGAAGGCCTAGGAGATTCAAGTTGTCCTGTGGGTCTACCAGATGCGCCGAAAAATGTAAGAAATTTGGTTATCGAGTGGCAATGAAATGAACTGACTCTCGGCGATAGGACAATCCCAGCTCACATTCATGTGACAGCACTAGTGGTTACATGTAATCGCACTGCGTTTCCCACTCCCAACCAGGATTTCACAACCACTGTAATCATGATGCTCGAAGAGACATGCACGACGATCTACATATTTTATATGCATTTGTGTTTTGTGTTGGTATCATGGCTGCGACGGCCAAGTACACTATCGACAGATGTATATTTCTCGCTCAATAGATCCATCCTGATTCATGAGTGTATGAATCTAAGAAACTTGCGTGGCGGTAGATGGCAGATCTAGAAAGGTGTGGCCGTCTTTGTGTGCTCGGGATCTTCCGAAAGTGACTCTTGGACCCCATCGCGGTGTTGCCACCAACATTTTCGACCGACGACCACCTCCACAAGGACATGTTACCGCATGAATTCACCCTGTTGACGGTCTTTTTTGTCCTGTCAGGATCGTTGGTCTCGCTTCGCATGTGCTGTGTTCACATTACGAACTTGGCTGCAATGGGACGATGCTGGGACCGCCGGGCCAATCTCTAAAAACAAGAAACAGCACACTCCGACGCACTCTTTTACGACATGTCGTTGTGGAAACTCTGCGAATGCCAGGTCCTTTGTAGGATTGATGTGAGTTTATCCTTATATTCCTCAAAAGAGTTCAAGTTAGTTAATCGCCACAGGTCGTAGCTCGCCCGGTGCAATTACTACGTTCGCCTTTTAAAGCACAGTGCACAGTCCTGAAGGACAAATACGGATGAGTTACTGACGCGCTGATGGATACTTATAGCATGAGAAGTTCAGCTTGTTTGTCTAGCACTTCATCCACTCACCGGTACTATATCAAGCCTCCCCTAAAACAGAACAATCTTACCCCAAGTCCCCATCTCACCCCTCTAAATGTCGTTGCTGAAGAAGTCTCATAGGAGATCCTCTGTCTTTCCTAACTGGGAGATCGATGAACCATCTCTGGGGCGGGACGACCATATCGATAGTGACGACGACGGCAAGCAGGACCTCGAGGAGATACCCGGATCCCTCAGTCTTATGTTTTGGTTGGAGTCCCCCAAGACATCGGAGCCTGGTCCGGCCACCAAAGTCCATTGCGGCCTGTACTGCAAGGACAGGTACTCCGGAGAGCATCTGACGTGCCATCTCAAGGATTATACTCCCCACCGACGCATTCGGACGCGCTGTATGATTCAGACAGAAAAGTCTTCCCGTCACGCGGTTCTACTGGAACCACTACGCCGTGTCGTCGTCTCCAAGGAGCTTCTGGACTACCAACTGCGAAAAGTCTCCAGGTGTATCTCAGAGATGCCAGCTACACCTGCTTTGAGCGAAGCAGATCCCAGGCATTGTCACTGCTATATGTGGACAATCAAGGTTATCAAGGACATCGAAAAAACGGGTGCCCTTCCGATAGCTGGTATTGACGGGATTGTGGAGAAAGCGTTCAGAGATTTCAAAACAGATAGGGCGGCACTGGAGTTGACTTCTCTTGCTGGGGCGGTCCGACAGGTCTGCTCGACTCTGCACGTCGTGCCGCCGTATGGTAGTGCCAGTGGTCGCAGGTAGTCATGAATCTCATGATGTATCTTTTGAAGTGATGCAGGAGACAACGGAGCAGCGATATTCGCTCTCTAATTCAATACCCTACGCCAACAAAAACAGATTCATATCTTCGTCAGATAGCTTCGTGCTGACTACGGTACTCAAGTACTCAAGTTGTGAAATTTTGAAATGTTGAACACTCGAGGGAAACGTCTGTTCGCTGGCTCGGGCCGTTCGGGTTCTCCGTCGGGAGTGACCGGCACGTACGGTAGCACCCGAGCTACCACCAGGCCCGTTACAACATCGAACACTACCACTACCAATCATAGCTGAGAAATCTGCCAGCCAGAGAGAACACATTCCTAGCGTACAAGGTATGTACAAGAGTTGAGAACGATACTCTGACAACCTCTACAAGGCAGTCGCTCAGTGATCAGCATGGGGCCCTACTAAGCGCTGCCCGCAGGGGTCATAGCTCTCGTATGGAATTCGAACCCATCCCACACGGGTACCCGTTCTGACCTTATGGCATTTCTTGCGGTACCATTGTGATTGGTTTACTGTTTTCCGCAGCCGTTTCGACCTTGGACGTTTGAATTTGGACGTTGGTGAGCACTGAGCACATCCTCCTTTGAATCGCTATGCTACACAGGTTTTTTTTTGTTACAGTCACCGCGGTCAACATAGCTAGGGTTGCTACGATACGTTGCACTGGACCAATCTTCCTCACGCGAGTCACTAGGCATATAAGCTGCATCCCTGGCTCATGATCCAAGACCATAACACTAGTACTACCCTTACACTTATTCCCACTCGACTGGTCGTAACCTCGACACTCAAGTCACTATGCAGGCACCAAACCAACTTGCCACTCAAAGCGCACCCCCCTCCGAGTCTCACAGTCCGGCTCCCTCGCAGGATCTGAGGATCCTCTTTCTTGTCTTCTGGGAGGAGGACGAGTACAATGCTGAAGGAGAATCAAAGGTCCACTGCGGACTTCTCTGTCGCAAGGAATCTAACGACGAGCCGTTTTCCGGATTCGCGTCCCACCGAGCAACCGTTTTTCATGACCAGGAAGCCTCAGTACTCTTTCATTCTATAGCCCCTTCGAATTCGGGTGCTGTTCATTGGAAGCACATTTTCAGCGTGGAGCTAGCAAGAAACATCCCGTGCGAGAACGTTCCGCGTATCACGCAGGAGATCTATGTGACGGGGCGTTACCCTCTTTTTTTTGGAAACGGTTGCAAGTGCTACCAAGAATTGGTCAGCGTACTACGTTGCCTCTCTGACTTGCCAGTGGAGTCCGGAGGTATCGACTCGATGGCCATTTCCAGATTATTTGACGCGACCAGCAAGCACTTCCATACATCTGAACTTGAGGTGGAAAACCCACCACACAGTTGTACAGAGGGAAAGTGTGCTGTACCGTGTACTCGACAATTCCAGAATGTCTTCCTGATTTTATACAGACCGGAACGCGCAAAGGTACAGACTATGTTTTTCCCACCTGTACCGGTTTTACTGATCGTATACATATAGCGTCCTTCACAAGAAAGGGCACCCCGAGACGCCAGGGTCTTGCCACCATGCTGGTGACAATATGACCAACAGGTCAACGACTCATTACGCGAGGAACGCTACGTTTCTGTGAGTGTTTTTGGAGCAGTAATTTGTCAGTGAGGGGCTGACAAACGATCCCAAAGGCTTTAGGTTACTACTGTATGTCATTGCACTGTAATCTGGCGTTTGACTGTAGTCGCCTGCAAGTAGTGATTCGCATACTGAGACTTACTTGAGTGGATTTGTTTTGCCCCACGTCGAGCTAGTACTTCCAGCTATATCGCTGAACCTAGGCCTGACAGGAATTAACTGTAGCATCGAAACTGTAGCACCACCCGCAGCGACCCATCACTCCGTTCGCATGAGAACACTACTTCAGGCAAACCCGTTCACAAGATATGAATGACGCAGGGTATCTTTCTCATAACCATCGTGCAGGAAAGTGTCCACATGACGCTTTGTAAGCACACTAATCCCTACTTTGACTAAGAGGAGTACGGTGGCTAGATATAAAACCCATGGCCAAACAACCTGAGTGTTCCTTCCACACGCACTCACCACCCCCGACTCCGCCATGCCTACTCTCGAGCTCAAGACGAATGTTCCGGTCGCAGATCCAAAAACATTGATGAAGGAGTTCGCTCCGGTCAGCAGCCAATCAGCCCAGCCGATGTCCCAAGTCAAGAGATTGATAGTGATCGTGTTCTCAGTTCGCAGCTCAGCTCCTAGGGAAGCCCCTCGAGTATATCTCGACGAGTTATACCTACAATGAAACGTTGACGTTTGCGGGAACGTTTGACCCTGCCTTCGTTCTCAATATTGTGAGTTTACGGCTGTAGGTCATGTATAGTGGAACGTGGCGTGTTGACGGCGTGTGGTGATTCTAGGTCAGTTTGGGAAATATCAACCCCGAAGCAAACCTGGTATACAGCCAGAAACTCTTCGCGTTCTTCGGAGAGAAGTTGGGTGTCCCGGGAGACAGGGCGTACATGTGAGTTTCAGATTGTCCTCAATAGCCCAGTCCCACAGATAATCACATCGTCCAATGTAGCACGTTCGTCGACCCGGGCAACTCAAACATTGGGTACGTCGCCTCCCTTACCAAGCAGATCCAGATCCTGAATGACGAGTTTGCGGCACAGCTTCAAATCCACGCACTTTGGCGTTATTTTCGGCAATAACTGAAGTCTGATGGTATAATCAATGGATACAACAACCTGTAAAGTTATCAGTCGGAAGAGACATGTGTACAAGATACAAACACAAAGGATGGAATACATACGAGCTCTACTTTACACTGCTCGCACGGTCTATCGCGCAGTGGTCTGTTGACCCGCCGCTCTCTCGCTGAGCCTGTCTATCAGCCTCGCGTCGGCAGCGTTGGCAGCGGGAATTTCGAGTTTGGAGTCCGCTTCTCGTCGGAGGGACTTACTGTCCCCTCTGAAACCGAGGTAGTACAAGCAAAGCGAGTCTCCCCCAGAGGAGTCACTCTGCCAGAGCATTAGACATCAACTCGTCTCGAATCTTTGACAAGCAAGTAGTACTCACAAAGAATAGAGACAAAGAGTGTATATTGGTGAAAGTTGCAGCACGAAGGGGGTATTCTGTTACGCCAACTTCGCCTTCTAACAGACTGATATTCAGGTTTGGGGTAAGATCTTCCGCCTCCGAGAAGTCAACAATGTTGGTATGATTTGCGTAGATTCGAAGGTGTGTAGGAGCAAGCTCTCCCCGACCTACTCGCGTTCAGTTGCAGGATACAAGTGAGGAACTTTGGGGGAACATGCGACTCACCGAGTTTGAGGAGAACGGACTTCACACGGACGTTCTGAGAGAACGGGACATGAATGATGACCTGCTCATCGTCAATGTTGCTCTTCATTCGATCGCTATTTCATGGACGGACCTGGTCGTCCACCCCCGACTGTGCCATCTGTGTTGTATCATCCCTTTCCTCCCAAGGTTTTATGATCGCCTGTGCATCTTCTGGTACTGCCAGGTTTAATCCATGTACACTTTCCTTCCGCAACGTCAGATCAATACTAAACTGCCGCTCTGGCCCGGATTACGTGGAGCTCACTTCTGTTTGTCGATAAAGCCATAGAGATTGAGCAAGTCGGTGCCTTCGACTTCTGAGGCGTTCGAAGGAGCAGAGTTGGATGGGGTATTGTGAGCCGAGGACATCGAGAAGTAAATTCAGCAACAGCGATAACGAAGTGAGCTGCGATGGTCCAAACGAACGTCGGGTAGTTTGTAATGGAATGAGAGAGAAGACAGGGTGATCCCGACCCGACGCGTAATCCATATCTGGACGCAGATTAAATAATGTGACTGGGCCAAATAGACGCAAATAACGCGACCATTCCTGGACTCGCGTGTCTCGCCTCTTCCTGTGCTCTGGAGAACCACAATGTACAAAAGTATTCATAACGTCGCGTCTTGCCACGTCCAAACGGGGTATAAATCCCATTTTATTAGCAAACTTCTCAACTTTCCCATGCCACCAAAGCTCTTCAAAGAAAAGTCCCCCACTCAGGCCGCTCAGCGGAATCTCATGTCTTTCTTGGGCCCAATCCCAGGCACTCAGGGTGATTCGATATTTAGGTCAGGAGTCACGGCGGAGGCGGCGGCTAGGGACATGTCAAGCTGTCAGACCAGTATCTCAAGGCTCGATGGATTTTGCGGCGTCGCAACGTCAGTCGAACCAAGGTTTTGGCTCTGATATTGTTGATAATTTAGACACACCGCCAACAAGTTTTTTGGCTAACATCGTCTTGTCATCGTCAGCCATACTCCAGGATAATCACGAAGGTACGCAATGACTCAGCGTAGGTGTCTGCGGCGGGATTTCGCGCTAATTTCTCCGACTCGGACCAATCTGGCCCCCTTGATGCGGACGTCGGTCGAGATTTGAAGGACGGCGACCGAATCAAACCCGTCGAGCGAAGATGACTCTTCCAATCTCCGTGGTCATTTTCATCCAATACGGTACTTGTACTGTCAAACGGTACTCACATTGCTGAATAGAGCTGCGTGTCGTTGGCACTGAAGTGAAGCGAAAAGCTATAAGAACGCGTTGCTTTCTTGCTACCCTTCCCCAAGTTCTTTATCGAACTCTCACCTCGACCGACATGTTCTCCAAGCTCTTCGCTCTTGTCGCTCTCAACGTAGCCGTCACCAACGGTGCCCTCATCCACCGTCAAGACGACACCCCAGTCACAATCCCCTCGACGAGCTGCGAGTTCTTGCCCATTGACTGCTGCTCGACAATCACCCGCGCGAACAACCCCACCACCTCCGTCGTTCTTGCGACTTTGGGTATCGCAGTGAAGGATCCTACGTTGTACGCCGGGATCGGGTGTGAGCCTGTTCAGGGTACCATTGGGCCTGGGGGAAACGCTACGTGGTGAGTGGCCTTGGTTCTGTTGGATGTGTGTTGGAGCTCATGAGAGGGCTACGCATAGCCTTAACGAGAATTTCCATCCGTTGTGCTGTGGTACGAAGAGTAAGTGCCCGTCCCTCATCAGCGGTTCTTGTACTGACGCAAATCTGGTGTAGCGAGCTTTAAGATCGATGCGGACTGCACTTTTGTCGATATTAATGCATGAATAAGGGTGTCATGGGAGTTACATGTTTCTGCCATTGGGAGCGTCGTTTGAGAATAAATTTGGATTTTTGTCAATGTGAGAAACGCGTCGCGACGCGTCCAGGGGTGAGGCGCGTGACGTCATTCTCGGTAAATTGGGTTGCCATGGCTTGGTCACGGTGGCCACTTTGACCCTTGCAACAAAGAACAACTTTGAATACCCACGCTACATCCTCTTCCTCATTCCAACACAGAATGGCCGGTAAGTAGCTCACCAGTCCACAACGAATTCACGAACTTACAATAAACCAGGTCCTAAGAAACGTTCAGCAGACGAAGCCGTCGAAGAGACTGGCCCCACAACGCGCTCAGCTAAAGTCCCCAAGACGACAGCGAAGGGGGCGGCCACTAGTACGAAGGGGAAGAAAGGTCCCAAGGTCAGATCTCCTCTGACTGACCCCACAATATGGCAGGGTAGTGCTGAACGCTGCTGTCTTCTCCATAGGCAAACTTACCAGCGAATGAGTTCAAATCCCGCGCCTTGCCTCTTCACATCAATATAACTCATACACCACCGTCAATCCCTGATAACGAGACTACGAACGCGACTGAGGCAGACCCTGGGTTCATAGGCACCACTGCGCTCGTCCCAAGTGTGTTCAGCACTGGAAGTTATGGGTGGAAGGGCAACAAGCGCATTACGATTGAGCTGGAGAACAGGGAGACGGGAGAGAAGGAGAAGGTCCAAGTTATGTTGACGTGAGTGTCTTGCCCTGGTGAGTATATGACGGACTGACGCGTATTTGTTTGGCAGGATGAACGCTACTGTTATCGGAAGCAAGAATGCTGAAAACGGTGACGGCGAGGAGGCCAAAGAAGAGGCCCAAGGTGACAAGGAGCCTGAGGAGGATTCTGGTAAAGCGGAAGCTGAGGAGTCAAAGGAAGAGTTGAGGATGTGAGGAGCTCTGAACAATCTGCGACATATAGTCTACATCTAAGTATTGGTTGTACATTCACCTGAACCTTCACTGAGTTGAAACAGTACTAGCTATGATCGAAAGTCCATGTCGGCGCGCAGCGTTGAGGAATATAAGGCTTGCCAGCGTCTAACTGAGGACAGATCTCTCTTTCGTCTCTGCCATCTCCATCCGATCCGTTCTAACATGACATCCTCATCCAGCGATGTAGCAATACTCTGCGATTAGCTTGCAATCTCAGCCCTTTCCACGTGCACATTGCGCCATCTGATCCTGTGAACCAAGATTTCTCAGCTCTGTGAGCAACAACTCACGACGACCATCGCGTTCACAATACCCCTTGCAAAGCGACCATGAGCGAACCATCTACGAAAACTGTCGACCATTTCGTGTATTTGGTTGCGCCGGGTGCCTTGCAGGAGACGTCGAAGATATGGCGAGATTTGGGGTTCACGTACGTTCTTGCCTTCAATGAGATCCTTGGTAAGCCGCGTTGACAATAGCGATGGCGCTGCCTGCAGTGTCGTACCTGGAGGCAAGCATGCTGACGGGCTGACAGAGAACGCGCTCATAGTGAGTCATGTCCATAACCTAACTGTTCACCAGCTGAGCCGACAGATTGAAATCATACGCTCAGGCATTCGCAGATGGGGCCTACATCGAGCTGATCTCATTCGTACACCCTCTTTCCCACTACCCACCGGACTCTCCCTCCTACAACGCGCGCAAAAACCACGTCTGGGCATCCAAACACCCAGGAGGGTTCATTGACTTTGCCTTCCTCGGAAATACGGGAACGCCCTCTGTCGCGGCTACGATCAACGCACGCGCTGCAAGGGACGGGAGTGGTATCAGCTATGCGGGGGAGGTCCCCGGAGGGAGGGAACGTCCGGACGGGAAGGTCTTGCAGTGGTTGATCAGTGCACCTATTCCGGACGAACACGACAAGCGTGGTGGTGGAAATGGGAGAGGAAGGGTGCCGTTCTTCTGTGGCGATCTAACTCCCCGCGACCTCAGGGTGAGTTGGTCCCCCGTTCATAATCTTTTTGTTTCATCGATTTTGTCCGTGCGTGTGTATTCACATGGTGTTTGGAAAGGTCCCGCAGGAACCCAGCGAAACGACCCATCCGAACGCGTCACTCGGGATCGCGCATCTACACCTCCTCGCGTCCCCAGACGACGTCGCGCGCACCGCGAAGCAAATCACGACTATATTAGGATCAAGTCCACTGGGGTCAGGTCCTCCTTCCGCTTCCGCTGTCAACACCAACACGTCGTCACTTCCGTCACCAAGTTCCGTGCGTGAGTCTGTGTCCGGAACTTCAAGTGTGCGGTGGCATGTGGAGGCTCTTAAGGGCGACGGCGGCGCCGAAGATGCGATTTTGTTGGAGCTGAGTGCTCCGGGGAGTAAGGAGGAGGAACGGTGGCTTGGCGAGAGGGGAGCTGGGATTTATCGCGTCAAGGTCCGGGTTAAGGAAGAGACTCGGTATTCCGCCGTCGGTGATGCTGCCAGTGCCAGTGGTGTCGATGGGGTTCGGTTGGTGACTAAATTGTGAGATTGGATGGACGTGCAATGGGGGGAGAAGTTTCGTGTAGCAATCGTGTTGATGTATTTGTGAAGATTATACTTTATGGACATATGGACATCGTCTCGCCATCAACAAGGCAACACAATGGATCTGAGACCACGATATCTTACCGTCAAGCCAGATGACTCACCCCAGTGTCCGGTGACCACCCACTATGTGAATTCAAAGTCCGGTACATATGCTCTACCAAGAACGAGCAAGGGTAAGTAAAGATGCAGGTCGTCCAGTTATGCGAAACAGTTGAGTCTGAGGTTATGAGCGTTCAGTTTATCTCATAAGATCGCAGCAATAGGTGAACCACATACGTGAGATGGTGCTACCTCAGACAATCTTGCTCGTACAGCAACCAGTTTGAGTACAGTAGATCACGTTTCGGTAGAGGGCTGCAAGATCAAAGTACGCTGGTAGCAATCGTCATCACTCACCAGCAGTTGTGTGTGGTATCCTGTGTATCCATAGCCTCACACCTTTCGTCCCAACCAAGGGACCGTGAATACAAAGGCAGTACCCGCAGTCGGAGCGGAGTCCCGTATCCTCAAACCACAGCCCCCTCCGCTGATCATCCCAACAGAGGAATCGGATTCGGTACGAACACTTCTGTGTTAGCTATCGTCCTCGGAGGTTGTAGATCGGACAATGCTTCCTTTGAGCTTGAAGCTTATCCGTTTTGGATGATACCCAAAACCGCGGCGGCGACTCGGAAAACAAAACCCTGATGAAGGATATCATGATCCACAGTAAATGCATCCCTTCCCTTTCGGAGTCTCTTGAACCTGAACGTGCTTTGAATCAGGTCCGCCACGCCGATGATAAAGCAACGTGGTTATCTGCTGTGAATGATATCGGATTCTGTATGAGTGAACAGAGAAGAAGAGAAAAAGTACTCACCGTGCTTGATCGCCGTGCCACGTCGCACCTCACCGTGAGCGGTGGTGGGGGTCGGTGATAATGTCCAGCGTCTATTGCAGAATAGACTCAATGAACCACGTTCGTCCAGCACGTTTTCAAAGCTTCAAAGCTTCACAGTCCTCTCCGGCGTCGTCCAATATGAACAATCAAAACCGTTCTTGATCGTTAGGATAAGGGTGATCACAAAAACGTTAACGCCGACAGGTCCCCCTCACTCCGTTCGCGGGTTCGGAGATTATGATGACTGTCCTGGTCTGGGATGGGAATGCGCCACGATTGCTGATGGGTGCCTGTGAGACCTCCCCGGTCAAGCCCATGTTGGATGTCAAATACGCAAGACAAAGACGATGCACAAAGAAAATCATAGTTGCTTGTTGGTTATTCTGGCAATGAAGACATGTGAACAAAGGCGCAATCCCCATGGTATGCGTTCACGTACCAATCCAGTTTGGGCGCACATACTTCTCCGGTACGGAGAGGCCGCAAGTGTCTTTGTTCGAAGAGACGCAGAACGACACTCACGGTAACACGGTTTACCGCTTCGCATCATTCGTCCCGAATCTTGACAGACGGGCGGGTCGAGGAATGACGGCTCCGTCGAGGGATGCCCAACGTCTCGTCAATCACTGTCAGTGTCTGAAAATCTGTTTCGTTAGCGTGCCCCTGGAGATCAGGGATGAGGGAGGTGTTACGTATGTTAGCGAGTACTGCGCTGGTCTTGTTGAGACAGGATGGGTTGTGTGTTGGAGTGGGAGATGCGGGGTGTGTGTGTGGGGGAACAGCAGATGCAGATGGATGGTTTCGGATCGGAGAATGGGAATGAGAAACAGAAGGTATTTGACTTCGGACTCATCTGCGATGGTTTTTCGTGTCAGTGGGAACCTGTAATGGCGTCTTCTTCCTCGGTGATTCGGGACGAAGGGCTGTGAAAAATACCCGTGTCAGTGTGTGCGGAGAGAGAAACGATGGGGCACGAAGAAAAAAATGAATCGGGTTCTCACCTGGGTTCGAAAAGTACGCAGCGCAGCAACAGCAGTCTCGCTTTGCCTCAACTTTGGCGGTACCTCGTGAACCCGTTCAACGCCTCCGAAGGCTCGCCGGGTGCACTGTGGTGCGCGAGCACGACATTCGTGCGCAGGTTTGGATGGATTCGAACACGAAGGTAGAAGAAGTAGAATGTTCGTGATTCTGGTGGGTTTATTATGTACGAGACTGTCGAAAGGGCAGGGCTGTGTGTGCGGTTGCGTGCTTCTCGACGTCAGATGGATGTAAGTTGTTTGAATTGATAAGGGGGAAAAACCTGAGAGATCAATACCTGGTCTGATCGCAAGTGAATTGAGCTGGGTTATGTGCCCACGGAAGGAAGGCGGCAGCGTTGTTCTAGAGGCCGAATGGAGTCGGGTGGATGAGGTGAGGATGAGTCTGTTTCTTATCAGGCGCCTGAGTAATTGAAGAGAAATCTTCCTGGGTTGTCGCAGGCGAGATAGATTGTGGGTATGTAAGCCTGTGCAGCGGTGAGCAATACAAATGCGATGGAAAAGTGGGATGATTTGTGTATTCTGAAAAATTGTGGTTATCGATAGTGCGGACCAGTGTTGAGGATGTGTCATATCACGACCCTGGGACACAATCAAGCTTGGCCAGCGAGAGTTGGGAAATGGAGAGGAAAGGTGTCAAACGTGCGACAGCGTGCAAAGCGGCCGCAAGTTGGGCGTCGGGCCGACGCGGGGTCTGGTCGACGACCATGGAGGCGTCGGGGCTGTCTGAGACGGTCTAGACGAGGGCGGGAGGGAGGCGGGCACTCTAGAACTCGGGATCGGGCGTGCGATCTCTGGGCCGCACTCCACTTTCGACATGGAAACGCCCAAAAAGGCAAGAGTCGGTGGCGTGTTGCCAGGATCGATGTCGCGGAGTCTGAATCTCCGCTGGAATCTGTGATACTCCACCAAGCACGTGCCGGGCTTCTGGATTTGCTGCCTAAAACGGCGATCGGGTTTGAGTGCGGGCGCCTGTTTGGGCGTAGATATCTGCGACCTCCTTTCCTGAGCTTTTTTTCCTTCTCTCCATCCTCCCCCCTCCTCTCCCTCCCTCCCCGACATCGCTCCCCTCGCCGACGGCGGTGGCGACGACGCGCGCACGGACAGCGACGACGACAACGCGCACAACGGACGAATAGTTCCTCGCTGCTGCTCTTGGTCTCCAGGCACGTCCCATCCCACACTGTGGAGCCCCTCTCGCCCGCCTGACCATCTCCCCCTCTCTGTTTTTAGTCTGACACGACCAACATCGTCCTTTTTCTCCTTAGACCTCTCTGTCCTGTGTCTTTCCTCTTCACGACGTCGCCCGTCTTTCACTAGGTCAGTCGCGTCATTTCCAGCCGCGCAGCACTACAACTTACTCCCGACGAATTGGTCATCCAGATCCTCCGTTTTGCGCTCGGTATTTCCACGCGGCCATCAGTCTCATTAACGTTATTCTTCCCGGATTTCAAACGAGAGACCACCGCGTGTTGCAGCGACGTCACCATCGACGTCTATTCGAACAGGTGCGGCCTTGCCCCTTCAAGAACCCCCCGTCCCCTTGGCTTCCTTATATGCTGACGATACTATCCCCAGATTTGCGTTTTGACTTTGGCCTAGCTCCACCTCTATGACCTCCATTGTCTGCTCACCATCCGGTGGCTTCTCCTACACCTCCGCGTTCATGGATCGTTCATTTTCGCGGGATTCGAACAGTGCCGGTGCCCCCCTTCCCCGCATTCCTCGCAGGTCTCCTCCCCTCCGCACACAGTCCGCTTCAGTTGTTCCCTCCTCTTCCACACTCCAGAACCTCTTCGTAACGCCCCCTCCGGCGAAGCTTGTCGTTCAGCCACCAACACCGCCAAGCAAGACACCCAGTCCCCTTGGCAAGTCGGCTCACAGAGAGGGAGAGGATGATGCTTCCAGCTCGACCTCGGGTTCAGAGACGTACGTTGAGATCATTGGTTCCAAATCACGGCGCACGCGCAAACAACGTCCAGAGCTCCTTCGCCCACCCGAGGAGTCGACGCCTACGCCTGCCGTCCTGGAAGCGAGATTGAAGCAGGAGCAGGGTGTCAGATGGCCATCATGGGAGACTCCAAAGGACGACACGCCTCGACCATCTTTCGCACAGAAAGCCGACAGCGCTCGACTTCGACTAAATTTGGCCCACGCTAACCATGCGTCATCGTCGACTGAGGTCACTCCCGCGCTCACGTCAGGTTCGACTGCCGCTAGTTCTGCATCTGCAACGTCGACGTCACATCCCCGCGCTGTCTCCTTGGGTCGCAAGAAGTCAGGTGAGCCACTCAAGTCGTCATTGAAGTCCCGACGGTCAGTGGTTCGGGGAGACCTGTCGGTCATCACTGGAGCGTTGTCAAGCAAGAGCGAACCAAGCACCCCGACGTGTATCAAGTCAGTTCATTTCGATGCTCAGCTCGAGCATGTGAAGCTCTTCCTCGCCGAGCAGAAGCCTCTTGCCGTGTCCCGTGACGGCAGCCCCACCGACGACACTAGTGGTACAGAAAGCGACTTCCCTTCCTTCATTTTCGGTCAGTCCGAGGACGAACGGATACGCAAGTCACTGTCCATCGACGTCGTCAACCTTCCTGCTCGTGTTCCAGCTAACGCTGATGTCGCTCTGGAGTCCCTGGTTCTCTCTGAGGACGGTTCTTCCATCAACGGACGGGTACAAGTACGCAACATTGCATTCGAGAAGTGGGTTGCGGTTCGTTTCACCTTTGACCAATGGCAAACGACGAGCGAAGTCACCGCCAAGTACGTCGAGTCGTTGCCCGAGGGGAACGTTGACCGCTTCGGCTTCTCGATCCGTTTGAACGATATGTTGAAGCGAATTGGGGAGAAGACTCTGTTCCTCGCCGTTCGGTATACCGTCGCTGGTCGGGAGATCTGGGACAATAACGGTGGCAATAACTTCCAGGTCAAGTTTAAGGTGCAGCCACCCAAGGTTGCTGCTTCTCCTTCTCCGAAGCTGTCGGCATCTATTTCTGCTCCCTTCCCCACGATGGATCGTGCCGGAAGCCCTAGTCGTATGGCCGATCTGAAGACCAAGTTAGAGCAAGTAGTGAAGGGTCGAGAGGGGGAGGAGAAGACGGTAGGAGCAATGCTGACGCGAGAGGGGAAGAGGTCGCCTACGCGCCTCTCCGAGGAACGCGAGGGCTCATTCACACTCAAGTCTGGTACGCCTCTGTCGTCCCGATATGATTTCTCCGCCTCGCTCCGTAGTCCGTGGAAGGTTGGTTCGCCAGTTCTATCCAACGAACGCCCTAGGACGAACACTTATCCCAACGCGATGCCTTCCTTCTCGCAACGCAACGCCTTCCACGAGAAGAAGCCATTCGACCCAACATCCCTGACACGCGGATCGCCTCGGATTGCGGATGAGGATCGGAGCCCAACGCCGCGCTTCCACATCAACGATGAGGATGCGGACGACATCCCGGCTCCCTTCCTCTCACGTCGTCGCTCTCGAAACCACGCTCGGGGGTACTTCGACCTTGGAATCTCACAGTCTTCTTCTGTCCGGTTGACGCCCCCCGGTACACCTCGGAGCGAGTCCTCACTGAGGTTCAACTCATTCCCGCCGTCGGATGCTCAGGTTTATGTCTCCTCGCCCGCACCTAGGGAGGAGTCGTTGGTCCCCCCTTGGTTTAGATCTGGTGGCAGCGAGGAGTCCACACCATCTGTCACAGATAGCGGCACGTCGGAGTCATCTCAGGATTCTTCACCTGTTGAGTCACCGAATGGCGACCGCGCGTTCTGGTCTGGGTCTGAGACAGGTTCATCCAACCACTACGATGTGTTCCTGAGCAAGTGAGTGCTGACTGTGTCCCCTCTCGGAGCTGATTACTGATCCGCCTTCTTAGATTCTGCTTCTACACAGGTGGCATGGACTCTATGTTGGATGCCCATCATGACGCCGCACTTCAGCGTTCGCATTCCGCGTCTAGCGTTGAAGAGCTACTGTCATCTCCGAATAGCACCAGCCTGCTCTCACCTCTCCACACCCCAACTCGGTCATCCAGTTTCGACGATGTGGCCACCATCAGCGGTTCGACTACACCCACGATGCACAGCGTTGTGTTTGGTTCCCCATCATCGGCGCACACAACACCGGTCGCGTTTGTGCACTGAAGGCCATCATCCCATCCCCATCCTACCCTACCATCACAACTCTGCGTGGTATTCGGCCTTTAAGCCGTGGTACCCGATATCTGCAATCATCTCTTAGCCCCCGTTACGATCACGACCCATTACGCATTATTATACGAGAAAACCCGTACCGCATTCTCGCCACCCTCGGTGTGGACCGCCACCTCCCCGCGCCCACCATCACCCACATCTTGATTTTCTAATGTTTCGACACGTCGCGTTTCATACATTCACACGCAAGCGACGACATCGTATCCCTTTTTTGTTTCGCGACTCAATTATTCACTTCAATCGTAGGTAGTAGTCAGTCCAAACTTCTTCTCCCCGACTCCCCATCCCATGGACGGTCTTGATTTCTCTTTTTCCCCCATTCCCCCCTCTGTCTTGTACGTTGGTCAAAGCGGTTTCATCATCACTACACACCCCATCGTCATCGTCATCTTTCTCTCTCTTCTCTGTCAATCTCGGATGTTCCTTTTGTTTCTGCCAACCACCACACCCCACATGCAAACGCAGCAACCCTCCAATCCCACCGCTTCTACAGTATATATTTATGCCTTCTCCCCCTCCCCTTTCCCTCTCACACATCTTGCCTATCCCGGACGGAAAACCTTTAGACGTCGACGAATAAGCATCAGGCTTTTATTTTCGTCTCCTCGGGTCTACATCCCTCCGTCCCCATCACATCTCCTCCGCACACACATACATTCCTACGGTATCGCGACATTTTGTTGTCCCTCGCCCATTTTTTGTGTACATATAGTAGTACTAGAGAGAAGAGATGACGTCTTTTGTTCCACCCACATCCCCCATTGCCCACGGCCACACACACGTACATTGATACTCTTGTTGCCTTTTTTTGGTGTATGAGATATGAGAACGGACTTGACGAACGCACTGTGTTTTCTCTTCTCTTCTCTTTTTTCTGAAAAATCTCTTTGCCCTATTTGTGTAGAGTAAAAGGTTACGAACGAATTGTAATGAGGTTTCTTTGCTGTTCCCCCCTTTTTGCGCTTTTTCTTCTTATTCTTACTACGTAGCTACTTTAGACGCAACCTTATGGTGCCTTTGCAATGACAATTAGCGAGTATAGTCTCTTTGTTGGATTTCGACGGACGCTTCAAATAACTGATTTCACTTCCGTGCCTGCGGTGTTCAAACGTTCTCAAAGAAGAAGAGAACTTAGAGTGTCGGAAAGTGAGGGTTTCGGACAAAGAAGTGGCAGCAGGTTGGTTGTCTTCAGAGAGATGACATCCACAACAGTCAATACTTTGACGCAACGCTGCATGAACGAGTTGTTGTTGAAGACAAGTTCAAATGGTGATAGCCCAGCGGCTTGCAAGGGCACTCACACGTCCTATTCCACCGATCAAGTCACTAAAGAACTTCAAGGAAGCATCGGAGTGAATCTGGAGAAATTAAACGGATATATTGACAACAACGGCACTGTAAACCGTGGAACCTTTTAAATAAAATGGTTGTTCCACTCACCGATTAGTCGATTAACCACTGAGAATAAATGGTTGTTCCCCTTCACGAGCAAAGGGTGGCCCACTGAATAAATCAGTGGGTTTTACCAGTAAACACCAGGAGCAATTTAAATTTTCCGGCGCCAGAAAGCACGAAGTAAAGTTCTATTTTTACTTTGGAGGAAATATCCGAGTTTAAGGAGACAGAAAGAGCGGGCGATCTGTGCGCGGAAAGTTTGTGTTTTCCGGGGCCAGAAAACACGAACTTTCCGGCAGGTGAAACAGAGAGCGCTCTGGATCCAGAAATAACATGCTTTATGTTGTACTTTCCGGCAGAGGAAATTCTTGACTCAATTGATTGAAAATTTATGGCTATGGAAAGATGAAAAGAAAATATAATATTTCTGGGCCCAGAGCGCTTGCCGTTTCCCCTGCCGGAAAGTTCGTGTTTTCTGGCCCCGGAAAACACAAACTTTCCGCGCACAGATCGCCCGCTCTTTCTGTCTCCTTAAACTCGGATATTTCCTCCAAAGTAAAAATAGAACTTTACTTCGTGCTTTCTGGCGCCGGAAAATTTAAATTGCTCCTAGTGAAACTGGACCCTCTGATTTCCAGTGGTTCACCCACTGATTTCGGCAGGGTGGCTTACCCACTAATCTTCAGTGGTTGCTCCTCGAACCGCTTCTGATGAGCTCATAACCCTCAAATATATTGATATATACTACTATGGTACATGGTGTTGATAGAGTATGTGTGGCGAATCATTACTTACTATACTACTGCTTTGGGCGGCGCATGAGTAGCACCTGATCCCGCAATCAGACATCACCTTGAATGGATCTGAAGCTGAGGGACTTACCGTATTTCCCTGGGCTTTGTTCTGTTGTGTTCCTAATTCGGCCTAAGTGTTAGCCCAAGAATGGTGCATGAACGATGCGCACCAAGCTAAGAACCAGCCACTTGGTAAGACAGCGGCCAGGTAGGTAAGATTTGCGATGCTCCACCCACAGCGCTGAAAAGGTGCATCAAGAAAAGCGGTTGTAGGTGAAGAAAGTCATGTCCAGCACGTCAACAACACCGCTCAAACACAGGGCACATACCAAGACACACCTCTGATTTGCTGAAACCAAGGCAGGGCGTGAAACGGTGCACGCCGCCGTGTTGAATTATCCACAGGCCCTAAATGGATGGCAGCCATTGAGTAAAGCCTGTATCGAGGTACTGGTGTGATGACTGGGGTGTAGAACAGGAAATGTATGAGGGTCGAACTTGAAGATGATGGCAAGGACGAACGGTGAGAGTGGGCGGCTCTGTCTCATCCACTTTTGGCCGATCTACAAACTCCGCCCGGATGATGCCGAGAGATCGACAAGAACAGCGTTGGGGAAAGGGGAACTTGGGCTCCCAACTTGCTCCCAGCTTTCCAGCGAAGATTTAGTTGCGGCAGACACTCAGAAATTTCAGATACTGCTGAATGGGTACATCAAGAGTGAAGATTGAGATATTTTGGAGTGGGCCGAACCATGACATTCGTCAGAGTCTCGTAACTCTCGTTCAATCAGATTCAGAGCCGCCCACTGGCCATTCCAACGACGAAACGACATCTAGACCGTCCGATTTATTGTAGGTATTGATATCAGTAATAAGTATTGTGATATTACGCTAGGTTGCTCGCTGTGGGACGTTCTCATTGCAGAAAAAATGTTCAGCCCACTCATCTTAAGTGGGAGGACCACTCCTTTCGAAACAGGTGTGGACGGGCATGAGAAACATAACGGTGCAGCAGTGGCCAATCCATTTTTCAAAAAGTGGGACAGCCATTTATTTTGGTACTCAGTGGATGTCCCAGTGATACTCTGAGTGGGTTCCGAACCCATTTAATTTTTAGTGGGTCCGATTTCAGTGGGTCATCCCCTTATTTTCGCAACTAAGTGGGTAAACCATCTAGTTTCAGTGGATCCAGGTTTTACAGTGACGGGAGACCTGCTCTCCCAGTTGCAAAGGATAAATATCTAGGTAATGCTGTGACAGTATAAAGTTATACCTATTGACATTGTTGACACAGATTAGATTAACAATATTACACTCCGTCATCATCGCGATTCAAGCACTCACATCATATATAGGATTCAATATCAATCCTTTCCCTCGCATGCTCCCTCCTGGCTTCTCAAATCGTCCATCTACGCCATTGTACACCAAAAACTCGTCATATGCAGCACGCATCTGTGCCGCTCTATCACGATCTGCTGGGATCAACTGCTCACGTTCGAGCCCCTGCACGACGTTCCACGTCCATTCGTAGCACTGGCAGTAATCGCCCTGCACCATCGGACACAAGCCCCTCTGGTCGATGAATTGCTGGATAGCGGCCACGGTCGCCTGGTTGAGGTACCGAGCCAACGTCACGTAGTTGTGGTACTCCACTTCTACGGAGATGCCTGCGGGAGTGGTGTTTACACGCTTGATGTCTGTGTCGAGTCGGCCTTTGAAGATCCCGGAGAGGTGGAACGTGAAACCGTCGGCCGCGCCGTCGTTCCTGTAGCAACTGAGTGCACAGTGGATCTTGGTCGGGTCGCGGGAGTACTCGTTCTTTTCACGCCAGAATAAGAGGTAGAGCCGGCTTGTCTCTGCGGGGATCTCGAAATGGTGGTTGTACTTGCTTGGCATATTGCTGAGTGTTGAGGTGAGGTGCGGGAAGGTGTGGCGTTCGGATTGTTGGAGGGGAGGATTCTGCTTTCGAGCCCCCTTGATATATGAATGGGCAGCTCATGGCCTCGAGGCGTTGGCCAGTGCAGCAATCCGAATACAAGAGAAAAACATGGGTTGCTTGGCCCATTGTCTGGCCAAAAGCGTAAGAATCTTATCAGATTTATTTCTCATATGACTCACCGAGCGTCCCAAGGTCCAAGGCATCTCGTTACAGCAAGTCATGTATGGGCAAATAACGAGTGTCTGTGCCTTCCAACCGAGGGGCGGCCTCGAGGCACACATGGTCCAATCAACCGATCTACAAGGGAGACAAAACAAGAACGACCGTCAACATAAGAATAGATCAATCTCACGGCACCTCGCACAGCAGTGGCGTGTAGCGGTGACTTGCAAGGGAAGAGCAGAATCGTCGCTGGCACCGCCCAGCCCCGCACTGGTAGAGTACCACGCATAGAATGCGGAGATCGATTAGGCTCTTCGTGGAGGGAATCCACATCCACAAACAGAGGTATCACACATGAGGCAATGAACCAAACAGTACATTTCTTCAACATTTCATTGCATCAATAAGTCATTCAACACCTATGGAAGAGTCAGTTTCCAATAAGTGTAAGATAGTAGAAGGAAACGTACTGAGACAGATTCGGATAATCGCGTTACATGCGAGCGAACATGAAGGTTTCGGTCGATAGCTTCCTTGTATCCCCGCAACGGCGACTACAGCCCTTCTCAGCCAACCACCTCCCGACTGACAACATGTCTCCGATACCACCGCGAATATTCTGCTGCTCTGAACATTGTCCTCCGTCGACCACTGCCATACTTCCGCGGGAGAAGACACTGCTTTCCACCGTACCTTCGGCTTCTTCAGCATCTGCCTCCACGCGGTTTATCCAAACCTTGACCTGTTCCTCTTCCACAACACACCTCCCCTCCGCCCCACCCGACGTCCTCTTGTCAGGCGAGGCTCCAGATTGGAGCCACCACGCACGTCAGATGTCGTCGTCATCGCTCATGAACTCATCCTCATCCTCGTCATCCACAGAGGTCAAGTTCGTGAAATCGACCTTGTACCTCAGCAACCCGCCGATTCCACCGAACCCCTTCACGAACTGAGCACCTTCCTGCGAGCGGTTCGTGACGAATTCCAAGTTTGCACCGAACTCGCGGTACTTGTCTGCGAACCATTCCAGGAGGGCCTGGGGCTCGCCGACCTTCTCCATCTCCGCTCCCGTGGACTTGTCCATGAACTTTTCGCGGTCCTTCTCCTGCTCCTTGTTCGCGTAGATGATAATCTCCTCTGCGAAGCACGGGTGAGAGGGAATCGAACTGAAAAATGGATAAACATCGTACCACCGGCGGCGTTGCGAAGGACGTGGCGAGTAATGTCCAAGTTTTCCCAGACAATGAGGGTCTCAACCGCGCCAAGTTCGAGTGCTTTGAGCGTATCTTCGATACCGAAGCAGTACTTGCTCGTGTCTTGGCTGATCTCGTCAAAGTACCTTTGGATGAGCTTCTTCTCTTGAACAAATTTGACATTGGCAAGAGACTCAGCAGCCAGTTCGATCGCCTACAAAAACAGGTTAGCCATCACAAGCCAATGCAGTCCCGTTGCCCTCCACGAACCTGGTTGAATCCGTTTTCACCACCATAACTGACATCCACGACCTTAATAATCTTTGCCACCAACCTCTGATCGAACATGTCACTCTGACTCAACTCGGTCTTGAAATCTGCACTTCCGGCAAGAACGAGACCTGTCACGTTGACTTTGTCCTGGGTGATGAAGTGCTGGACGGCCAATTCGGCAACCTTGCGGACGTAGTTGTGTCGCTTCTCGTCACGGAGACGCGCGAAACGAAGAGCGGACTGACCACCACGACCGTGCTTCTTTGGCAGATCGACGGTGAACTTGTGGACGACCTCACGAGTGTTTCCCGCAACAGTACCGAAGAGAGTACCGTTACCGTCCATGACGATAAATCCGAATTTGGAGTCGGATTCGAGGAGTTCTTGGAGCGCTTCAGTATGGAACTTGTTGTCGCAAAGGTAAAGGGATCTGATGGAAGTTTCAGTGGTACACACGGCCAGCGGAGTAGAAGTAGACGTACGTGTTGATAGGCTTATGGGGCTCAAAATCGAACGAAACTTTCTTTTCCTTGCCTTCATCGGTCAGGATGGTACCGACGAAAAGGACGAGACCGTTGGGCGGAACACGGTTGTACAGCTTGAGACGTTGCTGAGTAGAAGTGATAGCGGCCAGCACAGACAGACGATTGACTCTAGACTTGATGTTGGATGCAGTACCGTATTCTTGCGTCAACATGGCGGAGACACGAGAGATTTGATCCTAGGCACACGAACCCCGTCAGTGTTGTTCTCCAATCGCACCAAGATCCACAGCAATCGAACACACTTTTGGCGGGATAATCAAACTGATCATGGAAGTTCCTGCACTGCGAATACCGATGAGTTCGTCGTCCTCTCGAGCTGCCAAACGAACGACATACCCTCGCGCAGCGTCAAGGCTCTTGATGAGCTTCTTGACCTTCCACATTTGGATGTTCTGCTCTGCCTGATCCTGAGACATCTTGGCGAGATGTTTTGATACTTTTGTGAACTATATGTACAGCAAAAGACGAAGAATAAAAGGAAGAGAGGGGAGCGCAAGAGCGCAGGGAGTTGGCGGTGATCAAGCCGCGTTCCTCGCCTACAATTTTTATCAGTTCGGATAAACGCCCATAGTCCAACTTGGGAAAGCACTGTCTCTGCGAGGCTGGACAGTTACACTTGACTCCTTTCGATATCAACAAACACCTCCGGGTCCGTTTACTATGGCAAAGAGGAAGATGGATGACACGACGACCGACCCTGTACAGGCGAAGAAAGCTAAAGTGGCCTCTGGAGCAGACGGACCGACGGGCGCGTCCATTGGCGAACAGCAGGCAACGGATACACAAGGCAAAGGGAAGGCGGTGGCAGACGGTTCCGACAAAGAGGGAGGAGAGCATGCGGAGATAGAGATGACTGAGGGTGAGGAGGCTGCCAATACCGCGGGACCGTCGACTTCCCAAGCCGCTCCGACTCACAAGATCAGGAAGCTTGCTCCTCCACGACCGTATTCGACTGTCCCTACTTCCGTGTCTGCCACTGGGCCTCGGTCGGCGCATACTGAAGGCAAGAACTATATTTGTGTAACACGGAAGACGCCGCTGGGTGCATACCTGAGACGATGTAAAGACGTTGTCCTGAAAGACGGGTATGTAGTCAATCACGCTTCGAGTTGCAAGTCTGTCTGAACTATCGTTTAAGTTACAAAACCCTACATCTCAATGCGATGGGTGCAGCGATACCACATCTGCTACAGCTCAGCGTATCCCTCCCTTCAATCCTCCCGCATCCCCCAGAAGATATCCATACGGAAGTACTCACAGGCACTGTTGAAGTTCAGGACGAACTTATACCCGATGACGAGGACGAAGACATATCCTACCGAACGCGCGGAAAATCGACGTTGAGCGTTGTAATCAAGATCGGAGACGGTGTGGACGAAGTGTTGAAGCAGACCAGGAATAGAACGAAAGGCAAGAACGCCAATCGCGCTGCTGCGATATCCAGGAAACCCAGTGAGAAACAGCAAAAGGGTAGCGGCAAGAAGGGAAGGACGGGGCAGAGCACCACGGATGATGGTCCTCAGCGTATAGTGATTCGCGAGGAGGATATGGACGACGGCTGAGCACCCTTTCTCTGGTCTTCTCTTCCATTACCTACTCAGGTGAGCCACACACGCGTTCGATTCAGGTGTAAGTTGTGAACACTTCATGATACGACAGGTCCGCTGGCCGCCAATGTTTCCTACAGGTTGTAATCCTAGTCTCTCGTATGTGGACGTTCTGCCAGCTGCATGTCGAGCACACACGGTATCACTTGGAAGCATCCGGTCTTACTGAATGTTGACGTGAACCATTGGATTGAATGACTTTTCTTTCAGTCACGGCCATTAAGGGCGATCTGCAGCTGTCGCTGAGAAAGAGTATCCAAGCATTAGAAAGCAGGTAGTGAAATCGGTCCTATAGCATAGTGAACAACAATCACGAACGCATGACTGATAACAGACCTCACCCCGTTATGCTAAGGTGACAATTCTGGTTGCGGTGCCAATGGATAAAGTAGATCAGTACGATATCGCTTTGGGTCAGAGAAGAGCTCAGTCGCCCCAGTGGCGTTTGATTTGCATTGACCTGCCTATACGAACAATAGCAAACGGAATGCAATGAGAGTTGCATATGGTGGTCCGAGTCGATTCTGGTGTGCAATAATTGATTGAGAGAATAATTATACCAAACTTCTACATCAGCAGTACCTCAGCAGGCTGTGTATGTGCATTCGGTCAGAAGGTGCAGCTTATGACTTTGGGCGAATCCACTCACCGGACCCCTGGTCTCGAATGCCAACCAATCTCCCGTACCCATGGGTAGCAATCCCATTGATTTACATTTCCATAGACCAAGTGCGAGTGTGAGGAGATTGCAAATGAGGTACACAAACTTCTGTAACGGCAGTGCAGTCAGAGAGTTGGGTGAAGTGGTGGAGGAGGACTTGTCGCCCGGTGCAGGTGTAGGGGCAAATGGAGCGAACGCTGCAGACTGGAGTGTAAGTCACCAGTTATCAACTGCCAGAAGATTGAAACGCACCAGTGTTGATAGCAGCCAGGTTCTTGAACGGGCTCAACAGCAACATAAACACGATTCCCATGCTAAATATCTGCACTCCTCCTCCGGACATGTACAGCATGAATGCCTGCATGGGCAGTGACTTTGCTGGCGAGATTGCGAAGTCCCATGCGCGTGATTCTTTGAGGCTAGCATATGAAGCTGAGGCGGCAGCAACAGCTTTACTTGATGTCTTGGACTGTAATGCGAAAAGATTCAGATGAATAGACAGGCAATGCCGTCCGACCACATACTGAGGAAGAGGATGATTGGGAGAATCCGGGGGGTGGGGGCAGATTCTTCCATCTGATAAAGTTTTAAGCTCTCTGGCTTCAGGTAGACTAATGATTGTCGTCTTACTTTGAATAATCTACTGTGGCCGTCATGTCGAGAGAGTGCTGGTCGCTGTAAAGCAGAAAGTGAGGAAGCGCCGAAGGTCGGCTCGTTCGGGACTGTAATTATTCATCCTCTCTCCCTCCCTCCATTCACACAGACCACAAGGAGCTACTGCTCAACACCACCTCGCGCGGGGGGATTACAGATTCCGGTTATGCTCGCATTGCAAAGGTCAAGATCATCTCATTTTCAAAGTATACCCAAACTTGCGCGACATAGGCTCTTGAGCACACTCAGCGAACATGCAAATAACACCCCCTCATACCTCAGTCGGCCGGGATGGAATACCATCAAACACGTCGCCCGGAGCGTGCCCACATGTGTTAATTTACCTGATAGAGGCGTCCTCTCCGTCGCAGGACCAGGTGTAGGCCAATTTCTGGACGGACTCATTTCTGGGAAGATGCCTGGAGACGGTTCGAGGCAGCATCTATACACCGTCTTTCTGAATGCCAAGGCGAGTTCCTGTGCTCGTGCTTGCGCTGTACTGTAATGAAGTGTAATGACAGCTCTCTCTTTCAAAATTGTTAGGGAAGAATACTCTATGATGTGTTCCTTTACTCCAATGCAAAGTCAGAGACGGAGCCAGGGTACCTCATTGAGTACGACTCTCGTCCGTCCGAGGCACAATCCTTGCTGCAGATGCTAAAGCGGCACCTCTTGAGGTCGAAGATTAGAATTAGGGACGTCACGGAGGAGTACGACGTCTGGGCGTTGTGGAATCCGAACCAGTTGACGTATGAGCTTGGGACGGAGGCTCGGACATGGGAATGTCATCCGACTGGAGTGATAGAACCAGTCTTCGATGAGGAGATGGAGGTTCAGTGGGGTTCTTCGAGATGGGGCTCTCAGCCCGGACCTATCATAGACCGAAGGGCAATCGGGTTCGGTCAGAGAGTCTTGACGAAAAGGGGCAACACGGGTACGTGTCAACTATACAAGCCATTCATGTTCTTGAATTTACACCACATCCCTGCAGCTCCCTCGATCTCATCGAGCTTTGACGAAGGGACGTTGGACGATTACCGTGTGCATCGATACCTCAACGGTGTTCCCGAAGGCATCGAGGACATGCCTCCAACTCATGTATTCCCAGCAAACTCGTCATTAGATATCATGGGTGCTTGTGAGTACATATGCCTTTGCTCCAGGTCGTCTTCCTCACGCGTTTCATGGAATAGTAACATTCAAGAAGGGCTGTCACGTCGGTCAAGAACACCTTTCACGCGCCAGACATGTCAACGAGTTGCGGAGGCGACTATTCCCAGTGATTATCCACCGTGAAGGCGAGAGGTAAGTCCTCATATTGCTGTGAAGTGTTTGAATGGCTGAAGAACGTGACTTCTAGCGTGAATGACGCACGGAGTACCCCCAAACCCAGATTTCCCCCGGGCATCGAAGTCTCCTCCAGGTCGTTACACGAGGCCCAACCAACGGCTGCATCTCGAATAAAAAATCAACTCGTGAGCAACGTGCACGGCGTTGGTCTGGCGATGCTACGTACGGAGGATGTCGCAAGCTGTGAAGACGGAAAGAGGGTGTTGGAGTTCGAGTCTCCCGTGCAGGAGGGCGGTGAAACGGTGAAGTGGGTTGTGACACCATCCAAACCGTCTTGGTGGCCTGATCCCAGACGGGGAGGTGTCTTCGTGAAGAACAGTGCGGAGAACATCGCAGTGAAATCCTTGGATGATTTACTGTTACTGCAGTCATTATCTCAGAATTGATTTCGGATTTCTCATTCAGGCTTCTGCTTCATGAAATCCTTCCTGGGCCTATGCGTACATGTACGTCTATTGGAACGGATCACTCAAGGCATTAATGGGGTAGTGGTAACCTGGGTCGTTGCCATTGATCGAACAATAGTTCGACCCGCCGGGGGTTCGATTCCCCCTTAATGCATCTTTTTGTCGAGCTGTTCAGCCAAGTGTTCGAGTTCATCGTAGACACCAGGGGCTCAGAGTGGGCTCGGGCGAGAGTTCAACGTTCAACTTGAGCCAAGCATCATCAGTACAGTCACGCCAAGTCACTGATAGAATGATTGAAGCCATGGTTGGCAGAGTTCATTTCATTTTCACGCGTCTGCTATCGCTACAGTATGGTGCGAGTGCAGTACAACTAATATACAGAGTCCGAGCTCCTAAAAGATACAAAGTCGCGTCAAAGGATCCGGAAGTGTCGATGAAAAGGATAAGAGTACGAAGAGAAACAACGCAGTCCTAACGTACACGCGCACGCCCAAAAGTCACAGGAAGACGCAAAGACGAATAGAGGTCCGAGAATTCAGAAAGATAGTTCGTTCGCTCTGTGGTACAAGTCAGCACAAGCATCGACTTATTGGAGGGGATGAGACTAACCATGGGGAGCAATCAACGAGGGCCGCCGCCATGACCTCCTCCACCCCCACTCCCACCACTGGGAGGACCACCACCACCTCCACCTCCACCACTTGGAGGACCTCCTCCACCACCGCCGCCACCACTTGGAGGACCGTTACCGCCTCCACCGCCGCCACCGCCTCCAGGTGGTCCATGTCCACCACCTCCGCCGCCGCCGCCGCTGGGAGGGGGACCTTCGCTTCCACCACCTCCAGTGGGAGGAGGAGGTGGCGGGGGTGGGGCTTCGCCGCCTCCGCCGCTAGGAGGGGGAGGGGGATTTTCGCTGCCGCCGCCGCCGCTGGGAGGAGGAGGGGGAGGGGGAGGAGGGGGGCTTTCACCTCCACCACCGCTGGGAGGAGGGCTTTCGCTACCTCCACCGCCACTTGGAGGGGGCGGAGGAGGGGGAGGGGGAGGAGCCTCACTTCCGCCATCACCATTGGTTGGAGGAGGAGGAGGGGGAGGAGCTTCACTTCCGCCACCACCGCTGGTTGGGGGAGGTGGAGGAGGGGTTTCGTTTCCAGCACCTCCGCTGAGAGGTGGGGGTGCACTTTCGCCGCCGCTTGAAGGACCGTGTCCGCCTCCACCAGCACCACCGCCACCAGGACCTCCGCCGCCGCCGTGTCCGCTGCCTCCACCACCGCCTCCACCACTGGGAGGACCATGTCCGCCACCACCACCACTACCGCCAGCTGGGGGACCGTGCCCACCACCACCACCACCGCTAGGAGGACCTTCACCGCCGCCATGTCCACCGCCGCCGCCGCCGCCTGAAGGGGGACCATGACCGCCTCCTCCGCCACCACTGGGAGGACCTTCACCACCACCGCTTCCACCACCACCACCACCACCAGGAGGACCGTGCCCGCCACCTCCTCCTCCTCCACCGCCGCCGCCGGGAGGACCATGTCCACCACCGCCGTTACCTCCTCCTCCTCCTCCTCCACCACCACCACCAGGAGGACCGTGCCCGCCACCTCCACCTCCGCTTGGAGGACCATGTCCGCCTCCACCGCCGCCGTTACCTCCTCCACCGCTGGGAGGACCGTGACCACCGCCGCCGCCAGAAGGAGGACCGTGACCACCACCACCTCCGCCAGAGGGTGGACCGTGACCACCGCCGCCTCCTCCACCACCACCAGGCGGCTTGGGAGGGCCGTGACCTCCGCCGCCGCCGGGAGGGCCGTGTCCACCTCCACCTCCACCACCACCAGGAGGACCATGTCCACCTCCACCACCGCCAGAGGGTGGGCCGTGACCACCGCCTCCACCACCACCAGGAGGACCGTGTCCACCACCTCCGCCGCCGCTTGGAGGACCATGACCGCCACCACCTCCACCGCCGCCGTGGGGTGGCTTGGGAGGACCGTGACCTCCGCCTCCGCCATGAGGAGGACCGTGTCCGCCGCCGCCAGAGGGAGGACCATGACCGCCGCCTCCGCCACCACCATGAGGCGGCTTGGGAGGGCCGTGACCTCCACCCCCGCCATGAGGAGGACCATGACCTCCGCCTCCGCCGCCGTGAGGTGGCTTGGGAGGACCATGACCGCCTCCACCACCATGAGGTGGTTTGGGAGGACCAGGAGGATGGGGATGAGGAGGTTTTGGAGGACCGGGAGGATGGGGATGAGGTGGCTTGGGCGGACCCGGTGGCCAAGGGTGAGGGGGGTGAGGAGGGTGAGGAGGACCGGGTGGCTTAGGTGGCCAATGTGGGGGTTTAGGGGGATGAGGAGGGTGAGGAGGCTTGGGAGGTTTGGGAGGTTTGGGAGGATGAGGTTTCGGGGGAGGATGAGGGGGATGAGGTTTTGGAGGTGGGTGAGGAGGATGGGGTTTTGGAGGAGGATGAGGAGGATGGGGTTTCGGAGGAGGATGAGGAGGTGGGGGTGGAGGTGGAGGAGGGGGTGGTGGCGGTGGGGGAGGATGAGGATGATGAGGATGATGAGGTTTGGGAGGAGGAGGAGGGGGAGGAGGAGGAGGTGGTGGTGGTGGAGGAGGAGGAGGTGGGGGAGGGGGAGGGTGATGAGGGTGATGAGGCTTAGGAGGAGGAGGCGGTGGAGGCGGAGGCGGAGGTGGGGGAGGAGGGGGAGGGGGATGAGGCTTCGGCTTCTTCACGTACTTCTTCGGTGGGTGGAACGGTTTCTTGGGAGGAGGCTTCGGCTTCGGTTTGGGCTTTGGCTTAGGCTTCGGTTTAGCCTTATGCTTCGGCTTCTTCGGACTGAAGACCTTCGGTTTCTTCGCTGGCTTCTTCCACGGGTTGTACCACTTGTACTTCACAGGCCTCTTCTCCGGCTTGCCATGCTTGTACGGCTTGTACGGCTTGATAGGCTTGGAGGGAGGACCCGGATGGATGGGGTACTTCGGTGGAGGAGGAGGTCCATGGTGTTTGGGCGGACCATGGCGCGAAGGAGGCGCGGCGGGAGGGTGCTGCTTCCCGCTTTTCTCGCGGCCAGGTTCAGGGCCTGCAACCGGATCTGGAGTAGGAACAGCGCCGACGATGCCAGCCAGAAGAACGGCGGCGATCACGGCAAAGCTGAACTTCATGATGTTCAGCTAACGCTGCGAGGAGCTAGGGAGGAGACGACAGACGTTAGAGCTTAATACTACGGGCAATGTGGGATACAGGTACTCACCAAGCGACGTGAGACGGTGTGAAGCAGAGACCGGGAGGATGAGGGAACGAGTTGGAGAAGAAATAGGAACGGAGTGTGCGGGCACCTCGTTGAACATCCCTGGACCGAAGCATTCGCTCTTTTATGCGAATGTTTCCCCCTCTCGTCGTCGCGTTCTAGCCCCTCATAGCCAAGCCTTGCTAGTTCGTCGACATCCCCAAGTATGTGTGACGATCGAGGGTACTTGAAAAGTCACGATACCAACAGGAGTCGCCAATGCTGCTAAAGGATTCCAGGGGGGAGGATACCCAAGGTCCCGAACGACCGTCTGGGAAAGTGAAAGACGCAAAGGTACCTCGTAATTGCTTCCATGCGTGGGTTGCTTTGTTGCAAGTGTCTAGTTATGCCGCTTTCTAACAACGACGAATAAGCATGTATAGCCTGTCGAACTCTCGTCCATTGGTACGAGACCTACCGATCAGTGAGCGTACATCGTACTGCAAGCTTTAGCATACATAGGTACCAAGGGAGGCCGCTATTCCTCCTTAACGCGATCGAGAGTTGAGCTATTAGTCTCGAGGACGGGGGTTTGCCCATGACGGTCGGCGGTCTTGTCTGACCGGTAAGAGCGAGAAAACGGAGCCCGTATAGGGACAGCAAGCAGATCAAAGCAGACCACGACGGTCCCTATGAACTAGCGTAAATTGCCTGTGCTGATTCACACCCCCCAGAAATAAAAAAAGATCAGGCAAAGGGGGTATTTGCAAGAGATTGCACTTACAACGAGTGCCTGGAACCAGCGAAAAGCTTAGGTAGTGAAAGGGCGAGGAACACCGTATTATTTCGAGCTAAGGGCACGAGTCTAGCGAGAACAGGAGCTGGGGGGTGAGGCGAAACGTCGTTCGGCTACGGCGTGCTCAACGTGTATGGGGGATGAGCGGTGGGATCATCGACATTGTGGCGTTTATATCGTCTCTACGTAGCACGCTCACCGTCTGACCAGTCGAATACTGCGCATCGACGCTGCGGGTACTTGAAGGACGACCTGTACGTTGCCCCTCAACATGGAACCACTGGCAGGAGACCTTCCTGTTTAGTCAAGGAGACGCCACATGGCTACCAAACTAGGGCGCTCTGAACTGCTTCCGTTTCTTGTTGGTTGGGTGCGATTTTTTTTTGTTGAGACTAAAATTAATGAAATGCGTCCGATGAGCTTGCGTCACGGCGAGAAGGAAAATCAGGAGGCAAGATTCACGACAAAGCAGCGACAGTGATGATTCGATGAATCGACGATGATACGAGCCTCAAGATCGTTCAGGACAGCATGCGGCGGTGTCTTTTAGTGTTCTTCGATTTGCATTCCAAAAAAAAACCGTAATGCGCGATAAAAACACCGCGTCGCAGACCCTCAAAGTCCAGGGCGACCGACGCATCGGACCAAAGCGAGTTCGGCACGACTGCCAACGAGAGAAACGGGTGCCCGAAGCCTGACTGGGGTTAGTACCCTTACCCTCACCTGAAGAGAATGATCGTTCAACACGTACCACGCGTCCTGCCAAGAGTTGCACAATAGCGATTGCGTTTCTCCTATCCACCTACGCCGTGGCCCCCGAGTAGAGGATTCAGATGTTGGAATGTCGTCATTTCATGGGTTTGAGGGACTCTGAAGTGCTCAGACAGGAGCATCGGTGTTTAGGAATTGAGATGAGGACCGTCGCGGTTCTGAGAGAGTTCTGAGAGAAATGAGGGCTGATATTCATGTTTGTGCAAGGAGAAAGCTTGAGAGAAAGCGTTGACGGGCGGAGAAAGACAATCCATAGACGCCCATTGTCCTTCAAGTTCCTCGCAAGCGACGACCTCCATGGTTCATTGAAACTCATCCAACATCCTCTTCAAACAACGCAAATGGCGACACAAGAAGACGACAGACAGGTAAGACAACAAAGATCCACCCTCGGACACACCCACTTACCCATTTTTTTATCTATCAGGCATTATCCGCTGCAATCCATGACCTGCGCCATTTCGCAAACCTTCTGCGCGGTCTGAGCCAAGTGAAAGTGTGTGTGTGTGAACGACGCGTTCGTCGCGATGCGATTGTCTTTTCTCAACCGGGTGGTGTTTCAGTGCAACAGGGCCCATGTTTCGCTGAACAATGGTGGTATGGTGGTTGTGGTGGAAGAGGCTCGGTGCATGCTTGGTGCGGTCCTCCCTCCCCATTCGCGTCACGCGCGGACCTCATCATTTCATGTTCATGCTTGATTACAGGGATTGCCTACATCTCAAACGACGTGTTCGACGAGTACGTGTACCGTCCTCCTGGTGAAGAAGACGACCCGGAGCAAGACGAGGTGTTCGAAGCCAGACTGAACACGATCTTGGAATGTCTGAACGTGTTCGGCTCTGTAGGCGGCGGCAGTCTCGTCTCAAACACCAGCAAGGCGAAGAAGAACAAGCGGAAACATCGGAACTGGCACAACGGTGGGGGGTCGGATTCGGATTCAGACAACGGTGCGGGTGGACGCTCGAATAGGTCGGGGAGGATTGAGCAGTATTTGGGGATTCAGAAGGGTACGGTTATGAGGATGTCGTACATGGGTCCGGGACATCCCTTGGGCTTGTTGATGTGAGTTGTATGACTGTTCCTATTTGTGGCGAGACTGAACCATGCGGTGGTTCGATAGAGCAGAAGATGCTACTGGACCTACGGCTAGTTGTGAAGTCTCCACATTCGATGCCGAGCCATTGCTAGATCTTCCCTACGAGAACGAAACCACGTGCGCCTTTCTCTCTTTCTCATGATCTTCGCATACATCTCACGAACACCATCGTCCAGTGTGCTCAGAATCATCTTGAAGGTCGGTATCGTCTGGAACGACACTTTTGAGGTGCTACACGCAACTAACCATCCGCAGTCGTCCTGGTTGCAAGACGCTTTATCCGAACTCCACCCGTCTTGCGAGGAACTGACGATCATCGGAAGTCCACCGCCACCCGCAGGACGCGCACCCAACGCGAACGCACCCCCTCGGCTGAGGCTGCGAGCCACCGGAACGTTTGGAACCACCGAGGTACGCGTGTTTACTATGAATCCCGGGTCCTCCCCTCCCCGCGGCTCACCTCGTGCGCAGATGGACTATCCGAATGACAAAGAGGTGCTGGAGACGTGTGAATGCCCTGTCGCGGTGTCTTGGACGTGAGTCGCCTGTCCTTTCGCCTTTCGCTTTGTCGTAGTCGAGATTTTTGTCCTTTTCCTAACGCATGTTTTCGTTCTTTTTCAGTTACAAGGCTGTACATATCTCCCGTACCGCGCACAGTCTGAAAGCGTCGCTGAAGACGTCGATGCGGATCAACGACCAAGGGTTGATGAGTCTGCAGTTCTTGGTGCCAGGTGCGGGACCAAGGGGGAAATCGGTTGAATCGTTCCTCGAGTTTCGGGTGAGTTTGTTGGGTGGTCTGGGGATGGCCGTTCGTTTGTGGCTGACGGGATTTCATCACAGTTCCTCCCCATTGAAGAGCCGTCTCAGTTGTAGTCATTGACATCGTGGACAATCTTTTCGTGTAGCTTGTAACGATCCACTCATGTAGCATACATTTTCCTCTGGCACATCCAGCTGCCACTCCCCGTCACGTCGGCCTGTCTCATCTCACGGCGAGCACGGGCCTCAAAGTCACATCGATAACAGAGGATGGGCTGACCAAGCGCATCGCGTCATCACGCGAATCTCACGTGACCGTGTCTCGTCGAGCACTCTGATTGGCCGACGCCGCTTGTTCAGCAACACCGTGACCAACTGGCACTGCGTTTGCTCAAACAGTCGTCATTTCCCAACACCTTCTGACAAATTCCAATCTTCTCCCTCTTCATCCGGAGACCACACACTCGTGCGTTCCCAATCGTGATTCAAAATCACCGCGCCCTATATATATAAACCCAAAAACGGGCCCAGGGGACCACTAGCTTTGCAGAACCTTTGAAACGCAGTCGTCGATCCTGGCTTTTCCTGCCCGTTTCCCATCGATTCTGTGTACTACTACTACTATCGCCCATCAGTCCCGCACGCATCACGCCCTCACTCGGTGTCTCTTCTCGTCTTCTCTGTCTCTCTTCAAGCTGCACTCTCACATAGCCGTTACACGACTTTCTCAGGTATGCCGTGTATCTCCCCCTGTGTGTGTGTCGCTCGCTCGTTCTTTTTTTTGTTTAAATACCCCTCTCTTTCGTTGTTAGATTCAACGCAGTCTTTCCTCGTCTTCGTTTCAAACAACAGCAAGGATAGGAGACATGGCACCGATCTCGCAGCCGAAACATGACCGTTACGATGTGGTATTCCTTGGAGGTGGAAGTGGAGGTGTTGCAGGTTCTGTGAGTGGGCATCGTCGTTTCGGAGGTTTTGGTTGAGAGTGATGATGGGCAATGTGTAGCGTCGTGCAGCTTCGTATGGAAAGAAGGTTGCGTTGATTGAGATCAGCGACGCAACCGGAGGAACTTGTGTCAATGTTGGTGAGTTACTCGCTCTCAGGTTTGATTTGTCACTGCACATCCCCGTGAACTGACGTCATTCTCTTTTCAGGATGTGTTCCGAAGAAGGTACCAGGAGCATGATCTCTAGCGTCGAAATCGTCCAAACTCACCGTGTTGTTTTTTTCAGGTGATGTGGCACGCAGCTGACATCGCGGACAAGATTCGCCACGCGAAGAACTATCAATTCCTCGACGTCCCGGAGGAGCCCAAGTTCAACTGGAAGGTGTTCAAGCCTCAACGCGACGCATATATTCGCCGTCTGAACGGGATCTACGACAACAACCTCGCCAAGGACGGCGTGGACTACTACCACGGGTTCGGGCGCATCGTGTCCCCTACCCAGGTCGAGGTGACGCAGAAGGACGGCAACAAGCTCATCTTCAACACCGACAACATCGTCGTCGCTACCGGTGGACGCCCCACCATCCCCAGCGACGAGCAGATCCCCGGTGCCTCGCTCGGAATCAACTCTGACGGGTTCTTCGAGCTGGAGGACCAGCCGAAGCGAGTTGCGGTGGTGGGCGCGGGGTACATTGCGGTCGAGCTCGCCGGGGTGCTGCACACGCTGGGAAGCGAAGTGCACATGTTCATTCGCGGACAGACGATCTTGCGGACGTTCGATGTGACGATCCAGGAGACGTTGACGAATTGGATGGAGAAGACGGGGATCCGGTTCCACAAGGGACACCAGGTGACGAAGGTGGAAGGCGCGAAGGGACAGCCGCTCACGGTCACGACGGATAAAGGTGATGTCGTGGAGGTGGATTGCGTGCTGTGGGCGATTGGACGGCACGCGAACACGGAAGGGGTTGGGTTGGAGGAACTGGGGGTGAAGTTGGACAAGAAGGGGGACGTCGTCACGAACGAATACCAGGAATCGAACGTGAAAGGGATCTACGCTATTGGAGATGTGAGTGGAAGGGCGTTGCTGACCCCGGTGGCGATTGCTGCCGGACGGCGACTGTCGAACCGCCTGTTCGGACCTGAGAAGTTCAAGAACGACAAGTTGAGCTACGAGAACATACCGACGGTTGTCTTCTCGTGCGTGTCTCTTTGTTTGTTTTATCTGTTTTTCTTTCCTGTTGTGCCAAGGGAGCTGTTTCTCCGGGGATCTGACACACGACACAGGCACCCCACGATTGGGACAGTTGGACTGACCGAAGCAGAGGCACGCGAGAAGTACGGTGACGCCGTGAAGATCTGTACGTTTTCTGAGATAGAGTTTGGACCCTTGTTTGGGGGCTCACCCACACGGTGTTTTGCAGACAAGTCGTCGTTCCGGGCGTTGTACTTTGCGATGATCGACGAGGAGCACAAGGAGCCGTCGGTGCACAAGCTGATCTGCGTGGGCGCGGAGGAGCGGGTGGTGGGGGTGCACATTATCGGGCTGGGCAGCGACGAGATCATGCAAGGGTTCGGCGTCGCGGTGAAGATGGGGGCGACGAAGGCGGACTTGGACGACACGGTGGCGATCCACCCTACATCTGCTGAAGGTGCGTGATATGGCTGTGTTGGCTGGAGGTGTGCTGATGGAGGGTGCTGTCCAGAACTGGTCACGCTCCGCTAAAGTCCGGAATGAAGTGTTGTATGTAGTACTTAGCGTCTAGTGAATCTGGATAAGAGAGTGTTTGTGCAAGTTTGTGTGTGCCGAGATCTGTGATGGGCCGCAGCCAATCAGCGGGCAGGGATCCAGGGGAGCTCCACTCGGTCTGGGCACCACAAAGGCTCGCGGCTAGCTTCGCAGAACTTTCCCACCACCGACGCGAGCAGACGCCCATGAGTGCATCTTAGTCTAGACCGTCCCAGCGACTCTCCCTCCCTCCCTCTCCCTCCCTCCGCCAGTCCTCCTCCTCGTTGTCCACCACGTCCCCCCCCGCCGTCCCCCTCGCTGCCCCCGACGACATCCACCACCCATTCCCCCCCATGGCCGCCGCCGTCCCCGACTCCGAGTGGGCTGCCGACGCGAACGAGGCCATCCACCTCTCATTAGGTACGTCCCTTCCACACAGAAATCTCCATACGTACCACTCATCACTCCCGCCACTCACTCGCCCCGTTCTTTCCCGACGCGTTTCTCTTTCGTTTCGGCGTGTTCAGTCAGGACAAAGGAGGACAGAGCCAGTCTCACCGCCAGAGAGGTCTACGAGGGTTTCAACCCCACATTTACTTATCCAGTACGCGTCTCGTGGCCTGCACTCGCACGTCCTCTTCCCTGACACGCTTCCGTCCCAACCTGCAGATCTTTGGAGAGGACGAAAAGTTGTACGGCTACAAGGACTTGGCGGTCGACGTATGTGTGCCACATCTTTTCTTCTTCTTTCATGCGGGCTAATTATACATGTGTCCCTTCCGATCATCCGCCCCCTGCTCTCGCTCACTCTGAACGCACGCAGCTCAAGTTTGCGTCGGGCTCGTTAGCGCAGTACCTCAAAGTATCCTACTCACAGAAACTCGCATCGTCATCTGTAGTCGATGACATCGAAGGCACCCTGGCAGGGTTCATCCCACCAGGTACGTTCTAGTCCCTTCCCTAACCCTAGGCCCATCTCCCGCATTCAGTTGCCCTGCATTCTCACCGTCTCTTCCCAACATCTTCTTTTCTAATTGTTTGCACCCTCCTTCTTTCGCGACGATGGTGCTCATGACACATATACACACACCCGAAACAGGCTACGACACGAACGAAGCCGACTTTTTGAAGCGCGTGGAAGAGGACGCAGCGACGTTCAGGCCGTACGGAAGGCTCATCCATTCGTACTCGCGCTCCGCGCACAAGATGTCGCGCAAACATGCGCACATGACACAGGGCTATGACCCTAACGATGAGGATATCGTCGATTTTGAGGTCTACCACGTACGTTTTTCCCCCTGCATACCGGCGTCTGTACGTTGGAGTGGCTCCTGATGGTAACGTCCTGGTTTGCAGACGACGTGGGACACCCCGGGCTTCCGAGAATACCACCGGCGGATGCAATTGTTCATTCTGCTCTACATCGAGGGTGGCTCGTACATCAGTGAGGAGGAGGACCAATGGGACTTTGTTGTTCTGTGCGTTTTCTTTCGCCGTTCTAGTTTTCGCTCGGATCCTGTACTGAGCGCTCCATTCTTGCAGGTACGAGAAGCGGAGGCGGCGAAACACACCGGACGTATTCACCTACCATTTTGTTGGATATTCGTCGCTGTACCGTTTTTATTGTTTCCCTGAAAAGACACGGATGCGTCTTAGGTACGTCCTGCAGTTGACGAATCCGTTCAGTGCTCATTTCTGACCGGTACTTTCCAGTCAATTTGTTATACTACCACCGTACCAACAAGAAGGGCATGGGTCTGCCCTCTACTGTGCCATCTACCAATTTGTTCTCCAGGACGCTTCAATAGCGGAGCTGACTGTTGAAGACCCGGCCGAAGCGTTCGAGGACCTTCGAGATCGGAACGACCTGAAGATGCTGCTCAACAACGAACGGTACCTGCGGGAGGCGTTGGGTGACGACGCCAACGGCAGCAGCTGTGCGTCGCCCGCGCACCATCCGTCGCCGCCGAACGCGAACGGCAACGGGCACAATGGGCATGGAGGGGGCGGCGGCGGCGGCGGGCGGGTCGCGAAGGGGCGGACGGTGCACCATGAGAGGAGTGTGCAGCTGGGGAACGGGCGTGGGAACCAGGGTGTGGGGAGGCGGCGGACGTTGGGGAAGCTTGGCCCGCCTGCGGACAGGAAGTGGATGGAGAAGTGGAGGACGGAGTTGAAGATTGCTCAGGTGAGTTACGTTCGTTTTTGTTTTGAGCCACGGAGATACGCGCGAATGTTTTTCCTCGTACGGGTCGTAAGTGTGTGTGTGCGTGTGTGCTGATGGAAGGATTTGCAGCGACAATTCAATCGGCTGAATGAGATGCTGATATTGAAGCACATGGATTGCGAGGACGGGCATACGATGAAGCAGTACCGGTTGCAGGTGAAACAACGGCTGTTCCGGTTCAATTATGTGCGTTGTCGTTTCTCCTTTTCTCTCTCTCTTGTCGTGACTGACTTGGCCGGTTGTGTAGGACTCGCTCATGCAACTCGACAAGGAGGAGCGTCAGACGAAGCTGGAAGAGACGTTCCAGAGCGTACGGGCGGATTACGAGCGGATCCTTGGGACCGTGCATTGATCTCGACGACGGCCGCACCTCCTTTTCTCCGTGTTTCTGTTTTCTCCGCCTCCACATCGACCTCTCCGTTTGCGTGTTGCGCGTACCCTTGTTACCCTATCATGCACAACCAACCAAGCTCCTTTCCACGCACAACCTCCCCCCATGATTGAACCCTCAAACCCCATGTTTTCCCTCAACGCGTTCCCGCCCCCGCCCCGCCCCGTCAACCAACATCACGCTGTGCCCATACTTACATGTACCACCCCCCTCCTCCTCACCTTTCGCAACAACACCACACACCACACAACACACATACACACACATTACGTCCCCGCCCCCACTGTCCCTAGTACCCATCATCAACCTCTCACAACGAAACTCTCAAACGGTATTATGTACATACATCCGTCCTGCCCCCTCCCTCTCCCTCTTGCTATTTTTGTGTTTCGTTTGTTTGGTTTTGTTCCTCCGCAATAGTTTTTGTTTTAGTTACTTATTCGCTGTGTTTTTTTAGGTTACCTTCGATATGTCGTTTGGTGCGGGCTGCGGTTGTGGTTGCATGATGTTTTGTTTGGGCTATGGACATGAGTGTTTTTTTTTTTTCGTTTTTGTTTATCGTTTGTCTTGATTTTGTTTTGCTCGTTTCTCTCTCTCTCTCTTCCTGTCTTCCTGTTTTTTGAGGAAATTGATCAATGGATCCTTGCGCCGTCGATGTTACTGTCCTCTCACAGCTGAGCAAGTACCTAGTGCGACAACTTTGACTCTGGTATCGTGTCCGTGTCTCCGTATCCCTGGGGTCGAACCCCCTTCCCCGCCCTATCAACATCTGACCGACGACACCCTTCGCCTCGTCGTCCAGAACTACTCTGGAACATCCGGGTGTGAGAGTTCATGGGTTAGTTTTGTATTACTATGACGTCTGGTGTGATTGGGCGATTTGGACGTGTCTAAAAACATATGTTGATGTCTTCCCGGCTCCTGGCTCCTGGTTCTTCCTATCATCACGCACGCACGCGCGGTGGTACTTATTGACAGTCGACTATGTATATATCGACTATGATGTCGTCGACGGTTCTGGACTCTCTGAATCGGGGGTGAGGTGGTGTCGGTCTGTCAATTCTTGTGATAGGTTTTGTCGTTTTGTGGTTTGTCGGTGTTTCTTCTTAGACTCGCAGGGGGGGTGCCAGTGGGGGAGGGTGGTTTCAGGCTGTCTCGAGTTAAACGTTCAAAAACACCGTCACCCTTTTTCCATACCTTCAGACCTCCTTCAGTATTCAGGATTCGGATGGTGTGTTCCAGCTGGTGACGACGACTCGGAAGGACTTCCTTCATGTTTTGACGGTGTCGTTTCGGCGCGTCACGAGTCACGACGACGGCCGGGGGAGTGGCATTCAGATGGCCTATGCCTAAGGTTGCGGTGGTTGCTGGTTCCTTTGCTAGTGCTCGGTGAGAGTCGTCGAGTGTGTGGTGTCACAACTTATGGTCTAAAATAAAATTCAAATTGTCAATGTCACTCAAGGCCCTTGAACGGTGAACGGTATCATGTAGTATGAGTGTTCGCGAGTCAACCTAGTTTTTTTCTTTACTGTATGGAGTGCTCGCTGACTGGGAAAGAAGTATATTCTCACCCTACATTTATAGTGGGCTGATAAGTATGCGGGTTCATCCCATTGCTCACGAGAGTTGCGAGTACTCTCTCGCCACCCTCAACATTCGCAAATGCAAACCTTTGAGCGAAGTCTTCGGCGGGCCGAAGACGGACCGCTTTCAACCGACTTTCCCTGACTTTCCTTGCAAGTTGCAACGCTCTTGCCGTTACGCGCTTTCAACGGCATAGCGGTCTATCTGAAGATGACGACGGCGGCGGTGAAGAACTGAATCCTGAAACACTTCAATTTCGAGGGCCAGATTGGACGATACCGTCCGAGTACACGGATTCATGGAATGCACATGCTAGGGCTCTTGGCGGACTGCCGCAATGTCGCATGTACCGGCCGTTTTTGTGAGTTGCAGTATATGTCAGGATTTTTACTTGATGTTCGAGGGAAGAATGACATCCGGGGTTTGTTGACTTTTGAACGTTGGACAAAAATAAGCTTGGCACTAGGGCATTGCCAATGGCTGGACAACAGGAGGCGGAGGGTTCAAGTTCAGTCTTGATGGTCATTAGTCCTCTGAGTACCGGTGAGTGGACACCCTCTGCACCGAGTCTGAGCCCAACTGACACATACAGGAGGAGACTTCCTCCCGTCAGTATCAAGCACTTTGTCATGTGGACTTACCGTCGGTGAATAGCCAGTCCGTCTTCAAAAGTCCCCGAGAATGGTTTCGAATAACGATATCTCTGTCCACTGCCAGTAGGTGAATCTATCGCAACGTCGGACTTGATGGCAGCCGTTCTGCAGAGATTTGCGGACTGCAGTCGTCTTCATGTTCGTGTGAACAATTTCATATCAACGCAAACCCGTGCCAAACTCGTGGCTAATTAACCTGTAATCTTTTCCATTCCTCCCGTCAATTTCAATAACCCGTCACCACACCAGGTTTCTATAAAACCTGCGCTACCAGGTATACAAACCTCTTCGACTATTATCAAGTATCTCAACTTCTGCTCTCCTGGGTGACCGTCGTCGACGTGGACAAGATCGAAAGTTTTATGGAACTAATCACTGGCTTTTTCTGGTGCTGCGCCGTGACTGCAGTCGCATTCTATGTACACTCGTGGAGGCGTCGTGCAAGAGGCCCTGATTTGCCTGGGCCGAAGGGATATCCGTTGATTGGTACCATTCTTCCAAGGGACAGCCCGTGGATTCAGATGACGAAGTACAGCAGGCAGTATGGTGAGCAAAGTATCGAATCTTGAATGATATCATTCACATCTATTATTGTTTTGCAGGCCCGGTTTACGGCCTGAACATCCTGTCGACGCGGACAGTAGTTATCAGCTCGGTGCGAGCTGCCAGGGAGCTACTTGAAACACGTTCAAGTATTTACTCCAACAGAATACCACCGAAGATGGCGGAGCTGTACGTTCTGCCAGGGTAGCATCTGCACGTTCGATGACTAACTTTGGAAGAACACAGGTGCGGCTTAGATGAAGGAGTGCTATTTCAGACACACAACGGTCGTTTACGACAAGCTCGAAGGTTGCTCGCCTTGGGTCTACAACCTCGCGAACTGGAGGCGTACCAGACTAGCATGCAGCATGCAACGATACGGTTTTTGGCAGACCTTCTCCGGGACCCCGCCAATTTCTTGTCACATATTCACGGGTATGCTGTCTACGCGAGCTACGACGTGCAGGCCTCTGACCTATCGTCTCAGGGTTCCTACAGACGTTTCCCTTGAAATTGCATACGGGTACACGGCAAAGGGTGACGACGACCCTTTCGTGGATCGTATCACTAACATCGCACGATGCTTTGAGAAGAGCGCTGCTTTCTCAATCGACGAAGGATATGTGGTGAACTGGTTCCCATTCTGTACGTACCTAACACTGAACAGGGAATCGAAGCGGTTTTACATTTTCTTGGTGTTTGTTATCTAGTGTCGAAGCTTCCGAGCTTCTTCCCCGGGATGTCATTTCGAAAGGTGGCTCAAACGTGGAGATCAGAGAACATGGCGGCGTTCTCAGAAGGGCTGGAGCGGGTTCGAAGTGAAGTGGTACGTATATTCTAGTCACATCTTCTTATTCTAAATCGTACTCCTCAGACGGAAGGTGTCGCTAGGCAGTCCGTTCTTTCTCGAGCTTTTGGAGACCATTCGGGGTTATTTGAAGAGGACGTCATGCTGCGTTGTGCGCCTCAGCTCTTTACCGGTACGTATCTATTCAACCGTTTACTTCAAGATGCAGTTATCCTCAGCTCGCTACTATGACTTAGGCGGTTCCGATACTGTACGTTTGCATTCCCGTCGTGAAGTTGGATAATACCCTTGACAAGCTCATAGACCATCTCCGCACTGTCAACGTTCTTTCTTGCGATGATGCTGTACCCGGAGGCACAGAAGCGTGCTCAAGAAGAGCTTGACCGCGTCGTGGGCCCTGATCGCTTGCCTACCTTTGCTGACTGGCCTAATCTTCCATACGTTACCGGACTTCTCAGAGAAACCATTAGATGGCATACGCCTATTCCATGTGGTATGTCATCCCATGCTGGGTTGGGGTATCTGTGTCTGACAACTGCCAAGCGTATAGGAATCCTGTGAAGGACGATCTGTATGAGGGATATTTTATTGAGAAGGATTCTACTGTCCTTGTGAACTTTTGGTACGCTGATTCTCATCATCTACTTACGTTACTTATCTTGCTGAAAATCGCAGGGGGATGCTGTACAATGAAGAATCATTCCCAGATCCGGGAGAATTTAGACCAGAGCGATGGTCAGACGTCTCATTGCACGGAGACAAGGATGTTGACCCATTCGAGTTTGCCTTCGGGTTCGGGAGACGGTAAGTAGCATCCGCAATAAATGGATTGTCGTTGACATATTCCATCGTAGGCTGTGTCCGGGGAAGTACATGGCACAAGAGTTGCTGTTCATGACGATTGCAAATACCCTTGCCACATTCAACATTCGCAAATGTAAAGACGTGAATGGAGTCGAGATCACGCCGGATGCAAAGTACACAAATGGAAGCATTGTGTACGTCTTTTTACAGTAGACTGGTGAATGGAAACTGAACGCATTTCTAGTGCTCCTTTGCCTTTTGATTGCGAAGTAACACCTCGGGCAACTCAGACACTGTTGCTCGTTGAACATGCACTGAACGCATTAGCTTGATCTGGATGTAATTGTTGCATTGGATACTAGCAATGACCTCTACTTCATTTTCTCTTACCCGTCTTCCTATGTATGTATGTTCGTGGACACTGGGATCGACCTATATAAGCCACTCATTACTCCGCTGAAACTTCGAACCTGTTCCTTCATGTACAAGGACATCGGAGCGCCCACGGCGTCTGTCAACATGTCGTAATTATCTGAGTCCAATGGCTTGATGTTCTTCTTCCACCAATCTGCCCAACGACGGTGACCATCGGTGAACGTGAGCAACGTCGTCGGGAGGCTCTCTTTCACTCTTTCTTGAAGTCCCCGCAGTGGTCACTCAGTATGTTCTTGGTCTCTTTTTCCCAACACTCAACGGTCATAACTATGGTTTAGGTTGCACACTCGCTGGCCGAGCCAGGTTATTCCGAAGTAGCCTGAACGGAAGCAAGAAGGGACGGGAGGGGAAGCACCATGCTTGACTCATTTCTAAGGCCAGTGCGTGCATACGGCTCGCGGTTTTTCCATCGGTTTGGCATGTACGTGTGATCATCCATCCCACTTATCGCCCACCTGACTTTCCTGCCTGTCCCTTTAGCCATTGCGCAACACACCAGATTCGCGTCCTTCTCATTTCCTCAGTTGTCATTTCAGCCCTTTTGTTCCCCGCCATCGCAATCTACTTCTCGAACGACACCCAAATCTTCGCCCTCACATTGCGCGCGCTCGACTCTTTCCTCACACCTGATGACGTATCTAGCTGGCTTGCACACGGCGACTTGCGGGATTTCTGGGAGGGATTTGGGGATTTGGGAGTGCGCGAGGATTCGATGGCGAGGGCCCGGTGTGGGAGGGAGGGCATACTTCGGTCCGAACGCGTTCTGATTCACAATATGCAGGACGAGGACGCCGGCTCACTGACGCGGGAGACCTTGCTCTACGCGCTCAAGCTCGAACAACGAATCGCCCAGGTCCTGCCCAAACACGATGTGCGGTGTCTTCGTGGCCACGACCGGCGCTGTTTCTCCCTCAGCCCACTGGCTTTTTGGCATCATGACGAGAGTGTTTTGCTGTCTGATCCGAACATCCTGGACACCTTAAAGCACCCGAAGAACGTCTCAGTCTCTGGCGTTACTGTTACGCCGGAGATGGTGCTCGCAGGGAGGGAGAGCAATGATACTGAGTCGGACGACACCGACATGGCTATGTTTCTCGTCCTCACATATCTGTTCCCTGATTCTGACTGTCTTCGAAATCATGCACATCTCAAGTGGATGTATGCGCTCGAGGAAGCGGTCGGCTCGTCTGGAGATCTGCTGATGCAAGCCCAGGTGCCACAACTTGTGGCGTTGGAGGTATCTCGCGGTTATATCGTCTCTTTGGAATCAATTACTAATGGTATGTATTTCCAGTATCCGAAGAACAGCACGTCTGCGAACCGGCGTTCCGTCCTGTCTCTATTTTCATACGCAGCATATCTTGCGTTCTTGGTTTACTTCGTCAGGTCAACTCGGCGGATGGATACAGTCCATTCTAGAATCGGGCTTGTCTTCACAGGACTTGTGGAGATTGTTGTCAGTACGCTCACTAGTTTGAGTGTATGTGCAATCGTGGGTTTCAGAGTCACCATGGTTCCTTGGTGAGTTACCATCCAAATTTCGAATGTTTCTGACAGGATACTGATTTCTCACAGGGAAATCTTCCCTATCATTGTTATCTTCATTGGAGTGGAGAACATGTTCAGCATTGTGAGTTGGAATTTAAACCCATAATTTGGATGTAGCTGATTCTGCCGACAATAGATCGACGCAGTCGTCCATACTTCGGTTGCATTACCAGTTAAGATGCGCATTGCCGAAGGTCTCAGTCGAGCTGGCACATCCAATACTCTGAAGTTGATTTCCTACAACACCGTCCTTGGTGTCATCGCGTTCTTCTCCGTTGGGGCCATCCGTCAATTCTGCGCGTTCGCGATTGTTGTATTAGTAGCCCATTGGTTTCTCATTCACACTTTCTTCGTCACTGTGCTTTCTATCGATATCCAACGCCTTGAGGCACGTGCTTCTATCATTCCTCTACGGCTGTTCACTAACATCGCCTACAGCTTGACGAGTTACTTCGCCAGGGTACTGGTTTGACTCCAACGACCGCTGCACCTGGCTTGGGAGTTCCTCCAAAGTCTGCCAAGAGCAAACTCGCACGAACGGCGCACGTATTCAACGGCCGAGTGCTAAAGAACTTGAGCCTTTTCTTGGTAATTAAAGCAGCTTTGCTCTGTAGCCTGCAACTCACGGGGTTTTTGCTTATAGCTCCTCGCAATTACTGCTGCTCTGTACTTTGCAACATATCCGGCCTCTACTGCACACAAGCACAAACATGAGCACCGTCTTGGACTTCACCGCCCCAAAGCTCGAGGATCCAACAGACCTGTCACGCAAGACAACGTCTCTCCCGCCTTCAACATGTGGCAAGTGCTGAACCCTTCCGGACATGACCTCGTTCATGTCCGTGTAGAATCGCCAGCATTACTCATGGTTTACGATAACGCCGAATTTCACGACGAGGATCTGTCACACCCTGATGAGGGCAACAAACCAACACAGTGGACTCGGTCCCCATGGTCGGTATGGTCGCGTAATATGCGGCCATTAGTCTGGATAACCAAGATTGTGCTGGTCCCTATCGTTGTAACAACAGCGATGCTCTATGGGCTACTATTGTATCTCTTGAAGGATGCAGACCTTCTTGAGGCTCAGCGAAATCGCGCGGAGTCGGATGCGGAGGAACCAGAGGAGGTTATTCCACCTGTGGAAGGCCAGATATCCTTCAGCACACTTCCCCGCGCCTTCATCACAGACGTAGACCTCGTAGCCGCGAGCAAAGACGGTGACACGATCGTCTCCATTAGTTTGCAGAACGAGTTCGCTTTATGGAAGACGCAAACCAAGCTTTGGACGAAGATCGATACATCCGACATTCTTCTGGGAAATGGCGCAAGCGCACCGTCTGCTACCGCCACTCTAACCGCTATCGCCATCGACGAGGGAGGTACTTACTGCGCTGTTGGTACTGGTGGAGGAGTTATCGCTCTTTGGGCCATAGCTGGAGACAAGGTGAAACCACTCCCTCACTTGTTCACCGAAACGACAGTATCCGGTGTCACTGGCATTCAGTTCTCCCCTTCTGACGAATCGGGCCAAGCCACCCCTAGGAGATCAGCACCATCATTGATAGGAATCCCAAACGCGTTGTACGCCACGTACGAGAACGGAGCGGTCATCAAGTGGACTATGGCATCTCTGGCTGTCCCAGTCTACATCACCCCGTCGCGTTCGGCTTCCATCAGCAAATCTTTCTTGATTCCTAATGAGGGAGACTGTGGGGTGTTGGTGGCCTTTGCTCTCGATGACGGCGCGCTGGACATTCGCGACATAGACCGCCCTGACGGTCTGATCCATGGTGGATGCATCATTCCAGCGGGCAATCCCATGGACGTGGTTTCCGCAGTTCATGTTTGTGCGGTGGAGCTGGAGTCAGAGCAGCACCTTATCATTGGTGCGGCGACACAGGCTGGCGTTGTCTCTGTATGGGACGGCAATTCAGCGGAGTGTTTGCACATCATGGAGGAACCTTTCGGGGATATCAGCAGACTACGTCTTACATCGGGAAGTGTCAGGACTTGCCCAACCTGTGGAGAGCTCCCCTACGACAACTTCACCATATCTTTCTCGACTGGCCAGGCCGTCCTCTTCTACCGCGCGTATCTGTCCGTTCCCACTCGTCGCTGCTCATGCGTACACAATCAACCCAGCCATCAGTTGCGTTCTAGCATATTGGGTCGACGTTCCCGAAGCAGCAGTGCAGCTTCCAATACGAATGGCACTGTCACGCCATCGAATCCAAACCAGAGGTCACGACTTTCCTCATTCTCCTCTACCTCATCTTCCCTTGAAACGCCTATGTTTCCTATCTCTGGCCACGGTGTCCACTCACGTCGGACGTCAGATAAGGACAGCTTACGGCGGAATCTGGACACGTTCCTCGCCACTGAACACGACGACTCCGAGCTCCCGTCCCCTATTGGTCCCCAGGAACCGACGAATAACAACTTCCTCTCTTCAGAGTCGAGGTCGCCCTTGTGGCAGAGCCTGGTCGTGGCTCGAATTGGGGATGCAACTTGTGAGCGAGGCGGATGGGAGGTAGCCAATGGCAGGATCGTGGGTATCAGGAGAAAACCGAGGATACCATTACCCAATGGTCGTACTGAGGGAGCAGCTACATCGACGACATCTACGATCGTACAGTTGACGAACAGGTCATCTGCGGGCCTCAGTTCATCTGCGTTGGAGAGATGGGAGCTCTGGACGTTCAACCCGTATGATTCGCGTTTGGAAGCATCTCCACTCATCGCGTTAAGGCTCAGTGACGCATCGGATTCCACATCATCTCCCTCTCCTTCGCCAGCCAAAGTGCCACCGAAGCTCAACACCGGACACTCTTCCTCGGTATCTTCCTCCACTACCACTGGGACAGCCGCACGTCACATACCACAAACTCGTCCGAGTCCCAAAGCTTTACCGTTGACCAACGCAATTCCCAGACTGCATTTTACGCGAGTGTCACCATTCATTGGCGACCGAACGTTCTGCGCGGCAGGATTTGGGAACACCATCGGTATGTTCAGGTTCAGCCCCTCCGCCAGCCCGAGCAGCGGGAGTTCATTTTTGATGCCTCCACGATGACTTTGATCATTCTCCCCGACGTTGTCATGTTAGATTGCCACTGTATACTCCTCCCTGACTCTTCACCATCGTGACGCACGCTGTGAATTCTGTTGCTCTGCCTGCTCTCCTTCCATCCTTCGTACCCTTATTTTATTCCTTCTTCTCTATCCTCATGTTCGAACTTGTATCAGTATCTTCAGCTTCTTCATCGCGGTGAACGGTTGTATTAGTGTAGTACATAGCCATAATACCGCTCTTGTGCAATAAAGCATGGCGGTCAGTGAACGGGGACGCAACGAGACTGAAACTATGTCGAGAGCCAGGGATCTGCCCCACACGTAAAGAGGAGTGAGTAGCGTATCGTCTATTCCATATAAATCCCGCAGGCGAGAACATTAACGAGTGCAGTAGACATTAAAACAATCCGTCTAAGTAGGAAGCGGTGCCTGGCGTTTTAGTAGGAATGGGAAGAGGTGCAGGCGAGGATGGCGGAGGGCAGGATTTGGGGAGGTAGTCGGCAAGAACAGCGTCGAAATCCAGGCGCGTTTTAGGAGCTAAATGGACGCATGGTCAGCTCAAGACAGAAGTGGACGAAGGTCATACGCACGTGGCGGGTTTCGGGCCTTTATGCTCGCGTCCAGCATGCTCGTCACAATCGCCCTTCTCAAGCTCGGTCCGTCTAGAGGTTCAGGCTTTTTCTCCACCTTCGCACCACCACCAGTGGCCTTTGCGCCCGCTGCCTTCTCTTTCGCCTCCTTGTCCAAGAGAGCTTGGTAGGTGCCCAACGGTCCACTTGCCTTGCCCAAGAACGTCAACACGTCTCCCTTCGTGATCATACCCCGCACGCCTGTCCCTTTGATCTTGTCGGCCTCGCTGATGCCGTTCTCCGTCAAGAGACGCAACACGGATGGGAAAAGTGGTCGGGAGGACTTTGGGTGCGCGTGAGCCTCGGAATGGGCGGGTGTCGGTTCTGTCACGGCGGAGGAAGGTGGGGGCGATTGTTGTTGGGGCTCTGGGGCAGATTTTGTCAGAGCTTCCTTGGGAATCTCGAGGTTCGAGAGGTCGTCTCCTTCCTCCGCCAAGAGAGCAATTGGCGAGCCGACTGCAATATTCTTTGCACCTTCAGGTACCTATGGGTCACTTGTCGTTATTCCTGAGGAACGGGAGTCAGGGAGTCAGACTTGAACGTACAAGAATCTTCGCCAGAATCCCGTCTTCTTGCGCATCGAGGTCCAACGTCGCCTTGTCGGTCTCCTGTAAAGACGAACTTCCTATGTCAGCAAGGCACATAATGAATTCATGACACAACGCACAATTTCAAGAAGAACGTCTCCCGTTGAGAATGACTCTCCCTCCTTCTTTTTCCAAATAGATACTCCACCCTGAGTCATTGTAGGAGACAATGCAGGCATCTGCAGCTGCGTTACAGCTCGACGTGTCGCAGACGCATGAAGCACTTAGCATAAGGTCAGCTGGCGGGTAGTAAAACATTGTGCGGAGTACGCACTTCTTCTAGCTCCAGCATTGCAGCTAATACGAGCAGCTGCTCTGCATGCAGACATGGTCGGCAACGTTCAAGATTATGGGCAAGGTCGAAGTCGGGAAACAAGTCCGGAGGAGACAAGTCAGTGGGCGCTTGGGATGCTGCTCATCCCAATGGGGAACGCGTGGGCGCTTTAGCAGGTCCTTCAGGACGATAATGGTCGACAACGACGAGCTCGAATGGACAAGTTCTAACATACCAGGCTCAAGGAGAACATCGGAAAACAGACATAGGTGACTTGTTATGGTGTCATTGTCGGCGTCGATGTTTAGACAAGCACCCTCTAGCCGTCAACCATCCACGTCCAGTTGGAGTCGATCCTCAGGCTCTCTTCGAACAACTCCATCTCAGTCGCGCTCGCGATCTGCTACAGATATGATCAAAACACTCTGCCATAGTGACGGCGTTGTGCAGGAGAAAGCACTTTCTCTCCATGAGATGCTCAAAGACCGTCCCGAGTTTCAGGATCTGAAAGCCAGAAAACATTTGCCGGGCATCTGCTCTTACATTGCATCTCAGGCGTGAGTTCATGTTATCTTCTTCTTCAGCATATTTTACACTACGTCTACGTTCAGCCTGGGCAGATTAGACGTTACGTACGAAACTGCATGGATCGCGGGAGGAACTGAGTCCGAGTTCGAGCCAATATTCCGCGCTGCGCGCCTGTATCTCACTCAAAGCATGCAAACAACCTCCTTTACCGCTCTTTGCGCAAAATATAGGCCCTACCCCGGAAAGGACGAAGCTAAGATTATGAGCGACTTTATGGACTTGATCTTCGGCCAATGTCAGAATGGCCGCACCATGTTCACCCGAGATATACTTACGCTCGGGATTTTCTGGTGGACGTGCTCGATCCTGAAGGTTTGATTACATTGACTTATCTCTGCAATTGGCACTGACTTCTTCGTACAGTCTACGAAACCAAGAGCTGCTTCTCTTCATCGTGATCGGTTCATGACAGACTTCGACCTCGATGATGATTCAATTGGCAAGGTAGTCGAGATTTTGAATCAGACGTACAAGATGATTGTGGACTGCGCTTCTCGTGATAGTGTAGTGACGATGTCCAACATTGAAAGTAAGTGTTCAAGAAAGCCGTCCTGGCTTCTGCCCCTATTAATCTCTATGAACCTATTGTTGAACAGCACTCAAGTTATATCTCATTCGGCCGCAATCGGGGTTCCCTTCGCATGATGATACGGCTCCTCCAGAGTCACTCACAAAGCAATTGTTACCCCTTTCTCTACCACGTAAGCGGCTTGCATTAACTGAAGGCCATGGCTTTGCAGGAGAGCAGAGAGAGTCCTCGAAACGACCTCGAACTATGGTCTCTGATGACGATGGTGATATTGCTTTCACGGGTAGTATGCAGTTATCCCCCCCTGTCACCCAGAACGTTATCGATCTCACGACAGACGGAGATCCGGGTGCGACAAAGTCAGAGGGAAAAAGAAGACAACAAAGCACAGCAAGGAGGTCCTGGTGGAAGAATCGCAACCCTCCACTTCCAAGACGTAGGTCTACAAAGCATGAAATGATATCGGATGTCCGACCTCAAACGGTCGGTCTCCCTCTCAGCTCACCTACCACTTTAATGGCGATCGACTCCGAAGTTGGCAAGTATCCACTGTTTTGTGGAGATATTCATGCTCACTCAGGCTGCTCCTTTCAGCTCCGGTGGGCGGTAGCACAAAGTCGGCGAGTATGCTGCCTCTGCCGCGCAACCGACCAAGGCAGACTCAGCTGTCACCGAGTCTACTACCAGGTGCCCCCGCGTCTCCGTCTAACGCGAGTTCCTTGGTCGATGGTCATAGCGCCAACTTGAATCCAGATCGTCTCCATGTACTGCCAGGTCCACATGCTGTCAGCATTCCCCAAATATTCAGCCGGTCGAGATCATCGAGTGTGGTAACGTACCTAAATCAGGAAGATCATTGCCCATCTCGCAGAGGCAGTCCTCTGCAAGTCCAACTAGATAGTCAAGATCATAAGCCCATCATCCCTTCAAGCCTGAATGCTGAAGGAACAAAGCTGGCTGACGCCGCTGTAGAGCACTCGTCGATCCCGGAAGCGACCCAATTCAAGGGCCCCGTGCCCACAGCCAGTTCTCTGCTTCCTCCAACGGACTCGCCAGAGGTAGCTCCAATGACCTCCAAGGGCACCACTGGCAAGCACAATGACTCTATTCGCCGTTTCCCTATCACGCCAGTTCGGCAAACATCACCTCCGAGTCCCTTAAACCAGTGGCAGGGACGAATCACATCGCCTAACATTTCAAGTTCGAACACCTTGAAGTCACCTTTCACGACCTCTTCAGCTTTTCCTTCCCATGAAATCGTTTCAACTTCCGACGATTCTTCCATTCCCACTTTCAGGCGGGGGCAATCTACAGTTTCAGCACCACCCATTTCAGCAACGGGGGCAAAGACGTCCACCCAGGCTACCCCAGCGGCAACGGCCTCTGGCGCAGGCCCTCGCCTCTCTGCAAGTTCTGCCAGTACTTCAGGCCCCTCCCTGCCTCCCAGTATGCAGGAAATGCCTGCGGGTTCCATCGCTAGTGAGACCGTTATCTCGGCGCACCGTTCATACTGCGGCGATCCGCAGTCGCTCATCGAGGCCGCCTCCGCCGAGGTCGTGGAGTATGAACGGCAGCACCGCTGCGCGGATTTGGCGTTGTCCTGCATGATTCGGGAACTCGGCGCGCTTCGTGTTCACTTGGGCCACACTCGCGCACGCGCTCAGCAGCAGTCGGGCCTGGACGAAACAACTCGAGAAAAGCTAAACTCGAATATGGAGAAACTTAATCAGAAGATAAGGAGCGCGGAGGAGGAGATTGTGAGATACGTGGTCAAGCATCACACCCTAGGGAGGGAATCTGAGGGTTTTCCACAGGTGGATATTGACCTGGTACTGTTGGTTACGACAAGGCTGAAGACTACGTTAGAGTGTATTGTAGACTCGGAGCGCAGTGGGGTTGCGAACTGAGCAAACTCGGGACTGACATTTCTTGGATTGCTTTGCCTCTTACATTTCTTGATTTTCTCTCGCTGCATTACATCCTCATTGCCGTGACTGCTATAACGGATCATTGCTGGAAAGCTTGAACAGATTCACTACTCAAATTACTTCAGTGCCCACTTGAAGATAATGATGCGAAACATGTACATAACAAGGGTCGGTGGCGTAGTTGGTTATCGCATCTGTCTAACACAATCATGTGATCATCAAGTCACGTGATACGTGCACAGAAGGTTCTCAGTTCGAACCTGGGCCGACTCACTTTTTACACTTTTTCAAAAGGCATACTTTGATTCTACGTGTGTTTCCGAAATACGTCGAAATGTGAGGATCGCGAATTTGAGTATTAGGCGCCTGGCCAGATCGGCAATCACCGTCCATGCTTAATTTCCCTTTCGGTCAAGTCTGTTGTTCAGCAGATCGACGGCGTTCGTATTGGCCAACACCCTCTCCGAATAATGCGCTCAGAGAATGTCTTTCTGAAATCTTAGCGCTGTCTCAGGGATATAGACACTCTAGAATACCCAACTCGGACCTCAATTCTCAGACAGCAAGTTCCTCATCTCTTCCCTACCTTCCGAGGTTCCCGCCGTCCCGGTCCCAAGCAAACTCGGAAATCCCAGTTCCACCACAAACCCTCTCCACTCGCAGCTGTTGCTATGTACCCCGACGCATATGACGAACTGTCTCGCTCTGATAACTCAAACGGGGACTCGGATGACGATCTTGCTAATGCGACGCCGTTGCAACGGCTCGCAGCGGCCTACCGCAGCTCGACACGCAATAATGGCTCCGGTTCTAAACGTCTCGACATACATGAGTCGGAAAGCAAGGAGAATACGAGAGGCTTTGCATCAACGCAGACTACGCGTGTTATACGAGTGGGTCGTAGGGAAGAACATAGGCCGCATGATTCTAGTATGCTTCCTGCCTCCGTACAAAGTTGAACGTGTTTCTTGACTTGACTATTCGACAGCTGGACGATTTGTCTCTCAAAGAGATGGAATAACCGTCTCGCAAACTCAGACTACACTCCGCTCAGATATTTCCCCCAGTACGTCCCCATCCCGTGTCGTTCATCCTAAGCTGATTGCAATTTAGGCAAGGGACTTAATGTCTCTTTAGTAGCTTCCTTAGATAGTACCGCACACAAGCGAGATGTTGCGAATTCATTGTTGGCTCCTCGCCGCAATAATCGTGGCCTCGAGCCCACGAACGATGCCGCTGGGCAAGTAGGGCTTTCCAAGCGTAAGAGGTTATGTCATTTGACAGCCGTGATCCCGTTTTAATCTTTGTTCTACAGCTTCGAACCGGAGGCGTGCCGCTCAAGTAGGAAAGCAGTCAGCAGCCACTGGGCTGGGAAGAGAAGGTATTGCACATTCAAATGTCGATACAGCTTTGTACTGACCTTCCAAGTGGTAGCAAATGTTGCTATTCAGCAACTTAAAGTTGTATCATTGAAGGAAAGGGTCAAAGAGCTGGCGAATGATAAGCATGCTCTCGCCAAGAAATTGCGGGAGCAGGAGGCTAGAAAAGAGGAGATGGCTCGGAAGGAGAAGGAGATGAGAGAGAGGGAGGTGCGTTTTCTTGAGGAAATGAAGAGGAAAGAGCAGGAAATGATGGAGAGGGAGGACCTTCTTCTCCGTGAGATGAGGGAGAAGGAGAAGAGGTGGGATGCTGAACGGAAGGTAATGGAGGAGAAGCTTTCGGTTCTCCAGGCTAGCCTCACTTTTGGTGTATGTGAACTATAACACCTTGGGGATCGAAGTCCTTCTCTACTTATACTCACAGCAATGTACCTTGCTGTTGTACCTCACAATGAGACTTACCATTTACTCACCAGCCGCGGGTAATAGTAGCCTCGACTAGATGATCGAGACCTCTCACCAACGATATGTCTTCTAGTAAAGTTCACGTCAAAGAGTGACCCTTTGTAGGAGCCCACTGGCAAGTAAAGTACTGTCTTGGTGGGGCTGGAGCTTCGAGGAGTTGTAGCAGCGGAGATAGTACTGTCATGTCGGGAGACTAGTCCTAAACCTCTCCGCCCTCCGTCTCGCTTAGCCACGGCATCCTCCAGAGACATATTGGTTCACCTCCGTCATCTCCAGCACCGAGTGGTATCGTTGCTGTTCGTCTCCAACTGCTTCAATTACTTCATCTTACACCACCCACACACCCTCCTCCATCTACATCTGCTGGCATGTCTCGCTTCAAACAGGACATCGACGCAGGTGCAGACGGAAGTGGTGGTGACAATATCGGAATTCGCACGACGATCTCACCTGCAGAGCTTCTCCTGCCTTCCAGTGACGCTAGGGGTTTCACACATTTGGATGTTGACGACCAAGCCCTTGCAGCGATCGTGCAAAAGGTCGAGGATGGTGGTTTGCGCAACATCATGATCCGGACATCGACTGCAGGTAGAGCAGGATCGTATGGCGTGTTTTATATCGCTGCTGATACAAAATCAGGTGTAGACGAGGGCTCGCAAGGTAAGATAACACATCCCGTACATTAATAATAACTACTCGCGTGCGAGCTCTTGAACTTTCTGAAACATGTCTTGCAGATCAGTCCGATACGCACGAGAAAAAATCGAAGACGATACAGGTTACCCAGATCAACGACCCACCTTGCACCGTCTGTAGTCGGCGAGGAACCAGTTGTGCCTCCACATCAGGCAGCAAAAGTATGCGATGCGACTACTGTTATCAGTCGCACAGAACATGCTCTTTGTACCCAAGTCGTAAACGGAAGGGTAAGTCCTCGTTCAGCCATCTAGATTATGATCCCAGGGAATGGGATGTTCAAGAATGATGATGTCTGTCGTTATAGCACCATCAACGCCGAGCGAATATGCGACAGCGGAGTCTGAGCCTACGGGCTCGCAGAGGAAGAAGGTCCGGTCCAAGTCTTGCGTGCGACCCTCCTCTGTGAGTCCCGAGCCGTCTCAGACCGGGCTGGAATACCCAGTGGCCGCTCAAGAAGAGGAAGGTCCCAGGGGGGATCCGCATGTAGAACCCGCCGCGAGTATGGTCGGACAATCGCGAAGGGGATCAGAAGAAGCGCATATGAGCGAGGTGGAGAACTTGAGACATGCTCGTGAGGAGTTCTTTCGAGAGTTGGAGGAGCTCAGGAGGGAACATCGCGAGCTGATTGGAGGGAGCCTCTCTCACAGCTATCGGAATTTGTACATCAAGGCAAAGGCATGGTCGGCTGAGGAGGACTTGTGTTTGCAGGTCGTGGCTGGGTCTTGCGGCTGACGATAGTCCGACGCAGAAGACCTGGATGTTGTTTTTCTTGATTTCGCAGGCAAAGGGGTGCTTGCTTGTTTTCTTGGATCCAGGCACTGAGGCAGGCCTTTCCTGGAGATGAGTCATGTGAAGAGGGGGTTGTAAACCGTATCATGTTCTTGATTATATCCTAGCCAGATTACAGGACCACCAGACCCAGGCTCCACAAAACTGCCGTCAGTCCGAGTCCACATTAAACCCACCAACATGATACCCACGGAAAACAATACAAAGCAACAGTCAAGGTCCATTGTCCATTGTCCGCACGCCCGCCTCCCACCAAGCGACACCGAGATCAAGCTGCGACAGCACCGTCGAATCCACTCTCAAACGGAGCTTCGTCCCCGTCAGGGTGCGCTTCACGCTCCCGACGACGTTTCTCCATAATGATGAAAGTGATGACAAGCATGTCGATATCGAGCGTAGTAGGTTCAATCTGAAGGAAATATCGCTTTTGAGTAGGGAAGTGATCCGCGCGGGAGGTTTGGTAGCTGAAACGAGCAACGTTGGCCTTAGATTCTCGCGCAGTAAGCTTGAAAATGTAGAAATGGGTGAGGACGAGTCAAGGTGGATAGTGGGGGCACCTACGATCTGAGCGACTCCTTTGATGTCCTTCCAGCAGTACTCCTTGTCGTCGCTTCCCAGGAAATATCGGGTACTGCGAAGAGAGACATGTCAGCCTCAATAAAAGTTTCCACCAGGATCTGGAGCTCACGTGCTGAATTTCCGTCCAAGCTTGTACAGAAACTCCCTGACCTCCATCTCAAGCATGGTCCCGTCAAACACGTCGCTCCTCACGATCGGGTGCGACCATCGTTTCCACTCGATCTCTGCAACCAATCTGTCCTCGGTTGGCGGTCTGCTCGGAGCAGGAGAGCGGAAGATCTGGCACACGGGGGTGCAGAATAGGTGTTTGCGACGCGTGGTGATGCGGTATTGGACGACGCCATCGTCAGACATGAGGACAGCCTTTGAAGGATCGTTCGGGACGAGGTGGAGGTTCATCGCGGCTGAGGCGGGAGTATGTGTAGAAGAAAGGGGGAGCGGAGGAAAAGTAGGCAAGATTATACGGGGATGGTTATAGAGGCTTAAAAGAGGAAGAGTAAAGCAAACGAGAGACGAATGGCCGTTTTTGAAGGAATGGGTAAATGTGGCTGCCTTTTGGGCAAACACCGTGGATCGCGAAAGATGAAGCCTCGGTCCACGCCTGGGCCTCCAGATGCTTCGTTTCCTCGTGGCCATTGCGATTCAGACTGCACAACTCCGTGGCCAGGCTATTGAAGAAAAGTATAGGCGCCCATGTCATTCGTCACAAGCGATAGAAAAACGACTGGGACAACGCGTGTTGGAAGCGCGATGACAACGTCGAGAACGCGTAAACAGGCTCTCGAGATATGAAAAACACACCGGACAACACAGGAAGCATTGCAAGCGTCGCCCCGACCACTCTTCGTTTCGTCGACACCTTCCACCCGCCACCATACTCCCTCCAAGACGTGTTCCAAATCACCCGTGCCCCCTCAGCAGCGTGCCAAGCGACGCATAGCGTGAGGCCTGTGTATAGAAACCAGCTTCGCCATGGCCAAGTGTGGAGTGACACCTTTACCAGCTCATAGTCCAACTCGGACGGTCCGACCTCGTATATTGGGGGGTTGGGGTCTGAGGGGTATATGCGGTGGGTCATAAAGTGTACTGGGAGGAAGAGCGCGTAGGCCGCATAGGCTGTGAGGCTGAGGAGGCTGGTGAAGCGTCGCCGAAGGGGAGACGGCGCAACTACACGTTTGGCAATTCCTGAGAGACTGTGGACTGCCAGAGGGACGAGTAGAAGGTACTTCTCGCCAAAGGATGTCTGGTAATATTCTCTACCCAGAAGCTCAAAGATTGGCATGTCAGTATCTCGCCCTCTTCGATGAAAATTTATATGAAAATTTGTACCATGACTTGCGAAGCCAGCGATGTCCCACCCAAATTCGCCATCACCGGTGCAGAAAGATGAATCAACAGAAATGTCGTGATGAACGGTGCTGATCCATGAGACAGTGTCGTCAAATATGGTGTGACTCTCTTTCGCAGAGTTGTCGTCCACGATGAAGGCAAAGTATTTTCGTTGGGTGATGCCATGGGTTGTGAAAGGGAAGGAAACCGATAGAGCGCCCGGACATGGGGCGGTCGCCAATGGACCTGATCTCGTTGCTAATCAACTATGTAGTATACAACATTTGGCACAGAAATTTCGGGGGAAGAGAAGTATGTTATAGAGGGTTCATGTACTCGTGGGTCTGGAAATCATTGCTGTCTTGAACGCATACTCATCGTCCTCATCGTCGGGACTGTCAAAGTTAGATGAGCGCACAGCCGCAAAGAAGGTAGTAATCTCGACACTCACACATCATCAAACCATTGATATCTTTCACCCTCGACTGCTCCATACCTTTCCTTAACAGCACTACCCTCAGGCTCGCCCACGCCAACAACAACACACCAAAGGCGATAGGTATCAGCCAGTAGAGCGGTGAGAGGTGCACGGAGCCACCAAACACGACGTGCAACGGGGGCGTGTAAACGATGAACATGCCCAAACATGCGCCGGCGAGGATACCAGCGAAGTTATAATAGTTTCCAATGATCGACTTGCCGAAGGGGTAAGAGAATTTGGCTTTCACCGCGAAAACCTGCGTGGGCATGAGTATCAGTGACATAGCAGACGGTTTTTTACAGAGGGAAACTCACGTTGAAGCACTGAATAATAAAGATGGAGAGGTAGACTAGAGGACAATTATGTTAGGTCGGTATGAACCGATGCGGAATGAAGGCACACAGACCAATGGACTGAGCCTGTCCAAGTGCATCCACTTGGTGCGATGCGTTCAAGCTCTCTCCTTTATAATTGATGAAATCCGAGCTCGACTTCGTGAAATATCCTGGCAAATGTCGGTCAGATCAAAGCAAGAGAAAGCGGGCCCTACTCTACGAACCTCCGTTGATCTGCGCTCTCCGCAGGTCGCTCGGCGAGAAGCCGTTCTTGAAGAAAACAACAAAGTACGCCACGAGACTATCAGAGAAGTGGTCAACGGCGTTTCATAACGAACGGAGGTGAATCACTCACGCGCCTACCATCTCGATGACTCCCGCCTCCAGATACGCATAGCTCAGTAGCTTGGAGTCCACAAGGGTCTCATTCTCACTCCGCTCAAGCGCATCTTCCCAGAATACACTTGTGAAGGGTGCTTTGACTTTGGAGGCCCATACCGAGAGCTTAGAAGGAGGAATGACTTGTTGGGTTTCGGTATCTCGTCGCAGGGTCTTCGTCCTACGGAGAGCGCGTTTCTTTAGCGAAAGAATGGAGCGGTTGTTGACTGGTGATCGATTTAGTACGATATGAAAGGTCGTCGTATGTTGGGAGTGAACATACCCGGTTTGCGAGGAGCCATGCGCATTAGTCCGTCCTTAGTTTCTGGCTTGTCCCAAGCGAACGAGAGCTGATGGGAAACAGTGAGAAATTTGGATTTGAACTTCAACAAGTGCAAGTAAGATACCCACAGCGACGAAGAGCTCAAACCCAAGATCTGCGAAGAGTGAGGTTAGCACGGTACCTCCAACGGTGGTGTCTGATAGGAAGACTCACCGATGACCAAGATCAGAATAGCAGAGAGAGGGAGCGGAATAGGCACAACGACATCTATCGTCCGATGTCAGCCGTCGTTACGACAGTGACAGACTCATAGACAGCTCACATAGTAGTTGAGGGATAACTTCCGGTGTACTGTGACTGATGGTGTACTGGATGGAACGCTTGAGGTTGACGAAGATCTGACGGCCTTCCGCGACACCCTCTGTAAAAACCGTTAACTTGAATGGCGAGTATAGAAGAAATTGGGATACAGTTACTCACTGACGGTGGAAGCAAAATTGTCATCTAACCAACAATTAGTCAGATCGCCAGCATTAGCTACACAGAATATTCGGCTTACCGAGAAGGATCATGTTCGCAGCCTCTTTCGACACGTCCGAACCCGAGATGTTCATGGCGATACCCAAGTCTGCCTTCTTCAGTGCCGGAGAGTCATTGACACCATCTCCAGTGACACCCACAATATGGCCCAAAGCCTGTGCACGCTTGACGATCTCCAATTTGTGCTGTGGGGACGTACGAGCAAACACAATTTCCTGCTTGGCAAAAACTAATGGGAGATGACATCAATATAGCGTCTGTGAGCAAGAGTCAGACCAGGAAACATACTCTGATCCCACTGCCAACCCTGGAGTTTATCGATATCGTCGCCGTGAACAACGACAGCGTCAACCTCGTCATCGTAAATCTCCTCAACGGGACGTCCTGTCTTGGCCGCAAGTGTATCTTTCGTCTCTCCGAGGATCAAATTGATCTTTCTCGCGATCGCTTCTGCCGTTTTGGGATGATCACCTGTTATGGACCCCGTATCAGCTTCTGGTGTCTATTTGGGAGAGGAGAAAGTGGAAGAGAACACTGACCAGTCACCATCATAACCTTGATACCTGCCAAACGGAGGGTACCAATGGCTTCACGAACACCATGCTTCGGAGGGTCTTCCAGAGAAGTCAGCGAGACAAAACAGTACCCATCGCTGGGGTATTCTCCGTCGTTCTTAGTGAACTTCGTCGTGTGGTTGTACTGCGATAGTGGGAGGAGGCGCTGTGCGTTTGCAATCACTCGGTGACCACGCGAAGCCATATACTGAAAAGAAATATCAGCAAATGTGTGTCTAGAAGGAATCTCCGGACACTGACGTTGTATGCTTCGTCGTATTTTGCCTTGAAGTCGTCAGTGATAGGAACAGCATTGCCATCCTTGAGGTACGTGGCGCATTTGGCCAAAACACGTTCAGGTGCGCCTTTGATATATGATGTCAGCCCTCCCTCTGCATGACTCTTCTCCAGCTAAAGGTGCAGATACTATGAGCATCGTTTTCGAACGGATTGCAACAAGGATTGCTCACGATCACCAAGGCCCACTTATTTGTGGAGTTGAACGGAATCTCGAACACCTTGGGGTGTTTCCTATGGTGCTCGTCGTAGTCGGACAAATACCGGCCAGCGAAGCGACTAAGTCCAGTTTCAGTGGCATCACCAAGAATCTGGCGTTGGTCAAACGGAACATCGGTCTTGTCAAACTTGATGCGGGAGTTGAGAGCTGCGATGTCAACCGTCTCGCGCATGCCTGGCGCGTCAATTGAGAACGGCGCGGTGTCCTCGTTATCGTTGTTGGACTGAAAGGAAAGGTCAATCAGTACGTGTGAGAACGCTCCAATCATTGACACGTACTTGGAAAGCTGAATACATCTTCTCTCCGCTCCATATATTCGTGACTGTCATCTGGTTCCTAGTAAGAGTTCCCGTCTTATCGGTGGCGAGAAGAGTTAAAGAACCCAGGGTTTCAACACCCTGAAGGTCCTTCACCAAGACGTTCTGAGCAGCCATGCGCTTGGCGGCAATCGATAAACTGGGAGAAGGCGAGATGTTAGGGGATGAATGGGTTATATATGACGAGAAAAAACTCACAGTAACGTGACGACGGAAGGGAGACCCTCCGGGACGAATGCGACAAGAATTGACACAGCGAAAGTCACAGTCTGCGCGGCCTTGCCCTTGTAGACCGTTGTGATACCCACAACGAAGAAGATAACCGCAAAGATGATGGCGATGGAGGACACAAACATAACGAAGCGACCACTGGAGCATTGACAATTTGTTAGAAGAGGGGCTGATCTTCTGAGATTAGGACATACATTTCGATCGAGAGGGGGCTGGCGTTTCCCGTTTCGCCTCCAGTCAATGATGCAATCTGACCTGTGAGGAAAACATGTTTAATCAAGTATGCAAAACTGTATGCAAATAAACGAACCGATCAAAGTGTGGTCTCCAGTTCTAACGACCACTGTATACATGCGCGGTCAGCACTGCTTCCATCACCACCAATGCAATACAGACTTACCGCCCCAGCCTTCCCCGTTGACAACCAAAGTCGAGTTGAAGAGCTACAGTGTATGGCATCATCAAAACACACCATGCGCCTATGAAAGGAAACGGCATACAAGGTTCTCAGCCTCGACGGGACGGACATCGGAGCCGTTGGGTTTGGCGCATCGTTCTTGCGGTTCCGATTCGCCAGTGAGACTGCTATTGTCAACCTTGAGATCCGTGGCAGCAAACAGAATGAGATCGGCGGGTGTCTTATCTCCAACGCGCTGCACATCATGGACCAGTTAAAACGTTTCACTCGATGACAAAAGTGTACAATCACGAACCACCAGGACGATGTCACCTTTGACAAGGTCTGCCGCGGGTATGGAAGATAGGGTGCCGTCACGCACAACACGACATGAGGGCGGGATCATGGCAAGGAATGACGCAAGGATGGCCTCGGATTTCTGGAGTTGGTAAAATTCGATGAACGCATTTAGGAAGGCGACGGCGATGAGAATGCCTCCAAGGTAGGTATTGGCAAAGTTGTTCTATAGTTCATGGTCAGACCCTTGCTCAGGAATATTAATGAATACACGTACTTTGAAGTCAATACCTAGTAGGATATATTCCAAGATTCCAGCGACGATCAAGAGAATGTTGAACATGGTCATGAGACAATCAAAATACTGCGTGGAAATAATCAGCCAAGATACCGTCACGGGAACAATAGTAGCTACATACCTTTCGGAATGCTGATTTCTTCTTGGGAGGAGTAAGGATATTCGGACCGTTACGAGCCAACCTAGCCTTCGCTTCCTCAGCGCTCAAACCATACGAGTTTCCAGGATCCTTAGTATCCATAGCGGCTTCAAGAGTAGTCCCCAATTCTGCGAACGAGAGCCGATGCTCTGAGATATCGACGTTATCGAAATCTGAATCAATCTTCTTGTCGCCTTTGGCCTTGTGGTCCTCGAGGTGCTCGTACCCCGCGGCGGCGAGCTCTTTATCTTCCTTGGTCATTTCGCGCTTCATCTCGACGCCCTTGGGACGAATATGGGCATGATGCGCCTTCTCCTCGAAGATCTCTGCATGTTCATCAGGGAAGGCAATCGCACGGGTGGCGTGGACTTCTTCGTCTGTGGCCTGAGCGGGCTGAGTGATTTTCGCGGTTGCACCGTCCATGGTGATGGGGGATGTGGGAGGCGAAGTTACGATGCAACAGGAGATAAGAGACCTTAAAAAGCCGTCGGTTTATCGGGTGGTTTGGCCCACTCCTTTACGGTAAGGACCTTCTTTTCGCAGAGTGAGACAGCGTCACCGCGAGAAGAAAAATCAACGGAGATCACAGCAATCTGGCCCTGCTGATGCCACATGCGATCCATGATTGGAGAAAGAGCGAAGGAAGGCGTATTCTGGCGGTCAGAGAAAACGAGCGAGCGAACAGCCAAAAGCCCTCACTGGTGCCACATTCCACCACCCTGGCTGATGCCCGTTTTGGGAATCCACGTGGTGAGCTATCCGGAGATCTCATGGAACCAAAGTCGAGTCTTCACCAAATATACATCTGTCCGCTTCTCGAAGGTGATGAACGCTGTATTACGCTGTCAGTTCACGGTATACCGTGGTGATAAGCAGTTGCTTGCAAATGCTCACCGTTTTGTTTTTCATCGACCCCGTCGCCAGCGCAGCCCGTGAGACTGCAACGTCACCGCGACTTTCTCCGAGAACGCGAACCCTCGGTGTTCAAGCCATTCGTCAGGGTTTTGTATCGTCGCGTGGCGGTTTTGTTGATGATCCAAGTCCGGGGCCGGAGTTCTCGGAAGAGGTGTCCCCCGAAGCACACGAAACAGCTGCAAGGTTTCATAAACGATCGAGTTCAAAAGAGAATTGGGAAGAGCATGCGAGTAAAGAACTCACATAGCAAAAACTGCGTTCAGCGAATGGCTAGAGCTCTGAGGTTTGTCGATGGCAGATCAGCGAGTATCAGCTAGACATCATCGTCGATTCATCGATGGTTGCTCGCGTAAAAAAATCAACTCCATTGTTTACTATTGCGCTACCTTGACATGCTCTTGTTTGGCGAACTGAAAAGGCGGAGAGAGAGAAGTCATGCAGACTGAGGGGCGGGGGAATCGGGGCGGTTCAGAGAGGCCGGTTTTCGGGCCGGGCGTAATCGGGCTTCTAGATCTTAGCTACACTCACTTGCACTCTGTAAGATTGTCGCGCGTGTAGATCACATAGATACACAGTGCCAAAGCATACAAATACAGTAGACCAACAGTGAGCGACCATGGGAGGTACAGGCCTCCGGGAGGGGGGATGAGACGTACAAATTGAAATCATCTTGAGCGAAGACCCCTCGCTTTGGTTGGCCTGACATTAACCCAGTGAGGTTGATAAGCTGGTGGCAGAGATTCAATATCTACTGGGTCGTCTGGGTCGATCGGGACCGCAGTCGGTAGAGGCGGGGGACGGAAGGGTGATATCATGAAGGGCGTGATTTGTGGGAAGCCAGGAGATCCGTTTGAATTTCGGAACGAGGGGAGGGCGTCTTGAGGCAAAGTGGTGGATCCTATGCGTCTAAAGAGCCGAGTAAGATTAGCAGTCCTGTATTGAATGATATAAAGGGATGGAAATAGCCCACTTTCTACGTCGCCAAACCCAGAACACCGCGCCAATCGCAATTAATAGGAGTACAACTCCGGAAACCTATACAAGCAGAATGAGACAGAGGTGTGACATGAGATAACGACATACAGTACCGACAATCAGTCCTGTTCTCAGCTTCGTTGACGATTGGTGTTGGTCGCCAGTGCCAGACGTCTGTGACGAAAGTGCAGACCCTCTGGTAAAAAGTTGATTAGTCTAGCGGAATAAGCTGGCGAATGCGCAACGCACCCATCCACAGTGACCAGACTGTAGAAGCCAAAATTAGGTGAGCCTGAGGGATTCCCGGGCGGTATTCCAGTCTGAATGAGCTGCACGTTGTAACTCTCATCCCGATCCAAACCGGCTTCCCAGTATATTATCTGGAAGAAATCCAGAAGGGACGAGTAGTCGTTGACTATAGTCGTTCGTGCTTTTGAAGGATCACTAAAGGGAGTGATGGTGACCGTCTTTGCGTCGCGATTGTTATTGCTGGAGCCATAGAGGAAAAAAGCAGATGTCTGATTGACAGTGAAGGACATAGCCTCCCCCAGGGTCGGAGTCAACATCTGGAGAGGGACTGGGACCAGAATACCGCTCGGCAGCAACTCTATGAGATATCCCTGTCAGCAAGCTGCAGAAACCTATTAGTATACAATCTTTCACGTACGTGACTTCGCGTCTTGAATTCCCCAATGATTATATTCGGGGTGATACGTGAAAAATGGGTTGGGCGTTGGATTATAAGAAACGGGGTCCGTATCTACGGCAAGAATCGTGTTGTTCTGTATCGAGGTACTATATGAATCATAGCGGGGTACTCGTCAGGATCAAGAATCCAGTATTAGCAAGATGAAGCAGATTTACTCACCCCGGATATCCCATTCCAACTGTCAATTCCGCATATTGGAAGGCCAATTGTCCAATCCCATGATTGGTCAAAGTGAGGGTATGATTCCCGTAGTTCAATCCCGTTCTGCTTCCCAAAACCCCGCCCTGCGGGATATTTACGGAAGATGATGAGGTCTGCTCCCCGTCGACGTCTAGGGTGTATGAGGCACCCGAAGCATGCCCGTATAGGTACACGGCAGTCCCTATCCAGCTGAACTGCATTGTGGCGCCATCGTGCGTTGTTTGGTGGACGTCGACCCCGATTCCCTGCAGGTTACCATAGCCGGTGTCTTTGGTTCCCAGGGAATAAGTGACGTTCCAACCGAGGGCAGCATCTCCAGCGCGAATAGGCAAGTATTGGATGGTTCCAGTCTGAGAGGATATGGTGACATTATAGGGAAGTGGGTCCATGCGCGAGTCGGGGATCTAGGCAAGGGGGAATCAGCATGCCAGTGGACAGAGAAAGAGCAGAAGTGCGAAGGCTGAAAGGCCTTGATATCAAGGCGGTCCTAAGTTAGGTTGCCCTGGGAATCGTGATGGTCGAATGCAAGACAATTGCAAAAAACATCTCCCGTCAGATGGATGGTAGCAAGGCTGATAGTGCGGAGGCACTGAATGAGAGGCTTTGTAACATCATGCGCTGAATAGCAGTTCGCTCGCTGAGTCCAAGCTACTTGTGAGTCAGGTCACAATGGCAGCGACGGTAATCCGAACAGTCTATACGATCCGGGTCCTTCAGATAACTTCAAATACTGAGTTGGACCTCGCACAGCTTGTGTTCTTTCTCTGGATTGACGCCTGTTCGAGTGTTTAAGCTTCTAAGCCTCAGGGTGCAACAAAGTTGGAGGAAGTAACGAACAGATCATCATGATATTATTAAAACTTGTCTGCCATGCTACAAGTAAATTTCGTTAGATCGATAGTGGTTTGGTCAAGGAAACACGCACTCACTACCCTATAACCTATATGCACCGTCGTGAGCAATTGGGGTCGACGAGTCTGCTGTCCCGACCATTCTGCCCATTATGGAGCCCCAGGCCCACTCAATGCGCAGGAGGCAATAGCGACAATCACACACATACGTGAAGGAGGCACCGCCGTGAGACTTGGCGAATTCAAGGTAGAGAGAGGTGACCAAAAGCCGGCTGGCGGGCTTGAATGATCAAGGTCAGAGGGTGACATGAAACGACTTTCTGTTTTCGAGATCGCTCTGAGTTTGAAAATTGTGGTCAGTAGAAAGCAGTCTCTCTCATCATCAAGAAACACTTTCTACGTCGACAAACTTGAGGTCTGTGCACTGTGCAAAGGTTCAGGATGGTTGAATGTAAGGGCGAAACTTGAAGTAACCTCTGAATCGCTGTTTCTGCACTGCATGATAAGTTACTATTTCAGCATTTACCGCACGGCCTTTGAGCACATACACTCGAATCGTGTCCATCGTCCATCGCAAAATGTGAGAATAAAGCTCAAGACTTATATGAAAAGGTATGGAAGTGTTCTTGTTCATGGTCAGTGGTCACCAAGCGTCCCAAGCGTCGGAATGAGCGCTCGACCATCGCATTACGTAAGGATACGCGTCCGCACTTGCGCGTCGCTGTCTTGTGTGTCTTTCCACCTTTCTCCACCACCTCCCGCCCTCTCTTCGTCGTTCGCATTACGATCAACACTAATGGATCACTTTCCTACAAGCTGGGGTCGGCCGGTATGTCATCTCGCAGATATGTTGCAAACACGGGATTTACTTGGAATAAAACTCTAGAGGAACGAAGCGATTGATGCATTCAACACATATCCCCTACATCAACGACCCGGACACGCACCCAAGACGGATACGTTTACAGATGGAGTACAGCGAACTCAGTACGTTCTCTCTATGACTAGCTAACTCGGACTGACTCTGGTCTGCGGTTTAGACAACCCATTGTAACCGGCACGAGTATCCTTGCATTCCATTACAAGGACGGCATCATCATGGCCGCGGATACACTCGGTTCGTTCAACCTATTCATGGTGTATTCTCGGCAGAGATTTGACAGGGACTCTTCGTACAGCATCATACGGGTCCCTCGCTCGTTTCAAGACCATCCAACGACTTCATCCAGTGGGCGCACGCACGGTGGTCGGCGCTTCCGGGGATATGTCCGACTTCCAGTACCTCCAGAACCAATTGGATCAACTTACCATTGACGAGTTCACGGAGAACGATGGTCATGATCTCGGCCCTGCGGAGATTCATGAGTACTTGTCGCGGGTTATGTACGGGAGGAGGTCAAAGATGAATCCATTGTGGAATGCGATCTTGGTGGGTGGCAAGAAGGACAACGGGGAGAGGTACGTCTGCTGAGCTATTCTCATGGTACCGCGACCGAACGTACCGTCCGCACAGATTCCTCGCATACGTCGATCTGCTGGGTACAACTTACTCTGCTGCGACTATTGCCACTGGATACGGCGCCCATATTGCCATTCCTCTCCTCCGGAGCGCCGTTGAAGGTCGGGAGAATGAGATCACCGAGGAGCAGGCTCGTGAGATCATGACAACATGCATGCGAGTTCTGTTCTACCGGGATGCTAGAAGTTTGGATAAGGTGCGTTTGCCTCAATTTCACCAGAATGTAATGCCAATTAATACCAATTTTCAGTTCCAAATCGCCACCGTTACAGACGCGGGCGTGAATATCTCTGAACCCATCAAACTGGAAACCTCTTGGAACTTTGCGGAAAACATTAGAGGCTATGGCGCCCAGACCCAATGAGCTGTATGACGGGGACAGTGTGACTTTGTAATCTGTACATCAATTCCATCACCGATATTCTCGAAATATGAAGTACCGCAAGACTCTCTTACCCCGAGGTTCCACGAGATACGTGTCGCAATGTGCCTTATGCTCTGATCTAGTTCTGCAGGTCATACTCAAGCAATTAATGATTTCCCTATCACGTGGAAGGTTTGTTCTTTACCATAAATGCTGTGTTACGATACTGATCTTGGTTGACAGGGCAATTGACCCACCCCAAAAGGGAATTTTCTAGCAGCTGTAGCAAAATAAGTACAAACTTGATATTTTTTGATATCTTCAATCAGTGTCCTGATTTTAGCTTTACTCTCTCTTCACCTCGTTCTCTTCCAACAGTATTAGTGAGAATGGCCGAGAGGTGAGTGAAGATTCGACCACAACACTCGGAGATATCGATATCGACCCCTCTGACAGCTCTCAGGCTCACGGCATCGACGGGCCGGCAGAAGCATCGCGATGGAGAGAGGCACGGCAGAAGTTGAAGGCTGCAAGTGCATCATCCACGGCGCTGAGAGGAACGCGGACAGTCGCGGAAGCAACAGCTGCGCTCGAACTATTGAAGGCGGAGCACGATTACTACATGGAGGCTGCGGCCAACGTCCGGAGTCGCATGAATGATCTAAACCCGATCGCCATCATCCCCGACGAGATCCTCGTTGAGATTTTCTCCATCCATGCTCGCGAGACGAGGAACCTGCGATATCCAGCTCCGCGCCGCGATGCCTGGTTGGATCTGGTTTCCGTCTGCCGCTACTGGAGACAGGTTGCGTTGAACACGCCTCTCTTGTGGTCTGTGATCAGCGTTCGTCCGGGACCGCAGAAGCACGAACGTCTCAAGGCCTTCATTGAACGATCCCAGAAGGTGCCGTTACATATAGACACCGACGAGTATAGTATCGACAAGAAGTCTATCCTCCTCATTCTTCCAGAGTTCGCCCGTGCAGAACGCCTGCATCTCTGCACGCCATTGGATATCTATTCAAAGATAAACAGTGCCTTCCCTTCCTCTTGCCCCTTGCTCAAGTACCTCCACATCTCCGGCAGGGGAAAGAGCAGCAAGATCCCATTCTTCTTCGATACATGCGCGGTGCCGGCTTTAGAGCATCTCTCCGTTGCGGATGATTATCTTCCTCAGTGGGACAAACTTCCTGTTCAACTGAAGTCCCTCACCGTCAAGGCGCATATCTCTCCAGAATCGTTATCCATCCATGACCTGGCCGCTGCAATTGGCCGTCTGCAGTCGCTCGAGGTCCTCTCCCTGACTGGCATTCTTCCGCGGCACCCGACCTCCCGTGTCGACTTGCCAATCGCGCTCCCCCGCCTTAAAGTATTGAACATCAGCGGGTCGCTATTACACAGCTCTGCGCTTCTCCTGGAACACTTCACCCTCCCCATCTCCACTCGCATCTCCATATCCCCGGACGTGCCTTTCGACTATAACGAACTTGGAGAACCGTTCCTCAGTCGGTTATCCAGGGCTGTCCCCGGTCTTTCTCGGACGTTACGAACGAGCCTCAATGGAGAGGATCACCCGGGTGTCGAGAAGGTGGTGATCGACAAGGACGCAGTCAGGTTCTTCGACTGCCTGACCAATACACCAAAGCTGGCCATCAATATCCACTATAACTCCCGCCTCTCGGGGAACTACGCGTTACTTGACAGGACTGTCAGCGACTTGCCATTGCAAGACATCAAGGAGCTGCATATCTTCAGAACGCACTCTCTTGCGGGCTCCGAACCCATCTGGACCAAGCTTCTTGACCGGATGCTGAGTCTTACATCACTCCGCATCATTAATGTGTTCCATTGCAGCCGCTGCGGATACGGACTCTCCCATAACGACGTCGCCTGGCTTATTTCTCCAAAAGCTTCGCCATCTCGCGACGGCATCGTGCTCCCGAAGCTCGAACGGGTAGTGCTTTCGAAGGTGAAGTTTAGGGATGCAGGTCCCGAAGATGACAATAGCTTTGTAGACCTTGTCCGCGAGGCGTTGCGGGGTAGGGAAGAGAAGGGATGCGGGGTCCGCGAGCTGGAGTTTTCGTCTTGCTCAAATATGGGGGAGAGGGACGTGGAGTATCTGAAAGGCGTTACTGCGGTGAAATGGGATGGTCGGGTTAGGAAAGCGGGCAAAGAATGCAGGGATTGCGCATTGAGCACGCAACCTGTGAGTATTCACGACTCGGACGAAGAACTTGAACAGGCCTAGGAATATTTGTGCAGGTGACTCGAATGGCTCGTGCAGCTTTGGTAGCATTCCACTCATTTCCTGCGTATATACCTGTATTTATGCATACAACTGCAAGTTTGGCGTTGAATCTGTAAGTCGATACGCGGCAAACAACTGGCAAACACAGCGAAGCCGGCGCTACTGCTACGTAGATGATGAGTCGAGTTGACTCGAGCATCCTACTTCATACCATTACTGTAACCATTCTCTTCCTCCAAAAACTCGCCCATCATGAAAATGGTTCCTCATCTAATGACCCTCGCGGACCTCTCTCCGCGTAGCATTGACCGAGTTGTCCGGCACGCACATGCACTGAAGCGCATATCCCTTCCATGGCTGGCCCCGCAAGACCGACTTACCAAAAGTCACTCGCGGCTCAGGATGCCTTCCCAGTCGCTCTTCAACAAGTCCATTGCGCTCATGTTCTCGAAAAGGAGCACTCGGACACGCGTCAGCGCGGAGACAGCGGCGGTCTTGCTCGGTGGGAAGGCCCTGTTTCTCGGGAGTGAGGATATTCAGCTGGGAGTGAACGAGAGCGTGAGGGATTCGGCGAGGGTTATTGGAGGGATGTGCCAGGGTATTTTTGCACGAGTGGGGGAGCATTCAGAGATTGAGGTTCGTCGTGTGTTAGACGTGTCTTATGGGTTTCATTGCATTTCCTGACATCTCATCCGCAGGAATTAGCAAAGTATTCTCCCGTGCCAGTCTTGAACGCTCTTTCCTCTTTGTGGCATCCGACACAGATCCTTGCGGACCTGTTGACTATCTATGAGCACTCACACCTTTGGCCAGCGTCCGGTGTGGACTACTCCAAGGGCGAGTTCCACCCTCCTCGGCCCCTTACCATTGCCTATGTGGGCGACTCCGCAAATGTCCTTCACGACATGTTGGTAACGTATCCGCGTCTCGGACACAAGTTGCGCGTCGCATCACCGGACCACCCCAAATATCGTGCTCCCGAACCCGTCTGGAATCGAGTGAAGGAACTGCAATGTGACAAGAAGATCTGGTGGGGGACAGACCCGAAGGAGGCGGTTCATGGAGCGGATATCGTGGTCACGGATACATGGTCAGTGCACTCACTCGTTGTTCGTTTGGTTCAAACGTGTTCAAACATTTGAGCAGGATATCCATGGGCCAAGAAGCGGAGAAGGAGCAGCGTCTTAAGGACTTCCAGGGATATCAGGTCACCGAAGCACTGTGTCGTGAGGGTGGTGCTAATCCTGACTGGAAATTCCTGCACTGTCTACCTCGAAAGTCACACGAAGTCGACGATGAGGTATGCTACGTTGTGACATGCATTCTGTCTTCACTCACAAGTATTTTGCCGTGAAAACAGGTATTCTACGGTCCCCGCTCGTTAGTGTTCCCGGAAGCTGATAACAGGAAATGGACTATTATGGCGGCCTTTGAGTATGCGCTTTCGGATTGCTTTACACCTAGCAGTTCACTGACTACTTCGTTTCCGCTAGCTCGCTGTTCGGAAAATGGGATATCGGGACCACATATCAAACACCCTTGCCTAAGTAAAACACCATCGCGTCACTGTCGCTACAAAACTACCACTTGCAATGCCACTCAGGCATGTGCACAAATACTCCGCACGAGGGTATGTCGGTGGTATATATTTCTTCACTCTCGGATCGGAATCAATGAAGTCGTCATCATCATCAACGTGTCACGACAGCACCAACGAGGTAGCGGGATCAAGGTCGTGTCATAAACGGCGTGAAGTGTGCAATTATGCAAGGGCTACAGTGGCTCGGTGGTTATGATTGAGTCCGGGCAGAGATGAATGAGTAGATGGTACGAATGAATAGCAATGAAAGCCAAAGAATGGGTCGTAAGACTCGTAACTGTGTCCTGCTGGAAAATGCCAATATCAAGTGAATAAACAAGTGAAAATACAAATAAGTCCATCTCTCCCCTCAGTTGGGTGTATAGGTTGGGGGAATATCGTCCGGTGGTGGCTCGAGCTGAACAATGTGCGTCCCAGACCCAGATGCCCTCGAAGACGCGTGGAATCGGATGCCGGAATCCTCATGGTTCATCGGGGGCCGTTGTGTTGCTACCCCTTGGCCTGCCGCCGCCGCTTTGCTTGATGACGATAGCCTTGAACCGTCGCTCCCGCCAATGGTCGGCTGAACTGGACGGTAAGACGCAGTGGGTCGGTACGGCGAGACGGTGTAGCTGTACGTAGGTTCTGAGCGCGGAGGAAGTTCGGAGGAGGCAGGAGGGGATTTTGGCGTGGAGGAGGATACCCATGAGGCTTGGGAGTATTCTGAGCGGGATACTGTCGATGGAACCACGCTAGGTGCAGGATTGCTCGTAGGAGGGTACAACATCATTCCGGATTCTGACTGCCGATGATACGCTTGGTCCGAATACGTTTTGGCGTCGTAAAGGGGAGCACCTGGATGATTGCAGAGTTCGGAGGAACAGGAAAACATAATTTAGGGAGAATGCACATCTTGGATGGAAGGATTGTACTCACCCGGATGTTCGTCATCAAGCATTTCCGCGGGATCTGCAGGATGATAGAAGTATGGTTTCCCACCAGGGCGTCGTTTCCGTAGCCAGAAGAAGAGCAATATCCCAGCAATTGCCAGTAACACCACACCAGTCACAACACCACCCACTATCGCTCCGACAGGGACATTTTTTGGCTTCGGAGCAGAAGTAACCGTCACAGTAACCTGTGGAGATGAGGTTTTGGTGTACGTTACATCGGTTTGGGAAGATGTCGGTTGCGTGCTTATGGGAATGAACAGGATGGAATCGAACAGGAATGGAGTATCGATGTCTGCTTGAACGACTTGAACGGTGATATTGTGCTCCTTATCGGCTGAGAGCTTCCCAGTCTCCCAGAGACCCGTATTGGAGATATCGCTTTGAGCATCAGGTCCAAACAAGACTGTCGGCGTCGATCCGTCAATAGAGCACGCTATAGCCCATGGTTTTCTACCGAGCAGCGGGTAGACTGATCCAGCGACCCATGCCTCAGTACCTAGATGGTTATCGACGACGTAGTTGAGCAAGCATGATACGGCAGATGCAAAGACATGTAAACGTACTTACCGTTGAATAGAAACCAGAGGCTGGATCCAGGCACCGCCGACCCCATGTGTTTTCGTCCCCCATAGGTGGCCCAACCTCCTCCTCCAGAGAACTTGATGTCTGGGCTCTGCCAGGTAACAGTTGCGACGGTGGTCATAAGCAAGGAATCGTGGTAGAGGAATGTGGGCGATGACAGATGGGGAAGAGGGGAAGAGGAGGAGGTTTACGCGAGGTGGACGCGTTGTTCACGGAACTGGTTTTGTTCAGGCAATAACGCCCAAAACATAATGCAAGAAATCCGAGTGTGAATTTAGCCAAGATTTTTAGGCTCATTTTATCCTCAGCCTAGGTCCTAGGAGCCTAGGACAGTCTGGTAGAGGTTGATCGGTTGATGCAAGTTGAGCATCGTTCGTTAGTTGTACGCTTGTGTTGGATCATGGACCTCCTGGTGTCTATATACAGGAAGGAGGAGAGCTTGCAGGTCAGTGAAAAGCGAGGCAGTGGTCGACAGAGTCGTGACTTGGGCCTGGTGATGGACCACTGATGGTTGAGCGTTGATCTCATGGTAGCGCCTGCACCGCCGTCATTCCGCCCGGAAAAGCATCGTGCCCGTGCTGTGACTGCTGTTCCGAATTTGTTCACGACTGGTTTACAACGATTGACAATACTGTACTTAAAGCCGACCATACGTGGGGGCGACAACATTACTGCAAGAACTGAAAGTAATTGTCACCGTACAGGATCACGGTACACGACAGTTTCTGTGCATAAATGTCTCTGTCCTGCACTTAGCATGTAGCCTAGCATGTGACAAAGTAGATTACAGGGACCCGACGTTTCTATTTAGGGACCAGGACCGGAATATACCCTCTCTCTCTCTGAAGCTGAACTTGCAAGCGTATCCGTCTGAAGGGGGGGGAGGTAAGGGGTGGAGGCAGCCGAAATACTGCAGTAAAAGAGTAATACATGATGAACCTGGTCAGAATGGATTCGAACTTGGGTGCAAGAACTCTGGCACCCACCGCAAATGATCGTTGGTCAATCCGGTGTGTAGGTTGGAGGCACTTCTGCAGGGATATGTATCCCTTCTCTGGAACCATGGCCACCTAGTCGCACTCCCGAGTCCTGATGGTATACGGGCTCATCTTCCGTGACCGTAAATAAGGCGGATTCAGCGGCTTTTCCGAGTGGCGGGTCAAGTCCGGGAGGGAAACGGGTCGCAGGTGGGGAGGAGTCGGAGTCACGGTTGGAGTTACTTCGATCCAACGAGGTTGAATATGTCACGCTTGGTTGATATGGGGTGATAGTAAAATCATGGGAGTCTCTGGATGAGCCGTGCGAGCAGGAGGATTCGGACGCCGGTGGGTGAGAATTCGACTCAGAGTGGTTTGGAGGTCTGGAAGGAGGTGTCTCTTTGGCGTCGGTCAAGGTCACTCCTGAAAATGGTGTTGTTGAACTGGGGTTGGATTTCACGAATAAGGGATCTCAAACGTACCTGTCGTACCCTCCTCCTGCAGCATCTCCGCGGCGTCGGCGTCGCCATAGTAGAAAGGCTTCGCGGGATGCATTCGTTTGCGGTAGAACCAGAATGCAAGTAAACCAGCTACGAGCAATGCCACGACCCCTCCAACGACAATTCCTACTATCGCTCCTGTTGACACTGAAGAGTGTGATGGTCCCGGAACAGACGAAACCGTAACGGTAACCTGGGGCGGTGTTGTCTGGTTGTATGTCACGCCTGGACGAGGCGTTTCGGCTTCTGGGGCGTAGAGGATTTGGTCCAGCAAAAACGGCGTATCCTTGGAGGCGGTGGTGACTCTCATAACCAAGGTATGTTCGCCTAATGTCACTGCGTCCTGTGACTCCCAGAGACCAACGTTTGACTGAACGGTGTAGGAATCGTGCCCGATGAGAGACAAGGGGTCCCGTCCATCCAGTGAAAACGTTACTGACCACGGCCGCTTGCTCACAAGAGGGTAGAAAGTTCCGGTGACCCAAACTTTCGTACCTTTATATTACTGATCAGTTGGAAGAGTCAGCCATGGAGATAGTCGACGCCTCACCATTGTAAGTAAATGTAAGACCTGCACCACTTCTTATAGCAGCTTGATGTGTACCATTATTAACCCATTCACCCGAGTAGTTTATCTCTGTACTCTGTTCATTGACGATGGCAATCGTCGTGTTGGACGAAGTCATCCTTGTACGGATGGTCTGGCGAGAGGGTCAAGGGGACGAAGGGATGATAATGCGCGAAGTAGTAAAAATGCATGGCAACCATGGGCTATATCATATCGGCGGACTCATCGACGTGATTATGACAGAGTTGTAGATGTGCGACTCGGCAGGACATTGTGTTGGGAAGAAGTTGCTGCACATTTTCAGAGGATGAGATTGCGTCGCACTGAGGTTAGACAATTCTTTGGCACTTACAAGTCTTTATGCAGGCACAACGACAGAAACTACCCAAGTCATTCGGTCATTTTAACCACCACCGTCGTCTTCTCCTGGTTTTCTCCCAAGAGGTGGTCCCATGTAGCGCTAGTGGGGTAGATCCCCATGAAGCACAGCTATATGAAATTATACCGTGAGGAGTCGCTGTTAATCCACTAATTATCACGAGGAGCTGGAGGACCCTCCGAGGTTCTTGACAGGGCTGTGACGATCACGGAAGTTATCAGTCAGTTATCCTGGCGTTCAGTTCCGGATCCAAACATTGCCAAATAACGCGCTATCAGTGACATGCAGTACTCAGAGTCACTGGCAAGCGGTGATGACTTTGACACCACCGTTTCTACCTCCCGAGCTCAAAGCCTCCATCGCTGCTGACTGTTTCGACCATGACAAAGCTATCCTGGGTTCCCTCTCCCAAGTCTCAAGGGAATGGCGATTCCCTGCACAGGCGTTCCTACTCAGGAAGATCTGCATTCCCATAATCAAAATACAAACCCTCCAAGAGGCATTGCTTCTCCCCTGCTCGTCTCTTTCAGTATACATCACCGAGATTGGTGTGTACGGGGATCGTGATTTTTCTGAGAACAACCAAGTTTCTACATCACAACTCGTCGCACTCGCGACCATTCTTCCAAACCTCCGCTGTCTCGCATTGTACGGCGAAGTTCGAATCATTGTCGACAAAGATGTCTACAAATCCAGATCCCCGCTCACTCTAGCACTCACCGGGATTTTGACGGACATTCAATCACTCACAGTACTTCTCTCTCACTTCTCCGGTGGCTCTCAGCTCATGCTGGACGGAGTCATGCTCTCTAATCCGGCCAGCAACATGGCCGACATCCCCTCTCCACCCCTCGAGCCTGAGGACTTCTTAGCCCTGAAGAGGGTGTACTTTGGGATGCTCCTCAAACACATGTCATGTACGGTATCCCTGTCATGCCTATACGACCAGTTACTCGGCCTGTTTCCACACACACTGAGCTCGTTCGGAATGGCCATCGATTTGTCATATGAACGTGGTGTAGTCCGGATGAATGATTTCCTAAGGACGAAGGCACGGCATCTGAAGGATCTACAACTCGATTTCGCCACTCCAATAACGATATTTGGGGAAGATCTGTGGGGCACGTGTTTGTCCTCGTTCCTCGTTGTGCGAGCACTGACACACATAGGATTGTAGATTTTATTGACGACGGGATGGACACAATGGACCATGGATTCGGAAGAATTCCCACCTCTTGGCGAGCTGTGTCTCTTTCAGAATCTTGTCCGGCACTTCAAGTGCTTACCATCGCCATCACTGTGAAGAAAGAGTTTCAGCATGCTTGCTCATCTGCCATCCTTTATTGGCGGTTTGCCCTCCAGATGGTCGCATCTTCGCCGAGGACGATCAAAAGTATTCGGATCGGGCTTTACGTCGACAAGGTCAGCGGTGCAGACCCGGAATTTGAGGACATGAGCTATAAAGACTGTACGATGAATGGTGTGGACTGGAGAAAGTGGGACGAGGTGCTGGGCGGGTTCGAGCATCTGGAAGAGTTAGTATTCTTCAGGATGGAGCACCGCAGGCGAGATCAGAGGCACTATGAGCCTATGATATCTCACAACCCGGTTCCGGAGGGATTCATACAAGAAATGAGGGCCATCGTTGGGGAGGGATCGTCCATTTCCCTTTGGCAATTGGTTCGCTTCGCTTGATTTGGTGCGTTTTCAGATATTCTAAGTTTAATCAATGCTGACTGTGTGCGCAATACAGCGACGCAATCTCGGCGGTATGTCATATTTATCACCTCCGTGTGCATTGGGTGTAGCTTTACCAAGTACTTATACTCCATAGTACCAGACTCATCGGCCCCAAGTTGGTCGACAGCGGAGAACCAGTCCGCAGGGAATCTCCGCAGTGACCTCACCACACACAGATCATCTATACTTGGACCCGGATATGCTTTCGCAGCGTTAGACTTCATTACGGTCATGACCTTGCTCCACCAGTTCAAACCTCCGCTTCCTTGCGTTGTTTGCGTCCTTTCAAAACATCCCGTTCTACAATATACTCAGCGTAAAACGCCGCTCAAGACTGTTACTGTGGGCGGGTTACATTTTCGAGTGTACTGGTGCCTTTAACTATATAAGTGTGGACTTCATGCTTCAAGTACATCGAAGTTGAAGGAGCACCGTGACGATAACTTGAAGCAACCGTCGCGGGGTTCGGGATATTGCCTTTTATGGATGATTATGCTCCAAATCGGGCCACATCATACGCGTGGGAATATAGGGGCAATTATGACAATAGCTCACGCGCACGTGGCGTCTATACAGCTTGCCTCCGCTCACGACCGACACGCTCGCGACTCTCAACAACGCACTCGCCACTAACGTAACCACGCAATTTTACTGCGTGGCCTTATAGCGGGGTATTATATATCTAGGAGGACGTGCACACGGACCGAGGGTCCCCACGGATCTCTCTCAGCGACCATGTCGTTGGTCGTATCACATTACTTGGCCCCGCCTGCCATTCGTTCGTCTCTGGTCAAGAACCCCTCGGACGCTATTCCGCCAACCGAGGAACTCGAGGCCCTGCAGTCTGAGCTCAGAGCGCTGAAGGAGACCGCACTCGAGAGGTCCAGGAAGGCGGATGACGACCTTCGAATGATTGAAGAGTCCATGCGAAGGCTGAAGGAGAAGGAGAAGGGCAAGGCGCGCGCGCTGGACAAGATAAAGAAGGAGAGAGCATGTGCGTGGTCAATCCTTATTTTTGTGGCCGCTGTGGAACTAATTTGACCGCTATTTCAACCGCATACATCTTTACACCGTCAACTTGATCCCTCATGCATTGACTCGTCTCTCCGGTTCCATCGGTGCATCATTCGGCTCTTTTGAAACGAATCCAACGACCCGCCGCATTCTTGGGATGATGGCGCTGTGTTGCCACTGGTGGCGGCCACCCTTTGTTGCTGCTCCGGAATCCATCTGGATAATTTAGTCACGCCTGTTCTCAACGGAGACGATAAGCGGCAGGCTGTGCACGTCAACCCACCGCAGAAGAACCGCAGCATGGTCATACCGTCTGGCTCTGTGGCCTCTGCTGCGTCCACACCGCCGCATGACCCACGTCGACTGTACGTCGCCGCACCATTATACATGTTCACTCTCTTATCCGAATAAACCCACAGCGCGGAGGATCTAAAGAGGAAGAAAAAGAAGCGGAAACGAGATGATGCCAGCGACGCCGAATCGGGTACGTTTTGTTGGTCTGACTATGGTCGTATATTCTCTTATTTACAATCTTCCCGAAGAGCCGCTCAAGGCGCGAAAAACATCACCTCTTCCACAGCATACACATCCACATCCGCAGCCTGCTCCACCTAAAACTGTCAAGCCGACCGCTTTTTCACATCCACCACCCAAAGTGAGTTTGCTCGATGCATGGTAAATCACCCGCGTATTGTCCCGTTCTGACAGCATGATAGGCTGGACTTCCTGATTTTTCAGTACCCCCGCCTGCATCGTTACTCCCGTCACGGCCCCCTGTACAACCTGCCCCCATTGCTGGGCCTAGTAAACCAACTGAGGTTACTGAGGATTTCAGCAAGAGCAAACAACCGAATCAGGTCCTTGTGACCACATTTTACACCAGTATCGAACCCTACTTGCGCCCGATCAAGGAGGAAGATATTGGATTTTTGGAACATACCGGCGACGATGTGGAACCTCTCATCATGCCTCAGCTTGGCAGACACTACACCGATGTTTGGGAAGAAGAGGACATCGCTGTGTACGGCTCCCCTCTTCCGGGGATGCCAACACGTGCCAGCAGTGGTATTCCTGCGGCTTCCACACGAACGCCACTGCCAAAGTGGGAACCATCCACTCTCACAGAGAACGACTGTATGACGGAGGAGCATGGGCACGGTCCGCTGAATGAGCGGTTGATCAGTGCGATGATACCCATGGCGAATGCGGAGTGGAAAGGCGTGAAGGCGGCTGAGGAGGCGATGGAAGGCAGACCTGGCACGAACGGGGCCGCTGCGCAGGCTGCGCGAGATAAGCTGAATGTCGCGGATTTGGAGGATAGGGTGAAGAACGTGATGCGGTTTCATGGGTTGCTCGATGAAGTGGTGAGTCGTCATGTGAACGTGTATCAATCCTGTGTTGGGGCACACGCTGATGGTTAGCGCTCGAATGAAGCCCGATTTTTCGGAGGCTGTGGATGATCCCATCGCGACTGCACTACGACACGCACAGCGTGAGCTTCGGACGGTTCTCGCAACCAACAAAGTTAGACGAGAACGGCTAGCCGCCATTGCTCGGGATCGGCTTGTGTATCAGGAGTATCTCGACGGGCGAGATGCGTTGGACAGACAGATTTCAGCGCTTTATACGAAGCTGCAGAAGAAGGACGGGCCGAAGGCGAACAAGAAGAAGAAGAAACCGCCGACGTCGGACGCGAATGGAATGACCAACGGCTTGACCGCTAATGGGATTCCTCCACCGTGTCCTGCAGCATTGGGCCTGGGACCAGATGAGGAGAACAAACTTGTTGTGCCGGATCAGCTGAATGATCTCGTGGAGGCAAGGAGGCAGTGGGGAGAGATAGGGGAGCAGCTTTTGAAGCTGAAAGAGGAGCCGAATCCAGGACGGCTACTGGGGATTCCGAAGCGGAGTGTTTTTGAGGGGATCGAGGAGGATGTTCAGAGGGAGCTGGAGAGATTGGGCCCCCCTTCAAAGAAGGAGTCTTCGCTGACAGCATCTGGAAAACGAAGTTCGAAAGATGCGTGGTCATCGAAAGGGAAGGCAAGGGCGAAGAATGAGATGGAATTTGGGTAAGTTTACACTTCGGTTGGTGTGGTTTCATCACAACTTTTATTACTATTTGGTATTTTACTCATTGTATCAGGATCACGTCTCATGCATGTCGTCGTAATGCATATTGCTTTTGGGCAGCGAGCTATGTTTCAGTGGGTCCAGGTTCCGAGATGTCCTCGCTACTCTGCCATATTAGAGGTCCAGGTCTTATTGCTTACTTGTCTTCTACGCGTCCTGCAAACTCTGATGCATTACCGTATCATCGCTACGGCACAAAACAACCAAAACAACCCCTTCATGACGCATCCATCTCATCATCCTGTTTGCTCCCATTATCATTAGCGTCCGCCTGCGAAGTTGACGGTCCATCCTCCATATCAACCGATATTGACTCCTCGTCCTCCGGCATTGGCGTTCCCTTTTCCCTCTCCTTGTCAAGAGCCTTAGCACCTCTCCCGCGACCTCTTCCACCACCTCTGCCCCTCCCACGTCCTCTAGCCCTCGTAGGAGTGACAGACGCCGAGTCGTCCGAATCGTCATCCACGACCTCTTTTGACAAGCTACTTGAAGCCCCTCTTCCTCGTCCCCTCCCCCTCCCTCTCCGGCCACCTCTCGCTCTCCTTCCGCTTGTGGCGCCACGTGCTCGCCCAGAAGAAGACGACGGAGCGTGGCCGACATCGTCTTGGTCTACGTCCCCCTCGCCGTCATAAAACTCGTTCCGAGCAATCGACCTATCCTCCCTCCTCTCTCCCGCCCTCGACGTTCCCCGATCTTCATCCTTCTGCTCTCTCGACCGTTCCTCACTCTCCAACCAACCCGCTAAATCCGGTGGGATCTCCTGCATCTGTACGCTCGGTGCGCCTTGCAGATACCGCAGCTTGTTACGGATGCTGATGGAGATGCGTTGCAGACTTGCGGCGGTATTGAGGTTGTCCACTTTCCCTGTAATGGGAGGATGGAGTTTCCATTGAGAATCCCGGAAGAACGGGTCGTAGATCGTAGCAGGGAGTTCGTCCGGTACAGCTGCGCCTACAAGTACGGCTGTTTCGTACGTCCAACATCGACTGACATTCTTGATGGTGTACCCGCCACCGCCGAGTACGAGAAGAGGTACACCGTATTTCCGCGTGAAGTTGACGCATTCTCCGTGCGCTGCAATCGATAGGTTGAACGCGCCCAGTCGGTCACAGCCTAGAGAGTCTGCGCCGCATTGCAGGACAATGGCTGACGGTCGGAACGCTGTGACCGCGTCGTCAATGACAGTCTTGAAGAGCGTGAGGTACATGTCGTCATCTATCCCATCCTGAAGTGGTACGTTCAGGCAGAAATGTTTGCCCAGACCCGTCCCGTTATCGTCCAGCTTGCCTGTACCGGGGAAGAAGTCACCAGTATACTTGTGAAACGAGACCGTCATGACGCGGTTGGAATGGTAGAATGCATGTTCGACGCCATCTCCGTGGTGGATGTCGATGTCGATGTACAGAACCCGCGGGTAGCAGCGCAGCATCTCCAGAATGGCCAGCACAATGTCGTTGATGTAGCAAAACCCGCTAGCCTCTGCTTTCTTGGCATGATGTAGGCCGCCAGACCAGTTGATAGCTATGTCGGTTGTACCGGCGCAGAGTTTCCTCGCCGCAGCTAGAGAGCCCCCTGAGTACATACGGCAGAAGTCGTACATGTCTGCGAAGATAGGACAGTCTTCTACGCAATTGAATGTGTCAATGAGGTTCTTCATCTCCCCTTGATTATGCGGTGTTACTCTGAATCGCCACTGAGACGATTACTAGGATGGAGGCATAATTTAACACGAACCTTGATAGGAATTCAATGTAATCGTGGTCGTGATATGCTTCCAGCTCTTCTTGTGTCGCTGGGCGAGGGTTGTATATGTAGTGAATTTGTTTATCAAGTCCGTAACCAAAAACCAAAGCGTTCGTTAATGTCAAACGGTGTGGTTTCATAGGATGATGTTCCTAAAGATATGTCAGTTGAAAGATGTTGACAGAAAGGAACAATCGCATACGCCATAATGCTGTTCGCCAACCCCTTTGGGAGAGTAGTACGATACAATTGGACGGCTATGAGGCTACGGGCATGTGAGTAAGCGTTCGGATTTAAGAAAAGGTAGGCTAACATTGATGCGTTCTGTTATTGGCTGTGCACAACCATGAGGTCCACGGTCATCGAAGTATTGTGAAGAGGAGAAGGTGAAGTGCTGAAATGCCCGTCCAGACATGGTCTAGCAGCTTTTCCAGCCCTGAAGTTTTGGATATTAAAGTCTATCGGATGTATAAAATTTCAAGCACTTACGGTGTGGACAGCTCTGTTTTCTGTTGTAGCTGTAGTGAATTCAAGTTCAGTTCAAGGCCATCATGGTTGTGCTAAACTTGGAACCACAACGCGTGGGAACGAGATCCTCATGGCACTCGGCATCTTGCGACAGGATGTCCTTGTCCATTCGCACATTCGACATTCCTCACCATTGATAATTTATGCAAAGTTACACTGTGGGCGAACGTCGGTTTGCAAAACTCAACTCTTGTCTCCTTCCGTCGCCAAGGACTCCTGAAACAACGCGTACAAGGCGCGGTAACGCTGTGCGCAATAATAATTCCCACGGGTCACCTTTGAAATTATTCCCCAGATTTTACACCGTGTTTTTGGTCCTCCTCATCACCATTCATGTCCTCATACCCTCCTCAATATGCGGATGCTGGCCATCCAGCAACTCCGTCGGATGACAGCAATTCAGATACTATCGAAATGGCCAACCTCGAGGATATTGTCGTGACCCCGAATCCACACAAACGCCAGGAATACCATACACCATACGCGCAGGATGATCACGGCGTGGAGGAGAGTTACTCAGACGACGATGATGATGAAGGGGGCCGGGCATTGCTAGGGTCTTCGGATCGGGTGAGAGGGAGAGAACGGTTACCAGGCCCATTGGGTGTATGGCCTCAAGTCAAGGACATCGTGATTGAGGTGAGCTTATTTTGCGTATGACGCACACAGGTCATTCATTGACCGTATAACAGACAGGTCCTACTCTTTTGCTCACCACGGTTGGGCTTCTCTTTACTGGAGAACTGCTAAATAATGTCTCGGTACGTGATGTCAATTGACTGTACTGCAGCATGATACTAACACAGGTCATGCACCAGCATTGGAAAGCCATGGAACGGATTGAAGAACTTATTATTATCATACCAGTGGTACTCAACCTCAAAGGAAACCTCGAAATGAATCTGTCGGCACGACTGGGAACGGCGGCCAATATGGGCGACCTAGACAAGCCGTCAACGCGACGCTCGTTAATTCTTGGCAACCTCACACTATTGCAAGTACAAGCCACGGCGGTTTCCTTCATTGCAGCCGTCGTAGCCTTCACTTTAGGGCGTATTCTTCCTCGATCTGCATCAGAACCTTCAGCTCCTATGTCCTCCAACGAAACCTTGGCGGATGCCACAAATCTGCTCTTTAGTCTTGCGGCGAGACAGGCCAAGAGGCCGCATCATCTACCAGAGAAAGACCCAGGTGGTGTCACAGAGTAAGTGCATACCTCATCCTACTTGCATCAAGTGTTGACTGGCCTCTCCTAGATTCATCATGACAGCTGCTTCTGCCATGTCTGCCGCTTGTCTCTCGAGTATTATCCTAGGCTCTTTCATGTGTGGTCTCATTGTACTATGTAGAAAGTACGGTCGCGACCCAGGTGAGTCGTTGAGTAGCCTCGTCGCTTCCTCTTCTTACCACTAAGATGCATTCAGATAATATTGCTCCGCCAATAGCAGGCTGTCTAGGCGACTTGGTGACGCTGTGTCTCCTGGGTGCTGTCTCAACAATCTACATCACTTTTGTACAAACTCCACTCCCTCTGATAATGATCTGCGTACTCGCCGCGGCGGCCGTTGGGTGGACGGTAGTCACCCGGCGAAATCCGTTGGTGAAGGAACTCTTGTGGGAGGGCTGGACCCCTTTGTTCGCTGCTATGATTATTAGTAGTGGAACAGGTATTGTCTTGGATATGTATGTCACGAAATACGAAGGGTTTGCTCTCTTAGCCGTCGTTATCAGCGGTGCGTGTTTCCGTACCTCTGAATTTCTCCATGCACTGATGTTGAGGTCATGGCAGGCCTCCCCGGAAGCGTTGGGTCCATCTTTATTTCTCGTCTCTCAACTGCGCTGCATGCTGCGGCCATCAAGCTCTCCTCCCTCCCCACTTCCTCGGACGACTTCACTCAGAAGCCGCCCTCACACCAACCATCGTCCAAACTCGTCATGATCACCCTCCTTTGTGTCACTTTCCCTGTGGAAATTATCTTCCTCGGCGTCCTCCGCGCATTCGGATGGCTCAAGTTCCCCATCCTCTTCGTCATATTCTCAGTGGTCTTCTTCTGTATCGCTGTGAGTATCAATCGTTCTTTCCACAGTGTAGTGAATACTCAAATCCATGCCAGGTTGTCGTCTCTCTTGTCATCGCGAAATATCTTACCGAACTCCTTTGGAGACGAAAACTGGATCCAGACATGTACGCCCTTCCCATCCACTCGGCTCTCGTTGACCTCGTTGGTCAGCTACTCCTCGTCGCATGCTTTGAGATCGTCTCCCGACTAGGCTTGAGCATCAAGGCATCGCGGTGACACATAACCCATCACCTTTCCCCCCTTCACCCTGTTCGTATGTTATCATTTTCGGTTAATCTTCTCAAGCAGCTTTGTACTAAATTATCCCGTTCGTATATTTGTTTATTGGTGGCCTGCGACATCGTATGATGTTTCAATAGAATGTCTTGTGTGTGGAAGTATCATCTTATGTCAGTGCCATCCCCGGTGAAGCCACTTGATAAGCTGCAGTCTCACAGTTCCAAAATACAACGTCCGTTTCCAAGTACCACACGGAAGGACGTTCGTTCCCGATCAGTCACTGGGAGCTTTCGCAGCTTCCTTCTCGCCCTTCAGGATATGCTCGACGTGAGCACCGATCTTTTTGCGATCTTCCAGGGAAAGACCAGGTGTGGTGGAGGAATATCCAAGTTCTGTGGTGAGATAAACGACATGAGCAAAAGGTAGGCCTCCGTCAGAAGTGAACGGGATACGGACTGAGGGTATGATATTGAGAGGGAACTTCTGTTGATGTGACGGGCAGAGTGGCAAGGTCCAAGGGGAAAGATGGTCCAATCCATGCGTTTCGGACTTCGTGGTCTCTGTGAGCGAAAGGAGATGATGAATGAGTTGGTTGAGGCACACAATCACTATTCGTGAGATCGTCTTCACGTACGCTCTCTGTTACAAAATGGAGGGAAAAGCTGGTGAGACAACGTGATCTCGGGATGGATGGCGCCATATGGCGACATACCTGTTCTGTGGTCAAGGGGTGGACAAGGATACTGAAGGACAGGAAGAAGAGGATGAGAAAGCAGTAGGGTACCAGATACAGCAGCAATCTGTTGTTGTTACCTTAAGTTACCACGATTCATGCAGAGGTAGGAGAAGACAGAGGCGAAGGATTCCGAAGGACACCATATCTCGTAGGAACCTAAGACGTAGAGAGATTTAGACTCTGATATGTACAGGAGCGACATTGGAAAGAGTTATTTACCGACGGGGTGAGGACCAATAGGGTCGACGTTGACACGGAATAGAGGAACAGCAACGAAAGCACCATCACGACGGAGACGCAGGACAGCATCTCTCAGCTCAAGAGCAGCGTGATGTTCATCGGCGTTGCGTTGATGGAAGTAGATGTCTGAAAGCAATTTTCGTCCGTCTGGCATTGCTCACTTGGAATCAACCAGACTAATAGACATACGGAAATGCCATTCCCTAGCTCGAGATGAATCGGTGAATTTTGGTCGATCGGAATCCAAGATCATTCGCAATGAACAACTTACTTGATCTCTGAGTCAACTACCTCCTTGAGGTCTGTCTGAGGGCTCATTTTTGGAGAAGGAGGGTGAGAGGTTGTAGTAACTTGAAGGAAGCAATCTTGCAACGATGGATCACTCACAGAATTGCCCGGCGTTCCGGCAGAGTTGAAGCCGGTTGACGCCAGTAATGTGGCTTCCTCCGAGTCCCTCAAAGTTGGCACAGATAATCCTTCCACAAGCGATACTGAACCCACACCAACAAATCAAAGATCAAGCATTCATGCAAATCGTTCAGTCTTGAATGATGCTTGTCACCCTACTTCGAAGATGACGAAGTGCCTTCTTTCTCTCGGCTTCAATTGCCATCCGAGAAATAATTCGAGTAATCGACGGGTTCGAGTCCGAGGCGATGTCATGAATTGTGAGTTGAATTATACACACTTTCTTGATACTGACGTTCAAGCTTTTCTGCTAGCTTTTAACTATCTGTGACGATAGGCTGAGCCGGAGCATATGCTACTCATCAAAGAAGTGTGGCTCAGACGAATCCAGTGATAGTCAACGTCAATACTGTCGTCGCCGCACCACTGGCACGTCCCATCGTACCTTCCATTATTGATATTCATACAGACTTGATTTCCCTAAAATCTGAGAAAAAATTGTGCGTCGGTTCTCCCGCTACTTTTCACCCCGTTCACCTTCACGAAACGCACCTCTTCACAGATGGAACCATTTCCCTACAACATCACCGTATCCTCGCAGACAGGCACCATTTTGTACCTCCCGAGTCGTGACGGCAACGCTTCCCTTGGCTGGAACGTTACCTATAGCCAGGGAACGAGCGACACTGGCTATAACCATCCGCAAGGCGTTGGTGTCGACTCTCATCAAACAACGTACGATGGCGCTACCATGCAGTTCAGCTGGATAGGAACTGCCATGTTCCTGTACGGACAAGCTGATGGCGCTTCATACACCATTGATGTTGACGGTGATCAGTCGTCGTCGGCCTCTGTAAGCGTACCGCAGGGTGGTTTATTGGGCAGTAGGACGGGGTTGATCTACGGGAATCACACCCTGACTCTTACCACTCATGGAACCGGTCAAGTGTCCTTTCAATATGCGGAGCTGACTATCGGAGTGGGTTACCCAGGGTCTTTGGTACAAAACAGAACGATCCTAGCCGTGGATTCGGCTTCTACGAATCCTACCCCGAATCCCTACTTCACGTATCAACCTGGAAATAACCACTGGCAAATCGAAGATGCCAAGTCGCGTGCGTTCACACCAACCCTCGATGCGATTTCCAAAATTCTCAACATTTCATTTTGTAGAGCGGTTACCCAGCGGTGTCCGGGTCCCAGTACCTCTCGAAATGTTCACCGCCACCGTAGGAGAGTCCGTCTCATTCACCGTGAACCAAACAACCGCCTTCTTTCTCTACGCCTCTTTCGACTTTGACCGCGGGCAGAAGATAGTCACCGTCACACCCTACAGCGATCCATCAAAAGTCAGGACCACCGCGGTCACCGACTTCTCAAACGCTTTGGATTTTGTCCAGATTCTGTACTGGGAGGCTGGATTGGATCGGGACGAGAGTTACAACGTGCAGATCATCCAGGTCGGGTTGACGCCGCGAGGTGGAACGCCAAATTTCAGGTTTCATACACTGGTTACTATCGATGGGTTTGTTGGCCTTAGGCAACAGCTGTTGAACGAGTGTATCTTGCTGATCCAAGCGTTTGCAGTGGGTCACCCAATGCGTCTGGCACTCCCGGCTCTGGAATCGACCAACCTGGTAAACATCGCCCATCGGCGAAGCTGGGACCCGGGGCACTAGCTGGGATAGTAGTGAGTTGAACATAAGTCACCTATTCATCTTCTAACGATGCCAATAAGATTTCTTGCGTTGCCGTCCTTATGCTGCTTGGCGGTGTGGTTCTTTGGGTCAATAAACGCAGAAAGTAAGCCGCTACGACTGTCATGCGAGGAGGGATTCTCAATCTTTTCCTCCCCTGCAGAAATCGTACAACCACTTCCATCTCCCGGCCTTCCCCTGATCAAGGTTCACGCCTCACGAACCCTTCTCCGGGAGACACGAGCCGGATGATATCCCCCTTCATGATCCAGAGCATCCGCTCACCCCAGCAAATCATTTCATCTTCTACGGACCCAAACTCAACTGACTCAGGCCCCCCTTTGGCTCTAACGCACGAGATAGATGCGGGTTCTTCACCACCTGCATACCAGGCCAATTGGGCGATTGTTAGACCTGTCAAAGGCAGAGGTGTCCAAAGGTAGATGACGTCCCACCTCGATGTGGTAACATAGCGGTAGACACCGATTCTAGGATTTCTTCATGTAGTCTCCGAGAGTTGCCAGTAGTAGGAATGATGTGGCCCAGCACAAGAATAATTTATCAAGTAAGTTATGACCTTCGTGGCTGAAAGCTGTTCAGAGGGTCGAGAGGTTGTAGAGCAGGCCTCAGGTCTAGCATATGCAATGATTGGTGGTCGTTCATAACTTGTTCATCTTTGAGTAAGTGATTAACGATGTGTACGACTGACATTGGCATTGGAGTGGGAGACGGGACGGGTTGGGTGACACTAAGAACACATATGCGAGGTAATCCAAACCAAGATGTGGCTACGAGCGAGGCGAGGAATGGTGAGAAGGAGGGGAGCATACATGCAAAAGAGGAGTGTAGGGTATTACTTAAACAAACAACAACAGCGGAAACGGACGGACGGACAACAATAGTCAATAAAAAATACGAGGGGGTGAGAGGGGGGGACATGAGATGTGATGATAGAGGGAGGTGTGAGGAATGGATGGATGGAGACTGGGGTGAGAATAAGATAGGGAGATCCGCTCCTTCTTAGGGGGGGCCATAGATTGCGGTATAAGGGTAGAGAGAACTTCTGTATGGATGTATATGCGTGCGTGTAATGATGTGGGTGAAGAGAAAGCGATTGCGAGATGAGGATATGTATGTATATGGTGGCGCTGAAATTGGCGGTATGGTGAGTTTGCGTCTAAAGGTGTGCTTTGGAACAAGGGGGAGGGAGGGAATATTTGGAAGGAAGAAATCAGTGCTCTTGGCGAACGACGTGTCCAGGTCCTATGTCATCTCCGTCGACTAGAAGCCCTTCTCCGTCGTCCTCTTCATCGTCTTCGTCATCACCTTCGACGCTCGGGCCATCGCCAAACCGATATGACCTTGGGCTTTCGCTGAGCGACATGTCTTCCGACGACGGTGGTGACGGAGGGACATCTTCCTGAGTAGAAGGAGGAAGAGGTGGCGGGGGTACAGGTGCACCTTCACCCCGCATCCAATTGTCTTCCCAAAGATCTATGATCTTTGATCGTTTCTTGGGATCACGTACTAGCAATTTCCCAACAACCCGACGAATACCCTCCCGCCTGGCAAGATCCATACCCCTCTCGGTCAATTCCTGGCCGTCTTCAAGGACAGGAGCATCTGTTGCCGGCCAGCTGTACTCGCACTTTGCGATGCGGACGAGCAGAGCTCTTCGCTCCTTGCTCTTATCCTCGCGAGGACCATGGGTGACCATGACACCTTTGTGTTCTTCCCGAGGACGGGCCTTGTCGAAGGGTAACCTCCTCGTGACCAATGTGTAGAGAACAACGCCACAAGACCATGCATCCGTTTCGCGTCCATCATAAGGTCGTCCAGTCACCAGCTCAGGTGCAGCATACGACTCGGAACCGCACCGAGTTGTGAGGGAGGGTTGGGCGGGATCGATAAAACGAGAGAGGCCAAAGTCTGTTAGCTTGATGAGGGGTTGTGGCGGTGCGGGTATTGAATCCGAGGTGAAAGGGTGAACGGTGAGAAGGATGTCTAGAACAATGTGAGACAGAACGAAGTGGGTAATATGGGCCATGACTTACTTTCAAGCTTAATATCCCGATGTACAAGGCCCACGCCATGCATCCACCCCACTGCTTTACAGAGTTCACCAAACATCCGTCGCAGCAAGGGTTCATCCAACTTGGCGTGGTTCTCCTCCGAGTCGATTAAGTCAAAAAGCTCCCCGCCTCCCACGTACTCCAGGACCAGACAATGATGCGATGGGGTGCTGAAAGAGTGCAGATAGGACACGATGGAAGAATGGGAGATATGCTATGGATTCAATCGGTCAGGCAGAAGTTGTATGCAGAGGTAGAAACAGATACCAACCCTAAGAACCTCGACCTCCCTCACAAAACTGACTCTTGACCGATCGTTCGTGTCACACATCTTCCGATTCGTCATCTTTACCGCAACCAGCCTGCCTTCATCCTTCCCTATCCGTGACGATCCTGGTCCCACTACATCCTCCGTGAAGTACACACTGTTGTCTCCGGTGCTCTTCTTCTTCGATATCAGTGGCTTCGTCCCTTCCAATCGCTTCCGGCGTCCACGATTGAGACTTCGACTCCGGATGAGGCTGGACTTGCGAGAAAGCTCCAATGCGCTTAACTGCTGATAAACGTCCTTCGCAAGCCAGACGCTGCTGAACGCGCCTTGACCTAATGAGCGCACAAGTTCCAGCGATAGTCTTGATTCGTCGCCAATCTTATCGCCCGCTTTGATTATGGGCGCAGGTTCAGGTTGGACTGGAGTGTTTACCTGAGTCGCTAGAGGAGTAGGCCAAGCTGATGGGGAGGTCGTAAATGTAGGGGTCGGAACTCTCTCAGGGTCGTGATGAGACGTTTTCTTCTCTTCAACATCCATGAAGCCTCGTCTTGTATGGGTAGACGATTCCCGCGAAGGTAAACTATCAATAGTGGCATATTTCGCACGTGATGGGAAGAGCCGGGACAACGGTGGCAGGAGACGGGGAGGGGGCGAACTCGGAGGCGAGCTTTCCGGTGAGCCGTGTGCGGAGTTCGTCGCAAAGGAGCGAATGCTTGGTGGAGGTGTCGGGCGAGGTGACGAGGCTGAGGATCCAAAGAAGTCTATGTTTAGTGACTTGGGTGGCGTTTGGTCAATCTTCGGTGTTTCCTCAGGACTATGGTGAGAATTCTGCGACCGAAGGGAGGAAGAACGGGATGGGGGATTCGGCGGTGGCACAGGGGTGGGAGAACCTTCAGCAAATGGGGATGAGAAGAATGCATGGGTTTTGCTAACACTGTAAGGGAGGGGGAGTGAAGGTGATGGAAGAGGGGAAGCAACTGGGATGTCGCAGACGGAAGAAGACGACGTCAGGACGCTCAAGTGTGAAGAGCGTGTCGAAGAACTAGACGTGTCGGATGAAGAGGACGGGTGAAGGGCATGTCCATGAAGGTCGTAGGTATCGACAATCATCGCGGTGAGGCTCTGCATAACGGATAAGCAGGTCAGCGTCGAGGAGAGAGATAAGTTGAGAGGGAGGATGGCTGAGTGGCGGGGTGGTGCCCCAGCAGTCGGGAAGACTCTAGACGACACGATTTGCGTGTTATATGACCCTCTGATTGGATTAAACTCAGAGTTCCGAGTCAGACCGCGCAAGATCCATAACTTCCGTCATGTTCACACACCACGGTCCGTCCCGCCCCTCCGAGCACAGTATCCGCTCTGCACACGTCGTCGGATGATAAGGAAGGACTCACATCAATTCTGGCTTATCCCTGCAGATATGAAGGGGGGAAAGATAGCGGAGCAATTCCTAGATATGCAATTGTGAGTCAAAAGTTGGAGATACATGTCAAACTGGAGGTGCCAGTAAAAGTAGCACCTCCGAAATAGCCTTGAGCTCCGATGTGCGTGCTATACGAGCCCCGTTCGATCTCCCATTGACCAGGCATCGACGGGATGATGGCTCTGACCCGGATTCTCCCCGCACCGCTCAACGCTGTCCATGCCTGGCCATCCATCCTGCCTCAACGCGTTCAAAGTCTCTGATACAATAAAAAGACCCCCGCTGCCCACACACTCTGAACTTTCCGAAAGACATGAAACGTAGTGAGTGCGTGCACTCACAAGAATTTGGGATCCGGGAGTGGTCCAAGAGAAGATGACTCCGCCGCACGACAAGGAGAGTAAGGCCCAGATAAGCGTGGACGTCGCGTTCGACAGTGTCAACAGAGCATGTCGGGTGGTCGTCGTCGTCGTGGATGGGGAGGAAGAGAGGAAAAGTCGGGGCGAATGGAGGGATTTGCGAGAGAGCATCCGCCGGTTCCGTTTCCGGAACTACGCGCGCCTCGGAACTTTCCTGGTGGGGCCGGAGCTAGCGCCGTATCATACACATGACTCAGCAGACTCTCATTCGATTTCAACGATTCAGATTGGGGTCTTGGACTTGTCCATGGTCAAGCAGTCGAACTCACTGTCTGAAATGAGACTAAACTGGGATTACAGCTGTATACAGTAACAGCGGGAGTAAGTAAGCTCGGGGATGCTGCACTAACATACACGTGAAACTATCCATACAAAGCTTCCCGAACGCGATACGGAGCAACGAAGTACTGCTGACCTAGACTGTGACGTTCCATTCCCATCGGCCCTCAGCCAGACCGGCAGCAGTGTCCTTCAGCAGGATTTCATGGCGCCCACGGACGTACACCTGCAGTCTTAGATGGTCAGCACACCACCAAGAGAAGCACGAACGTTGGTCGGATGACGCACCATTTTGTCCACCGTGCGTTGTCGGAGCGCCTTGACGTTCTCGATTTCGATTTCCTCTTCGAGCATCTGCGAAAGAGCCTCGACAGCTTTCTCCAGGTCGCTGTAGAACGGCCGTTGAGCTGAATGTGTAGATAAGAAGAGCAGAAGAGTACGCACGCTTGAATGTCTTCGAAAATCTCCTTTTGGTTTCCTTGCTTCAGGAAGTAGGCCATCGCGTAGGACCACTTCAGTGAGACTCGACATGTGGTGAGTTCGTCGACAGCCTCCCGCATGAATTTCGTCTGAGAGATTACTGTCAGCATTGAGCGAAAAAGAAAGTCGCAGTGGCCTACCTCAATCCACGATAGTTGGCCGGTCTCCTGCATCTCAAGCATCTTACAGTCCGCTCGTTCGCAGAGCTCCTGGTCGAGTTTCGCCGAGAGCTCATGATTGTTGTATCGGTCAAAGTAGAACAGCCACTTCGACAGGTTTCGCTGCGCTTCTGTCGTAGCCTCGTCCGGCTCAGGCTCCTTCCACGCGTTACAAACCTCGTTGTTGTACCCGTGCACCTCCCACTTCTGCATACACAGCCAGCAGAATTGGTACTGGCACTGCCGGCACTGAATACGACTGAAGAGCGAGAATGGCGTGAGCATACCCCGCTTGACGCAGAACGAGCACGTACTTGCAACCGCCGTTCTTCTCGATGTTATTCTCACATTTCGGGCACATTCTGGTATGGGCCTTCATCCACTGTGCCGTTCCTGCATCTTCTCGCGCATTTTTGACCCAAATGTTTATGAGCTTGCATATGAGCGGTCGATGGTCTGAGTCGATTCCACACCCGAAGCAGAACGAGTGATCCTTGCCGCACTTCACGATCGGTACTTCAGTCAGTAGGGAGCCCCCTCTCCCTCCAGTGCAGGAGACCGTCTCCGTACAGGATGGGTGGGGACAATAGCGAAGATTATTGTTAGCAGAGACATAGGATTGTCGGACCAGTTCTACGAATCTGACCATGAGTTATGTCAGCCACTGTCACAGCGTTGCTGCGAAGGCGCAGAGACATCGCGAGCAGTTCCCGTAAACATCGGACTTGGGGGACCCAGTGGTCAGAGCCAACACGCATGTTGTTATCGGGACAACCATTGCGATGAGATGGCAATGACATAATGGGACGACTCACGTCGTATGACCAGCACGTGTGGCACTCACCTCGAATATCCAGCCTCGTCCGTAAACCTTCGAACTGTTTCGTCGTCCACGATAGTCGAGCACCCGTCCTGCATGCAACTAAAGAAACACTGGCCCTCATCTTTCACCTTCCCAGTCACATACATCTCCCAGCACGTCTTGCAGAACGCATGCTTGCACCGAAGCCTGAACACGTCTTCCGATGGGGGCGTGTCACAGCAAATACCACAGACGAATTCCGTCGGTGTAAGTCTGGTGCGTTTCGCTGGTCGCGTCGCTGAAAGTTCCGGCGGCTCTCCAGCTTCTTTCAGCACCACGCCGGGCGAGTCCATGAACTTCTCTAGGAGTCTATCCTCATTCCATCGGAAATGTTGCAGCACGATGGAAGCAATCGCAGACTGTAGTTTCAACGTTTGAAGACATGAGGTATGAGGCCATGAATCACTAGGTCAGAACGCTATTGGAAGGCAGCACAAAGGGGACATTACCTCGAGGCCTGTGATGCTCGCAACTCTCCGTACCTCATCATCTATCATGTCCTGCAATCGTTGTGGACTGAGACTATGGTATTCTAAATTCGATATCTTCTCCTTTCCCTTCCCCGACGCCACTGGCATATCATAGTCGGAGTCATTATCGAGGAACTAACCATTCGGTGAGCTCTATCGCCAGAAAGTCGTACGACAACTCACATCTTCAAGACCAGAACCGTCGGAATCGTACGTGTCGCTAATGGCGTCTGAATAATCCGACATGAAGATGAGTTTGTGGTGGACAGTCGCAGGGAAGGTCGTGGTCAGTGTACAAGAGTCCGCATGGCCCGCAACTTACTGCAACCGACTCGGTGCCGGGCTGCCGGGCTGTGCTGATCCGGATTAGGAAAGCCTTCAAGAACGTCAACTTGTTTTTTTCTGCAGACGCCCATTTGGCTTGTCCGGAAACGTTCACAATCCGGTGATGCGGGTTTTCTTGTCTTCGTCTTCGTCCCTTCTTCCGACTTGAGTAGGATGTTGCGAAGTGGAAAGCGGGCTGTATCTCGTATGTCATCATACACTTGAAGTGCTTTGTAGCTCAAAAATATCCTCAGTGCCTCGAATCATTCAAGAAAGTACTGCCGGAAACATGGAGAACCGCTTTCGCTTATTTGTCGAAAACGATTGGAACGTATCGGCACTCCAACATCTGCGTACCACCGTGGATACTCCATGTCAGTCTACTCCTCAGAAGTACATGAATTCTGCCTGTTCGCGGTGTCACAGTGTAGCACAATGCCTCTATATGTGCATTCACTTCTAGGACACCACATCGGGCCTCAGATTACCCCGCGTAAAACTGCTTTAATGCCCCCGAAGAGAATCTCGAAAGGTGGGGAGCTGAAGCAGAAGAGGTTTACAGGTCTCCCATGAGCGAGAGGGCAATGACTGCCTCCGTGAACAGCACGATGATATAGCTCTGTTTAGCCCGCCTATAAAGCATCTATGGTCAACACGGTTATCTTCTACAGGACTACTTGTCTTCTTTCTCACTGGTACGTGGCTTACAAAGTGCTACCTACTCTTCAAGTTCTCTAATGCGTATTCTCGCTTATAGGTTTGAAACTCACAAGACGCAATATCGGGTGAACACGAATTTTTGCCAGCTATTTTTTGTGCCACATACGCTGATACCTTTTACTCACAGGTACAGAATGGCTATCATTCCAGAAAGTATTTCCGGCAATGACTCGACTCGTCCTCTTCGCCAGTTGCTAGTGGAGTTCTTCGAACGCAGTGGTATCCCCAACCGATTCCGCTGGAACGGAATGGATCCGATTGTCAGAGATAGAGCTCTCGAGAGGGCCAAAGGTCTTCACCTTGGTATCTCGGATAATGAGCTGGAGAGGTACCTGACGGTTGGGCTAGTCATTGCTGTGACTGCCTTTGGCCATACACCTCGCGATGTCCAGGTGGAGATTGCCCTCTACACCTTCTTCTGCACCATGGCGGATGATTCCGTCATGTCTCACGAGATGTTACGAGAGTTCGTGCCAAGGATCTTCCGGGGCGAGCCTCAGTTGCACCCAATCCTAGCCGAGTTGCTCAAGGAACTCTCCATCCTTCGCCAATATTTCACCCCATACAGCTCAAACATCATCACGACCAACACAATGGATTTCTTCAGCGCGGAGATGTTCCTTCGGGACGAGGGGGGCTCGGATTCCGGTAGTGCAAACTCTACGGAGTACGTCGACTATATCAGATGGAAGACGGGGATTGGCGAAGCATACGCAGCCTTCATATGGCCGTGTTCTATGTTTCCTCAGACAAAGACTTACATCCAGGCTATTCCGTAAGTTTGCAGTGTTCGGTCGTGGACGAACAACATGGCTCACTTTCAAATGTAGTGACGCGATACAGTTTATATGTCTCTGCAAGTACGTAATAAACCAAATTTATATCTACCATTGCCATCCCACCGCTGACGTTGACCGTTCTAGTGATCTTCTGTCTTATTATAAAGAGGCACAAGCGGGGGAAACGGATAACTATGTCTCCCACCGCACAGCTGGCGGCCAATCCCCGATGGACACGCTGGAGGAGATGGTTAACAGGCTTGTCGTATTAGATGGACGTATCAAGGCTATCCTTGGTGAAGGGGCGGAGAAGGCGGCATGGGAATCCTTTGCCAGCGGCCCATCAGGGAAACCGCAAAGTGCTAACAAAGCTTAATCAAGTCTTACCGAGAGTAATTTTGTCTAATTTCTCGTTAGATGCATTAGATCACCGAGCGTACCCATTCTAATGCGAGTCTTGAGAAGACAGAACAAGATACATTAGAACCTTAGTTACTAGGGCGAACAGACAGATTAGCGTCGGAGATGGACGATTACATTAGCTCAAATGAATAGTTTAGACTCGAAAAGTCCCTGAGCAAAACTGAGACAATCAAAGGCGAGAATTAAAAGGCTATACGAGACGCGAGACGAAAAAAACTGGAGAGAGTTGATGAAAATGAGTGTCTAGTTTAGATCGATCTTGCGAATCTTCACAGCAAGGTTCGAGGTACTGGAGGGGGCTCTGCGATTGCGAGAAGCGGCAGCGGCCCCACTGGAAGGTGAAACATCAGCAACGAACAAGAACGGACAATATGATGACAATACTTACTATGTCTCTCGCCAGATCTTGGCAAGCAACGGATCGAACATATCACATGTCTCCGGTTGATTCTTGATGCTATCGAGGGTGTCGAGATGGTCGATGTATGCAGCCCGAAACCTGTCGGCGCTGAATGCGACCCCTTTCTCTTTACCTTCAGAACCAGAGGACCCAACGCCGAATTTCCCAGTTTCGTAATCCATCAACGCAGCATGAATCTTGGGTAAGATCACGTCAATTAAGCATTGAAAGCACACGGCCAATATGGGAACGTACCGCTGTCGCAGCGAGTGCAAGGAGTGGGACTGGGATCTTGAGATCTTCGTCAGGCGACTCCGAACGAAGATCATCCTCCAGCGCCGGTAGCAGCGCCTTGTGACCGACTGCAATCTCTCTCGCGTTTCGTAAGAGCTGCAGTAGAAACGGGTGGAGATATGGCTTATCCAGATTTGCTGTAAAGGTTTGCTTTCGGTGTGTTACTAATCAGTGAAGATATCGGAAGGGAGATCACATACCGAGGCACCAGCCTGAGAGTCCATCTCGGCGAAGACGTACAGGTACCCTGCCTCGTCGCGTGTAAGCAACTCCTCCACTTGTTCGCGACAAGTCTTCGAGTCCGCTATATTCAGACGATAGGCTGCAACAACACCTTTCACAGCGTCCGCTTTGAGCATTCCACGTGCTACAGTCCATCGCTGGTGAGGCTTTGTGAAGAAATCAGATGGATTAGTACGCTGTATTCGCACACACTTGTTTAAGGTAAGCTACTCACCACATATATCAACTTCTTCAAGTAGTCATTATCACCGCACACGCGGTCATAGACATCGTTGTACCTCAGTTGCTTTGCCGCTTTCCGGATGGCGTCAGCTAGGGGTGCACTTCGAGTCAGTACATCTGCAAAAGGGTCATTTTTTATCGACCAAAAATAGTAGAACTGCTTCGCGAGCTCAAGAACATGTTGCAGCCTTGGCGGCTGCACCGTCTCCGAGATCTTCTTATGTCCGACAATCTCAATGTCATTCTTAGAGCCGGTGGTCAAGCCTGACTCGGAGGCTGAAGAATTATATGAGTGCTTCAAGTTGATTTACAATTGACACTAGAGGGAGCTCACCTGGACTGGAACGCTCTGATGTAGTAGAGATGTGCAAACCATCATCAGTTTGAACGGTATCGTGACTTGAAGAGCCGCCCATTTTACCACTGCGTGGGGTTGCTGCCTTCCGAGTTGGCTGTACCAGTTCTTGGGCAGCGTTACGCTGAAGACGCGGAGGGAGTGCACGTTGATTTTCTGCCGGCTCCGAATCAAGGTTTGTTGCTTTTTTGGCAGCCCTAGGTGCAAAATGAGGTCGCTGTGATGGGTAACACATCAGATGGGATTGCAAAAGAATTCCTGCTGAATTAGACATACCTCCGCAGCGAATCGAGCTGCGAGCTTTCCGCCCCCAACTTTGATCTCATCTTGCAGTTCGCTATCTGACTCCGAGTCGTCTTCGTCTTCATCAGGCAACTGGCCCTCACCGGCCTGAGACCCATCAGATTCCTCGGCGAACGCCTCGTTGAGAACAGCCTGGTCGAGTGCTTTGAGGTGAGAGAGTGGTGAAGGGACGATCGATGGGGCGACCAGGGCGTGATTGAGTGTGGTTGCAGTCGGTTGCAGAGTTAATACTCACCGACATTTCCGGCGCCTTTTTTCTTCCCAGCGTTAGCGTTTGTGCGAGCGACAAGTCGAGCCAGTGCCTCCTCCTCGTTGGCCTCGTCGTCTGAGTTCATGGGGACGTCGGGTGCCATATACACTGTAAGATGGTGAGATATTATATCATCTCCCGAAAGCTTAGTACTTACCAATAGCTCCCGCCTTTGTCGCCTTCGATTTTGCGCTACTTACTGGGGTCTTTGTACTAATAGAGCCTGAGACTATGTGCAGATCCGCCATTATTCAGGTCGCTACAATATTACCTTGTCTGCAGGATGAGACTGACCTGTTCCAGAGCGGGCCCGCTTGCCTTGAGGGGTATCCGCTTGAAGCTGAGAACCAGCGCGTGGACGCTTACTGGCCGATGCTACGTGCAGCCGCCGTGTCAAGAGGTGAGTTTTGTACACCCTATCACCTGAGAAAGAAATGAAGTACATACTATTCTTGCAGGGCAAGGTGGGTTCTTCCGCGGCTCTTGGCTGGTTGTCATCTGAGTCGGTGGTGCTGCCACAGTCGAGGCCCCGCTGGTATCTTGAAAATGAAACCTAGTTTGAACACTGCACAGGTATGCGATTCCAACAGACTTCAAATATTCACCTGATTTTTTTGCCTTGCTGCGAGCTGAAGAGCGTGTTGCACGAGTAGTCTGAGTGGACTGGGAGCTGCTGTTGGCGGCAGCGCCTTTCGACTTGGAACCTTTTGCTGGCAGCATGAGACAAGAAGAGTGAGCGATAACGAGGAGAATACGGGGCGGAATGGGACAAAGGTCACGGTGAGTGGGCTGGGAGGTATCGGGTGGCGGTCAAGGGAGCTTATATAAAAACAGGAATAAGACTGAAACGGTCAAATGAACACAAGCGAAGGAACTAGGCAGATGCTGCGGCAACCGACGCCGAATGCTCGGTGCGCACCAATGACTGGCCGTACCAAGAAACAGCCTCATGCAGTAAGCGAGTCTAGTCACCAAGCTAGTGTCTCATTCGAACTCTGACTCTCCAAGTCCAGATATCAACACTCACCAACGACGAGGGACGTTCTCTCCATACCATGCTCCATCAACAAGGCCCTTCTGCGAGGTGGTATAGTCTTCCGCGGCGAAACAGACCACATCGGCGACGCACTTCCCAAAGCCCTCCACCATCCAACTCCGATCAGACCTCCCGACGTTCCCGAGTATCTGAGAAGAGGCACATCCCCATCCCTTGCGGCGGTTGTCAAGTTGGTTTCAGTCAGTCAGGTTTATCCAAGCATTTGGGGTTGACGGAGAACCCACAATGTATTGCCTTTCGCGATGCCTGGTTCGCCCAAGCCGCCCAGCCCGACTCCGACTCCGACAGCAACAGCAACGACTCAGAGTCTATGGCACCAGACGCTTCCGCAAATCCTCCCGATGCCAATCCCCCATCATCTCCGCGAGTCTTTGGCGGTGATTATTTCGGCGGGGCTGAGGACTACAACGACGAGGACTTCCTAGGTTTCGATGAACCTCAGGACGATGATCGAGTCTATCAAGATGGGTTTGAGGAGGACGGCGGAGAGGACGAAGATGACGACAATGGTGCTGTACCCAATGAAATGCCTCGATGGGAACCTGCTCCCGATCCCTCCATATTCGACAGACCCTTCAGTCCGATGCAAGAGGACTTCGGACTTGGCGCAGACGACGATCTGGACGATAGCTTGGAGGCTGGGGATGGAACTGGCTTCACTGTCCATCCTAAGTCGGTAGTGGTGAAGTTTCCGTCAGCGAGGGCAGGCGAGGTTGTGGAGTCGGTTGGAGAACGTAGAAATCAGTATGAAGGGTACGAGGTTGAAGGAGATGCAGCAAATCCATATGCTCCTTTTACATCTGAGATCGACTGGAAGGTGGCGCAATGGCGAAACTACAAGGGCCTGGCTCAACATCATTCTCAGACCTGCTGAATATTAACGGGGTTTGTATTTTTGCGATTGATTTAAGTTCATATGCTGATCTCTTGTGCGGTCTACAGGTGGCGGAACGTCTTGAGTTATCATACAAGAACTCTGTCGAATTAAACAAAATCATCGACACTCACCTTCCTACCCGACGTCCCCGCTTTCACCGTGAGGAGATTGTGGTTGACGCTGCTGGTGCATCATTCGACGTCTACTTCCGCGATGTGGTTGAGTGTGTTCGGGCTCTATTTGGTGACCCAGAGTTTGCGCCATACCTCGTATTTGCCCCTGAACGTCATTATGCTGACGAGAATCAAAACACCCGTCTCTTCCACGACATGCACACTGGACGATGGTGGTGGTCAACTCAGGTACGTGATCGAAGAATACATCTGGTGTCATGCTCATAAATCACTTCTCCTGCAAAGATCAAGGTCGAGGAGCAGACACCTGGGGCAACGATTGTTCCAATCATCATTTCTTCCGACAAAACTCAACTCACTCTTTTCCGGAACAAATCGGCGTATCCTGTGTATATGACGATTGGCAACATCCCAAAGGAGATACGGAAGAAGCCATCCCGACAGGCACAGATTCTTCTGGCGTACCTCCCCACCACTCGCCTGGAGCAAATCACCAATGCTGCATCTCGGCGACGAACCCTTGCGAATCTTTTCCATGCCTGCATGCGTCGTATTCTGGAGCCACTCTATGAAGTTGGTAAGGTTGGCCTGGATATGGCGTGTGGAAATGGAGACATCCACCGCTGTCATCCCATCTTTGCCACCTTCGTCGGCGATTATCCGGAACAAGTCCTTGTCACCTGCACGAAGTACGGCGACTGTCCCGTGTGTCCAATCGGACGTCATGATCTGGGTTCTGGTACCGCACAGCCAGCACGCAACCTCGAGCAAATCTTGAATGCGCTTGGGAAGGCCGATGAGCACCCGACTGTCTTTGCTCAAGCCTGCATTGACGCAGGGATAAAGCCCGTCTACCGCCCATTCTGGGAAGGCCTTCCATATGTCAACATCTATCGCTCAATCACTCCCGACGTCCTCCATCAGCTCTACCAGGGGCTCATCAAACATCTCGTAGCGTGGCTAACGTCAGCGTTTGGCGCGACTGAGATTGATGCTCGTTGCCGCCGCATGCCTCCCAATCACAACACACGTCTATTTTTCAAGGGGATCTCTACACTGTCAAGAGTTTCGGGCCAGGAACATCGCGACATCAGTCGCATCCTTCTTGGTTTGATCGTTGACCTGCGTCTCCCAGGAGACAATTCCCCGGCGCAAGCTGCGCAACTGGTTCGCTGTGTTCGTGGCTTACTGGACTTTCTTTATCTTGCTCAATACAAAGTCCACAGCACGGAGACTCTCGACGAACTGGACGCTGCACGACAACTCTTCCATGACAACAAAACCGTGCTCGTAGAGCTGGGTATCCGCACGCACTTCAACTTCCCAAAACTCCACTTTGCCGACCATTATCGGACTCTTATCGAGCTCTTTGGAACTACCGACAACTACAACACACAGACAACCGAGCGACTCCACATTGACTTTGTGAAGGACGCTTACGAAGCGACCAATCACAAGGACGAGTTCATCCATATGACCATCTGGTTAGAGCGGAAAGAGAAGATCCTTCTTCACGAACGTTTTGTGCGTTGGAGACTTAGCGGCTCATTACCAGCACTGCCGAGGCCACCGGACATCATCCATGTGAAATCAAACGTTCAGGTAACCAAGCGACCCAGCACCAAGCTTCTTTCGTTTGACGACATCGCGGACAACTATGGTGCGCTGGATATTGTGAACGCACTGTGCAAGTTTGTTGCATTGGAACGCGACCCTCCCTCTCCGAATCCAATCCTCGCCACTCTATTCGCCTCCACAATGTCGCTGCTAACGTCCGCCTTGGTTTCGGTTCCCTCGCACTTTTCCACAAGCTCCGTTTCGCCATCCCCAGCCCACAACCGTGGATAGACGCAAACGATATTCAGGATGTCGCACATTGTCGTCCGGGATATACGGATAGGCAGGGCAGAGAGATTAGTGCCAGATTCGACACTGTTCTGGTTAATCTCGGGCAGGGCGAGAATGTCGGGGTGAAAGGTGAGTAACTTGAGAACAATGACTATTTATATGTCGGCTCTCGCTGACCATGAGGGCATTATGTGTTTCACAGGATATCGGGTCGCTCAAATTCGCGCAGTATTTCTCCTCTCAAATGATGCATGCGAACGCTTATTTCCCACCGGAGTCGACCCGTTCGGCCCTCTGGCGTATGTGGAGTGGTTTTCAAAGTTTCCGTCCACCCCCCATCGTGATCACAAGATGTTTAAGGTCTCACGCAGTTTTACATCAGCCGGCTATAGGTATGCAAGTGTTATCCCTATAGCCAATATTCGACGAACCGTGAAGTTGTTCCCAATATTCGGACCTGTGGCACCCCGAGAATGGACGTCAGGAGATGTTCTTGAGGTCTGTAATAACTTTTACGTTGATCCATTCCTCGACGAACATACATATTTTACGCTGAGATAGTCATAGTATACTGGACATCTGTTCTAATAGACTAATTAAGCTAGTGGGATTGGGCTCAGTATCACTTAGCACGGCAGAATGATTAGATAGGAATTAGACATTGCGAGAAAGCTTAGACGTCTGTTAGTCTAAACGAGACTTTGTTAGAACTTTGCGGTTTTCCTGATGGGGTACGTGGAGTTCCACTTGCATACTCCCCGGTATCGCCTGCAGGAGGTTATCCCAGATTACTACTAGTGTGGCGTAAGATACTGCCGTATGAAGCCCAGGTATCCTGTACGATTGTTTATAGATATCGACGACTCACATAGATGCATTTCGCACCATCTTCCCGATCGAGACTGATGCTTGGATTAAACCTCCAGCACCAAATTGGCAAAGCTTGAGCCAGATCCTGTCTGACATTGGTAATAATGGTATGGTGACTCCGAGTTCGAGGATCTATTGCGCTGGCGAAGAAATTGGAAACAGACGGGGAAAAGTAATGCAGGCGCTCATGGAGCACCTTGGAGGACGCCGACTGGCGCCAATCCTTTCGACATGTCCTGTTTTTCCACCCCTTTGACTGTATCTCCTCCGCATGCACTCTTCTTTAATTTCAAACGGTTGCACGATACCTAGGAGATTCACCCGAAGTTGGAAAACGAGCAGAGGCAGCGATGGTAGCAATGTTTATTCGTTCTATTTGAATATTTGGATAGGTTCTCGCTACACTGCTAGGTACGTGGTTTATATTTACGATGATCTGTACTGAAGGTGTCCAGGTAGGATGAAGTATTCCCAAAGCTGTTTTGTGCCTCGTTGACGTATCCACGTTGGCGGTCTGGTACTGTCTGCGAAAAAGTTGACGTCTGAGAGGCCGACAGTTTGGTCTACACTTCAATGGCTCGTCAACTTCTAAGAATATGGTGGTCACCTTTTCAAAGGTTGCGTGTGGGGGGTGGAATGAGTCTTCCCCGTGTTTCTACATCTTATCATGGGTATCAAGGTCCCATGCCCATCTGTGAACACACGGTCAAAAGAAGATAACGACTCTCCTCCATCTCAGATTGAATACTGCGCGGAAAGTTTGCTCTGGACTATGAAGCACTGACGAAACACACTGCTGGCCGAGCAATGTCAAGCATTACTTGCCGTGGTAGTCTTAATCCCCCAGGTTCTACGCTCATCGGTTGACATGCCTTATTCGCAGATTTCATCACAGGAAGTGCTGCATTCCGTAAGGCTCATCAATGCCTCAGTGCGTCGCAAACTCGCTATTTGAATACCGATAAGAAGGTTACACGGGAAACGATTACTTCCAGGCTGTTCCACGCTGCCCCTTCGCCGCGGGGTGCTGCACCACTAATTGCCATCGAAGTGGCCTCGCTGACCGGTTCTGTTGGAGCGGTACGGACCCTATCGTCAGGAACCAGGTCTCTGCGAAGGTCAAACGATTTCATCTTGTCCTCGCGGATCAAGAGTTGGTGAAATATCTGGAAATTGGGCTCTGACGTCACAGACCTCAAGAGGTACAGGTGCGAATATCACTCTTTACCTCCCTTCTGTGCAATGGTAGACGACTCCATCATGGCCCGCAGGTTGTTACGAGAATTCGCGTCTAGCTTTTTCGGCGGCGAATCCAAGCTGCACTCGATCCCTCGCCGAGCTAGTGAAAGAACCTCTCGCTTTTCGCTCGCATTTTACCGCATACAAAGCAAATATTGCCACCACCAAAAGATGGATTTATTGAAGGCAGAGGTATTACTTCGGGACAGGGAGGCCTTGGCCTAGAGGGCGCAAATGCAGTGGAGTATCTCCGAGTCGGAGATGGGGCTGGGGAGGCGTCCAAGGCTTTCATATGGCCACGACCCATGTTTCCTCGGACGAAGGCCAAGTATATTGAGACCATTCCGTAAGTTTTCGACTCATCATTCATCATTCAAGAGTATGGGCGGATATCCAAGCTCACCTTTCATTGCAGGCACGCTGTTCAGTTCATCTGTTTCTCCGGTTCTCCAAGTACGTAACAACCATTTTTACATTCACAACTCGTGAGCGAACGATCCCACCGCTGACTCTGACCGCGTCCTAGCGATCTTCTATCTCATCATATAGGGGAGACGGACGACTATCTCTCCCACCGCACAGCTGGCAGCCAATCCCCTCTTGGAAACGCTGGAGGAGATGGCCGCTATGTTAGTCATGTTAGACGGACGCATCAAGGCTATCCTCGGTGAAGGGGCGAAGAAGGCAGCATGGGAATCCTTGTCCAATGGGCGTATGGGATTCCACTTGCAGATTCCCAAGTATCGCCTGCAGGAGGTTCTACAAGTTCTGCCTCTACTGACATGATATCATCCTCGATTCTCGATAACAGTTTGTAATCAATATGCGACTGCTGCTCTAAGTGACATCATCTTGGTACGAGCGGATATGCACGATAGAAGTACATCCAAGTTATCCAATATTATGTGCCACTCTTTGTGATCGGCACTTTGGCTAACTAACTTCCTCCTGCACCAAACTAGGCAATCGTGAGCCGGAGATTGTCTGACATTGGCCTTATCGCGGCGGAGAGCAGCGGAGATCAAGAGCATCTGGAAGACAAGGAGGCGCTGGCACTGGCCTCTATTCAAAATTTCAAACTGCGACTCCTGTCAGGACCCCCATGTCACCCAACAACAATCGTGCCATTCACTACCAAACCGGGGACCACAAGACGAGAAAACGCACTGCAACAAGGATTCTGGGTATCCCGGTGGCACGAATATTCGTATCACCGGTACCTTAGGACGGACAACCGCCACAGTGAGTTTTTCGCGCAACAGGTGCTGTACATGCTTTCAGAGCTTCGTCGCTGAAGTTATTTCCGGATGCCCCTAAACGTCCTCACAGTCGGAGCATTGTCGCCCGGATTGGATCTTTTCTCCCTGAAGCAGTTTCGTGGATACACATCGCCTGACATTCGTATTTTTACAGCGATGTGAAGGGTTCCAGCAGGTTTTGGAAAGTTATAAAATGACGTGGTGGTGAGTTCTATGCACTGCAGGATCCAGCCATTGAACTACCGACCAAATTGCCATCGCAGCCTCTTATCGAGTTGAAGAACACCGATGTCGCTACCAACAACGAAGAAGGACATGATTGTATGGGATCCTCTCTACTTTATTCTGTGTAGCCATGCTGACCAGTTTCTCCAGGCTGTGGGACCAATCCGGGATGTTCTCGTTGATTTCTTCGAACGCCTCGGTATATCCAACCGCCTTTCTACCAAAGGGATTGACCCCGCACTGGGCAAGAGGTTCAATGATCTCACGCGCGAATGGGACCTTGATCTGGCCCCTCATCACTTCCAAAAGTTCGCCGCTCTGGGCCTAAATATGGGTACCATGGCTTACCGCCACACCCCGATTGACGTTCAAATGGCCATCTCTATCTACACGACGCTCGGTATCATGGTCGACGAGGACATCATGACCATCCAGACCATATGCGAGTTTCCGCGACGCCTCTTCGGCGGCCGTGTTCAGCCTCACCCCATTCTTGCTCGCTTTGCTGAATGTCTGGCGAGCATGCACGAGCATTTTTCTCCTTACAGCGCCAACGCCATCACCACGAACACCGTGGATTTCGTGAGCGCTGAAATGCTTGTGAGGGGTGAAGGCGGGCCTGATGTGAAGGGTTCAGCAGGCTCTGCGTACGCGGATTATATAAGATTGAAAAACGGGCTAGGGGAAACGTACGCAGCTTTCGTATGGCCCCGCGCTATGTTTCCTGAGACGAAGAGATACGTTCGAACGTTTCCGTAAGTGTCTCGTATGCTGAATCTTAACGATGTACCTGACGAACGTTCTCTTCTAGATACATCTCAGAATTTGCGTGCTACGGCAAGTAGGTCGCTCTGCTCGCTCTGACATTTGACACCTCATTCACCACTGCCATGGTCCAGTGATCTTTACTCTTTCTATAAGGAGGAGATTGTTGGCGAGACGGAGAACTACGTCTCCCAGCACGCTGCTGCTCGCGGGCAACCGAGTGTCAAGAGTCTTCAAGACATAGCCGACAAACTTGTCGAAATTGACTCTCGCGTCAGGGAGATTCTTGGGGATGGTCCGGAGAAGAAAGCATGGGAATCCTTCATTATTGGATATGCCGAGTTTCACCTCCATACTCCTCGTTATCGCTTGAAGGAGATTATCCCGGAATTTTGTCCCTAGGTAGATGGCGGAGCAGTCGAGTGGCCTGCCATGCAGAAGATAACATTCATGTTGTGAGTCGGTTTCGACCATGTGCTCTTATTGTTTCAACATTCAGCTCACGTTGCACTATTCAGGTAATAATTTATAGTCTGTACTCACTGCTTATGCTGTAACAATTCAGTGTGTCGTCTCCACCTGTGCAATTTGACGGGAACCCCAGATCTAGACCCACCCCGGATCACAATAGCCCTACCCTAGAGGCAAAACGGCTTCTAAACAGCGTGTCTCAAGTGTGGCGACCACTGAACAGGCCATTTCTCCATCATTCAATAGCCGGTTCCCCGTCCTGGCCTTGACTTCACATGGCCCGCGGCAGTCTTCGGGCTGCGTGCCCATGTGCATTTTCATACTCGGGCAATACTCACTGTCATTGATAGGCGCAGAGATACAGCAAATACAGCCGCAGCAACGAGTCCAAACAATGGGATATCCGATGCAAGCTTCGCATTCAGGCAATCCATCGCGTGGGTACGCGGCGCTATCAAAGGAACAAGCTTCAATTATGTGTTGCACAAGATGCAAGCTGTACATGATCGAGAGAGCGAGTAATACAGTCCGTGTGACTGATACCGGCTACTTGAGGAGCGTCTGAGCGCGAGCGCTAGCTAAGTACGGGTCGAGGACAGCTTTGCACCCTCTGCCTCTCATGCCACTTCAACTTCACTTGCACTGGTACGACTCCCTTATTACCTGTATCAGTTGGCTATTCTTATTCCGGTCCTTTTAGCTGCATATTTACCGTGTTGGTGACATGATCGTCACTCCCAAGCTCACATGCCTATGAGCTTCTACCGATGTGCGTTGTTGGATTCTTAACCTTCAAACTCCGTCACCACAAATACAGGGGTGAACGCATGCAGGCCTCAGTTAGTTTCTGGACAAGCCAACATACCAAACATACATGATGCAGAGTGACCACCGTTGCCAGCTGGCCGGATATTCGTGGTAACTTCAAGTTGAAGACACTCGTCCACTCGACTCGGATTATATAGTGGAAGAGGTATATAAAGCTATTACCTCAAACACAAGCAGTCATCCGCTCATCCTTCCGCTATAAACCAATTGACAACCAGCCCAATCGCGTACAGACTACAAGATGAAGGTGAGTATTATTCATATCAAGTCGCGTTCTTTTGTTTAGCTGCCACTACTTGTAGCTTGAACCACTGCCAAAACTCTCTCAGGAGATGGTATGCCTCGAAGAATTATCTCATTTGTTGGTAAACTTACGCCGTTTTATAGACTCAAGTGCGGGAGATTATCCTCGACCTCTTCCGTCGCATTGGCATCGCCGACCGGTTTTGTTTCAAGGGGTTTGATCCCTTGGTCAAGAACAGCTTCGCCGATGTCATTCGGACATGGGATCTTGGTCTTCCCGGCCATGTCCTCTCCAAGTACGAGCGTGTCGCCCTCTTTATGGCGACAACCTCCTATCACTATACCTCGGTCGACTTTCAGGTCTACATTGCCCTCTACACTCTCCTCGTTCTTTTGGTCGACGACGACATCATGCCGACTCACATCATCCGAGAATTCCCTGCTCGTCTTCTCGACGGCCGCCCCCAGCTCCACCCTATCCTAACGCATCTCACCGAACAGCTCACGAACGTCCGGCAATACTTCCCACTGTTCTGTGCAAATCTCGTTACCATCAATACCCTAGATTTCGTCAATGCGGAGATGTTTGTCAGGGATGAAGGAGGTCCTATGGTGCAGGGGCGGACGGGAGTTGGGTATATAGATTACATCCGGGTCAAGAACGGGCTTGGAGAAACGTACGCCGCGTTTATTTGGCCTCAATCCCAATTTCCAGAGACCCGGAGATACGTTCAAACCTTTCCGTAAGCAGTTCCCATCCGATGTAGCGGATACATACGAAGATGCTGAGATTTACTTGAACCCTACAGCTACATCGCGATATACATACCTTTGATAAAGTGCGCCGCTGCATACTTATACGCGACTTCACTACTCACCTACCCCCTTGCAGTGATATCTACTCTTTCCACAAGGAGACGATGGCTGCCGAGACTGAGAACTATGTAACCCAGTACCGCGCGGCCTGGACCACATCCGCCATCGACTCCTTGAGGGAAATTGCGGACAGGGTGGCCGATTTGCACATCAAGATTGACGAGATTCTTGGAGACAGCCCAGAGAGACGTGCGTGGGATATGTTCTGTGTCGGATATACAGAGTTTCATCTGCATAGTCCCCGATATCGTCTCGGGGAGATTATTCCAGAGTACTGCCTTCCGTAACTTCCCCTTTTTATCACCCCATATAATTGGTTCGACACGCTAGTTACGAGCAATACATTATCGTGCATGCGGTCTTCTCGCTTGAGACCTGGTCTATAGTGACCATCGGGATTTCAGGAGGTGTCAGAGGACGTGCATTTCCCAAGTGAGGCCCACTAGAGCTGGACGAGGGCGCAGGATCATGTTGGCAGTGGGACGCGTTTGAATAGCCCGTCGAAGGACGGCAGGGCCATGTGCGCAGGTATATGACTTTCGCCGTCACGAAAAGTACCATATCGATAAAAAGTCATAGACCAAGATACAGGTTACAGCCTAGTGAGGGGTCTCGCCGACGGGAGCGTCCATTTGGGAGAGCGACGGTCCCAACGTCACCGCTTTCCATCTCCTCTCATCCGTCTACTCCCAGCAAGATCATTCTGCATCCAGCTGGCCTGATATTCTGGCGGAAGAGGTCCTGCATCGACCTCGCGAGCATCAGGGGTGGAAGCCCCTTGGGTTAATTCCGCAGTACTTGAGTCAACGAAGCTTGGATTCGAGGATGATATCAGTTGCGAGTTTGAGTGCCAGTGGTCGCTCGTGAACGGTGATATCATATACGCCGTGGTTTGTATGGACCCTGGTCTGGAAATGATGCCTGGTTCTGGAGTTGGAGAGAGGATCTCCCGAGGTCTTGAAGCAAATCTTCTGCGCCTACAAGTGTGGTATGGTCAGTCTTCAGCGCTGCAGAATAGGAAGACGAACGTTCAGCTCACCGTCTCTGTCGCCGAAGCCAGAAGAGTACGAAAGCGAGAATCGCTAGCACGGCAGCCCCCGACACCTGAAGCACGCGATCAGGGGACGCGAAACGAAAGCGATGCAATCCACTCACCACCACGGCAACTACTACTCCTGACCCGAGCCTTGTGGATGAAGGATGGTCACCAGGCGGGCTAGGATCTGGGCTTCCGCTTGGATGCGTAGCGTTGGAAGACTGCGGCGCAGATCCCCTGTGAACAGCCCAGTCAATCTCGTTCCTAACCACCGAATGAAAACACCTTAGGCGTACCCATCAATCGTCACCAGACTGTGGAACCCGAAATTGGGTGCCAAGTTATTGGGAGGTAGCCCCGCCTGAATGATCTGCACATTGTAACTCTCGTCTCTATCCAAGCCTGCCTCCCAGTGTATGATCTGGAAAAAGTCCAAGATTGACGAGTGGTCGTTGATGGTTGTAGTCCAAGCCTTGGAGGGATCACCGTATGGTGTGACGGTGACCACCTTCTTCGCATGATCCCGGTTGCAGGAGCCATAGAGAAAAAATGCGGACGTCTGGTTGATCGTGAATGACACGGATTCTCCGAGAGTGGAGGTTAACATCTGACGAGGTATCGCCATTCGGGTGCCGTTCGGCAGCAGCTCTGCGTCGAAGTGAGCTCGCTGGAAACGCGAAGGTATGAGAGGGCTTCCGCTTGGATGCGTAGCGTTGGAAGACTGCGGCGCAGATCCCCTGTGAACAGCCCAGTCAATCTCGTTCCTAACCACCGAATGAAAACACCTTAGGCGTACCCATCAATCGTCACCAGACTGTGGAACCCGAAATTGGGTGCCAAGTTATTGGGAGGTAGCCCCGCCTGAATGATCTGCACATTGTAACTCTCGTCTCTATCCAAGCCTGCCTCCCAGTGTATGATCTGGAAAAAGTCCAAGATTGACGAGTGGTCGTTGATGGTTGTAGTCCAAGCCTTGGAGGGATCACCGTATGGTGTGACGGTGACCACCTTCTTCGCATGATCCCGGTTGCAGGAGCCATAGAGAAAAAATGCGGACGTCTGGTTGATCGTGAATGACACGGATTCTCCGAGAGTGGAGGTTAACATCTGACGAGGTATCGCCATTCGGGTGCCGTTCGGCAGCAGCTCTGCGTCGAAGTGAGCTCGCTGGAAACGCGAAGGTATGAGAAGTATGGGTTTGACATACGGGTCCTTGCAACCTCGACATGCCAATGGTTGTTCACTGGCTGGTATGAAAAGAAGGGGTTCTGGGTTATGGGAGTAGAACTCGAATCTACGGCAAGAATTGAGCTATTCTGTACTGAGGACCTGCAGATAAAATATCAGGTAACGAAGAAAGGGACGATTATCGGTAGAAACAGGCAGAAGCTCACCCCAGATAACCCAACCCTATTGTCAACTCCGCAAACTGGAACGCTACTTGGTTGGTCCCATGAGTGGTCAGAGTGACCGTATGATTCCCATATTCTAGACCCGTTTTGCTGCCGAGCAAGCCGCCCTCCGGTATCGTCACGGAAGACGACGAGACTCGATCGCCGTCAACGTCAAGTGTGTACGAAGCGTTGTCAGCGTTCCCGTAGAGATATACCGCAGTTCCGATCCAGCTGAACTGCAGAGAAGCACCGTCGTGCGCGGTCCTATGCGTGTCGGTTCCAACGCCTTGCAAATTGCTGTAACCGGTGTTCTGGTTTCCCTGGCTGTAGGTAACGTTCCACCCGAGTGCAGCGTCCCCGTCGCGAGTCGGCAAGTACGATATGGTGGCCGTCTGAGAGGATAGGGTGATGTTGAAGGGGAGCGGCTCCATTCACGAAATAAACGAGTGACTGTTGAGACAATGGATGAACAAAAATGAAGGGACGGGGTTGAATTAAGAAAGGCACGGACACTAGGTTGACGGCAGGGCTCTTTATGAAGCTCAAAGCCGGCGGGAATCACTGTGCCAGCGGATGGGACAAAATCAGTATGTTTCAAAGTGTACTGCGAGTAAGGGGGAAACATGGTGATGGGGACAGAATATTGTTGGCGGTGACATTGACATTGGTGATGCGCTTGAGCCTGGGAGACTATCCTGTGACGATGTGGGTGAGAAAACCGGGACATTTCAAGACCAGCATTTTTACCATAGTCTTCCGCTTTCACCTACACTCCAACACTGCAGATTGACTGTTAACAATGGCCAAGTTCGTAACAGGAATCGGTTTGTTCTGTGCTCACAGCTGACGCCAGAAACCATGCGTACTAGAGCCTAGAGGTTACTTCTAGGAGCCTAGGCGACGCGTTCCCATGACATTTGTCGCGCGACACTGGTCGCAGTTGATAATGTCGATGGTCCCCATTCATACCAGACAAACAGTCCCAGGCTCTCTGTGCAGTCATATGTTCGTATCAATCCATGGAAATTTGTCGCAGTCATACCAAGCCAACGGGGCTGTTCTGTGACATGTATTTAGGTGAAACATATCTTTGGTAGGAAGGAAAGAAGACTCTCACTTACCAAGTATACGGCGAAGAACTGAGAGTGTCAATTGTGAGCAGGGCGCACGAAATTCTCTGCCTTTGGCCACATTTGCTTCATTCACCCCCACTGACCAAGCTCGTGTTCCATACTCGTATTACCACCAGCAACCCGCCGGTGCACCGTGCACCATGAGATGGTTGCGCGGAACTGATCGACGCGGTGACCAAATATGTTGCTGATGCGTACAATGCAGATACTCCAGAACTCTTGCGCATATGAAATTTGTGAGATGGTACTTTCGGAGGTGTGGCAACGGCGAGAAGTTGGTGAAAGAAACACTAGTACTGGCAGTACTACAACTTGAAGTAGTTGCTTAGACGCCCTTCCTGGCAAACGACGAGCGTCAAATGCTCTCCGACTCACTCTCTCTGAGCTATACCATCAACAAAACCGCTGTTCTTCTTGCTATTGACACGTCAATATAGTGATACAATCTACCACCCATAGTCTGGCTGTAGCTTGGAGTTGCTGAAGTCACTTGCAAAACCCGAAACTTCCTTGGACTTGCTTCCACCATGTCGATTTCAGAACCGCTACCAGTACTGCTCCCTTCAAGCTCGATACCTTCATCAAAAGCCTCCCAACTCGAATGGAAGCCAACGCGTGACTATGACATTCCTGTACCCCCACCACCGGAGGATGCACGGACACACGACCAGGAGATGGCGATGGCGCGACAAGCCATGGACGGGAAAGTGGTGAAGAAAGTTCGGCCAAGAAGGACGGTTGACTATGGTGGACCTTTGGGGCGTTGGGCATTGGTGAGCACCGTATCAATATTGTGAAAAGAAGCGTGGAATTGACGCGTCATGTCGTTTCTGAAGCTGCGGAAGATGAGGCCAAGTACGACGTATGTACCGTACCTGAGGCCGGCACCTCCATACATTATCGATGTACGACAAGGCGCAGCTGGAATGTAACGACGTAGTCTCACTGAATATATTTATGCTCAGTTGCTGCCTCCAAAGGCATACCCAGACAACCCGTCCACGTCGCTTTGCACCAAGTTCGTACATACCTCGACCAACAAGATCAGGTGTCCCGTGAATTGTGTCACTGTGAGTGATTCATTTCGGTTCTTCTTGAGACTTTTTCCTCATGTTTCGTGCAACTTAGTGGACGCCCGAAGCCCGACGTATCCTAACGGGCTCAACAAGCGGAGAATTCACACTATGGAACGGTCTGACCTTCAACTTCGAGACGATCTTGCAAGCCCACGACACAGCTGTTCGTGCCTTCCAGTTCTCTCATTCAGGAGCGTACTTGGCTTCTGCGGACCAAAGTGGTATCATCAAATATTTCCAACCTAATATGAACAATCTCACTGCGTGGCAGGGTCATCGAGAAGCCATTCGAGGGTTGAGCTTCAGTCCAGATGATGGTCGGTTCGCCACTGCTAGCGACGATTCTACAATCCGTATTTGGGACTTTGAAGAAAGTCGGGAAGAGAGAGTTCTAACAGGTCTGTTCTATCCATGCATAGCTTCATTACTTCGACTGAATGGTGGATCGTAGGACACGGTTGGGATGTCAAATGTGTTGAGTGGCACCCGTCAAAGGGGTTACTGGTTTCTGGAAGCAAAGACAACATGATCAAATTCTGGGACCCCCGAACTGGCACCGTACTTTCAACGCTGTGAGCGCGCTCTCAATTGTTTAATGTGCACCTACAATGGCCATCTCACCGACTCATCTTCCCAGGCATTACCATAAAAACACTGTCCAGGCTCTGGCGTGGTCACCAAATGGCAATATGGTGGCTAGCGCTTCACGAGATCAGACCGTTCGTGTATTTGATATTCGGGCGATGAAAGAGTTCCGGGTGCTCAAGGGGCACAAGAAGGAAGTGTGCTGTACGTTCACATATCCATTGTCTCACACCAAACTTGAGCCAGTGTATTCACCCGCACAAAAATCACCGCTAATTATACCTTTTCAGCTGTCACATGGCATCCTATCCATCCGGTGTTGGTTTCTGGAGGCTCGGAGGGGTCCATTCTCCACTGGGACCTCTCCTCATCCTCGGATCCTCTGCCCTCACAGCCAGCATCTACCCATCCAGGACCCCGCGCCACGCTCTCCCAAGCACATGACTCAAACGTCTGGTCCCTAACTTTCCACCCGTTAGGCCACATCCTGGTCAGCGCGTCCAACGACCACACCACGCGATTCTGGTGTCGCGAACGTCCTGGAGACGTCACATCCGTGTTCTCCGGCGGAGGCGAGAAACCACCGGATGTGGTGGACGGTGGTGGACAGGACGACGATGACGACGGGTTCGTGTTGCCTGGGTTCGGTCCGCCTGGGATGGGACAAGACGTTCCGGGGTTGAACGGTATGAACGGCGGATACGACGATGGGGATTTCGTACCTGGGCTGGGTCCGTCGAGCAACGGGCCTTCCGCGTCGTCTTCATTTAATAACGTCGCGGGGAGGCAGAACGGACCGCTACCTTCGCAGCAGGACATGATGATGTACGGACATGGGGGGGAGGAGGATCAGCATGATCGTGGTGGGAGAGCGAGGTACGGGGATAGGGAGCGGTCGAGAGATGGGAGGGATAGAGATGGAGACAGGGATGGAGGTGGAGGGAATAGCGGATATGGCGGTGGTCGGCGTGGTGGGTACGGCGGCGACAGAGGTGGGTATGGCGGTGACAGAGGTGGTGGTGGCGGGTTTGGCGGCGGCGGCGATAGAGGTCGCCGTGGTGGATGGGGTCGTCGCCGATACTAGCCTTCGATACCTCTCTGTGCTGAAGCTGTTTCACCTGTTTATTCATTGTTTTCATCTGAACTCATTGTCACGCTGCTCGCTCTCTTGGGCGTTATCTTTGAGGCCGTCTATATTGACGCCCTCATGCGTGACGTGGTCGCCTTTCCTGACCCCACTCAACAGTACTCACTGCTGCTTGGCCCCAGCGCTGTGCGCAGAACAGGAATATACTGAGGAACTATTGATATGTTTCACTTTTTGACCAACATTATCCCCCGCTAATTGTGCTGTTACAGAAATAGAACCGGCTGCAACGGAACTCGACGTTCCGGCTGGTTGGAAACACGCCCCTTCCCGAAGTCTACTCCAAGTGCCCATCCTCATGCTAACTTCTCATACTGTAGCATGTGCATATGGCGTCCGCATGTTTGAATATCCACTTTTCTAGCCGTGACGTTTCAGAGCACGCTGCCCGCTCGGGTCAGGTTGTGTACCGCCTCCGCTTCACCATATTCGGTGCACCCGACCACAGCTCTGCTACTTCCGACGTTTCGAATGGCCGCAGCAACGGTTGTGCATGGCATCGTAGGACTGAGCGGAAGGTAATGACCGTTGGTTGTGCTTCTCACTGAAATACATGCGACATTGGTCAGGGCTGGCCAGGATGGAGGCTGGCTTATAAGACGGCGAACCTTTCGCGTTGAATTCCTCACCAACGACTCCTTCTTCACGACTTCTACTTCCTTAACAGCTTATCTTAGCATTCTCCTCGTCCTCTTCTTCCTAATTTCACGATGCAGTTCACCAACATGTTCGCCATGATGACTTTGTTCGTCGCCTCCGCACTCGCTACCACTGTCTCCTTCGATAACACCTACGACAATGGACCAGAGTCTCTCAACAACGTCGCCTGCTCTGACGGCAGCAACGGACTCATCATCAAAGGGTTCTCAACCTTCAACTCCCTCCCCAGTTTCCCCAACATCGCAGGAGCTTCTGTTGTTGCGTCGTGGAACGACGCCCACTGCGGTACCTGCTGGGAGCTCACGTACGCTGGTACAGGGAGGAGCATCAACGTCCTTGTCGTTGATCACACAGACGAGGGATTCAACCTCTCTCAAGAGGCTATGGATACCTTGACCAACAACCAGGCGCAGGCGCTGGGCAGGATCGACGCTGACGTCAAGCAAGTCGATGCCTCTGCATGCGGGCTCTAAAGATGAGACATGTATAGACCCAAGGGGTAAGAAACATTCCTTTCGCCAGTGTTATTTCGACTTCTGACCGCTACTTCTTTCGGGCTGTGCAGTACAGGCAGAACAAAAGAAACAATCCAGAATAGTGTTTCCAACCCCTGCGTTCTGCGAGGGGCCTCGCGTGTTTTTTCGGAGACAAAGGACCACTTAGCTATCATCTTTTTGTTCTGCACTATACGGACACACTCTGCGGACGCTTCCCGATTGACTTTTTCACTTTTAGAATACGATTTAGCTTTATCATTATCCATAGTTCTCGACAAAAGACCCTGCCCCCAGTGCCCCAAACCTTCGTGAGTAAATAGTCAGCGCATTCATTGGCACGTTCGAAGATATCCCTTTCCGTTCGTCGGGCACGCGAGTTCATTTAGCCATGAAAATATTTCAGCGTTTTTTATCTGGCAGGTCGGTTCCCCTTTCGAATTCTGTTTTGCCGCTCCCGCGAACGTCGTCAGCATGAACCCTATTGGTTCCTCGGTTGTGCCAGCACTTCCCTGTCACCTCGATCTGACCCGATCTGAATCACCGCCCGTGAATCGGAAGCCAATCGCAATATCAGTTGTTTCTGCTCTGCGAAGCAACTCTGATACTGTATAACAGTAGTCACTACGGCTTGTCGCTATATCGTTCTTGGACAGGATATCCAGAATTTGCCCGAGGGTGTTTGCAACTGTTCACCTGCAGAATACCAAGATGACGGTCTGCTGTGGTGATGCGGCAGGGGGTAAGCCTCGACCGTGTCTTAGCGCATATCTTTGAAATTCTAAAGATCATGGGGGTTCGGTTATACCCTACCGTGGCATCATTGAAGGCAAATGCATATTGTCATCAACGCCTCGCGGGAGTGGCATGTAGGTAAACTCTATCTTTGAGACAGTCAACCCTGCTCGCTATTCCGTCTTCGCTGTTTCCGACATGAAAGAAGAATCAAGCTCAAGGCGAGTGCCGTCTGTGAACCCGCCGTAGTGCCAACAGCTGATACCTCGAAGCTCTCAGGAGAACCAGTCGGCCGAGTCAGGGTCAAGCAGCGGTCAGAACCGTGGATCACTACAACGCCACAGGTTCTACGCAGCTTTTATGCTGTCATAGCGGTCTTGTCAGCGGGGATCGCTATATTGAATAGATTCCCCGACAGGAACAGCCCCAGTACAGCCCCACGGACTGTAAAGGGTTTACCGCGCTGCTGGTTCAAACGTCCCTGTAGGCTGCAATGTTGGTTAGCACTGCACCACTGCATCCCACTCATGCTTGCTCAGCGCCGACAACTTGAAGTTATGAGAGAAAACGTGCAAGGTTCAACCATCAATATCATCGTGTCGACTGATATGGAGGAGCGTTGTAAACACGCTGAAACCTGCAGGCGTGGATGGAGGGTTCTTCCAGTGCCACCCACAGGAGGCGAGTGGCGTGACGGTGGTAGGCGAATTGCGCACATGGCTAAACGCATTCGGCCTGAAATTCTCAAGACCGAGGAGCAACAGGAGCTGGCTTTCGAGGGTGCTTTGCTGGGAAAACCCACGACAGGTTATGATTCAGAGACGGTATGATGTTTCTCCATTCTTCACGACCCTGTGTTTGCGATCTGTGGGCGTGGCGTTGAGTAGACAAGCATAGGACACACATTGCAACATAAACCTTGAAGTACAAACGAACGTCCAACTCTGGAAGGACTGCGGTCGCGGGAAGATTTGCGGTCGGTTACGGTCGCGCTAGTCGGGTGCGGGTGGTACGAATCCGCCCGATCAAGCAAGGACGATACCGCTTTCTGGTAAGCTTCCATTTGCGTCTCACAATAACCTCGTGCCTTTCTTCTACTTACCTTATCAACAGTTTGTCGTTATCCTTTCTCTTCGACGCACAGATGTGCTGACTGGGATCGCATGCCCCTGGCCTGGAGCAACCGGTAGATTGAAGTTACAGAACCCTCTTTTCTGGAGCGCCACAAAATCGTTTCGATCGTGAGATACGTGGACTCTGTATGAGGGCCTGACGCGCATTGCCACTGCTTCGTCGCAAAGATGTTGGGAGCGACAGGGACATCTTTCATCTGTATATGAATAAAACCAACACGCGGTTTCAAGAGAGACATTGCTAGCATAAGTATCACGTGTCTAGTTTGAAGGCGTACCAAATACTTACTCCTCGTAAGTGGCTTCAAGTTGGGCTTGCCCACCCCGACCATCGTTCCAACGGACCCACACCGGGTCCTTGCATCGGAAGACTATGAATAACATACGGGACTATACTGTTTGGGGCGACTCGTTACTGTTGTAAGCGGTCGGCTGGTTTCGCTGATGCTTTGGAAGCCTTTTCAGTGATGGAGTTTGGTCGGGAAAACGCTGTCCTCGTAACCGACCGACCAACGGGTAGATCGGTCAATTCACAGAGAGAAACATCAGCCTGGGCCCGCTTGAATTTGCTATCACTGGAATTGGAGCAACTGTCTACTCGAAAACAACGAGCGAGGAAGGTCGCTGATGGGTTGCCCCACCCCGCTAACCAACCCCAGACTTGCCATTGGTCCACCATTGTTTCTTACCAAGTGCAACGTCGTGGTGCAACCTGCCAGGATCAGTAAACTATGCTGATTGACGCATATTCTACCCTTATTGTTCTCGGTACCGTCGAAAGGACCTAACCAATTTCGTGGCTCAATCCCCGTTGTGCGCCTAAATTATTTCGTCAGAGGCCGGAAATTAGTGCGTATACTTGGTCCATGTTCTCATTCAGACAGAAGAGATACGTCGAGGAGTTCAGAGACAGGGATTGCTGAACAGTTGCATGGTGAAACGGAAGCAAAAAGAGAGATCGAGCGAAACAAAGACCGTAGCCGACGGCTCTCTTGCCTCCGTCGCGCCATGATCAACAAGTATCAACAGACGACTGGTAGCCTCATGTCAATATCTTGGCTTTCCACACGCGTCAGTTACACTTTCGTCAAATTGGTTTATCGTCTTTTGATTGGATCACCCAGCGCAACGGAACCCAGGGAATCGAGGCTTTCGCTGATTTAACCCCTCCGCATATGGCATGGATGCGCGCTAATATTTGGGCACTCGTTCGGCGAGATCATATAGAAAAGGAGGGGGAAAGCTTGTCTCGAACAATGGGCACCCACCGGGCGTAGTTTCTCTGGACGGTTGTCTGAGGTCTGTCTGCCGTTAAGGTTCACATATTTAGACCCCTTCGCCACCGTTCAACGCCTGCTTTCTTCTTCTCTCTTTCAGTCTCATTCTCCTCATAGACCTTTCATGACAACATGTCTTCCTCGTCGACATCTGGCTCAGTCCGTGGGTGGACACCTTCAGCACACGACGAACACGCAGTGGCCTCTCCATATTCCCAGTTTTACGCCACCTCCTCCGCTCCCTCCTCCCAACTCCCAACTCCGCCACTCGTGCCAGCACCTTCCTCTTCCTCTTCCTCCAACTCACGACCATCCACGCACCGACACAGCCTTTCTTTAACTCTACCTGCTCATCCACCCCCTACACGTCACTATCGCCCCTCTTCTCATCCAAGTCCAACAGAGCGTCGCGCTCAGCGCAAGCGCGATGACGATCCGAACTGGGTGCCTCGTCCCCCCAACTCCTTCATGATCTTCCGTCGTGAGTTCTCCCGAGAGCATGCGCGACTCAATGCGGACGGGGAGCCTATTCCAGAGAAACATCTGTCGAAGCGCGCAGGTGAAGCCTGGGCACGGCTGTCCGACAAGGAGCAGAGAGTCTACAAGGTGCTCGCCGACAAGGCACGGGAGGATCATGCGATCATGTTTCCTGACTACAAGTATAAGCCACGACGGCGCAAGGGCAGCAGCGCACGCCGTTCATCTGCGGGTGGTCTCTCTCGGCGCGAGCAGGTCGAGTCCTTCATGGAAAAGGTAGGGGCTATGGCCGACTCAGACTCGGAGAGCTCTGCACCTACCAGCAGCCAGGACAGCCAGGAAAGCTTTCGTTCCACCTCCCCTGACTCGTTCGCCCTTGACCCGCGGAGCACCACTCCCATGCGATCCCTTCGTCGGCGGCGTTCCTACTCTCTTCCTCTGCGAGCACCCCCCTCCAAAAGCACATACTTCCTCCAGCCCACTGCTTGCGCCTCAACTTCTGGGATTGACAAGCGGTCACGTTCAGCCGCTACCCGTCCCCCTTCGCTGTCCCTGTCGTCCGGTTACTTTGGAATGCCCTTGACGCCGTTTAACGACCCCTCTATAGACGAGAGCGTCTTCCAGTTCTCCATGTTTGATTCGAATTCTACGGCGCCATCCTCGCCCAATACCTCTTTGTTTGATTTTTCTTTCGACGAAAGCTTCGTGTCGGTGAGTCCTCCGCTCCGCTTAGATTCATACATGGCACTCACTTCTTTTCTTCGTTGAAGACCTCCAGTGTACCCTCCCCGAACTCTTGCTCATCAATTATACCCGGGTTCACGGTTCCCGACATCGATTTAGGCATGGAACCCATGCAGCTCGACTCCATTTCTCCTCTTGAAGCTATCCCGATACCCCCCAGTATGACTCTTGCTCAACCTAGCTCCGGAGATGTCAACCCGAATATCCACCGCCGTCAACGTTCAAATACCACTTCGGCCCTCCCTGTCTCCCCGCTCTCTGTCGTTACTTCGTCGTTGGCGAACTGGGATGGCCGCGCGCTTGGACCGTCAGCTTCGACGGGTAGTCTCCCCACGTTCACCCATTCCGCCTCGTCACCAGATTTGACGACGCAGTATCCGTCCATGGCACATTATTCGTCGAATCCTTACACGATGGACAGACAACGGCGGAACTTGCTCCCAGCCGTCTCCGAGTCGCTGTTGGTGCCCGGTGTTGAGATGGATCTCGACAAGACACCCAAGGTATTCGAGTTCCCCAGTGACGTCCAAAGCGGGTACACTCTCCCATCCTCCGAGTCCCTTCCATCCTACGACTACGCCGAGTATCCCGTGGCTCCCGCCGACATCCAGGCAGCACAGGACCTCCAGTCATATGCCACAGCTCTTGAAGCCCTTCGCATCACCCCTTCGCCTTACGGCGTCGATACCCAACAGTCCATCGCCGATCACATGTACAACAGTTACATCGTCTCCAATCCCACCCCTCCTCCTATGTAAGGACGGACACTCTCCCCTTGCACTCCCCCCAATTCCATCATTCGATACCCTCCACGTAAAAATTTGCATGGACTTCCAATAGCCACCCCTTTACCTCGCGTACGTCTTTCACTTTCGGTTGTTCTTCAACAACAGTTCTTGTAGCTATAGCTTTTATGAGTCATGTTACGACCCATCTGCACGCCCCCTTCACGAGTTTGCGCCCTCGTCGTTGAAATTCCCTTCCTTTCCTGGTTGTTTCTGTGTTCGGTGTATTTATCTTCTATTTGCTTTACTGTGTAAGGAGAACGATATACCCCAAATCTATGTTCTCTTTTCTCCCTCCAGTTCCCGACGTAGGCTGTGGCTAAGAGGCGTCAGTCTACGTGAAGCGAATATACTTCGCTACTTCTGATTGCACCCCCAGGCACCCCTACTGTCCAGAAAGTTGTACCTCGCGACGTTTTCTTCCAAGTACGATTTCCAAAATGGTCGACACACTCTGAGGTGCTTCCCGTTCGGCCCGAGTGGTTACCGGGCACCTGTCTCGTGCCAGTACCTCACTTCGCCTTTTGGTCCAAACCGTCATTGCACTCACTTCTGTTGCCCGCCCCAGACACCGTCGGATATCGACGACAACGACGACGAAGATGCCTCCGTGGTCGGCGATGCTACATCAGGCGCGTGGAGTGGTCTCGGAGTGGATGCTTGAGCCTGTCAAACGAGCCGCAGAGGCGTCCGATCCTCCCGTTACACAACCAACACCAGCCTCAGTGAGTGGATTATCCAATTAATGGGTTATTGGCTAGCTGAAACCACGTTCAACACTTAAGAATAACACTTCTAATCTGCCAAGGATTGGAGGGTCCTTTGGCGGCTTTATCGCTCTGGTGGTCTCTCTCGCAGCTATCGTGGTCTTCTCTTGCATCGCCATCTTCATCCTACTCTACAAGTACAAACCAGACCCGTACGAGAGACACTACCGACAGACCATGTTTGGAAAACGCGAGGCCAGTATCTATGAAACCCCTCTAGGTCCTCAGGGAATGCGGGCCAAGTTCAAGAATCTCATCGGTAGAGGGAGAAAGAGTGAAGGATGGATGAGGACGGGAGACGGGAGTGAGGAATGGGATGCCTCGGATAGGCATATTCTTCCCGGTTCGTACGGGAGGGATTCAGGAGACTCGGATGCTCCACCCATGGATTCTCCGTTCAAGCCACCACCACGAGCGCACCAGCCCTCAATCCGACGAAGCGACACCTCCGAGTCGATCGAGTTGTCAGTCCCGAATGCCTCACATACACGAGATCGGGACGACGTCATTGTACCCACATCTACTTACTCCGATCCCTTTACCACCTCGCACTCGCCTCCGTCAGGCGAACCAGTAAACACGATGGCTTTCCCCACCAGTCAAGAGGATGCCGATCATTTCTCGGTGCAGTCTCCGGGAGATGGTGCCCTTCGCTCGATGCGAAAGTTCAGTGGAGGCACGAAGTTCAAAGAGGCTATTGATTTTTCGTAACGCTCTGGATTGGATATCTACTCACTCACGGAAATCACGACACGTTTCACGCCTTCTGTACGCTTATCCACTCGCACATTTATGTATGGCTACTTACTGTCTTTATTGCGCACCGGACTATGTATTTGTTTGCATTGTTGCACGATTGTTGTAGTATTCATTGGCTCCTTATCTTTTACATACGATACCGTATCACTATCAAGACGCTTTCGCTGATACCTTTCCCTGGATCTTTGTTCGGCCTAGTGACGATGGTTGACTTTCTTATTAGCACAAATCCATCGTCATTAAGTTATCAGGGATAGCCACACTATTTCTGGTCACATAGTTACTGTACCTAAGCGTAAACCATGATCTTGCTAGCTATAGTAATTCGCGGATGAACATAAGGAGATCGCATCATGAGTCCTTTCAAGTCGGTATGGAGGAGCAGTTGTTCGGTGTTCCATTGCCTTCCATCGCAGGTATCGTCGTGACGGCTTTGACTGAAATCTGAACAAATCGGTTATAGCAACATCTCAATCTGAGTCAATCATGGTGGGAGGGACGTACATAGATCATGTCGTCTGCGCTGCCATGTTGAGCAACAGGAGACAACACTGGTTGGTGGTTGGCCGCCGTCATAACAGAGGCAATCCTGTATACACCTTCATCTAAGCCGTTGGTGACTTCCGCACTGAGTACATCGCCGGCCAAATTGAGCCCCTTGAAGAACACGAATTTTGTTGGGTCGGTCGGGGTGGTCTGGGTCATGGAGGCCAGCTTCTCGATGACAACATGAGAGTGTCCTTTGATATCTCCGCCTGCACCGACCTCCTGAGGAGCGGAGTAGAAGTTGGAACTCGCATTGACGAAGTGTCCGGTTTCCAGGTGCGCAACGGCGAGCGTGACTACAAAAGTGGTATTTGCGGCGATCTCGGCGTTGTTGAGAGGTGATTGGAATTTGGAGGAGGGCATGTTTGTGAAGGCTGGGATATCACCCATCGGCGTAGGACTGCATGACCCGTTCTTCAATTGTCGTCCAGCCGTAAGTGGTTTGTTCACTGTCAAGCACCAGTTTATAAAGTTGTTTGGGGACGTCCGTGACGGTGATTGACCGACTTCCGGATAACTGCCAGTGGGAGATCAAGGCAAGTTCGGGCTGACGGAGACTAGGATGGGAACAGTGGCTCACTCGCTTTGGCCGTCATCCAGTGAATTTGGGGAGAAAACACGAGGGTCTAGTAGAGGAGATGTTTGAGGGTCGTGAATGTCCTAACGTTGTTTGAGTCAGTATCGGAGGCGCATGCTGGTTGAATACGAGCAATTTACTCACCGAGACACTGACTCCTGTTGCTTCGATTCTTGCAATCATGTCACGTTCGGTTGTACAAGCTACAGAAGTTCCTATGGAGTCCGTCAATGGCAGCGCAAAGCAGCTGTATTGAGGATTTAGAAAGACTCGGGAGTCCTGTGCAATATTTATTGCGACGCACCTTGTAGTAGTTGGGCACCGAGCCACACTAAATCTTCCGTGCACACATAGCCCGAATGAGCCACCGATGCAGGCGGTTTCTCCGTTGGTGCACGGAGTGCTGGTATTGAAAGATTTGAAACGATCGCTGCGATATTGGGATCCTGTTACATGTCGCGCCAAACAGTGATAATGTAAGTCAGCTCACTTGAGCACCACGGCCTGCCTTCCATTGAACGATAGGTCAGAAAGAGACGGTTTCCGCCGAATGACATAGGCGGTGGCAGCAAAGTCGACGTAGATGGCCAAAAGGAACGCCAGTGCCTTCATATCCGAGGTTTTAAAAAGTTATCCTATACAATGGATGGTAAGTCTCCCACTATATAACCTGATGTACGAAGGATACAACGCGAGCCTGAGGTCGCTGCAGAGAAAGCAGAGGCGCGGATTTTTCGATATTCCTCCCCACTGCGCCACAATGCAATACACAAGAGGAATGCATGCATACCTGCTCTTCAGAGGGCAGGGCCAACTTTTCGGAGAATCGGGAGCATCGCTGTGGCTCTGAGAGACGTGGAGTCGACAGGGTGTCGCCAACTCATTTTTGTAAGACGGAAGCTGATTTAACCAAGGGGACAGTGATCAGTCACCGCAAGCAGATGATAAAGCACAACTACTCGTACTTTATAATAAAGAGCTATTGTAACGACTTGCCCTTGCCTTCAGTACTTCAGTTACCTACAATATGTCGAGTATGTCGAGAAGGAAGAACTTGACAAGCAAAATTGTGTGAACCGATTGTTCGAAACTGATAAGATTAGATCAAAGATTTTGCTGGCGTCGATAATATTGAGGTTTGAGACTTGCATGAGACGAACGTAAAAGCAACCATCTCTGCTCCCGTCTTACCATGAGCTCAACAACGGCTGGACCATCCAAGAAGAAATCATCGACGAAGAAATCATCAGCCTCGAAACAGAAAGAAAAACGCGCCACGGAAGTGACTTCAGAGCCCAGAAACGAAGGAACAAACCCGAAGTGGAACTACGAGCCTCCGAAAGGTGCAGTCCTTGCGAACCACGACGTGGACCCCGAAGAGTTCGACTATGATGCTCTGAAAGGAGATGACAACTTAGAGCTGTGGATCATCCGGGTTCCAAAGGGGGTATGGTCAAATTCGTCGTCCGTATTTCCACTGACCGACAAATACTGTTTATTAGGTCAAGCCAAAACATCTTGAGAAGTTGAAGGTGGACCCTCCGTCGTCTGCTTTGACTGGAAGTATAGGCACCCTCTCGAATCGCGACACGCAGTATGACGTGTGGTGCTTGGGGAACGGTGACAACGACCGTGTTGGCGGAGAGGAGTTGAAGAATCTCACATGTTTGGTTCCACGACAAAAGAAAGGTGGAAAGCTATACGCCGGTAAGTTACGATCTTGCGCTACAAGCTGCACCTGATGACATATGTAATGCATCTCAGTGCCCACCATGACCACCCGCCATCTTGTCGTCTCCGCGAGAGCGGCTCTCCCCACGCCTCCTCACTCTTCGGACGGGGACGATTCCGAGTCCTCTGTGACCTATACCAATCCCCCACGGCCATCATACCCCGTGGAAGCACTTAAGCACCGCTTCATGCCTATAGGCTCTCTTTCACATACAGCAGACGATGATGTTGAAGACCATATGGAAGTTGACGAGGCGCCAGTAGAGTCCGCACCCGCATCCGCTGAACCAGCCAAAAAGGAGAAGAAAACGAAGGGAAAGAAGGAGGATGCCACCGGAGGCGAAGTGAAGCCGGCAAAAAGGAAAAAGGAGGAGGAGCCAATGAAGAAGCAGAAGAAGGTGAAGGCTGACTCTTCATGATATTTTCATACGGACGACGGTCGCTCTTTACCATGTTATTTCATATGCACAGTCGCTCGCCATGCAGGAATGAACGAGATGTGGCACCCTATAAGAAAGCCGTCTAGTGCTTGACAGGCCTCGGACTTCACAAGCTTCACAATGCGCAAGAGTCATGAATAAAGTGGGCCTCAGCGACAGACGTGAAGGTGTGAGTGTAACCTCGAACTACATGACAGTACCGGTTGAGGTTTCGTCGTTATTGTAATGTCTCATCATTTAGTCCTTTACTTGGGTTTGCTTTGCTATAATCGACGACCAATTTCAAGTTGAGTTCATTGTCCCATGAGGTCATCGTATTGCACTGATTGTTCTTTACCCGCTTTTGTAGGTTGGAACAGAGGCTGCAGCGCACCTCTGCCCTCGAGGCTCTTCAGGCCCGGAAAGTGTCACCGGACGGGAGATTTCGATGCATATCTGCTTAGGTTTCCAAGAAAACCAGGGTGAGGCGGAATTGAACGCGTGGTTGATCTATCGAGCGGTGATGGTGGATTGAGAAAGTCCAGGATGGTGGGAAGAGATGAGTCGTATCGATTGGCGCTGAGTCAGCTACGCCCAGAGAGTGAGTAATCGAGGATGGCGACAGTCTGCACAGCTTCCCCCATAAATAACCGGAGTGAGCAGGGCAGGATGGGCAGCAACAATGTCTCAGAAACACTTCACACTCTACTCTCACGCAGGGGGTCCTAACGGATGGTCAGCCTGATACTTTGAATTCCTTTTCCCGAATCTTTACTGATCGTGACTCCTGCAGGAAAGTGACGTACCTGCTGAACGAGCTTGGGCTTGAGTACGAGACAAAGTATCTCAACTCTCAGAAGGGCGAGCATAAAGCCCCCGAGTTCCTCAAGATCAACCCAAACGGCCGTCTCCCCGCCTTGGTCGACCACAAGAACGGAGACTTTGCTGTTTGGTGCGTCGCTCTCTAACGGCGGCGACTATCTGATGAGGCTCATTCGACGACAGGGAGTCCGCCGCGATCCTAATTTACCTGACGGACAAGTACGACACCGAGAAGAAGTTCACTTTCACTGAGGGCAACGAGAAGTACGAACTCCTTCAATGGCTCTTCTTCCAGATGTCCGGCCAAGGGTCCGTCTTCTTCCCTCTCCCACCTCCGCTAGTGCTGCTACTTACGCTTTCTACGCAGCCCTTACTTCGGTCAGGGCTTCTGGTTCACTTTCTTCCATCCCGAGAAGGTCCCTTCTGCCGTTGAACGGTACCAGAACGAGGCGAAGCGTGTCCTTGGCGTCCTCGAGTCTGTTCTCTCGAAGAAAGAGTGGCTAGTAGGTGGCAAGGTCACCATCGCCGATATCGCCTTCGTCCCGTACGACCCTTTCCCTCTTATTTTCTCAGTGTCTCGTTAACTGAAAGTTGTACAGATGGAACAACAGCCTCAAGGGCCTCCTCGGCGCCGACTTTGATTTCGAGAAGGAGTTTCCTGCTACAGCCAAGTACGTCCGTCAAGTGCACAGGCATGACCTTACGCTGACTTCTTCTCAGGTGGCACGATAAGATCATCAACCTCCCCGGTGTCAAGGCTGGTATCGAGGAGAAGGCGCGGCTGGCGCAGCAGTAAAGTAAGAAGTAAACTTATGATGTACTTGAGCATGCGATTGGATCGGTGAGAATGGTAGCACATAGCCCTTCTCTCAGAACCAGTACATGCCCTATTCCCTTCGATCCATACAAGGAGATTTGCTCTGACACAAAATAGTGAGTGCATGCGACCAATGCAGCCTTAAATGATGTCGGCTGTATTGGCTCGCGAAGTATGCAATGCAAAGCTGTCATAGGCAACATTTTTCAACGATATCTCCAATATAATCAGACATGAACATGACGAAGCCACAGTTTAGTCCACAGGCGTTATGAATGGTAGGTATAAGTGGTACAAGCCGAAGCTTATTGTATCATTGGGCGTCCAGCTGCCTTCAAATCTGCGTTGACTTCCGGGATGCGCTTGAGGAAGTTAGGCTGGTAAGCCCAGGTAGAGACGGGTGGCACTGTACAAACGTATAAGTTACAATCAATGCAGAAATAAATCTGTACAATACATACGTTGATATTCGGTGCAGCTCACAGCATAATCAGTAAGCAAGAGCATTTGGTACGGCTCCATCACGGTGACTAGTGCGCGAGCGAAAGGTTAGAACTTAGGACATGGGCAAGTAAGAAGAGAGCGGGGTCTACTGACTAAGGGCACCCTCGTTAGCAATAGTTGAGTCCAACTCCTCCTTCACAGCGGCTTCCCAAGCCTTAACAGGAGCTGCGAAATTTAACCTCGTATGAGCAGTTCTCTACATGTAGAGCAAAACTCACGACCATGAGGGACCAGGCCCGTGTACCCGGTGTACCCACCAGGACCGCCCCTGATGAAAGCGATATACTCGGAAGATGCATTCCTGTGATAGTACGGAAGCCTGAAAGTATTCCTGGTGGTGACATAGTGCTGCTGGAGGGCACAGAATTCCATGAGGTTGATGTTGGGGAACTTGGATTTGGCGACGAGGATGCAGAATACCGAGGGGTCGAGGTGGTCGATGTTTGCACTTTGGACAATGATGAATTTGCTGAGGTCGTATTTGTACGGGACATAGCTGAATGGTGGAATAGTTGGGCATATGAATGAGAGGCGCAATATGAGTGCTTGTAGTACTTACTTTCCGTGCCATCCAACGACGTCAAAGGGTGAGTGATCTCGTTTAGTTTCGAAAAGTTTCCCGCCAATCCTGGAAGTATAATCGGCTCAGTTTCTGCCTAGTCAGTCTCGGAGAACGTAGTAGTCTGGCTCACTTGTAGACGACTAGAATTATACGTTGGGTTAATGTCTCAGATAATTCCGCTAAGGAGGTTTGAAGTGAGGACACTCACCCTTCCACTTGGATGGTTCGACGTCGAAACCTGCAACGGGATGTTCAAAGTCTCTGACGTTGGCCAGTCCGTTTGCTCCAAGAGGACCGAGATCCGGGAGTGTAAAGTGCGTGCCGTACACCTCGTACACAGCTGTTGAGAGATATCGAGTTCTGACGTGTCCTTACGAAAGTCCGATCGATCTTGCTTACCTCCTTGGGATGCACCGTCGGGCACGGCAACCTATATAATACTACCTGTCAAGAAATACTCTGCTTCCCAGACATTGATTACTGACCTTGAACTTGATACCAGCCTGAACGACGGCGATCTCACCGGGTCCAATCATCAAGCTGCATGGTTCAGTTGAGCGGATAGCGGATAACCACCACAGTTATGCAGCTCACCTTCCCAACTCAGTTTGGATATCCAAACGACCTTCCTCGGGAACAAACAAGAGGTCCCCATCAACGTTGGCAAAGGCGGTCTTCTCCATGGATTGGTTGACAGCATAAACATGGAACGCCATCCCATCTTTGCTCACCGCGCTCCCGTTTCCACCAATCGTGCGTAAGCCGTAGATAAAATCGAGCTTCTCGGAGGCCGAAGCCTTGAAAGATTTCCAAGCAACTTGGTGAGGGTTGATGTGCACGTTTGGATTCAACGGAGAAAAATCTGATATGAGCTATTCCAAGATACTATGAGTGGGGACAATCACATAAGAACTCGGGATTTAAGACATACAAGAGGGTTTTGTTTAGTATCGACCATCCCGCCGTGAGCAACGGACGGCAGGATCCGGTACAACCAGCTACTCATCGGTGAGCACAGATAGATGCAAATGGTCAAAAAGGTCAAGGGCTTACGTGCGTTGATTGGAGGCTCGCGGAACGGTGAAGGGAGTTCCATTCAACTGATAGAAAGCTCGGTGAGATCGTCGTTGGCGCGAACGTGATGGATGCAGACCTGTTCGGCATAAAGATCATATTTACAGTTCTGAGGATTGTTCTGGCCTTCAGGCAATACGCCGGGACTGGATAAGTAACACCAAAGCCGATGATCAGCGACGCTTGAACATTTGTGCAGCCATAGATTGGAATACGCACATCGCCTGAGACGCAAAAGTATTGCCGAACCCGACTTGGTAGATGTATGGGTCGGTCTTGCGTTCTTGGTTATAACCACTTGTATCGAAGGCACCTGGTGCGGAGAAAGACTGACGAGATAAAATGTTAATGTCGGCAGGATTCCAACCATATCACAGGATGTACCCACCATCGTGAAGCTTGAAGGTAGAGTGTGTTCGTCGATTGACTGAGGAAACAATGGCTCACTGGGTCTCCTTTTAACTCTCAGGAAAGATGTAGTCAAGGGATCTGAGTAACTGGACTTTTGCACACTACGCGTCTGACATTTCATGATTACTGCTTGGTAGAACGCTTTGAATTGAAATGCCCCAAAACTGTATTTGCGTGACACCATCCCTGCGCGCGTTCGTGCTTCGATATGCAGGAGGTGCATAAGTGTGCTGACACCTGAAAGGGCTAACCTGAGCTTGTGAGACCGCAGGTCATGTTGCACATCATACGTTGCGTTCTGTGATGTCAATAGTCAGGCATCTGGATCAACGGCAGCTGGGGGTGGTCGTCACAATTGCCATATAATGCTTTCAACCCATGCCTCACCGCGACTCCCATACAACTGGTATACCGGTGTTTCGGAATATTATGTAGGAGGGTGACAGGTTCGCGGTCAATGGTCCTTGCTGCCCAGAATGTTATTGTGCTTCGTTGACGAATAGCTGCACGTAATACCCATCCAGGATGGCACTGTCCGTTTCTGAGGCGGTCATGCGTGAAAGCAGCACCCAGATTTCCGCATGTAAAGCCGGCCATCCTACGGTCACTATGAGAGGTTGGGTGCCAAGCTGGGAATATGGTCGCCAGTTCGCTTGCAATCCATTGCAACCTGACGGATCCCAGAAATCCCCGCTTGAGGTGAATCCTGTGGTGTATCACCATCAGTAAATCTCTTCGATACCACGCACGAATACGCGCGTACTCACTTTTGTTTGATAGCTTGTTAACTTGCTCCAGGTTATAGGCGCTCATGACACCCAACGCCGCGAGGTGCCAATATTAGTGAGCCGTCACGATGGTCAGCCATTGAATCTGTTGAGGTCTGTGCAGAGACATAAGGTAACGACCCATGGTACGTCCGTAAGATCTACGCAGGACATACGGTACATGGAGGGTCACGCCAGCATCTTGCAACCTCTGACAGATACTACGAACCTGAGAAATGGGGATTCTAACTTCTAACAAACTGTGCCTTAGCTATTGCGAGGATCTATTCAACCATAATAACCTGAAATGATAACGCTGAACTCACTTGTCAATGTCAATGCAGCCGTTCCGTGCACAGATGACTCTCAAGCTTTAAGAGCTTGAAGGAAGAAGATTCAGGCGACCACTATCGTGAATATTGAAGTAGCTTGTTCGCACTACGGCACGAATCGGTCACGGGTCGCATAGCGGTCTTCATGAAGTTGGTATGAACCAATGTTCGTTGTTCGAATGAATGATGCACATTGGCAGCGGTAAGCATGACGATGACGGTGCGTGATGAAAATGGGAACATGATCTACGCGAGCAACCATGCACCTTTCCTTCCTTCCGCCATGAGTCACGCCACGACGATCTTGAACAAGAACACCCACGACGTCCTGCGGGCATCACGTCGAACGGAGACAACTCCTTAGGATATTCCGGTCGTACGCAAGGCTCTCAAGTACCACAAGTGAGAAGTAATGGCACCCCCGCGGAGTGGGTCTTCAAAGACGATTGTGATCAAGCTAGGTCAGCAGTCTCAGTAGCCCCTTCGCACATAGCCTGACTCCCTCAAAGGAACTTCGTCGATTGTTCATGAGACGACGCACCAACCTCTTCTATCCACCCTGTCTGCCGTGGTTGAGACAGTCGTATACCTTCGGACGCTTGGTCACAAAGTTGTTCTTGTCAGCTCCGGGGCCATTGGCGTGGGCTTGAAGCGGATGGAGATGGCGAACAGGCCGAAATCCCTCTCTGGAAAGCAGGCTTTGGCGGCGATTGGGCAGGGCAGGCTGATAGCGTTGTGGGATAACCTTTTTGGCCAATTGGGGCAGCCGATTGCTCAGGTCCTGTTGACGAGAGGAGATATTTCGGATGTGAGTGCTATTCACACCCTGCACAATGCGTTTTACTTAGCATACTTTCAGCGAACGAGGTATCTAAACGCGGTGAATACGTTCAAGGAGCTTTTGTCGCTCGGAGTTGTACCCATTGTAAATGAAAACGACACGGTTTCGGTTTCGGTGAGTACAGCAAGTGTTTTATTCCATCCTATGCTCTAAACTATTACCCAGGAAATCAAATTCGGAGACAATGACACTTTGTCCGCGATTACATCGTCGATGCTTCATGCCGACTATTTGTTTCTGCTAACAGACGTGGACGGACTATACACGTCAAATCCCAGGAAAGACCCTAATGCGAAAGCCATTCACACTGTCTCATCAATCGCTGCGATTCGACAGCAAGGTACTTGTCCTGATGTCACACACTACTGGTCACACTAACTTCGTCAACAGTGAGTACAACCACGCTGGGTTCCAATCTTGGTACCGGCGGCATGGAGACGAAGCTCATTGCAGCTGAAATCGCGACGGCTGCCGGAGTGACCACCATCATCACGTCGAGTAGAGATCCCAAGAATATCCTCAAAATCATCCAGTACAACAGCGCCATTCAATCTGGTTCTTCTACCCCTTTAGATGTCTCTTCTGGCCGCTCGAGTCCTGATCCTTCTCCTTTAACGCCCACACCGCTTGTGTTAGAACCACATACATCCATCCCTATCACAGATGCTTCTGGACTTCCAAGTGTAGGTTCAGGTGCGAACACATCGGCATCACTTGTTGCTCGTCCTCCGCACACGCTGTTCAAACCTTCCCCGATGCCCTTGCGAGATCTCAAAGCATGGACCAGCCATACCTTGCACCCGTCGGGCAGTGTCATCATCGACTCCGGTGCACACCAGGTTCTGTCAAAGCGGGAATCAGGTGGCCGACTTCTCCCAGCTGGCGTGCTGGCCGTGCGTGGCGCCTTTGCATCAGGCCAAGCAGTCAAGATCCTCGTCCGTCGGGACAAACCAGAACCACCGTCAACCAGCGGAGTCGCCACTGAGCCCAATACCCCGATGATACAGCCCATTGGATCGATGACTTCGTCGATATCCACGTTGGATGGAGCGCTGGGGCTGTCGGTGGCGTCATTGAGTGTGGAAGATGAGGACATCGACGACATTACGCCGGGCGCGCATGCGGGGACAAGACTTCTACCAGACGAGGATCTTGTGGTTCTGAAGGATCCTTCAGAGGATTGGGAGGTGGAGGAGGTTGGAAGGGGCCTGGCAAACTACAATTATGCGCAAATTGCACGTGTTAAGGGTATGAAAAGGTGCGCATTCGCAAATGTTTCTTTCCCAGACATCTCGCTCATCTAGCTTTGCAGTGCTTACATCTCGGAGATCCTTGGGTATGCGGACTCCGAATATGTTGTTGAAAACATCACGATTCGAGTCCCCCCATAACTGGTCGGGACTGTTTGAGTTCATTTCCAGTCACCAACGGAGACAATTTCGAATATTAACAGCATGGTATCTCCGGGTTCGTATACCGTATCGTCTAAAATTGTTCAATATACCTAGGGACCGCCGCATAAATCGCAAGCGTGAAGCAAACTTGAGTGTCTGTCTTCGTCAACTCGTAGCAAAGATATTCAGCATACTACGGGCGCCAGAATTGCCCAGATGTCTTGACTGGCGTTCATATCGAATCCTTACTTCAAACAAGCTCCATCACTCTCCCCGGATTGAATTGAAGGCGATGCCACCACTCAATTATTCCCCGCCGTGCACGTAAACAAACTGAATCTGATGGTTTATTGCAAGAAACCGCCAGCCAGTCGCATAACGCACGTGAAAACTAAATGCCCTTTAAACGCCCAAGATCAGGAGAGATTATTTGTTCAGAACAAATAAAGCAGATTTCAGATCTTACCCGCCATGGAGTGGACAAATAGGCGGAGAGTTAGGTTCCGTTTCCTCCTCTCCCTTTTCTTCATTCTACCACTAACCCTTCCTCTCTTTATGCAATAATTCCTTGCTTGTATCACTATGCTTCACGGGAACTCCATCAGGATCCTCACGGGTGCGTCAGCAGCTTCCAATCAATACCACTTTTGTTTACCTTCCTCCCACCGTGTTTCGCAATCCAGGGAACAGTCATCCTGAGCTCGCCAATGCAGTGGCCGAGCGGTGAGCTGCAGCTTTGGAGGCACCCCAGCCGTCCGAGGGACTGGTGATTCACACTTCCCCTTGACATTGCAGGCTCAACGTGCCTCTCACCCCCTGCACCGTGAAGAAGTTCTCGAATGGCGAGATCAACGTCAAAATTGCGGAGTCCATCCGGGAGGAAGACGTGTTCATCATCCAGTCCGGCTGCAGCGACGTCAACGACAACCTCATGGAGCTCCTCATCCTCATCTCCGCCTGCAAAGGCGCCTCCGCTCGCCGCATCACCGCAGTCATCCCCTGTTTCCCGTATGCCCGCATGGACAAGAAGGACAAGTCGAGAGCGCCTATCACCGCGAAGCTCGTCGCGAACATGCTCGCGGTTGCCGGGTGCGACCATGTCATCACCATGGACCTCCACGCCAGCCAGATCCAGGGTTTCTTCGACTTCCCCGTCGACAACCTCTACTGCGAGCCCCTGATGATTGGATACATCAAGCGAAACATCCCTGGTTGGAAGAACAGTATCATCGTCAGTCCAGATGCGGGTGGTGCGAAGCGGTGAGTTTGGGCATTCGTGCACGATGAGGTCATCGTTCGGGTACACTAAAGACGCCCCCTCTCGTCAGAGTGACGGCCATCGCAGACAAACTCGGTGTCGACTTTGCCCTCATTCACCGACAGCGCGGGTCGCGGGCACCAGATGCGCCGGAAAAAGTAGAGGTCCTGGTCGGCAACGTTCGGGATAAGGTGCGTTATTTTCTCTCTTTTTTTGCGTCTTCCGGAGTTTGCGCGGTCCGGTGCTCCGAGAGCAGTGTGGCGACAGTGTGCCTATCCCCTGGTTGCATTACCGCTTTTGTGACCCATGGCGTTATCAAGAACTTACGTGAGATCGCGTAGGTTGCCATCCTTGTGGACGACATGATCGACACTGGCCGAACACTCGCCATTGCTGCGAGATCCTTGAAGGAGCACGGAGCCACCAGTGTATACGCACTGATTTCACATGGTAGGCTCCATTACTGCTACGCACATACCTACACTCACCGGTTGACCTCAGGGCTACTATCGGAGCTCAAGATGAGTATGATCGATGAACTTCCCATTGAACAGCTTGTGGTACGTCCCCCTACACCGATTGGGCATTCAGATTCATGGGAAAGATTATATTTTCCGACGCGCAGGTCACAAATACCATCCCGCAAAAGGGACACGCGGAGGCGTGCTCAAAACTCGTCACGATCGACGTCGGGCCTACCATTGCGGAGAGCATCCGGCGGACGCACAACGGCGAGAGTATCAGCCTGCTCTTCGGCGACTGGGCCGAAGGTGTGGGATTCTAGCGTGGACAGTTCCCTTTTTCCGAGGCATCGCAAAGCAGAAAAAACCACCTTGTTTATTTTACCTAGACGTGCAGCAATATTAGAAGGATGTACAGTATCAAACTCCGCGGGCCTGTGATTGTCGTGTACGTTTGCGGTATGTTCTTCATATCTGAAACACGCACCATCACCATGGAGGACGGTCCCTCTCACTCCAGAGGCGCGGTACTGCGTCCTTCATCCCGTTCCGGTGGGTTCTTCAGAACGTGGTTTGGTGTTCTCACCTGTGTCAGCCAGCTTCTCAGAGGACCCACTTACCTGGTACACCCGTTTGCACGTTCTTTGGCACTCCATTCTCTCCTGACGCCACCCGATTCAGGAGTATAAGATGCGCGCATCCTGGAGGGGCGCGCGCGTCCTTCACAAGCCACCCCCACGATGACCTCTCGCCAGAAGCTAGTGCTGACGACGACGAGCCTGCACAACGTCGTGATCGCGAACTCGTCCGACGTGATCTACTACGAGGTGGTGACGCCGAAGTGGGAGCGGCACTTGACGAAGATCTCGAGGTTGGACCCGAACACGCGCCAGTTCGACCTTATTGGGGAGCTGCAGAACGAGGACGACAGGCCGGTGGCGATGAGGTTGTATGGTGGGGCGTTCAGGTCGACTTGGGATTTTCTGAGGAAGGAGAATTTGAGGGGGATAGTGGGGAGGGGGAATGTGAGGAAGGAGAACGAGAGCGGGGTGACCCAGAAGGAACGGGTTGAGGATGGGTGAGTTTCATTCCTGTGTATACTTGTTGAGGAGACTTATCATTACAGGCTATCGATACCCTCGCTTGGGAGCCAGAAGGTCTTGCAATGGACAGGCCAAGAGGGGCTCGCTCCCGCCGACATGCCGCTTTACGCGGAAGCAAGCAGCTCCTCATCCTCGTCGTCTACTAAACGTGTCAACCCCGACGAAGATGCCAGGGCACTGAAAGGCGAAGCCCTTACACCTCCACCTACTGGTTCCATTGGATCACCACGGAAGCATGTCACAGATTCAACTCACGGTCACAAGCCATCCCCCGCTCAAGCAGAAGGGAACCACCGTCGCAAAGAACAGGACAAGGAGAACTGGTGTGAGTAAGTCGCCCTCTCCGTCTGTCCCCTGTATGTTTCGGATGGATGATGATGATTGACGTATGGCGGTTCGATGATCACAGGGCGGCGAGTTTCAATGGGAAGGATGGGAGGAAGTATACGTGGAGAGGGGACCAGAAACATCTAGAGGTGCGAGTACACACCCCCAAAAAATCTGTCCGTATTACTGACTCCGAATGTCCTCATGTTCTGCCATCTCCTTTCCAATACCAGCTCTTGAGGGAAGACATGCCTGACTATCCGGTTGCCACGTATCACAGACAGAAGAGATACCTGTACGTGTTGAGGATGTCTCAACATCCTTACCTCGAGGTGGACCCTGCTGCGATGGACACGTTGGACTCTCTCATCCGTATGTACCCCTTTGCCTCCCACTTTTCATTTACCTTCCTTCCCGGGCGGACCGCCGTCAGGTCCGCTCCAATAATCCTCTCTCTCGTGTGTCAATGCTGTCAAGTATGATTGTGATTGACACGATGAGCGGACGGGGGTTGATCAGGTTCGGCTCGGAGATGGATTTTCTCTGTGACGTACCCGAGTCCTTGGGATTTGGTGTCGGTGTGTGTGTGTGGGCACGGATGGCTGATCTGGTTGCACAACAGTGTCATTTCTTCTCATTGAAAGGAGACGGAGGGATGGGAAGAAGAAGGCGTAGGGAAGGTTAGGGTCCGGCGCACCAATGCCGAAGTTGTCGCAGAGGTTCTCTGAGGTATGTTCACGCATATCATCCTGCAGGCAATACATGCCACTGCGCTTGTTACTGCGTTTTCTATCCTGAAAAGGACTTGTCATGCCGAATAGAATGCTGTGTCTTACATAGTGGACTGTACTGTAGAGCGATGAGAAAAACAACCTATTACCCATTAATAATGAAATATCGCCGTCCCAGTCTATCCCAACTCAACCCACGACCTCGTCACGTTCCTGCGCACACCACCCGAACTGACCACTGTATGACCTCATTGAGGCTATTTTGCGGGTTGCAGCTGGGGTCCCGCAGGGTGTTACGGGTAGTAACTAAAGGATGAAGAGTCGTCATGAGTGTTATGGTGGAGGTGCTGAAAGGAGAAGAGATAACAAGTTGAGCCCCCAAGTGAATATGGATCACTGGAGACCACACATGAGCGGGGAACACAAGCGGAGGTAGACCCTATTGGGAATACATTATCAGCTCTCGAGTTGGGAACTGTAATAAGACCAAGCATACAATGTGGATAACCCCGTCACTTGATATACTCATATAGTTTTGTTGCACCTCCAGTTCTCATCCAAAGCGTCTTCCTCCAAGAACCCGTACCAGTACCAGGCAATCGGCACCGTCGCTAAATGCCACAGCGCATGCGCATCGATGAATCTTAGCCACGGTGGGAAGTCTAACAGCTCCAACGACATGGCAAGTGTAGTCGCTATCACGAAAACCGCACCCTTATAGGCATAAGCTGGCCGGTATGACGGTGCACGGTCGAGGAATCGCCGGATATGACCTGTCGGAAGCGCGTAGGCCAGCCAAAGGACGTTGTGCAAGAGGCCAATCACCACGTTAAAGATCATGTTGTACGTGTAGTTGAATCGGGGGAGTATGCTGAGGTAGGAGACGTGTCCAATGAAGAGGATGAGACACAGTCCACGCCAGAGGTTGGACCGGGGTTTGCTGGAGAGTCTTCTGGGGTCCATGAAGTTGGGTTCGGGGTAGAGATGATAGAGTCGGATGACGGTATAGTATAGCCCATACAATATAGCTGCAGCAGCTGAGAAGTAATCCAATGCCTCTGTCGCGGGCAGATCTACAACAAGGGTCAATTCTTCCGAAAAACACGATAACAAAATATCACGCACCTCGGGTGTGGAACACTGAGGACCATATCCACGCGTTGATGCTCACAAACGCGAGATTTATGTAGTACCCCTTCATCGGATGGCCCTCCGGCACCGTCCTCTGCAACCTCCTAACCCCCTTCACATGGACCGCGAGATTCATAACGGAGAATATCACCGAAGCGGGCTCCTGTATCCCCACCCACCTCCAAAACGGCCACTTCCCGTGGTACTGGTGTATCCTCGACCCTTCACGGACAGCCTCGTCCGTGATTTTGTGCATGCAGAAGTACCCGCAGTCGTCTGCGCATGACCATCGGGTGAGACGGAGGGCGAGGGAGGGGCTGTACGTCGTCGGGGGTTGGCAGACAGCAGAGAGACACGTTGCCACGCAGCTCTGGTAGACCTGAGCACGGTCGCCAGAGGAGGCCAGCGATGAGGCGGCGAGTGAGAGGAGCAGGGAGCACCAGGCGAGCCGCATTTTAGAGGCACGCTTCGGGCACTGTTGCCGACGACGACGACAAGGTGTTCACCGCTGTCTTGAACGTCGAGCACAACGTGGGGGTTGCTATGAGGGTCGACAAAATGAAAAACATAGTTGGTGGCGAGGTTTAGGACTAATATTCCATTTGGCATCAGTAGAATCATGTGATGTTCCTGTTTGTTGCCTCACCCCCAGACAGCGGCGCTCAATATCGAATATTGAATATTCGGCGATGTTGGACCGTTGGTTAATATTATGAGCAGAATGTTGTGCCTAAGTGACTTTCCCCGATATCTTCACGACGGATAGGGAATCAGAAAGGACAGTGTAATTATCTACTTTATGCAAACTGTCGATGTGTACAGGGGATAGCAGACGAAGTGAAAGAAAACAAGAGGGAGGGGGAATGCCATTAATCGAGCTCGTACAAGCCCCTAGACACAGCAGAGGATTGGGGGGTCAGTAAGTTATGATGTTTGCATATACAGTATGCGATGACATACAGCGAACGTGAATCCTTATCTTGTACGTTATTGTTGGCATGGCTATGGTGGTGGTGGGCCCTCTGTCGATGCTGCCGGAAACCCTTGTGAAGAGGACGAACACTTCCATGATGAGAGCGATGACCCCCACGATGGTGAGAGTGAATACTGCCACGGTGTTGAGGGTGAATCCCGCCTCGGTGGTGAGAGTGACGGCCTTTATGGTGTCTGTGGCCATGTCTGAGGTCAGTGAGTATGAGCAACCGGCGCGTCGATAACGGAAAGAAGTGCAAAAACACTCACCGGGCGATCAATTCCAACTCTTGGTCACGCGAAATTAGGCCACCAAGGTTGAGAGCACGCTCAAAGATCGCGTCGTCGATATTGCGCTTGACGGGTTTATAATTAGGGTTGAGGTCGAATAAGGGCACCCCGATCCTTGGTTTTGCAAAAGGCAAGGGACGGGGAAGAAGCTCGCGGACAGAGAAATCGCGGTTCTCTGGGCGGGCTTGAACGACGGCGGCAGCAGCAAGGGCGAGAACAACCATAGGAACGGAATACATCATGGCTAATAGGATAGAATAAGTGTGTCGACAGGCCGTGAATATGTGATGAAAGAATGCAAGATGTTAGGCTGGAGAGGTAGAGGTCAGAAAGTTGGGCGCGGTATCAGACAGAAGGGCACTGACCGTCCGGCACCTGAACTGGAATTATGATTCGAAGGAAGAGGGGGGTGAGCTGAGCTAAAGAATTGGGAATGATGTAACCCCGTTAAATACGCTGTAGTTTCATAAGCGCCTGTTTTACTGCAGGTCGATATCATAGGTAGTCAATTGCTCATGCTCGATGCATCACTGCCTGAAACCAAAGGCTCAGACGAAACATTTTCAGATTCTGAGTAGAAATGTTAGGCAAGAAGTGATATTTCCATGAAGGCGTTGCACTCACTGTGCAAACATTGATGACCCCCCATACCGGCCAAGGTGACACTGTCTGGGTCTGATGAAAGTTGGAGCACTGGTTCATGATCACAGCAGGAATGGTGGGAGTCGAGATTGGCGCAGGAAGAGCGCAATGTTAATTAATTTGGGCATTACTGTGAAGTAGAGATGGACCGGTTGGTCCGCATAAAATGGTTACGGGAAGAGAAGGATCTGACGAGCTGTCAGACAAGCCCTACGCGTTTTCTGATTTCTTGCATGGTCACTTCAGAGCGTGCTCTAGCCTTGGAGGCACCTTCTCGCGCAACCTCGGAGAGATATGCATCCTCACTCCTGAGCCGTTCGAACTCTGCGCGAGGTTTCCTAAGTAGGTTCTCCACAGCGTCGACAACATCTGCCTTTAAGTCTCCGTGGCCCTTGTTGGCGTACCGTTTGGCTACCTCCGTGGGCTCTTCATTTGTACAAGCGGCCAGAATGGTGAGGAGGTTGGCAGCCCCTGGTCGCGACACTGGATCATATGTGATCCCTGAGATGGAGTCTGTGACTGCACCTCGAATCTTGGACTTGATTTGAGCGGCAGTATCGGTCAGTAGAATACGAGACTGAACATCCGGAGCTGATTTGGACATCTTAGAGGTCGGATCCTTCAACGAAAGGACGCGACGGGTGGGTGCTGCAAGCTCGATCTGAGTATTAAGTCAGACAAGCGTGCATAACAACGCTCACTTGCGACGAACTCCGGTAAGGGGAACAGGCGAGATTTGCCCTTGAAGGTGCGGTTGAATGTGTCTGCAATATCACGCGCAAGTTCAAGGTGCTGTTTCTGGTCTTCACCAACAGGGACATGGGTAGCCCTAGGCGAGGCATTCAGCGTGACACTCGATGACGCAATAAAACTCACTCACTTGTAAACCAGAATGTCAGCGGCTTGCAACACAGGATATGTGAGCAAACCGGCGTTCAGCATGGATTCATCCACTTCAGATTCGTCATTTGCGTTTCTTGACACCGCTAGCCTTGACTTGACGCCATCTCAGCGGGAATCAGAGCATCTCCGCATAACACTCACCTTCCAGGTGGTCATCCGACGTAGCTTCCCTACTGGAGTTATGCAGTTGAACAACCAGGCCAACTCGGTATGATGAGGGTTCTGAGGACAACATGAATCGTTTACTGAACGTGAAAGGAGAAGAGTTACACACCTCATCCTGATGAAACAGAGTTGACCTCTTTGGGTCAATCCCGATGGATAACAGAACTGCCAGCGCATCGCGTCGAGAACGACTGAGCTCCCGAGGGTCTTGAGGCAATGTGAGCGCGTGCCAGCCAACAATGGAGAAGATCAATTCGTCCTTGGGTCCAGCATCTTGCTGTAGTCGCACCCAGTTCAGAAGAGCACCCAAGTAATTCCCTAGCTTTAGCCATGTATGAGCTCGCGTCCTCCGGTCACGAAGATACTCAAACTCACATGAGGTATTCCTGTGGGCTGTATCCCAGAAAAGACAACGCGTGGGGAGTCCCCAGAATTTTGTGACAATCTTCGTGATAGTAGGCCCCTGCTACTTGCTACGATATTGCGGCCATTATTGAAGGAACGTCGAGCAAGGACCGTGGAGGTCGTGGCCAACATTGAGGAGGCTTATGGGCGTCTACTATATTTTCGGCCTTGCTTTCCACCGTCACACCCGCTATCTACGCGGACACAGATCTCCCGACTTCGCCATGTACGAAGACGACATGGACATGATATTCGACCTGCCTGGAGGGGACAACTTTGACGAGATCACGGATCTATTCGATGCCGCTGCGACCGGTGAGTGTTAACTACACGGTCAACCAGGGATCCTTGTTTACCGAGCAACACAGAGATGGAACCAAGTGAGGTCATATTCGCGGAGGGATTCACTTTGCACGATAGCATGAGCGCGTTTGAAGTACGTGAGCTGTTTCTCTTCAAGATAGCGTCGCTATTTAGCTGATTTTGAAGTTACAAGATCGGCGAGCCTCGCATGGATAGCGGCATGGTGGTCGAGACAGACAACAAGCCATCCTTTGATCCCCTCACACCTTTGTTACCTCGTGAACTGTGTTGGATGCTGGACAGAAGTTTTGCCTGCGAGGTGAGTATAGTATGTCGCTACAGGATATTCCGATAATTATATTTGTGGCAGATGGCATGGCATGGAGGAAACACGCTGTCTCAAACAGTATACACTTTACTTTACGTGCACCATCTGCCACACATTGATCCTGAAATGATACGATATGCGCCTCATCTGCACTCGACACGATTTGCTACGGAGATTATCACAGTGGTTCTCAGGTCTGCCGTGGTTGGCCTGTTGAAATGCTGCGATCTGGCCTGGCGTGAGTTGTCAAAGGGCAAAGTCCAAGACGTCCGCCTTTCATCCTTTATTTACTCTCCGCAATGCTCATGCTATTTTTATAGACTGAAGATTGGCAAGGCGAGAAGTGTGACATCTCGATTCTTGAGGGTACACCTTCCGAGCTTGCCGTGCGCATGTTGGAAGATGCGTGCTCGTGGCTTCAGATATCTCCGCTATCTCCTGACGACAAGGCCGCACTTATAGATAGAATTCTGTTACGAAAGGTGAAATTTGCTTCAACATACTGCCACTCTCGCTTCTAACAAGATGCTAGTCTTTGCTTGAGTTGCTCAGACTGCGCCTACCCACCGATCTCCAAAAAACCAAGCCGCTGATCCTTATGACACGAAACATCCTCCGACGAATACGTAGTCGCCCAGAAATAATAGCACCTCCACCGACCTCTCTGGCATCAGATGCGTTTGACCCACACATCACTCGTCGTCTACACAGCTTCATACCTATTCGGATCGTGGAATTGCCGACACAAGAGCAGACTTGGGACACGATTGAGGCCCTTCTACAAGGCTGGGAAACATTGGAGCATCTTTTGGCCTCCCACTCGTTATTTGCATGGAATGTTAGCGGTCTCAATGTTGTCTGTATTCTTCATCTGACCTTTATGGTAGATTTGCGGAGTGAATCTGGCCACGTACCACAGGACCAGCCCCCCATTCATTCGCTCACTGACACAGGTGAACATTGACCTTTATACCCTTCCACTATCTGCCTTCTGATAGATTTGAACAGTCAGCATTACAGGATCGAAATCTCATATTTGGTGTATATCCCGCCATTTGGATTGTCGAGCACTATTTTGCGGAGACATTGGGTGTCTCGTATGAGGCGTTGTCACATACCATGCGCGTGCATTGGACCGGCACCGGTACCTTCTCAATGAAAGAGACTGAACGTCATATATTTACAGTGTGTCCACTAACGATATCCCCCATCCGCACATTGTTGACCCACCTTTCTCGCAGATCATCATCAACTTGATAAAGTCTCACTCTTACAACCCACCTCGTAGACGACGATATCTCATGAAGTCCGTTCTAGAATGGCAGGTGTTGCATGACGGCTTGCGCAGTCTCACCGCACAGCTAAATATCGATGTAAGATTGACTTTGCATCCCAACGTGTTGGAACTCATCAAACGAAACACATAGGACGCACATACTCAGACCATCGTTGATGCAGTGGTATTGACAGCTCGCTTGTGGCAAGCATCAGTTGCACAGGAGATCATACTTTCTGGATTCCAACAAGAGCTGTATACGGCGGATGAACGTCCTGTCGCATACTGGTATGCTGCTCAAGTTATCAAGATCAGTTTGGGTGCCTTGGACGTGATGAGAAAAGTAGCACCCCAAGGTATGATTTCATACCTTCATTGTTTCTGGTGGCGGGCTAACATTACTTATTCAGATACCCATGCCTGCACAGAGTTGAGGTTCCAAACCGACTATCTGACCGGACTGCAGGCCATGTGCATCGCATCTTGCGTTGTGAGCAATAACTCGCAATCACCCGAAGTACCCAACTGACCCCTTGGTTGTGATCACAGCTGTCATATAAACCTGACTCTCGCCCCGCTGAACGGATGGCCACCAACTTCCGGAAGCGTTACAAGTGGCTCTTCACGCAGGCCTTCCCGAGCAACGAAGAAGAGCTTCTCCTGCCTGTTCCTGACTTCAAGCAGTTCGTTCCCTCGGTCACGCAGCTTCTTTCCGTAAGTTATTATCCTAAATTTCGATTGTAGATCCCGACATCTAATTTCTCTCGATCAAGTTCTCCGTCGCGGATTGTTTTGCGTCCGCAAAAGAAAACTTGCTGAAAGCAGCAAACATGGACGTGCGTGCGTTCATAGCACCAGAACAAGCGGCAGAGCGACTGGAGGTGAGAGACCACCTCTCAGAGTATTCCATCATTTATTAAACATGTTTTAGTACGTCCACCGCCTTTCCAATCTATGTGAACAGCTGGGAGGAAGCAAGGGCGAAAATCTGCGCTGGGACCCATCTGCCCACCCATGGTTTCCCGTCGCTATCATTGACCCTTGTGATGGCGATACTCAGAACTGAACGGACACCAACGTAATGTGTAGGATTGCAAGGCGAATGGTAGTAAATTATACAATACGGATATGTAGATGACGAAACACTGGTCCGATGTCGGATATGTACAGGGTATGAGTCTGACGAACAGAGCGAGGAAATGACTGCAAGATGAAGGCGACAGAGCAAAAATGCAGAAGAAATCAGCGACAGCATAACAAGCAAAAACGGAGCGAACGATATTGGAACGATAGCAACTGGAAAGCGAGGAAAATAGCGAGGAAAGCCAAAGAAAATAGATCCACTCAAACTCTCTCAAAGACCCACCCGTCCCAACCGTCCCTTCCACCGACGCCTCTCCCTCCGTTCACAATCGCCCACTGTCCTCGTCCTTTCTCTTCTCCCTCCGAGTGCTGCAAGTCATGCTCCGATCCAACCCGCGCAACTACAGCAGCCACGATCACTGCAGCCGTAAGTGGCGCCCAGTCTCTTGCTACACATTTGAGACGGCCGAACCCGAATCCGAGCATGCATTGTTTCTGCAGGTCGGTGAGTCTGGAGGGATGGAATCGGGATGGGTCGAATTCTAAGGGGCTGCTTGATGGGGTACTGGTAGTGATGGGATTCCAGATGGCAGGGTCGTAGTGAAGCGCGGCAATGTCTGCGACGACGGTGATGGCGTCACTCTCCGAGTCACATACTTGGCTCTCTGGGATGCGGAAAATGCGGGACAGACTGCGCCGGAACGACGTCGTCCGTGACAATGGCGCTGGGATTGTTCGTGAGATCCGCTTCGTGGGTGGGCGAAGCCTGATGGACTCCTGAATAACAGCTTCAACGCTGGGTTGTACACGGTTATCATCACTGTGTTCAGCCCAGTGTTGGAACTGTCCACGAGTCGGGTTGTCGAGGAAGGCAACGAAGGAGTCTCTGAGTGTGTTGGATCCCCCGTCAGCGGCAGAGGTTGATCGAGGAGATGGGTGGACGTGGATAAGTGCGACTGTGACGGCGATGACGCGCCACATGGTTTCGTATGTCGGGATGATGTAGTCCAGGGGATTTTCGTATGTGGGCAACCACCGACGGAGGTTATTGTTGAGAGTGGGGAGCATCTCAACGGGAGGAGATGACTTTGGGTCCTTCGAGAGCTGCCAGAGTACGTTGATGGCGCGTGCAGAGAACAGCACGCTGTCATTCTCCAGCGCGTCCAAATCAGCGCCAAACAAGGAGCACAGAATCGCTTTGAAAACGACGACTTGGATCACGTCGTCGAACGGAATGGTGGCACTGCTGGGACCAGCAGCGTGGAAGTAGTCGTCAACGATGACGCGACAAAGTTCGGCGAAAGCGACGCGAGCCTTCGGGCTTCGCTGATCCTGGATCAAAGCCGATGCCTTGGTGACGAACGTGTTGTGGATGTCGGGGTCGGCGCTGACGAAAGTGTTGGTGAGTTCGAAGGAACGCCGCAGACGTTGATTGGCACCAGCTCGGGATGCCAAAAGGGCCGAGAGAGTGGTTTTGGGAGGTCCCAGGACCGCTCTCATGGCACTTAGGGGATCGGAGACGGTGGAAGATATGGGATGGGGGCTCTTGCGAGGCCGGCCGTTAAAAATTCGTACAGCGACGCAGATTATAATGGCAGCTGTGAGGTACAATGTGAGCATGGCAGGAAGTCGTTTGGGTGGGGAAAGAGTGCTCACCGAGGAAGAGCTTATATATGTGACCGCGTGCATAGGATGATGCGCATTCTCAGCTACATCAACCCCGTTGTTGCTGCGAGAATCCTCAACTCAGTTCTTCCTTCCAGTCTGATGTAACCTTGGGGTACCTATGTACTGCCCATAGGACTCCGCAATTGTGAATTATGTGCCCCGAATCAGAGTGAGTCGGCTTCCCTCGAGAGTGCCACTGACCCTGTTCTGGATACTTGATGGTCGATTATGGTCCCAGTAGTGGCTACTCCGGGATCACTTCAAGATCAGAACTCTCGCCTGGGTATCAATTCCAGTCTCGTTGAGGATTCGCAACGCGCTGTATCCCTCCTGATTATACCCAGCGCAGCAGTGTAGTTGCCGTGACTCATCAATCTCCGCAGTGGTGGCAGGGAATTTGAACCTTAGGCCGGAGACCCGATCCACAGTGGTCTACCCTGAGACTGCGTCAGTACAAAAACCACCGTGAAAAAAATATTCTTGCTGACCTGGATATGACTCCTCGTAAATACTTTCCTGTGGTAGAGTCTCACCCCGCCTGCGGCGCCACCGCCATGTTTTGCCCACGTGGGATGCATGTGATCTTCATGTTCGCAGGCAAACTTGAAGTCAGCCCGCTCCAACTTCAAAGTATCTGCGTTGCTCACAGTCGAGATCCGCAGTGTAAGTTTCAGGGTCTATGTCGGACAAAATACAATGTTTAGCTTGTATCCCAGTGATCATATATCTCAGACTTATCTATTTCTGCTTGGAACTTATCCTTTTCGATCATTCCTTGATATTTCTGTGAATATCTGAATAGATCTGATCTTGATAGGTGACTTGTTCTCGCTGTCCGTCTTGGTCCCTTGAAAGTGGACTGTCTAGTCTCTGTTGCTATAAATGTTTGCTAGGTAGCTTTGCGGAGATATCTGAGTTTAAAACCCAACTTCCCATTTTGGTTACCCACTATACAGTTGTTGTTGTCACAGCGCAGACTCTGGCTTAGACAGGGAGACACCCAGTACACTGACTGGGCCAGAGTCTGGGAAATGTCCTGCCCTCGGCATGAGCAGGCTGTGGCGGAAGCAATTAGCAGGACAGAGTCCGACAGACGCCTTTTGGATTTCCTGAAATCTGACTTATCTCGTCATAAGATGACCAGAAGCATACCAATTAGATCTGGTCGTATCCAAAGACTGGTGGGAAGGGCATGAAGCAAGAACAGACTCATCTGGTTATTTCTGAACAATGTATCAGATCTCAACAGAACTGAAATACCTCGACATGCGTCAATCTGACCATATCTGATCATTTCCGTTTAGATAATTCCTATTTTTCATTTTTGTCCAATGAGGACCTGCGTATGTGAGTCAATATGATAATAAGTTACAAAGATTTGAGACCGTCATTATTTCTGACAGTACCAACTACCAAGGGAAACAGATGGCCATGCGACTATGTGGTATCCCGGTTGCGTGGCAGTCACGCTCATAAAGTCATCGCGGGCTGCGTCGTTTCAGTGTTGTCAAGGTATGTTATTGTCCATTTCCTCTACAACTCAGCCAAGTGCTCAAATACCCATCCTTACCGCAGTCATTTGGCCACATACGCCGAGTTACACAGATGACGCACCGGACCAACCTCGCCATTTGAAACATCCTCATTCTATACCACTCAGAATCGCAAACGATAAGTTCGGAAAACCCAGCAAAGATAATCTCAAGCTTGTCGGCGAGCTCATGTCTACTCATGCGCACCATGAGCGTTGCAGAGTCGCAGGCGCCGTGTGTCTCACAAAATAGCATTGGCACACAGACCCTCTTTCTTTCTTCTTCCCGAGCCAACTCGCTGCAGAGATGGCCGAGTATGAAAAGTTGAAAGCGCAGTTGAAATATCTGCGACCTCCTAAACCGCCTACCCCGTACATGCGGTTTGTACCGCTGTCAAGCTCTCCTCGCGCCACGCGAGTCAGAGATGGAATGCAATGTCGGAACACGATGAAGAGGTATGTGTTGATCCACTTCTTCTACATATGCCCACCCACACCTGTCCAGATATTCCATGTTGCTAATCCACCCCGTCCTTTTTTGTCTATTCTAGCCGTTCACGGAACCTTACGAAGCTGCTGGAGTGTACAAGGCGATTGCGGCCTGGCAAATTGCATGGAGAGGTTTGACGGAACGGGCGAAAGCCTGAAGGCGGCGCGGAATAAAGTAGCGTTGATCTCATGGGCGAGCGGTGCGTTTGTTTGTTTTTCGTTTCGTTTCGTTCCAAATGCCAACTCCTATCCCTTTACGAATCTACGATTGATAAGAAGTGCGGAAGTCGAGAAATTCACAGCAGAAAAGAGGCCACCCCATTCAGTAGGCGGAAGTTTCTTCAAGTTCGTCGCCACAGAACGCCTGAGTCTGCAAGAAGGGTCGAAGCTATATATATGGAGAGTATGTCAACGGAAGAGAAGCGAGTAAGCTGGTTAACGGTCTCTCGATTTCCTCCAGCCTCCTTTGTAAGTAAATCCGTTGCCACGCCACGAGTCTACTCTACTCAACCGACGCAGTTTAATTACTGAGTATTGGAGGACCAATCGCGCAATGTCTGGTGTCCCCGGGTCGGTTGTGACCAAGGCTGCCTGTCTCGAATGACGGTTGATGACAGACGAAGAAAAAGCTGTCGGTCTCCTCTCTCAGTTTGATCTTTTCCATGCGCGGTCACTGAATTGCATCCTAGCCCCACTTCGAAGCGCATCGCAGGGAAGTTGAGTTGAGAACGGCACGCGCTCAGACTGCACAGTCCCGCCCGGGGGTAAGAGGAGAGTCAAAGTTAGTCTGATAATCATCCCAAAGGCCTCGGTGCTTTATTGGTCCTTGCTGGTCTTCGCTCGCTGATCACTTTTCTCCATTCTGGTATAACCAACCTCGGGTCCTTGCTTTCGGAGAAGCGTACTATTGGCGTATGAAGTGAATGCCAGTGGAGACATGATGTCCGATCGGCTCGCCACACTAACCCCCTCCTTCCTTCTCGAGGTCTCTCTTTCCCTTCTCCCTCGTGTCCTTGGGACACCCTCCCCATGATGTATAAATCGCCATATCGTGCAAAAAATCTCACACTCACTTGAAACTTGACATCCAGAAACTCCGAATCCAATCCGAACCAGCCTCAGACCTTCATTTGATGGCGCCTAATTCCCCATCAACGTCCTCACTCAGCTTTCTGTAGCTTCTTCCCCACGACAATCCAGTTCAACACACTGGAAGTTTTGAAGGTCGGAGTCGAAGGTAGACGACGCTGAGCCTCGAGCGGTTTTCACAAGACCCCCGTGATGACTGTGACTGCCGCTGAAGAAACGCCGCTCCTGCTCAGTGACCCTGCTGTTCTCGAGCACGAAGCCGTTTATAGACGGTTTTCGCCGGTGCAAAAACGATGGATCGTGGCACTGATATCCTTGTGTGGGATCTTACCGTGTAAGTCCCCTCATTCAAGAGCCTGATACTTCAAGCTTCAAGTTTTATATCACTGATGCCTTTGAAATGGATGCTTTGTCACCTGCCATATGCGCAGTCTTCGTGTCTGGGACTTTCATCCCGTCGATACCAGAGATCGCCAAAGAGCTCGATAGCACGGGCGCAATCATCAAGTACGTCCCCAAAACGCTGAGTAAAATATTGGGTGCCCCTAGTGCTGATTGTATTCTCTGTCAGTCTTGCAGTGAGCTTGTCAGTATTAGTCAACGCCTTCGGCTGCCTTTTATGGGCCACCTACTCAACATTCTGTGCGTCACACCGAACCAAAAAACCTCCAAACAACACATAATTTCTTTTTACTGACCCTCACTTCGTTCTTCAAGACGGCCGTCGCCCGATCTACCTGCTCTCCCTGCTCTGCCAATGCATCGGGTCGCTGGGCGTCGCGTGCTCCCGTTCCGTCCCTGAGTTACTGGCAACGCGAATCGTGCAAGCTTTTGGCTCATCCAGCGGTCTCTCAATCGGCATCGCGGTCATCGGTGACTTGTACAAGTTGGAAGAACGAGGAACGGCAGCAGGGATATTCTTCGGTGTAAGCAATATATACACACATTACACCTTCATTTTCTATCCCTTTCTTCACTCCGAGCCGTCAATCCTTGTCTGACTCTTTCGCCTCCACATTAACCAAAACAGTGTACGCTTCTAGGTCCCACTTTGGCACCGATCGCGGGCGGGTTCACGGCAGAGTACTACTCATGGCGAATCATGCAGCTAGCGCTGTTCGTGTCGGCCGTTCTCATTCTGATCGCGTTCGCACTGTTCATGCCTGAGACCGCGCATCCTGGGACGAAGGGAGTCGACGGTGTCCAGGCGGGGAAGCCGACGTGGGTGTGGTTGAACCCTGTGAAGAGTCTGGCGTTGTTGAGGAGTCCTAATGTGACGATTGTGGTATGGATCTGTGGCGGGGTTTCTTGCAGTGTTTGTCTTTGTGCTGAATTGGCTTGCGTTAGGCTTTGGCGGGTGGGTTACTGCTTATGACTGATTATGGTGAGTCCGGGATGAGTTGCTTGTTGATTCCCTCTGATGCTTGGCCTCTTGTAAGCCATGCTTGTGCCGGTTGCGTACACCATGGTAAGCTTCAGTCATTTTCATTCAATTTCTCGGGTCGATTGCTCAGGATGCGTAGGGTAAACGATACAACATCGACAACGCTGCTATAATCGGCGCACTGTTCATCCCAACAGGGCTCGGTAATCTCAGTAAGTCCAATACACAACCCCCCCCCCCCCCCCCCACATCTGTCCAGCTACCATCCTGACTCCACCATTCAAGTGGGATCACCTATTTCTGGCAAGCTCTCAGACATGGTCTTGATCAGAATGCGTCGACGACGAGGCGGAGTATGGGTCCCAGAGGACCGACTCTTGCTCACGCTAGTCGGCGCGTCCGTCATGGCTCCCGTCTCCGTCCTTCTTTCTGGGATCTTCATCACGTACGTCGATGGGAACCTCGGGATCGCTCTCAACCTCGCTGCGTTCTTCCTCAACGGTGTCGGGGTACGTATTCTTCCTGCGCATCCCTATGTCCAGTGCTAACGCGAATCTCTGACTTTTCTTTCCTTTCTCTCAGGTTGACTTCATCCTTGGTCCTGCAACGGCGTACGCCGTGGATATCCTGCACTCTCGTAGCGCGGAGGTCTCAGCAGCGAGCATGTACGTTTGTTGCCACGTTATCCCGTTTCTTTCGATTAAAAACAAACCTGAACGGTTTCTTTAGGGCGGTTAGAGGGCTGCTCATTGCAGCGTGCACGTCATTCATCCTGCCGATGATCAATACCTTTGGTGTCCTGACGACGTACACTATAACGGCCTTCATAGGCTGGTTCGGATGCTTGTGCGTTTTTGATTATTCTGCTTTGTTTTGCTGGTTGACTTAGATCAATTGGAGCTTGCTGTGGTCAGTTATAGCATATGGAGATAGAATGAGGGCCTATGTCGATGTCGGATACTCTACCATACGAGACAACTGACGAGTCAGAGGGGTTAGACGGACAAGGACATGTTGGGTATACCCGGTAGAAATAGATACTTGTATTGGATGACGTCAGTCTCTACAACTTACACTCAAACCATCCAACAACAAAAATGAGCTCTCGTCCCCGGCGTGCACTCTCCCAACTCCAAGAACGCAGACTAGTCGACTACCTCGAAGACCACTTCCTCGACCTCACCCGCAACTTCAAAAAACGCGCCGACCCATCCTCGTCCGTCCCCACCCTCTCCGCCTTCCTCGCCGCCGCCCACACCCTCCTCTCGCTCATCCTCCAGATCCCACCCATAGACCCCTCCGCGTCCCTCCGCACCACGTTCCTCCTCCGTCTCACAGGAGACGTCATGGACGCCATCCCGGGGTACAAACCCGGCGCATTGTCGGATGCCAATCACGGCGTGTTGCAGGACCTCCTGAGATGGTTGGAGGATCTGGATAACGCGTGGTTGACCGTTCTGAGGTCTCAGGTGTGGGACGTGGACAGGAGGGAGGGCGTGGATTTGGTGTTGGAGGTTCAGGCGGATGCGGATGCGGATGAGGGGTCAACAGGAGAGCTGAGTGTGAATGGGAAGAGGCTGAAGTCGACGCCGCCGACGCAGACGGAACGCACGAGATTGCGGAGTTTGCTCATTGGTGGGACGGCGAAGATGGAGGAGTGGATGGCAGAGCTGTCGGTGGCGGGACAACGACAGCAACAGGGCGCGACGTCGTCGGATCCGGGGGACGGGTCGAGGACAGAGGATCTTGAGAGTGCGTTGGAGAGAATGGGGCTGCAGCAGGGCTTTGACGATCTGTTCTCTGGTACGTTGGCTGAGATGGGGTCGTTGAGTGCTGCAGTGAACGTCCCCGAAGGGATGGAAGGAACATGTTGAGTTTCCCGTCTGAGATTCCCATGAATCGAAAAGTGTAAGATATTTGGACCTCGCCGTCAATTATAATCTATAGCTACAGTGTATCGAATATCCAGGGTATGCCAGTGAAAAGAACAAACACAGAAACCATGTTCAATATCGAACTCTACGGCTTCTTTTTCTCCTCCTTGCCACCTTTCTTCCCCTCCTTCCCCTTGCCCTCTTCCGACTTCGTCTTGTTCTGCCCCTTCTTCGACCCAGGAGGCGGCACAGCAGCAGACGTCGGGGTCGAATACGTCCCGTACTGGGGTTCATGTCCAGGAGGGGGAGACGCGGGTGCTGGTCCCGGTGGGGCAGGGACGGGAGTCGACCCGGATGCTGGTCCAGCAGGCGGAGGAGGAGCCGGCATGACATTAGACACGTAGTTGACGTCTTCTCTCTTCTCCTCCTCGTAGGTATTGTCGCTCTCGTCCTCCTCCTCCCGCTTCTCGATGGGCTGAGGTGCAGGCCGCGTATCCACCCTCGTCCCCGCACTAGGCTTCCTGTTGGCATTCTGTTTGTTCTTGGCAGCGGCAGCGGCACCCTTGGACTTGCCCTGCGTGGCAGGAAGGTCGAAGTTCTCGAGCATGGGTCCCGTGAGGATCAGCGGTTCGCGTTTGGTGACGTAGTTGTAGTGGCGTCCGAGGAGAGACGCAGGGTCCGTCGAGGATCCCATTCCGTGCGACGCAGGAATGGCAGGGAACGCGTGCGCCGCGGGCAGAGCAACCGCGAGAACGAGAACGAGGTTGAGGAACGTGATGCGCAACATTGTTTTTGTGGTCGGGGGTATTAAGTCGATTGTAAGATGTGATTATGCGGGAGAGCCAGCCGCCGTGTGGTAGGATGTGCAGGAGTGGTGGATTGGAAAATGTTCCGCGTCGACCAGGACTCGAGGTGGTGGTTTGGAAGAAAGATGCACTTGAGAAGCACCTTCCTTCTTTCAACATCGATCACGTGCATCTCTCTCGGGAGTTGCCCGATCCTCTACGCTCGTCCAGGAGTGTGCAACCCTGTAGATCGTCTCTTGTTGCCTGCATTGAAAAGATCAAAGGGGGCGGAGTGGTCAACTTGGCGTCGCTGCCAGGGACGGCCGCCCTTGCCATCGCCTCCCGCCCCGGGCTGGGTGGGATTCGGAGGATATTTGGTGTATGGGGAATACAATCCTACAGACCCCTTCCCCGAGGTCGCCTGCAGAACCCAGTAGATCGCCTTCTCCGTCTCCGCCTTCATCTCCGTCGCCACCTCCCTGTCGCCGAACCCAATCTGCAGCCTCCACGCGAGCCACATGTACGCGCACAGCATCTTGTGCAATATCTCCAGCTCAAACAGCGAATTCACCGCATGTCGGACCTCCGCGCGCGTCGGTTTCTCCTTCTTCGACACCCGGACGACGGTCTCGTACGATTTCAGCAGCCCGACTTCCTCCAGCGCCTTCTTCACGTCCACACGCACGTCCCGCTGGAACATCTCCACGAACTTCAGCATGCACTTCATCGCGGACTCGTGTCGCCACGACACCGGTGCTTGCATTAGATAATACAGCTCTTCTCGGGACAGAACAGACCCGCCGTGGATCGCCTTCTCGAGCTCTGTCGCACCGAGCATCTCCTGGTCCGTCTCCTCCGGCACGTAGCACGGGTCTAACTTCGACACGAACTGGGCGACTTCTGCGACGACCGCAGACGGCGAGGAGGGGGGAAGGGCGCCGATGATGAGGTTGCGAACGTCTTCCATCAGGCGGACTCGGGCGTGCAGGAGGGGTGTCGGAGGGAGGGCGAGAGCTTCGCGTATGATGGGCAGGTCAGCGGCATCGAGCGAGGTGACGACCCCACCTGCGTCGTCGTCTGCGTGCAAACCGAAACGTCCCGCGCGGCCAGCGATCTGCTTGATTTGAGGGGCGGAAATGAGCACCTTCTTCTTGCCGTCACTCTTCCGGACGGCGCTGAATATGATGCGTTTGATTTTACTGCAATGCAAGTCAGTATGGTTTGGTGCTAATATCGAAAGGGGGGAACGCACAGGTTGAGTCCCATACCGATGGCATCACTGCCCACGAGCACGTCGTACCCACTGTCGGGATCGTTGAAGAGTTTCGCTTGTTCATTCCGCACCTCAGCAGGAAGCCCTCCGTAAACGATAGCGCACTTCAGCCCCGTCTCCTTCTCGATCATGGCCTTCGTCGCAAAGATGGTGGATCGCGAGAACGCCACGACGCAGTCGCCCTTCTGGATGCCCTTCAGATCCTCCACGTGCTTGTCCGCAACCCTCAACGGCGTCAGTCTCTCGTATCGATTCACAATGATCTCGTCCCCAGTGTTTCGCAGAAGTTCCTTGACCAATGGGACAGCGGCTTCTTCTCCGCACAGATGCAGCTCCCTGCAGTTGGCGCCGACTACCGCTACCGTCCACGCTCCTCCTCTCTCCGGGTCCGCCAGCATTTGGATCTCGTCGATGACCATGACGTCGAGCTCAAACATAGTGCTCACCATTTCCACCGTGCAGCTCACCAACGGGGAGTTCTCTTCGACTACGATCCGCTCTTCTCCAGTGACGAGGTTACACGGTCTCGCGTATCGCGGGTCCCCGTCCTTGCGCACCACCACCGCCACGTCTCCCGCGTCGATGTTCGTATTCGGGTCAGGCTCTATGGGCTCCGTCGGGTCAACACCGAGAGGTACGATCTGCCCGCTATTGAGCCTGGCGAAGATCTCATGGGCAAGCAGCCGTAACGGCCCGGCATAACACCCGCGTTTCGCAGCCGCAAGAGCGCGAAGAGCGTTGTGAGTCTTGCCGCTGTTGGTCGGGCCGACGTGCATGATGACTTTGCGCGGGGCGTGGGCGCGGGTGTTTTCGAACCATGAGGGGAAGTTGGAGAGGTTGGCGCAGCGGAAGAGTTCGCGGATGGATTGGATGGTGGAGAGGGGGACGGATGGGATGAGGAGGGGTTCGGAGGATGGGTGGGAGGCCCATTCGTAGAAAAGACGCGTGAGAGCGCGGTCGATGTCTCTGGGCTTGTCTGTGTCTCGGAGGTCGTAGCAAATGCGTTGTAGTGTGTCCTTGGGGTATTCGAGAGTAGCAAGGACGCTGTTCGTCTTGAGTGCGCGCAGGAATGCGTTGATGACACGCGGTACGTCGCCAGGTGGGATGCCGAACCGGACGAAACGCGAACGGACGAAGCCAGAGGTCGACCAATGTGGTGCCAGCTGGGAAAGAAGGCTCGGAAGTTCCTTCAAAGTAGGTGTTATGGGTTCCCGGCGTAGCTCTGCGAAGGTTTCTTTCTGGTCTCGGGATGTCCAGGAGGGTTGAGGCTTGTCGAACTGTCGAGGGACAAATTCGCGGGGAGACTGCCGTGCTACCGAGCTGCGCCATCGCATACCCGTTGGCAAAGCTGTACGTACGACATTGCGGATATGTAGTCCGGAAGTACGAAGTAACAAGACCTTCATGCGAAGGCTCTGTGCATCACCGTCAGACTTGTCACCACTAACTGAGAACTGTCATGGCGCACCTAGTCTCCTAATCCAACTCCACTCTTTCGTCTACCTTCTTTTTCTCCTCCGTTATCCTAATCAGTCAATCCGAAAAACAGCCTGAACGTCGTCGAACGCGAGAACAAAAGGAGCCCGACGCGTGTAGCTGGCAGAAAACGCGGTGGTGGCAATTTTGGAAATCAATGACAAGGCTATTTGTACTTGTTAGGATCACAAGCCTTTGCCTTTTTTGGATAACCGCCGAGTTGGATTTTAGGCTTGCGCATTGCACAAGTGCTGGCAAACACTCCGTCCTCGCCATCATCCACAATGGCGACAACCTTGACGAAGACAGGTCCATGGCGACTGGGCTTACTCAAACAACTGCAATGTTCCATCTTCCAAACATCATACAACCCCACGTCTGTCCGGACAGGCGCGAAGTACCTCCGCCGTCGCCTTCGTGGCCCATCCATGATCAACTACTACCCACCAACACTGAGCATCGCTCAGATCAAACGCGACTTCCCGGATTTGAAGCATCTCGTTGACTCGAAAGAGCAGCAGAGGTTGCAGGATGTGGAGGATAGGAAGCAGAGAGGGAAAGGTGCGCCGAAGAAGGCGAAGTCGAAAGGTGCGTTTGACCTGGGCTCCTGGATGTGTGCTGTTAGGCGCTTTTGTGGGATATCTTTGCTAACTGTGTTTCTGTTCGAAATCTAGCTGACAGTCGTCGGTCGAATAAGAAACGATGAGGTGTTGGGCCTATGTTCCGTTTCCACGTCTTCCGCAGAGGACACGCCTGCGCGGTCTCTGTTGTTGGATGTCCTCGAGCTACCACGTCTGCCTGCGCTACTACAATATTGGTTTCTTAATGATAGAGATGTACTTCCTTGGCCTCGTGTTCGACTGGAACTCCTGGGCTCCCCTGCAGGGCTTCCTCTGACCTTGACCGTGTGTCCGAAACCGGACAGAAGGTGTCTGCTACCCAACGCCCACGTGACGAAGCAGCATCTCGTCTGCGCCGCTTTCTTCTCCTCTTCCCCCTGTTCACCGACTACTGACATTCCCGCCGTCGCCATGCCAGACATCGCCGGGACACAAAGCCCCCTTTTGCCTATTCCGACCCAATCTTACAGCGATTCCTCCGCCCACACGACGCCAAGCATTGAGGTATCTCCAGTCTACTGAGTCATCCTCCAAGCTGACTATATGCGCTGGTTTTTAGCAGGTTACCACTTACAAATACACCGAACAGCTCTCTCCACTCGAGATTCATCTCGACAAGCTTCGTATCGTCGACGCACTCACAGCGCGCGACGTCGCAGTGCACCGACTCCAGTCCGCCTGCGCCTCCGTCCGCGTCAAAGAAGCGACGATCCAGAAGCTCGAACGCGAGAAAGAAGAGATGAAGATGAATCTGGACTTGCTGGAGAGAGGGGGTCTGGGCAGGAACAAGGATGGCGCGGAAGTGTTCGCGGAGCAGAGAGGGAAGTTGTTGGACAGGATCTCGTTCTTGGAGGCGACCAACCGGGGTTTGAGAGGGGAGGTGGAGGCGTTGAAGGCGAAGCAGGAGAGTATCAGCGCGTTGAACACTCCGAGATTCAACGAAATGGCTGAGCAGTCACTCAAGGTGCGTTCGGTCACGGGCTTGCTACTCCATGTTACATGCTTTGACCAGTTTGTAGGGATTCCCGTTCATTGAAGAGGACTCTGAGATTATCGCGGAGTCAAAGAGCCCCGTTCAAACACCCCAGATACCAGCTACTCCCGTGCTCCCGCCGGAGCCTACTTTACATTTAACGGTGAGTATCCTCCCCATCGTACGTTTGATAGTCGTTGTGACCCGCAGTTCAGGAGGACTCGATGACAGCAGAAGACAGGATGAAGGCCAGACATGCGATATTGGCCGACTTGCCAATTCCTTCGGACATGCCCACAGATATTCTTGTTCCGATTGTAATACCCCCTCCTTTTAGTATCCATGATTTTCTAGGGACAGCACAAGGTGTAAGTATCAGATCTACTTCCAGAAGATCAACGTACTCATCAGTGTGACCTATAGGACCTCAAGAATCAGTAAGCTTCATTCCACGAAGGCTGGTCCCGAACTGAATCTGTCACAGGCTTGCAAACTACCGCGTTTTTCAGGAAAGTACCACGTCTTGGTGTCCGGAACGAGAAGAACACGGATACTTCCTTACCCCTGCATTCAAGTGCGTCACTAATCCTCGTGTGTCAACCGCGCATCGCTGGGTTCCAGTCGACATAGTCGCGAAATGCGGGAAATCGATTGGTAAGCCATTGCCCGTCTCACTGTGACCCATTGACCTGCTTTCACTGACACTGCTCTTGTTACTAGAGTGTTTCTATAATAAGGAAAACAAGTGGTATTATGCGGGTCTGTACAAGCCCTTCAACCTGTCGTCCCTCTCCCCCGCGGAATACGGTGCCCTGTCATCCACCACCTCGCAATCCCTCATCAAGGAGACGCTCTCCGGACGAAAGAACACTTCCCCGCAGAACGTCTACGAGACCGCGCAGCTGTACACCTGCGGCGCGCTGCGCGTCGCGTGCGTCGGGCTTCAATGCGTCGGGTTCAGCGAGAATCTGTACCGCGCGTTGTTGGAGCAGGCGGAAGTGTGCGGGAAGGCAGGCAGGTGGAGAGGCGCGGTGACGACCGGCAGCGTGGCCAACACGCAACCCGTCGGGGCTGGGTTGGGGATAGGAACAGTCGGGGCTGCGTGGAACGTGGCGGCGAATTTGGTGGGCTCGGGTCAGGGGAGTGTTCCTGGTATCGTGAAGCTTCCTCCGACGGCGACGGGGTTGGGCGTGGAGAATGGGAAGGGTGGGCAGGGTTTGTCGGATGAGCTGGGCATTCATGTCAAGTCCGTTTGACGAGCTGTTGAGAGTGTTTGGAGAATGGGTCTTGATGGACATCTGCGACCGGAGATTGGGATAGTTACTGGTAGTCTGTTATGAAGAGTAGATTGGGCGTAAAAGTCGGTATGAGGTGGTCCGAGTCGCAGGACCCAGTCATCAGTTGGTCAGAATGAGTTAACTTGAAGACAACCCTGGACAATGAGCATTACATAAATGATAAATCAGGCAGCACGCCTCACCATCCTCACCTTCAGCGAACCCCAGCATGTCCGTTTCTGAGTTTCCCACCGCATCGTCAGCTACCCTGGAGAGTAAACCAGGGAAACAGGACCCGGGGCCAGTATGCCCCAGTTCGTGCAGATTTATGTGACGCAGTTGCTCAAGGATGCGGTTTCTGAGATCGCTGAGGGGGCTGGCTGGAATTGGTTTGATGGACGTGGTGGAATTCGAGATGGACCCGCCGACGGTTCGTGAGATTGAGCTGTTGAGGAAGGTACTCCGTCGTGAGCCGTGCTGGGTGGACGTTCGCTTGTGATCATGGTGTTTCTGGACTGTGGTGTGACAGTATTATCGGTAGGCAGCGTAGTGCCAGCCAAAGATCACGAATTCAGAAACCATTTGAACGTACCACTGATTGTGGGTGTCACGGTAGAAGGGCAACAGGAGTAAAAGAGAAACCGCTCCATTGATCTAACCCATCACCTCTCCCAGCAACTCCCACCACAATGTCCACCGCCCTCGACCACACCGCCAACATCTACCTCACCGTCACCACCTCGCCCTCAACCGTCTCCCAAGGCATCTCCGACGCGCACCCGTCGCTCTCGTACGTCGGCCCCGTCGGGAGTCTCGCCGACGTCCACATCCTCAGTGTGCCCAAGGACGCGTGGTATGCGAATCAGAGCGAGATCTTGGGGAGGTTGAGGAGTCTGGAAGGCGTAGGGCATGTTGAGGTGCAGAGTGAGCCGAGGACGAGGGCGAAGAGAGGGGGCGATGAGTTGTGAGAGGGGTGGGTGGTGAGCCGCAGATCCCTTTCGTATTGTTGCTCGCATTGAGATTGAGATTGGAGGTGTGTAGACTGGAGATGCAATTCCACACAAATCGTACTTTGTCTTATTAGTCTATACAGTACATTGCTTTACGAACTCCTCCATTCTATCCCAACGCTATATCCAGGAGTAGAGTGCGCCAAGAGATGGGCTGTGAGTGAAGAGTGTTCATTCCGTTGCTAGTGGCAACCGTCCAGGATGCGGAATGAAGAAGACTCACAAGCAACAGCAGTGGTCCAACCGAATGCATGTAATTCGACACAAATTGTACACTTCCTATAACTTCTATCGCCTATGGCTTTACGAGCCGTTCCACCTCCGCGATCCTCCCCTTGAACAATTCCAGCGACGTATCCAACCCCTTCAGCAAGCTCGCATCCGGCCCACGCCCAGGGACGATGAACGTATGCGCAAAGTCAATCAGCTTCACGACGTACGCCCTCCCTACCTTCAGTTTCTTCGTACCCTCCTCCGCCTCATCCTCATCCTCGTCGTCGTCCTCTTCACCAGACAAATCTTCCCCCTCTTCCTCCCTCCTGATCCCCTCCGCAGCACGCTCCCAGTCCGCCTCGTAGATCACCAGCAAGCTCCCCCCGACCATCCGCATCTCCACCTCCGCCACCGCGTCCCTGATCTCCTGCGTGTTCCTCAAGATCCCCCGCAAGATCGGCAGCAGCAAATGCGGCGGCAGTCCGCTGACGTCTCCGGCTTGGGTCGTCGCGGGGACGTTCGTGGCGTCGGTGTCGATCGCGGCCGTCGGCTCAGCAGCAGACGACGGGCTGGGCGGCGAGGTGCGCGTCGTGGTGGGGAAGAATTTCGCGATGCCCGACGGGAGCTGTTCCTTCTTGAGCGACTTTCCGTATTCGCGGGGCGTGTTCACCGCGGTGCCCGTCGTCAGATCTTGGACCTTGTGAAACAGGAACAGTGAATACGAACGAACGAACGATGTAGTATATCTTTTGTGTGTGTGTGCGCACCTGGAAACCGGTGATGCGGACGCCAGTCTCGAACGACGTCGTCTCCTTCGCCGTCTTCTCCATCCGCGCCTTCTTCTCCGGCGTCGCGTCCTCGTCGTACAGAATCGTCCCGAGCTTGATGTCCATAATGTTCGGCTTCGCGAATCGCATCGTCAGGTTCTCCAACACGATCGACTGTAATCATCCGCGAAAAGAATCCAATAAGACAGAAAAAATAAGCCTTTCCACTATAAACGTTCACAATCAATCACGGTGTCAACTCATCTTTGTCCCTCCTGTCGTCCTTCGTCGGCCTCAAATGCGTCAGATCGATCTCCACCGGCGCCGTCGAGTTCGCCTTGCCCTCGGGCACCAGCGTCCCCTCCAGCTTCAGCGTCCCGTAGAACTTCGGGATGAACGGGCGCAGGGGCGCGAACGCAGGGTCCGAGCCGACGGACTGGTAGAAGTCGATCTCGACGGGGAGCGCGGGCTTGATGATCATGTCGCCGCCTTCAGAGGTCAGCACGCCGGCGTGGCCGCCCACTTGGGTCGCGAGCGGGGCGTGTCCGCGGGTCGGGGGTGTCTCGGTCGTTGGAGTTCCGGATGTCGACATTTGGGCTGGGTCGGGTTGTTTCGAAGTGGGGGGCAGAGAAGGTGGGGATGGAAAGGAACGAGGTGTGTTGCAAGAACGCCTCCTTTTATGTACCGGAGCCTGGAGGAAAGGAACGAGGTGAGTTCTAGCGTTTACGAGGTGCCTGCACAGGATCACGAACTATCACGAAAAATGAAGCCAACAGATCCAATTACACTTGTATCGATGGACAGATGGTCGGAAAGTATGTAGCCCTTCGAGAGATAATTTAGATAGGGCGAAAATGGCTGTCCCCCGCTTGACGTTTATCAGTCCAGTTTCTCCCAGAATTGTCCAAATTCGAGTCTCACAAGCAGACGACGACGAGTGTTCCGAAGAGGTCGTGTGCGCAAATGCAGTGATGGACCAGTGAGATCAAGGAACGTTCGTATGTCAGCGCGTTTCGGCCGGGACGTGTGTGTGCGAACTTTAGAGGAAGAGAAGGATCGATCGATATACAGCTGTACAACACGTCGAACTACTATAAGCACTGCCCTGCACTCATATAGAACCCGAAAGAAAGAATACGTAGGATGCGTGGCCTGTGTCATAGCGGGCACAGGGCTTGAAGTAAGTCCGAAGAAAACAACAAGACGAAAGACGAAAAGTCCATAAACTTAGAAAGAATCCTCCCGCTCATCATCGACCACCACCGTAGCTCTTCCTAGCAGCCCTCCGCTGCGCCTCTCTGCACTTCGCACACGCACTCTCGATCGCCTGCATCCACTGCTGACACTCCCTCGCCGAGCTCGCGCGCAGCCCGATCACGTCCCCGCCTCGCGGATACGCAAGGGCCACTTGGAACAGGAGGTCATCTACCCGGACAAGACAAGGCAGGTCCCCCACAATTAATTTAATATGTCAGTTGGGGACTGAGGTAACGAAAACAGAGCACTAAATTGGTGTACGTACCTCTGTGTCCTGGTGACTCTCGGACTTGACATTCCGATAGGGGTATTGGCTGGAACACGGGCAAAGTTAGCTTGAAATTCAGGGAAAGAGAGGATCGCCCACAGAGAGGGGCGGGGGGAGGGGTGCTAACGTACCATGCGATACAGCGTCTTTGCCGTCTCTTCGGTCAACACGAGGATGTCACTGCACAGGAACGCGCGTAACCTCCGCCCGCTCTTCGCCTTCATCAGCACGCCTTCCTTCAGCAGCTTCCGCGCACCCATGTGGCGCGTAGGCTCTGTCAAGTCCAGTCGTCTAACAAAACAGAGAGAGGTTTGTGTTACAGAGTGATGTTGGTGTAGTTGGTGCGGGGACGTCACTCACCCTTGACCGATCCACAAGTCCCTCGAGATGACTTTCAGTCGCTCTTTGTCCTCTTGCTCCCGAATCGTCTCGTTGATCATCCCGAGTACTTTCTCCGCCATCTCGAGCGCACGTTCAATCTGTGCCCGGTCCTCCGCTGACTCGGTGTAATGGAGAACCTACAGATGAAAGAGTGGATCAGATGTGCATGAAGAAGGATTGTGAAAACGGTGGGCTTACTTGCTTGATCAAGAGTGGGTAACGCGTTATGCGTTGCACTGGAGAAAAGGTCAGATCAGTTCAGACATACGATACTGTGAGAGGAACGCAACGCACTGGGGACGAGCAAGTAACTCGACAGATCCAAGTTCCTCACCGAGGGCTCATCTCGCAATTGCTGTCCACACGAAGATCGTTAGCACATCTTCAGACAAGACAGATCGCTCCTCTCACCTGTAACCGAGCAGCTAGCTCAGGCTTAGATTGCCGTAGCGTCTGAAGGACCTTGGCAGCATTGGCCTGGTTGACGCAATAATCCTACTCGTTGCGCTTTAGAATGTGGGGAATAGTGATGGCGAAAAAGGCTTACCAGGTATACGCCCAGGTTCGCCATGTTGTACTTGAGAATGTCGCCGATGCGGTCGATGTATAGCCTGCATTCTTTCTGGCGTTCCTCTAGCGAGCTCAAAAATGTCTAGTTCCCAATGAGATAAGAAACAAAGATATGCGATGAACGAAATGGGCAGCGTACGGTGTTCGCGAGCAGGATGTCCTCGACGTTCGCAAAGATGACAGTGACTTCCTTCTCATCCAATATAGATATCAGATTCGAGTAGAATACCTCTACCGTCAACTGAAGATCTCGGACGTATGCCGCTTCAGTTGCAATCAGCTCGAAGATAGCCTGATAATTGCCGCGATCAGATATGCATGAATTTGCAGAAAGACCACAGACACCGTACCTCTTGTCGTTTGCGTTCTGTGGGAGGGATCTCTTCCAACGCCGACCGATCGACCAGACTGGCCCAAGACTGAAACAGATCACCCATGAGCATAATCCCGACCACTCAATCCATGGGTGCCGCAGAATCAAACCACCAAACCCACAACAAGAAGAAGAAAACGGGAAACAGCGAATACTCACCGAACCAAACCCTGGACCCTGCTCCGAGACCTCATCCCCACCCGTCGCACCGACCATGGTCGTGTTGGCAACGTCCCTCGGATTCATCAACGACATCGGGCCCGAGATCACAGGTCTTGGCTTCGCGTCTCCGTCTCCGGGGGTCCTGCTCCGTCCGAAGAAACTTCGCAACGAATGTCCGAGTCCCTCTGGTGCCTCCGCCCCGGTTCCGGACGAAGAAGACAAAGACAAGGAGGCGGAGAGTCGGTGTGAGGCGGAGGGACTCCGAGGGGATGTGTCGGGTGCGCTGGTGCTGGTGCTCGCATCGAGAGATACGATGGATAGTCTGTTCAGGTTAGCGTTGTTGGATTTGTACGTCTCGTACCGCTCGTACGCATCGTCGATACGGAACGAATGTTCAGCCTCCGGTTCTGGTTCTGGTGGAGGGAGGGACGGAAGGTCCTTCGTGAACGTCGGAGTCGCATTTGCGGGATCTTGAGACGGCGTAGCAGACACCGGGACAGCTGGCGGGGCACGACGTTTGCGGAAACTACGAGCACGGATGGGTCTCGCGGGTGGTTTGCGTCTGCTGTTTGAGGTCTTGATAATCAGGCCGGCAGCTTCCAGCACTCTCTGGCGTTCAGCGGCGCGGGCTTCTCGTTCAGCCTTGCGTTGTTCTTCTGTCATACCTTCTTCCGCCTCATCCTCGTCAGAGTCCAACGACTCATCTGCCGTGTCGTAATCAATCTCATCATCATCCAACTCATCATCCAACTCATCGTGAGGCACAGCACCGTTGTTGCTGTTGCTCTCTGGAAGTGGTCGGGGAGTCTCCGCCTGAGGAAGTGTTGCAGTCGTCGGTGTTTCCGGAACCAGTCTTCGTGGTGTCGTCGGTGAGACTGTATAAAGCGTTGTGGAAAGGGGGAAAGCGGGCATTCCGTTGCAAGCCCAGATCGTTTATTTCGTTTGTCGTTTCGGAAGATACATGCAAAAAAAGAAAATAGAGAGATTACTTTAGCCTATGTTGCCAGCCAGAGGGTAAATGAAAGGACGCAAGGGAGGGTCAAGGACGGGTTGAATGACACTAACCCTCGACGATGTCTAGATACGCAGCCGGCACGATGAACACCACTCCATCCTTCTCCGCCTTCCACCAATCCGGGTCCGTCCGATCCACAATCGTGAGACTGTCTCCTTCCTGGAAAGGCAGCTCGTCGGGGTTGCTACCTGTGTAGTCATATAGAGCCGCGGCGCGGACTGCAATGAATTCGTGTCAATAACGGGTTAGGCCATGTACACAAGGTCAACTCACCTGATTGCACTTTCTCGACGTATGTATTGGGGAAGAAACCAGACTTGCCGTCACGGACGACAGTTCCGAACCACCAATCACCTCCGGACTTGGAAGGATGCGCGGTAATGATTAGATTTTCGCCGAACGCTGCAAACTAGTGAGTCCATAGTGCTACGAACGCGAGATTCAAGACGTACACAAATCCTCTGCTCGCTGCCCTTCATAGGCATACAACGATCGAACCCGATACTCTGTCAAACACATCAGCAAAATCCAGAATGGTGAATGTGAAAGTCCGCAAACTCACCAACAGACTTGTCCACATCATCCATAGGATCCGCAGTGTCCGACACCTGGATATCGGGAATAACAGCAGAAGCAGCCTCCTCATCCTCTTCAGCCATAGACGGCATATGGTCGACCGAATTCTGGGAGTACTGCGACAACCCGCCATCAGCGGCCAACCCAGCATACCAATCCACCGAGTCCCTGTTACTCGACCGTGAATCGCTATCCCCGCCAGCTAGCACAGGAGGGATCGGGACTTGGGGTGAAGGTGGGGACGGGGCCCTCGGGGCAGCGTTGATGTGCGGGGGAGGAGCAGTATCACCGAGGACCTTGCCAGTTCCCTGGACGGCACTACGATCGTTCGTCTGCGCTTTCTTCAGTCTCGCTCCTGCCTGAATTGCACTGAGCAGAGCGTTACGGTCACCAGTGGGAGCAGGTGCGGCTACCACTGCTTGGGGAGGCGGGGGAGCGGCTACAGGGGGAGGAGGCGGTGGAGGAGGGGGACCGTCAGAGGCAGGAGCAGCCATGACAGGTGGGGCAGATGGCGGTGGCGGTGGTGGTGGAGGAGGAGCAGCGACAGAGGGTGTGGATGGCTCAGAGGGTCCGGATTTACCGGCGGCAGCGGATTGAGGTCTTGAAGGTGGAAGGATATTACCGAACAACTGCTGAGCGAGTTTATTGCGAGTATCACGAGAAGAATCCAGCTCATCCTCGCTGCTATCGTCCTCGTCCTTCTCTCTCACATCATCCCAATCGTCCTCACTGTCAGCGGGTGCTGTGTGGTATGATGCTTTGACGGCTGGCGGCGCAGGGCTCTTTGACGGGGGTGGAATGGATGGTGGACGAGGAGCGACAGGAGCAGCAGCAGGAGCGGGCTGCTGACTCTTGAAGAATGGGTTCGTGCCTCCATTTGCAATGCTCGGAGTTCCGGCAGAGACAGCGGGACTAGAGCCCCCTTCCATCATCCGACTGAAAGGATTTGTCTTCGCCTTCTCGGGCGTAGCAGCGGCAGGTGGCGGTGGTGGTGGGGCTGGCGGGGAAACAACTGCAGGGGGAGCAGGAGCAACTGGCGCTGGAGGTGTAGGAGCGGGTACGGGGATTCGTGCCCTCTCGGCCTGAGCCTGACGGCGTGCCTTGTACTCTTCTTCAAGACGTTTAGCAGCCTCTTCCTCCTCTCTCTCCATCTTGCGCAACCTCTCTAATCTTTCCTCACGAGCCTTTTTCAAGGCTGCTTCGCGGGCGCGGAACGCCTCCTCCTCAGGATCCACCTCGGGTACAGCAGGAGGTGCGGGAGGGGGAGGTGCGGCGACCACTGGTGGGGCGACGGGTGCAGGAGGTGCTACGGCGGCCCGAGGCACAGCTGCTGGCTTCACGACATTCTTCCTGGGAGGCGGCGGCGCTGGCGCACGAGGCTTGGGAGCAGGGGGTGGTGCTCTGGGTGCTTGAGCTTGAGCGGGGGCCGCAGGCGGAGTCGGCACCGCTGGGGATGGTGGGACTGGAGTTGTGGGACTCGCACCATCCTTGACAGCCTTCTCTCCCTCCAATCTCTCCCTCCTAGACCTTTCCCTCTCCTCCGCTGCTTTCTCCGCCGCAAGAGCCTTCTCTTCTGCCTCTTTCTTCTCCTTAGCTAGCCTATCCTCGACACTGGTATCCAGCTTTCCGGAAGGTGCAGGTGAAGTGACGCCGAGTGCGGCCATGCGCTCTTGCATACGACGCTGAGCTTCTGCTTGGATGAATGCCTTGCGTTCCTCCGGTGTCATATTCTTGAGGTTGGCCGCGGGAGAAGCAGCAGGTGGAGGGGGCCTAGGAGCGCTGAGAGTCGGTGCGGCGGCTGGGGGAGGTGGAGGCGGGGTCCGGGCAGCAGGCGGGCTACGAGGCCTGTCGTAATCACTATCCCTATTGCGAGAGAGTGGCCTGTCCCGATCGTACTCAGATCTACCCCGGTAATCACGATCCCGGTCCCTGTCGCGGTCGTCGTAGGAAGACCGGTAGTCGCGGTCTCTATCGTCGTAGCGGGAAGAAGAGTAGCCGTCACGATCCCTGTCGTCGAACCTGCCAAACCTGTCGTTACGACGATCTCTCTCCCTGTCCCACTCGCGTTCCTCCCGCTTTCTCTTTGCCTCTCTGTCCGCCATCTTCCTTTCCAACTCCGGCACGCGCTCATGCATCAAGCTCAGCAGTTCTCGTTCGAGACGTCGCCTGTCTTCATCTTTTGCGGAACTTCTTGGCCCTCGAGATACGTACTCCAGATCCTCCTGAACACGCTTGATGCGATACCTGACATCCGACATCTCTCTTTCCAATGCATCATCCTCGGCCGTACGTGACGCGCTCTCTGCGGCAGATCTGTCGAGCATCTTGGCCGTCTTCTCCAGTTGACGCTTCATGTCGTCCAGGTCAGCTGAGGGACTGTTGCTCTCGCTGGTAGTACGGATCGCGCTCCTGTCGACATGGCGTGAACGTGGCTGATAGAACCCGCCGGGTGGACTCTCGTCGTTGTGCTTGTAGACCGTGGCGTCCTGACGACCACCGGCACCTGGCGCAGCTGAGCTATTGAAAGAGCGTTCCTTCAGCTTTGAGACCGGTCCGGATTCATAACCTGGAGAATTGGCGCGAGGATCGTTCTTGAGAATATCCTTCAAGAAGTTCACCGACGTATCCAAATCTCTGTGTGAAGGGGGAACCAGCTCTTCTGGAAGTTCATCGGGCAACTCGTTTCCGTTTAGCCCTGTACACTCGTGTAAGTACACGTAAACAACCAGAAGGGAATCCACATACGTCGATAAATAAGACCCATGGCCACATGGAACTCAGCAAGGTTGAGCTTTCCGCGGTTGTCGCCATCAGCCAGACTCCAGACCTTCGCGAGGTCGTTCTTGTCCAACCCACTCTGTCCGAAAACCTCCAACGCGGTCTGACCTGAGATGAACCCTTCCCCGCGATCCCATGCCCGGAAGATCTGATCGTAGCTCTTCTTCTCCGCCTTGCTCAGTGCCCATGGGATCCTCGGTGCAGTGTTTCCCCGTTGAGCCTGATTATGTTGCATGAACGATTGCTGGAGACTGACTCCGCCGGGCTGCTGCTGCTGCAACTGCGGGGCGCCTGCAGGATTGTATGGCAGTGACGGGTTGGCAGGTAGGAAGGTACTGGACATCATCTGTAGACGCGGGTCGACGAAGCCAGTCTGCTGCGGCAGGAGAGGTCGCATCCCGCCAAGCCCACCGCCGAAACCAGTTGGCTGTGCAGTCAGAGGAGCGGGCGAAGGGCTGAGGAACGACCGATTGACCTGCTGCTGCTGACCACCAAGAAATCCACCACCTGGAACATTTTGCTGCTGATATTGTTGTGGGATGGGTGGTACTGGGGGTGGTGCTCGTTGCAGAAAGTTATTTCCCTGGAACGATGGCTGCTGTGTCGGAAAACCTGTTGGTTGTGGTTGGAGACCCATCTGCGGTTGCTGCTGGAATCCTTGTTGTCCGGGGAATCCTGTCTGCTGAGGCTGCTGGAACTGTGGAGGACGGGGAGGCTGCTGTCCAGGAAATCCGGTTGGCTGCGGCGCGATTCCACCGCCTTGCTGGAAGCCCTGTTGCTGGAATTGTTGAGGATTATACCCCGTCTGCATTGGGTACTGGTATCCTTGCCCCCATTGCGCCATCCTGAACGACGAGCGGGAGGGTCGTGGAGAACGTTGTGGTCGATGAGGAAGAAGGGTTTCGCTGACAAGCGCCCGCCGGGACATGTCATCACCGCCACGCGACGATTAACCGTTCTCCCCCAAGCCTTCAATTTCCACAACAGCGATAAATCTATTAACCAAATATCTAGTATGTATTCTACTTGGATTCTGAACTATCGAGTGAGGGTGCATCCGAGTCCGTAGGGTGATGAGGGATTGAGTGAGAGTCCGAACCATCACTGGAGACCGAGGAGGTCGCTGACGGTGATGGCAACGAGGATCGCAGGTTCGTCAGCTCTATACGCGGAAGAGGCAGCGGTGTGCTCTCAAACTCGGCCCATCCTCCACGCAAGCCAATCTCGACAACGCGCTCCAATATTCGCGTCAACTCGTCATTCCTGCGAGGAATGTTACAGCGAGCGCAATGGAATGCATGGCAGACACGCACCTCTGACGATCCTCTTCATGTCTTTCGTCGTTCTGAACAGCCATAGTCTCGAGTTTCGTCGTCAGGCTTTGCACTTTCTCTTGAAGCTCCTCCAGTTGGTCGTCAATGGCATCTCTCCGTTTGGCCTGACTTCGAGATGACCTCCACGTTTCTCCAATGATCAACGCCGCAGCGACACTGAATAGAAATCCCTCAGCAAGTGCATTAGCACCATTGTCAATGGCCCTGTTCAAAATTTCTTCAGTATTTCGCGAAGCAGCAGAAGCTTGCTACGCACCGAGTTTCGGACAAGGGTCTCACATGCTTCGCGGGCTCTCCCAATAGGTTTGTCCTGAGTTTGACTTCTGCTCTGTACATGCCCTGCGCAAGATTCACGCAGAATGTCCGGAAGGTCTCATGTCTGCAAAGCGGTTAGAGACAAGAACAAATAAACAGGAACATGAAAATAGAACATACTGCTTGGCTTGGGTCTTGAGTTGATTGCTTATTGGTTTGGCTAACGTCTCATTATTGGTCCTAAGCCCTCAAACCTTGAGACAAATAAAGAAATACTTACTCTGATCACCAACGTCGCAATCTTTGCACTAGCCATTGTTGAAGTTTGTGTCCTTGGTGTGTTCAATGTCAACTCATCACGTCGGAAACGGAGTGAAGGTCACTTCGGGAACGCGTCTCGTCGGCGCGGCAGTTCACGGTGATAAGATGGCGCCAATCTTATCTACACCTTGATGCACCTTCGACTCGTAACTTCGACTCGTCAGCTCGCCACTTGGAACATCAATCGTACTTCAACTCTCGCGACTAGGTGGCGACAATAATTTCCTTGAATCCGCGCCGTGCCGTGGCATTTACTACAGCACAAACTCGACCATTGTAAGAATTATCTGAAGGATTCCTTCCCTTCCATACATACCATTCACCTCGCACATAGTATCACCAAAGATCCCCGACTCCTCGCGACCAAGAATCGTACAGCGTGCATCTAAGCACCATGCCTTAGTTATCTCGTACAGTGGAATATCCAACTTCAGCATAGGCCCTCATTCTATCGCCGTACGCCACAACAGACCAGAGCAGGCTACAAGCAAATGTAAGCTCATCACTTGCGTCATGAGTCGCTTTAATTCCTAGTCACTCACCCGAGGCCAGCCCAACCCAGGCAGGAGGTGATCGCGTAGAAATTCAGTATGCCGAAAGCGTTGATCGTTGGAAGGATCATTGACGTGCACGATGCGACGATAAGTCCACGAAGAGCCCTTGAAATAGAAGAAATGTGATCAACCGGATGGATCAATCACTTGCGAACGTTGGTTGGTAGACTTACATAGTTGCTGCAGCGACTTCTGCACTCCGAGAATGCAGAATGTCCACGCCGTAGGCTGCTGCGGGACTGAGGATAAAATCCACCTGCAGAAAAACGTCCCCGATCAGAGGGATGGATAAAATGAGAAATCGAAAGGCTTGGAGTCGTACCCGGAAACCATTGATGAAGAACATGGTCAAGTTGAGCACTATCCCCAACGTTCCTTCTACATAAGTGACAAAGACGCCACAGAGAAGAAGGCATAACGGGGCAACGAGAGAGATGCTGTGCAGCGTGATTCTCAGTCGGTCTTCAGGGACCCATACCCCGCCACGACGCTGTCGCATCTTGATCACGACCATGTCAGAAAACCTTCCACCAAAAGGCGCGCCAGCTAAGACATGTGCTCCGATGAGCGTGTTCTATGAGTAAATCGGGAAGGTCCATGACTTACTGAGATTACCAAACCCGTTGGGTATGAACAGCGCACCAATGATAGCGGCGTTGTTGATTCCGTATCGTTTGCCCTAGGAATAGGTGGGACGAATGAGGTTTTCGACAACAAGAGAAATATCGGTACTGGAGATACCGACAATAGTGTAGGCAATAGGTACGAGCAGTGCTACACATCGTGAGGTCAATACGATCATTCCAATACAGGGAACAATGTGCTCACCATAATCTGTCAGCGCCGTCAAGCCGCTCGCCATCGCCTGAAATAATTCATTCTCTCAACAAATCGTTACAGCTAACGGAATGCACTAAACACGCACCACTATGGTGACGTTAGGACTGCGAAGCAAGGCGAGGCTTTTGAACGGGTTCAGCCACACCCATCTCCGCTTTCCCGTTTGCAGAGAGTCCAATCCCCGAGTCCCAGGGTGAATCGTCTCAGGGAGGAAAAGTGACACTATCGTCAGGATAGTCAAACCAGAAATAAAGAGCACTAGCTGCATTATCCGCCAAGAGTAGTATTGTGCCATGAAACCACCTATGACGGGTGCCAATACTGGACCTACGTACACGCTCTTCCAGAAAATCGAATATCAGTCGTGGTTGCGCAGAGGGCAAGGGAACGTTGGGGCGTACAGCAAAGAATATGCCTGATGCCGTCCCTCTTTCTTCCAATTTGAACACATCGCCGACAACTGAAAGACCAATAGATACCCCGCTAGACGCGCCGAATGCCTGGAGGACTCGGAAGAAGAGAAGAGAAGCTACGGATCTTGAGGTCGCTATTCCGAGTGAGCCGATGCATTGGAATGTCAATGAGATGAGATAGACAGGCCGACGACCATCTGAAAGGTCGGTGTGAGTAAATAAATACTCAAGAAAATGAAGAGTTGGTGCGCTTGCACTCACAGAATGCTGAATACGTAGCCCATAGCATGCATCCGAGGGCATTCACCAACAAGTACAGGCTGACTCCAAGACTTGGTTCAAAATCAATCTCAGTTTCCACAGTGATTCGCACTATGTACAAGCAACGCACCTGATGACTTCACCCGTACTATCTAGATCTCTCGCAATCTCCGGTATGGATGGAATGAACGTTCCCGACATGAACCCTGCCAAAACCATCGTTATCCAGCGACAACGCGGCCAAGCACCGATCCCAACATACGTGGAAGCAGTTCGCATAGCGAGACCATCGTTATAATCCATCTCTTCTGTATCGGTGAGAATCGTTTGTATACAGCTTCATGCTCGAAGTCACGGTCACGTTCCAGAAGTGGTGCCGACTCAGAATCTTCGCCGGTGCCAGTGGCCATGATGTGGGTCGGGTCAATCCCGAGTTCACTGGATCTAGCGACCACCCGTTCCGACCACAAGTAGTCAACAGGAAGAACCTATGTCTTGTCCTTGTCCGGCGTGCACGATGAGTCGATGACCTAACGATTGTTTCTTGAGCGGTTACAGTCAAAGTGCTAGTGTGGGATTTGATAACAAGGTAATTACTCACGTTACTAGCACTGCGTACTACACTCACGAGTGGACAAACTGCTGGAAACCCATATCTGATCCCTCCTTGCATCGTAAGATGGGAGTAGCTGAACGCGAGAGAGGAACAGAGAGCTCGAGAGGATCTGCCACGTGGCCCTCCGAGTCGGCATATTGAAAGTTGAAACAAATCGACATGTCTTACGATCACTCAGAACTCAACGCCTCAACTGCTGGTCGAGTACATCCTGGACCACTGCATCCGTACGCATTTGTTCTTTTCTTATATCTGTCAACCCCCTATGGCTCACTTAACGATCTCTGCAAGGCTACTCCGAGTTCGAAATTAGATTGGTTTGAGTAACCGGCTTTGATCGCAGAGCCCGACGCCGGTTGTCATAAGGACCTGGACCATGCAGCTGGCAACTTCGAATGACTCTGTCGAGAAACCGCAACCCAATTCGTCTCCATTGACAGACTCTGTAAGTTTGTTACATCGTCTTGCTGATTGATGACGTTTTGACATATCCTCAGAGTGGTTTGAATATACCTGGAGACATCGCCGACAACATCTTTCGCTATCTTGAAGACGACAGGGCAACTCTGGTCTCTTGCGGTCTGGTCACACGAACTTGGACGTACTTCAGCCATCGTCGGGTTTTCCGTACGGTGACTCTCCGAATGAAACCATTCGTCGCGCACAAAAGCACTTCAGATCTTCTTCGATTCTTCCAGCAAAAGCCGGAGATCAGCTCCTTTGTCCAGGAACTCCAACTAATCGGCAACTCTCGCTTCCCCACGCCCATATGCATCCCTTACCACCTAGTAAAACTCCTGGATGCCCTGCCCAATCTCCAAGATCTTGCGATCACACAAGCATAGGTTGGATGCGAGAGTTGTGTCCACAGAAACGGTTCCGATTGCTCGCCTACACCGCACCGAGGTCCATTGCGACTGCGATCACTGGTCCTGAATGCGCAATTTCCTTCTATCCGTGATTTCTACTCTGTCGTCAACATGTTCAGCCATATCGACAAGTTGCACCCTTGTGGCCACGCCCTGGACGACCCGGAAGGGGACAATTTGGACAACAGTCTCACAGAGCAATCTTTAGGACCCGTTATTCAACCCTTAATTGTCGACAACAACTCTCAATTCGGCAACGCGATCCTCGCTACGATGCAACACTCACCATCATGGGGAGCGTGAAGACCATAGATGTCATGATCGATGATGTAACTCCCCTGGATCGCGTGATGCAGCTCCTTCAAACGTGTTCCAATTTGAAGGTTTTTACGATCAGACTGTCCTTGCAACAGTATGTTTACGACTATTCAGGTGAGTTCGCTCTATGTGATTTGCACTGCACAAATCTCAATCGAATGGTTGTATGGCAGAAAGGTTGGAAGTAGTCGACTTGTCGTGTTGTCTCACTTTGAAATCCTTGACCGTCAGGTTGATTGGTGCAGAGTGGGCAGCCAGCGAAACAAGCGAAGAGATTCAGGGTATGGTCAGCGCTCTGGTGTCCATCCTCCGTACCACGCCACCTTCTCTACGCACACTCACCATAGAGCTATCGACGCCTCATCTTCAAGACGAACAGCAACGCTCGTGGATCCTACACCAGCTCCCCTCGACTCTCCAGCACTTCACTGGGCTCGAATCGTTCACGTTTGTTGTTATTTCTTGCACCGACGATGCGTGGGATGGTGAGGAGAACATCCATGTTCGCGGTGGTGCGCAGGTGGAGGGCACTGATTATACTTGTGTTAGTGGTGAGGGAGTGATCGCCGTCATTCAGGAGGAGTTGAAGAATCTGTTCGATAATGCACCGATTCGTGTTGAAGCAGGGACGGTTGAGTTCTATTGATCTTTCAATCCTTCGTTTCTTCCAAAGTTGCTCCCTTTCTGCTATTCATCATGCTATACAGTTGCCTACGCACTGCGTTGCATTTCCAGTCAAACATACGTCATTGGCTCAGCTAAGCTATCGATGCCACGAGCAATTTGCCCTTTTCTCCAGTAAAATGCGACCACTCTTCAACCAAGAACGACTTCAGTACTTCCAGCCTGTTTCCCTCACCCTCCCAAGCTACAGACAGCGGCGTACACTGTACTGTGTGTTCAGAACATGACAATTCGCCAGTGCTCGCAATTGTGGCCTGTCGGAGGAACGGCCCGAGCTTTCAAATTTACCGCTACTCAATCTTATCGCAGGTTGGACTTGGAGCTTCGTTGACTTGATCTTGACTGCAACTCCAGCGCCCACTACGCCAGCAAAAAAGCGATCCTCATAAGAACGGGTCGAAGAAAACGGTGAGTAGCATACCGATGTACCCCCCTCAACATTCTGTTGATCTTCGAAAAAGGCGCCAGGCCAGTCATCCCCGAGTCATAGAATTCCACTCTCGGGTATATATATTCCAGCTGGTTCTGTGGATTTAGAACGTATCACGACTTGGGACGATCCATCATGACTACTGAAGAAACCCCTCTCCTCGCTGACCCAGCTCCTCTCGAACACGAAGCCGTCTACAGACGCTTCTCGCCAGCGCAAAAGAAATGGATTGTAGCCCTCGTGTCGTTCTGTGGACTTATACCATGTGAGCAGCTTTGCATGCGTTTACTTTCTTAAGGATGGTCCTCACAGTGTGCTCCCAGTGTTTGTTTCCGGAAGCTTTGTTCCGTCAATACCAGAGATTGCAAAAGACTTGAACAGCACGGGTGAAGTAATCAGGTACGTTTTCAACCATTTCCCACCAACCACTGCCAATCAAAGGCTCACCGAAACGACAGTCTCGCTGTCAGTCTGTCTGTGCTCGTGAACGCGTTTGGTTGCCTGCTGTGGGCCACGTATTCAGCATTCTGTCAGTGGAGGCTCCACCTGAATGCTCCAGCCCAAATACTGATTTTTTCACCATCCAGACGGCCGTCGGCCCATATACCTTCTCTCGTTGTTATGTCAATGTGCTGGCTCGCTGGGCGTTGCGTCCTCTCGCTCCGTTCCCGAACTACTCGCCCTGCGAGTCCTCCAAGCGTTTGGTTCGTCCAGCGGTCTCTCAATTGGTATCGCTGTTATCGGCGATATTTATAAGCTGGAAGAAAGAGGCACAGCATCCGGGATATTCTTTGGTGTACGCGTCAGATCTCTAACTTCTTTATTTGAGCTCCAATTGACGTGTAGACATTAGTGTGTCCTCCTAGGTCCAGCACTAGCACCCGTTGCTGGTGGTTTCGCCGCAGAGTACTACTCATGGCGGATAATGCAACTCTCCCTCCTGGTATCTGGTCTTGCCGTTTTCACCGCCGTGGCATTGTTCCTGCCTGAGACATCTCACCCGGGAACGAGAGGTGTCGAGAAACATCAAGTGGGGAAACCTCGATGGGTTTGGTTGAACCCATTCAAGAGTCTCGCTTTGCTCCGTAGTCCCAATGTTACTTTGGTGGTAGGTTTTAGATGAGGTTCTGAGTTTTTCTTATTTGCTGATAATGGTCTTTACAGGCTTTGGCAGGAGGTCTGACGCTCCTGACAGATTACGGTGAGCCTGAGTTACATCCCACAATCTTTTCTGCCGCGTACCTAACGAAGCCCCTTTGCAGCGATGCTCGTGCCTGTGGCCTACACTATGGTGAGTACTCCCTGCTCATTTTTATATTGATCCTTAACGAGCACTCGCAGGGTAAACGTTATAACATCGACAACGCTGCCATCATTGGCGCGCTGTTCATCCCCAGCGGACTGGGAAACCTTAGTACGACATTCTTTCCACCATCTTTTTGAACTCTCACTCAAAGGATACCCGCAGTGGGTGCACCTATTGCCGGGAAGCTGTCAGATATGGTCGTAGTCAGGATGCGACGACGACGTGGTGGCGTGTGGGTACCAGAAGACCGACTGCGCATCACACTCATCGGCGCATCCGTCATGGCTCCATTGTCCGTTCTACTTTCGGGAATTTTCATCACGTACGTAGATGGGACGCTGGGAATTGTCCTTAACTTGATCGCGTTCTTCATCAATGGCCTCGGGGTACGTGTATTTAGCTTTGGTCTCTTCCTGATGGCACTGCTGAGACCGTTCGTGTGCGCATAGGTCGATTTTATCCTGAGCCCTGCAGCGGCGTACGCCGTAGATATCCTGCACTCCCGCAGTGCCGAAGTCTCCGCTGCAACCATGTAATGTTTCCGAACTCAGTCCTTTGCGTCGCTTGCACTCACGCGCATCTTGTAGGGCAACACGAGGGCTGATTATCGCATCGTGCACGTCATTAATCCTGCCCATGATCAACACATACGGCGTCCTAACGACATACACTATCACCGCGTGCTTGGGATGGATTGGCTGCTTGTGAGTCCTTGAACTCCACTTTGTCGCGGCTAAGGAGCTCAATCTCTGTTCGGTTTCCAGGTTACTCTGGTCCGTTATCGCGTACGGTGACAGGATGAGGGCATTTGCGGATATTGGGTACTCGACCGTACGAGATAACTGATGATCCTAGAGGATATAGAGGAGGTCCTACTGTTACCTCACAAAAGGTTCGGAGTCGGGATACAGTACTTCGACATCTTGGAACAGAACGTCTGCGTCAAAAAAGATGGCGCATACCCAGTCAATGGGCATCGAGGCAGCGTTCATGAGATGCACTCGTACCGTTAGATAGACTCATAGAAGCTTGCTAATAAACTTGAAGTTGCTATTCATGATATTTGCTCGTGTTGATGCATGTGGTGTCCGCACATCCAACGAATTGGAAATATCTTTCGTCATAGGGGGACCACACCACATACAGAAAGCGAGACGCTTGAAATGGAGGCATATATAAAGGAGCAAACCCAAGCGACCCCTCCTTCACCGGAACTTGCACCACCACCACATCTTTGCACAAATCCAACTTGAACAAACCAAACGTTACAGAACAATACTCATGGCTTGCAATTGCGCTTCGAGCTGCAGGTACGCTCGGAGGACCCTCCAAGACACTTATACATCATAACATGTATTCTCGTAGTGCCTGCGGCACCTCCAACAAAGGTTGCACTTGTGCGCCAGGCCAGTGCACCTGTGCCAACTGCCCGAACAAGGAACACTCCAAAGCTGTAAGCCACAAACACTTCGTACTTGTCTGATTCTACAATCCATACTGATGTCTCTTCAATGCGCAGTGCACTTGCGGCGGAACGGGGCAGAACTGTACTTGTGCTAACGAGTCGAAGACTTGCCAATGCTCCTAAGCTGGGTCGGTATGGGCAGATGACTGAGGGTTAATGATGGATGGGGCCATACAAGCTGGAGCTTCGAATTGAGGGTTGATGGTGCGGAATCTGACTGGGGGGTTGATGCGCATTGTACACTAGGCTCGGATCATATGGATCTTGTGTGAGTGAAAGATAACACCAAGCAATGATGTTCGACGAAATAGTACTGTCAATTGCCACCAAGGCTAATGAACATGATCACGATGCTAAGGCGTTTCGGCGGAGAACACCCTCGGGCCTGTCAACACAGGCTTGATGATCCCAGCATCTTGTAATTCAGCGAACAGATTGAACAGCATTAGGTCCTATAGTCCAAATACCTGATAAGACATCGCACACAAATGGAATCTCGATGTTGTTCACTTACGCAATTTTTAGCGGCGATGAAGCTCAGAGTGACAGGCAGGAACTCCGTGGTGTTCGTGATAGTTGAGTGATATGGAATTTGTCCCACTATTTGCGAGAGTGCAGCCGATCAGTCCTGCGAGTCATAATCGACTTGGGCTTGGATGCACGTACCAGGCACAACCATATCAGGTGTCTCAGCGTGGACTGCAATTCGGCCAGTGGAGAACCCAAATGGCACAGAAGGAGGCCTTGAAACATGAGCGTATTAGTTGTATGCCGAATGAAAGGCCCTAGGCTACGTACCCTCCATAACGGTTTCTATAGTTAGTCCCTCCGGCGCTTTGAGGATACAAGAAGAGGCTCTCCGAGCAGGTGTCTTTGTCAGGCCGCACGACGTTCTCCGCGAACCAATTCATGAAGATCGTCTTGTCCCTGATCGCGGCATCCTTTTGGGTGGATGGCAACGTCCTTCCATAAGCCCATCTCGCCAGGGGAGCAGGATTAATAAAAGGGGCACGACCTCCGTGAACAGCTTTGAACCCATTGATAAACGGGTCTGCGACGAGCGCGATCTGATCTAGAGTAATCAAGTCCGCGTAGGTGGTGTTGAGCAGGGCTCGGAGAGAGGGCGCAGTGGAGTTGGCGGGTTTGGTGGAGTTCCACATATTGGTGAAGTTGATCTCTGTGCGTTTCGTCCCGAGGAAAGTCTCCAGTTTCGTGATGAATTCGTTGAATAGGGCGTCAGCGGTACCCGCTGCGGGTGTGCTGTTCAAGAAGCTCCCGCCGAATGAGTCGGTAGGAATCAGGATCTTCTTGGGAAATCGGTTGAACTGTGGTACAACGCGGGTAAGTCCAGTCGAACTGATTTCCAGTGGGTGAACAAAAGACATACACTCTTGAGATCCTGATACCACCAATGACCGACCTTCGCCCATGCTTTCGCATCCCTGGCGAAGACACCTCCGGTGTCAAGCTCAGGGGAAAGGGGCATGACATCATCCAAGGGAACGGCGCCATGACTGGGACGATTGCCAAATACGCCGTTTGCCCCAGAAGGTCCTCTCATACTCCCGCCAGTATCACTGCCAATCGTATGGTCCAACCAAGGGTATGCGGCGATACTTGTTCCACTCCCCGTCGAGCTGGAACTCCCATCCTGGTACCCGTCACCACGGGGATTGTACGGAGCATGCAAGTCGACCCAATCCTGAGTAGCTGTCTCGCCGTTCGCGAACTGAGAGGTCTTGGTCTTGCCTACGAGAACCATGCCGCCATCAAGAAGACGTTGTACCGCTGGTGCTGTTTTGGTTTTGGCCGGATAGAAAGTGTAGAAGGCGCGGTTCCCGCATCCGGTGTGAAGTCCTTTGACGTCGTAGATGTCCTTCACTGCGAGACGAAGTCCCGCGAGAGGCTTTTGTGGGGTAGGGGTGAAGTAGAGACGCGAAGGGACCGCGACACTTTCGGTCGCTGCACCGTCTAGGTGAGCGTTGAGTTGCTTGAATCCACCTTGTCCATCTGGAATGACACCATAAATGAAGGACTGCTGTGGGTCGTCGTAAAGTCGAAGTGCTGAAATTAAGTGAATGTTAGGATTATCGAAGCAAAGGACTGGAGCCACCCACCTTCGAAGATTTTACCGCTTGACGGATCAAGGAAGTACGGGCCAGCAGGAAGACTGCTCGTGAGAGCAGCGCCACCAGAGTACTGAGGGGATTTCAACACCAGAGCTGTATCGAAGACCTTCGCCGCAAAAGGCAAAGACGCGGAGGGCCTTCCTTTACCGGTGAACTGAATATAGACACCTTCTCAAAGAAATCAGCACCGGAGAGTTAAATAGCAAGAGAGAAGCCGCGTACTGGTCAGAAAGCTCTCACTGAAAACGTCGTCCGCCGTTTTGAACGAGTTCACAGCACTCTCGAGCTGAGGTTGTCCAAAAGAGTTGCTTGAAGTCGGAATGACTGTCATGGGAATGATGTCCCCAGAGAAGTCATTTGCAACTGTCGTGAGGAGAGAACGCATCTTGGGATCGCCCCCAAGTTTGAGCTGGGAAACCGGTGTGGGTGGGACAAAGTAGGAGACATTCCCAAGGACGAGTGTCTTTCCTGTCAATTGGAATGACGTTTGTCGTGCGTAGCCCGGACTCAGGATTCCAACGAGGAACCCTGTAATAGCTAGAGCAGCAGAGGTGGGTTTCATGCCCGTAGGATCCGGCCAAGGCGACAATGCGACAATGCTGTAGAACCTGATAAGGTCTGTTGCTCGGATCTTTCGTGCACAGTAACCCGTCTTTTAAACCTTTTCCTCCTCGAATGTATGTTTCTTCCTGGCGATAGCGAGAATACACTCTCACTGTGCAATGCGAGCCGATCAGTCTTCAAGCAGGGTCAGAACGTTGCCATACGGCCCGTTTGAATGGAATGCCAGAGACTCCTTGCTCAAGCGGGTCCACTCGTTGTAAGAAGTAACGGCATCCGCAGGTGCTGACCCCAACGGAAGACCGTATCGCTATGTGGATGCCCCTCTAGCACGATTTCCGGATATAACTTTCCACGAGAACCTGGGTGGGAACCAGTATCTAGGAACATGCGAAGTCAGCCCCGATATCGCGGGACACGGCTGCACTCACAGCTGTTGCGGATTGATTTACCAACAACCTCTATCCGTAGAAGCTAATCTCAAGATCGGGCCACAACAATTGTTGCTATTGCGTATGCATCTTCTTGAAGTTCTGTGGCAAAACCTAAATCATGGATGCAAGCACCCGGCTTTTCTGAGTCCCACTATTCGAGATACGTTCAGAAGGTGACGGATTTGGAACGGAGACAAAGGTATGCTTCTAGAGCACTTTCAGTCGTGGATGCTGTAACATCAGAATGTACAACAACGTACCGGAGCGCGGTCGAAGACCTGATAACAACGATGTCAGAACGTGACCACTCTTTCAAAGGGCTCGAGATAACGATAAGGATGCCTAACGCTCATGACTATGGTATGAGGAATAGTCAGTGCTGGTAAAAGAAATGTTTGACACATAGACCACTCACCACTGTACGCAGCTTAGGACCTTGACGGAGAGTCATATTTGTGAACAGAAATACTACGAGGATATTGATGTCAATCGCGGCGTAAGTGTGCGCGGCGACGGTCAGCCCCAAAGCTACTTATTTGACATGGTCATGTGGAGCATGAAGCAGCAAAATACATTGGGCAAAGATAGCAACGAAATCGACATGAGAGAATCATCAAGCACAGGACCTAGGTAGACAATGCGAATCAGACCTTCAGCAACCACGGCTTATTGGCCATAGTCCACGTGTCGAGCAACTTCCAGAAGTGAGCAACAACTGCACGATCGACGTGTCGCCTATGAGGGTCGATCTAAATCTGCTCTTAGTGACAGCTACCCCATTCCAGAGAATAAGAGTGTACCTTCAACTCCGTGACGTTCCAGTCCTTGATCTTAGTGTTTGGTGGGTCACTAGTCAGAGAGACATAGATGCCTTTGACATGGTGGAAGAGTACTTTGGGATCATTCCACTTGTATGGCTTGAACTGCCACGCTTGGCCTGTGGTCATGACGCACACCACACGGTCCCAAGCATCTGTTCCGAACTTCGACAGCGCCTCCGTACTATCAACAACGAAGTACCTGGTAGAAACAGACGTGAGACAAATTGGGAATGAAACGAGAAGCTACTCACCTGGCATGACTTTCCGTTTCACGCCCAGCGCTGTCAACACCCGTCCTTTTCCTGTATATCGCAATGAGATCCTCCGGTCGTGCGTTTCCTTCGGCAGCTGCTTGAGCGCGAGCGTCCTGGGAAGGCATATATGTCGAGTCTTGCAGAAAACTTTTGACATTGTGCATTGTGATTAGTGCTGTTGGCGAGGAGGAGATCATGATAATTGGGAATTGGTTCTTTGCTTTGCGAGCTTGCAGTTTGGGGTCTACAGTGGGGCCTCAGATAATTGACGGTGGACGAATAGAGAAAACGGACCTGGCATTGACACTGATGCGGGTATGCCACTCTTCCCGGCCTCCTTCATCTTCTTGAGCTTCTCTGTAAACGCTGTGCGCACATTGCTGAAGTTCTGTAGAAATGTTGAGTTTACTGAAAATGTCATGTAACAATGGTTTCCTCGCGCACGTTTTGTTTGATTCCCCGAAGGACCGAGTTTCGGTCTCGCAACTCAATCTCTTGCGTCTTTATTCTCTTCACAACTTCGATATCCGCGGTGTCGGCAACGTAGCGACGTTTGGTAGGGGTTTGTGTTGAGGACGTCAAGTCATGCAAACGACTTGACGAGCTAGATGGAAGCACAGAGGAAGCTTTGTGTAAAGCGAGCACAGATTGTGGCGGGGAACCCGGAGGTGTCGTGGAACCAGCTACAGTTCACAGACACAGCTATTCAGCGCACAAGGCCGTAGACCGGAATGGTTGTACTCACAAGCAAGTGGAACAATATTATCAAGGTGCGAAGTTTTTCCTTCCAACCAATCTGCCACATCCTTCCTCTCCGTCACACTCACAAATGCACCGGCCCCCAGACCATTCTCTCGTACTTGACGGAGGTATTCGGCAACATTGGCATCCCTGTTTGTCCACGCCAGATACACTGCACTCAAAGAGAAGAAACCATCGGGGTCGTCTGCAGGGTTTGTAGAGGTTGCATTCGGCTTTCTAAGACGCGTTGGTGCAGATTTGCGGAATGCACCATGCAGAAGCTGGATTTCCGCCGCCGCCTGTAGGGATGCAGTGGAGATGGAGGCGGCGTCGATAAAGGTAATGGAAGACTTAGACTTGATAGTGCGCTGAAGGGACAAAAGAGCGTCTGGTGTCGAGCTCATTGTGGTAGTCGACGTCGAAGGGATCAATGAGTCGTTGCTCGTTGGTCAGGACGACGGCGAGTTCGCAAATAGACGCTTAGTGAACTGGGATGCATCACGTGCACGCATCTCCTCATATAAAAACCGTTCGCGAGCTTTTTTCTGCGCGTTCCTTTCACCTTCGTTCATCTCATTTCTTCCAACTCTCCTTACTCTTTCGGCCTCTTGGCGTAGATTGTGAGCACATCTCAAGTTCTGTTCAGCAACGGTGCGTCTTTTTCCATCTCATTCGTTGTGATGATAAACGCTGCCGCCCCAGTCGTTAGCCATTGGCTTTGACGAGACGCAGAGCAAAAGCCAAACAATTGCACCACTGAACTTTCGCCTGCAAGCTATTGAACGTCACACTGACTTGTTCTTTCCTTCAGATGTGGCCCCGTGTCGAACATTACTTTTCCCCGATCCGTAAACTTAACAGTGAGCATTCTTTCATTCTTTCGAGCTCTCTCGTGCTTTTCCTCTTGGGATGATTCAAAACCGAATGCAATTAGGAAGTGCCGTCTGACAGCACCCTTCGGGGTTGCATCTGTCGAGACCCGGTTCTCTGATCTGTTTTGTTGTCGTCAACGTTCGTTCAGGTCGCTGATTCCTTGTCTCCCTCTTAGAATCAACTTTTCATTCCTGCCAACGTCAATTCGGTCTAGCTCCACATATCCTTGTCATAGTATATAGGTATGGAATATATCAATCCATCGTTACTTTGAGAGAAAGTATTGTTCGCCAAATCGACGAGCCATCGTACAGATAGAATATTCATACATGTCTGCATATTGGTAAGACAGAGCATGGGTGTCATAAGGAATTGTGCTATGTTTAGGGAATGCCCGCTGTACAAGGCATATATGAAAGAGGCATGGGAGGGAACAAAAAATGCTATCGTGTATGTCGAGGGTCGTATCACTGACTGAAGTCGAACTCGGTGATCCATGTCTGACGGGGACCAGTCTTCTCCAAAGCGCGGATACCATTGAGGAAGATGTTCTGCCACAGACAGGGACGTCGGCCACGCTTAAAACCGAGATCCCATGTCTTATGTTCTCTTGCGACCCTCTCATTTCTCTGCACGGGTGGGTCAATGTGTAGTATCATCGGGATGAGGTGTTTACTTACGCTAACATAGAAGTACCATTCGGTGATCTGGAGGGCAATGTCGGTGGCCAATGTTTCGCGGGTGGTGTCATCTCGGATATCAATGAAGCAGGTCTCGGTCTTATATCCAGGCCACTGTGATCACCATGTTAAACTCCGCGGTAATGTTGAATATATCTATACTCACCACTATTTCGAGCTGCATGATGTCGATACCGAGCATAGGCTTCATGAGCTGTCCAGCCTCCTCGAGTGGACCAGGAGTGTCGTTCATGACAATGTCACGAAGACGGATGCCACGGAGACCACATCGGAGGTTGAACCGTACGATGGAGGAGGACGTGTCCGGATACGCGAGTTGCGGGACATGCTTTCGCGAGGCGGAAGCGTAGTAATCCAAGGAAGGTCCAGGATACAGCTGGCTCAAGATGGTGTAGTCGGTGTAGGTGTCGTTCTTGTCGTGATCCACGGTGATGGATCTGGTGATCTTGGCATTGGGGAGTATAGCAATAGTCTGCGGCTTCTCTGCCTCGTTTCGCATGACTCGCTGCTCAAGACGGCGCAAGACCTGCGAGATGGAGACAGAGGTCATGTTTCCCTTTGCGTCCCTCTTGAAGAGCTCAGGGCTAGCTTTCGCGAGGTTCTCCAAGAAATGGCGGAGTGGACTGTCAGGTGTGAGGGGAACCGAGGTAATGATCGCAGCGACTATAGGGCGAGGAACATCTGCGGCGACAGATGAAGGACCGGCGACGTTCTCAGCAGATGCGGCAGCAGACGAAGAACTGGCGATGATCCCAGTAGGAGATGTAGACGACTGACTAGAGGTCGACGAGGTGCGCGACAAAGCTTCGCGGAGGATAGGCACGTCAGACCAAGTGACGGGTTCGGGGAGAGCTCCTTTCGAGCCAGCAGCCCTATCTTCCTCGAGAATCAGCAGAGTGGGTTCGCGAGTGATAGTGGGTTGAGCACGGGCGAGCGGTGAAGCTGTGAGATCGACGGCATGGCTGCTTCGCAACTCTTCGTAGAACTCCTTGTCAAAGTAGCCAAACTCGGCGGACTACAGATTTCTTGTATCAGTAAGCGATACCAACGTGTTATGAAATGAGTTTACCCCTTCGGTTTGCTTCGTTCTCGAAAAGATGCTCATCCAGTAGTCAATTGTCTTCTGGTCATAAGGTCCACGCTTCTTGTTGCCCTGTGTGGTGCGAGATGAAGTAGGTTCCTTCGGCATGGTGAATAGTGCGGCGGATTGGGCTGGTAGGAGACGAATGTTAGAGTAGATGAAAGGGTTGATGAATGTTCCTTCGAGAGGGATCGCTTATATACACCGCGGGCTCTTCTATGCTTTGCACCGGCGAAAAGCTGAACGGTCAAAACAACCCACCATGGCCAAGCAGAGCAGAGCCGAAGAGCCAAAGCTGCCATTCTCTTGCTTTGATTCCGCCAGTAACTTGGTACTAGCAAAGCGCAGTACCAATTGCTCAAGGTTCCAAGCTCATCGAGAGGTCAAAGCATGATTCTCAGGCGGTGTGGTGATGAGCACTCTCGCTAACTCTGGTGTGACCTGTGAATGTCTGTAGAGATCTGTAAATAAGGGCACGGAATGAATTATTTAATGAGGACACTACCGCTATGTATTATTGGTCAAGAGTAGCACATTGTGACCGTTCCAATGAAGTTCACTTGAAGTTTTGTCGATGCGTTGATCAAGCTTTGTTTCATCTTTTCTCACCTCTAGACCCCGATTCCTTCGAAAAAACCGCTAAAATTCTGCCACTAACTGAAACACAAACCCACCATGTCTCCGTCGACTGTTGAAGAGAAATCGCAAGAACTTGCAACAGCAGCGCAGTGGAAAGATTGTACGGGAGTTTTGTATCAAAATGAAGAAAGTGTACGGCCAGAAATGGACTTAGATCACCGAAAGTTATTATTAGTTTTACATGTCCAAAAAATCCGGGTTACTTCACTTGTACCACGACCTCCACGACCTCGAGGCATTAATTTGCCTCTGACCCCTTCCTGCCCTCCCACAATGTCTTCGCAACAGTCTCAGCAGTATGCTTGTGAGTATTGCGATCGGATTCTCAAGTTTCAGCCGTTGTTGATACGTTCGATGTCTCTTAGTCCGAGCGCAGAAAACACTTGGCCTGGTCGGGGGCACCCCAGCTTACGATCCGATTGAAAACTTCAAAGGCCCCGATGTCCCAGCCAGGACGTACCAATACAGCTCCGATGGTCGTCTTTTCGCATATGCTGAGCCCAGTGGAGTCTCCATCTTTCAAGCCGAGGGCGCACAGCTCCTCCAGACACTTCCACTTCCAAACATCGTCGAATTCAACTTCTCTCCGCGAGGAACCTACATCTCTACCTGGGAGAGACCAGTCAAGTTGGAAGATGGTGCGCAACACAAAAATCTAAGGATTTTCTCGGTTTCCACTGGAGAGGAACTCGCTGCGTTCACACAAAAGTCGCAGGAAGGGTGGGATCTGCAATACACTATCTCTGAATCGCATGCCGTGCGGTTGGTCAATCAGGAGGTCCAGGTGTTTCGTCCTGCAGAGTGGTCGAAGGGGATTGTGGACAAGCTGAAGGTCGAGAACGCGACGTCGGTGTCGTTGAGCCCGGGTCTGAACCCTTCCATCGCCGTGTTCGTTGCCGAGAAGAAGGTAAGCACCCTCATCCAAGGCTTGGCATTTTTCAGTCGATAAACGAGATCACAACAGGGTATGCCTGCAAGTGTCAAGATCTACAGCTTGATATCCCTCGCTGGGGCTCCGATGGCTCAGAAGACGTTCTTCAAAGCGGACCGCTCAACAATCAAGTGGAACACGATCGGTACCCAGGTGCTAGTCCTTACTCAAACGGACGTCGATCAAAACAATAAAAGTTACTATGGAGAAACCGGCGGCTTGTATCTCCTTAGTGCGTCCGGCACTTTTGATTGTCGTGTGCCGCTAGACAAGGATGGTCCGGTGCATGACTTGGCTTGGAGCCCGAACTCAAAAGAGTTTGTCGTTGTGTATGGATGTGAGTACACACCCAAGTTCAGCGTGTCTCCACATCTGATTTCGCCCCAGTCATGCCCGCAAAGATAACTCTCTTCGATCAGCGCGCCAAACCACTTCATGAGTTTGGCACTGCCTTCTGCAACACTGTCCTTTTCAATCCTCAGGCTCGTCTGTTGCTGTTGGCCGGGTTTGGAAACCTTGCGGGAAATGTTGACATCTACGACCGACGAACGCTCAACAAAGTCACAAGCATTGACGCTGCTAATACCTCGCACTGCGAGTGGTCACCTGACGGTCGTTTCCTGCTCACTGCAACCCTATCCCCTCGCTTGCGTGTGGACAATGGCATCAAGATCTGGCATTGCAGCGGTCCTCTCGTCCACATTCACCTTGTGGATGAGCTGTATCAGGCAGGGTGGCGACCGGCGCACGTGGACACGCTACCACCATTCCCTCCCCAAATACCTGTCTCTCCTCCCCCGGCGAGCAGCGTCGCCGATCTAGTCGTAGCACCGAAACCGACGCCGGTCAAGACTGCTTACCGTCCACCTGGTGCCCGGGGTCTTGAGGCGTCATCGGTGTACAAACGTGATGACGGAACGCCCAGCGGGAACTCCACCCCCAGTGGAAGATACAGTCGTAGTCCCGCTCCTGGTCGTCCCCGGGCGAACGGTAATGGTAGGCGACATGTTCCTGGCGCGCCGACCTCCCCGTCACCTGTGCGCAGCCCTGAGCCGGACAAGAGGGGAAGGAAGCAGAAGAAGAAACCTGGTGAGGGTGCCAATGGCGGCGGAGCGAAGGGACCTGTGGAAGGCCGCCCATCGCTGGAGGTGCAAACTAACGGCAAGGCTGCCGCTGCTACTGCGCCCATGAGCCCGGTCAACGGCTCCGCTCCTGCGACTCCCTCTGCTGCAGATGGGCTTGATCCCATCGCCAAGAAGGTCCGCAACCTCTCAAAGAAGGTACGTTGGTTTTACGACACCTTACCGTATTGGTCAATTTACTCACCTGAATTCTTTCTACAGCTCAAAGCCATAGAAGAGCTCAAGGAGAAAGCCAAAAAGGGCGAACGGCTGGAGGCCACACAGCTGAAGAAGATCGACACCGAGACGGAGATCAGGACCGAGCTTGCTGCCTTGGGAATATCTTAAGAGAACCCGACGTTCTCCACGACACCGTCCACTGCATCCCAACACTCGCATAGATCCTTCCATCTCCCCGTCCTCCGTCCGTTATTTATTGTCGCATTTTCCGCCGTCGTCTTTTGTCGTCGTTGCCTTCGTCTCCAAACACAATGCTATGTGCTTTACTCCTGTACAAGATAACACAAACACCCGCGAATGCGTGCATACATGTCTGTCAGGACTGGAGACGTCGCCTCGTGAGCTCCAATGCTTGCTCACGGAGAGCCAAACACTGGTCAATTTTTGGTGCGTGCTCCGGCGTTTGTTTTGTTTGGCTGAGATGTTGTCAACATAGCCACGTGGAAAAGCCTGCGCGGCCAGTTCGTTGGCAACTCGAAGTTGTTGAATCCAACCGTTGAGTGTGATGGTCTGCAATGCACGGCAAGCATATTGGGAATCATGACCTTGGAGAGTACGCTGATCAAGAGGTGAAACCACAGAGAAACAACCGCGCAGAAATATTTAGACTCCCTCGTCATTGACCACTGGCTCAAAGCTGGTGTAACCCAGGCCTTGCGTGTCTTCCTGGATCTTCCTGATCCTGGGCTCGCGTCGAGTCGCGCGGAGACCCAGTTCGAACCGACTTCACCGTCGGTTCACCGGGTGCTTACCGGGTGCCCACCGCTCTTCATTCATAATGCCTCTTTGGCATTGCCCATCGGGCCATCGCCCATTCTGCTCTTACGTTCTTGAACCTTGAACCTTGAAGGTTGGAAGATATCCATGATCGCATCCCCATCTTGATACCGGTCCTTGATCAGAGCACTGCCACTCAGATCATCCTGCGTGTAAGTCCATTTCCATTCGGTTTGAACACCGGGACCGGCATGCGTCTGCTCGTTTTTCCTGGTAATCCTTTGCATTGCCATACATGCCCAAACTTGCGAGCCAAAGAGCCAAGTCAGGTATGATCACGACGCTCAATAAGCACCTCCTTAGAAGGGGTACTCACCGGTGTGTGTATATCTTCGAAGTTCTAGTGACGGATCTAATGACTGCGAAATAGGATCTCAACGCCATCGGGCAGCCTTGGTTACTCGTACATAGACAATACTTTGTCGGGTCTCTGATGAAGTGGGTGCTCTCTTTATGTCCGCGATGGCTCGGATGTTTTGTGGTGAATCGATCGGAGCCTTTGCAAGAGCGTCGCCCAAGGTGTTCGCTCTCATCTCACTCCCTTTCTTCATCACTCACTGAGGCTCGTATCGACACCGTGACAAGCCTGAAATACTGACCAGTCTCTGTCTAGTTGCTCAGCTTCGTGAAAGCAAACTCTGTGGGCAGGATCATACCGCAGAATCATCAACTTGTGATTCGGCAATCTGTACCATGACCGCTTTCTCGTAGCGAGTCAGAGAAGGTACAAGCCTCCCCAGAACTGGCGGTGTCAACGTTCCGCCACATCGAGTGTCAACCATTCCCGTCGATGAGCTTCAGGGCTCAGCACCACATGGCCTAGTAAGCTGATCGCAACCATCATGAACACCGTCACTGGAGGCGTCAAGGTTGCGAGAGGTGCTGAAACATGGCTGATACTCGCTGATCCTGCGTCAAGCTTTCGTCACCGTGGAGTCGTGGACCGTCGGCTCTTTCACCTCGCCTGACGGAGGCGGAGAATGTCAAGGCATTTCAAAAACGACTGCTCATCGTCTCGCGCTTTGATGCTCTTGGACTTTAGGACAAGAGAACAACCCGTGCCACAATGTCTTCTTTGGTACATCGGGATGGATGCGGAAGGAGTTTTCGGCGGTACATTTCCGCTGACTTTCGACACGTGTATCATAAGAACCTTTCGTCGCCGATCTCTCCACGGTTGAAATTCTATTCTGCCTACAAGACGGCCCGACCGATCAAGAATCGCAAGTCAATCTGTTTCTGAGTCAAGATTCGCGATCAGAGGGAATGGCCCCGATTCGAGACAACGGAGGCGCTTTCTGTCTCATTGTCCGAGTCCTCAACTTCAACTTCGTGCGTCTCAGCTGAAACATCCGCCTACATCCGTTCCAGGCTATGACCACAGGTTGTTGTATTTGCAAACATGCAGTGCTTGTCTTCTCATGTCCGGCTGGATCTGAAGGAGTTCCGTGCGGAAAGAAAAATCCATCTTTTGCTCGAGAGCCGACCACAATCTTTGTTGGACGAAAAACCCACATACCACATGGCCTATCATACCGGGGGTACCGAAGAATGATCGTAGGCATGTGAACGAACAGCTCCCACGTTTTGAACAAAAGTCCTTGTTTTGCTAACACTACTATTGTGACGACTTTGCATATTGGCAAATAGATAAGATATTAGTAGAGAACGAAGAGTAATACGAACCAGTACAAAACAGTACGACTAACTCACAACATTACTATGATACATGACGATGGTTGGGCCGATAGCAGGAAGGATAACACATGGGGAGAACGCGACAACAAGACGATTAGCGGAATAAATTTGGGGATTGGGGATCGACGGGTCAGAAGTACTCGGGAAGAATCTCCTGCAATTGATACCGCGCGGTCTGAAGGTGGAACTGCGTGTAGCCTGCGGCGAAGCTCTCCCAAGCATCCCGCTCCGGACCTTCTCCAAGTACGCCACGAATCCGGTGAACAACATCGATCGCGAGTTGCTTCACCTTCTCCAAAGCCTCGGGGACAGTGAGATCGTGAACCCTAGCATAGTTGTGTACGTAGGTCCATGTCTCGCCTGCCTTTTCTTCCTTGTAGAATGAGAACATGTCACTGTGAAGACGTCAACATTAGTATCGAGAATGGGGACAGCACAAAATCGGTGACTTACTTCACAAGGTTAATGAAGTTTGCGGCGCCACTGTGTCAAGACAAGACAGAATCAGTTCGAGTAAGATGTCTGTCACGTAAGGGACGTACTAGATAGCCTGAATGTATCGCTTCGGATCGGGGCAAGTCGCGTGCGGCCAGATGAAGCAGGCGTAGCAGTCGGAGAACCCTTCCTTCATCCTCATGTACTCGATGTACTGCGATGAGTCAGAAGTCAGGACGAGTGCGCCAGCCTGTCGGGTGAACATCTCCGCGTTTCCGAAGTCCAAGCAGTTGGCGACCATGGCAGTGGCGCTATAGCCTTTGTACGGACCCCTCATGCTGACCAAGGTGTCAACGTAGAGGTCGAGGAGGGGATGGAGCTGAGGACGCCTGTCGATGAAACGTTCTGTGAACTGAAGGGAGGCCTCCATGTCAACGACACCGTCGTCGAACGCCGCGGTACAGAATGTGCAGATGGCAGAGAGGACCTGAGCGTCAGGGGGAGTATGGCGGAACGCGGTGGCGACAATGTCAAGTCCGGTCTGAGTGTAACGCTCGCAGACCTTCGCTGGGATGCCCAAGTTGAAATCTGCGATCTTCTGCCGGACACGTCTGGCAACCTCAGGGTCTGGCGTCAGGGAGCCAAAGTGTTCGTTAACACGTGTTTTGTCAAAGTAATCGAGGATCGCTTTGCGGGACAGGGTCGCAAAGTCCTCTTGGTCCTATGACGTCAAATCCAGGGCTTGTGAACACATGGGTGTCAGATGGCGATGGCACGAGCATGGACTCACCAAGTCCTCAGATGAAGAATCTGAGTCGGACGAATAATCATCACTAAGCGTGATGCGATGAGAATTTTTTTCTCCAGAGGAACATCGGAGAAATAACTCACTCCATGGTACTATCATGCTTGAGCTCAGACGGCAGGTCTGATTTCTCAATGCATGGAACCGAGGTGGAAGAGGTGAACAAGCGGCTCAAAAGCATCGTAAGGGAGGCAATGTCGAAGAGAGATGAAGTTTTGGAGGGAAATGAAGACGAAGGGTGGAAGGACTGCTCCTAATGTTTTAGGCTGCACGTCGCAGTTCTTAAATACGTGCTCTGCGATACACTGTGACTAGTTACTTGGCGTCAGAAATGGGTAATTTCAAACCAACAAAATGTGAGGATGGCGAGGACATACCAGGTATACCGGCAAAGGAAATTTAATTTGTGACCATCGAGAGAGGTGCGTGTTGTGTACCCATCCGCATGCCAATCACTTTATGAGAAAGATTGCACAATAAGTATGTCAATTATAGTCAATTGAGAACCTCCAGGTAGAGATTTCGGTCTGTGACGCACGCACTCACCGGGCGGAAATGAACGACGAAAATGCAAGGTTCGCACTCCGTAACCGTATCGGGGCAAGATCCAATCTCTTGCGCTGGTACTAGAATTCTCTGGAGTTGATCCAGTCCGACACGAAGAAGGCGTTTCCAGGTCTCTGTAACGGAATAACCGGATGTTACATATCTCTCTAAGTTCCAGAGGCATCGTCATCACCCGCCAGAAGCTTGTCGGACTAACGCAATCCGTGCAGATGGGTGTGGCGAATGTATAATCGATAGCATCTTCATCTATCCCCCGGATGTCATCCCCTTGTTTCTACCGCAGGATTAGGATCAAGCTGAGACCATGCCTGGTGAAGACCTAAGTTAGAGAATGGACGTGATTGGAGCCTCCTGTTCGACATATCCGTGTGTGGTATACCAATGATAAGGTAAACCCGATCCTCTGGTTGCACAGCAGCAAGCAGAGGAGCTGGGTTCAGTGGTCAAGAAGATGCGCCCGGACTCCACTCGTCTGCGGAACAGCTCGGGCCGGTTCCGCGAGCGGCGGTTGTGAAGGTAGGCCCATGGCGTTCCTGTTGGTGGTAAAAAATTGTCAGGGCACAGCCTGTCGGGGATCCTGTTACACGCGTGAGCAAAGTCTACCGGAGAAAGGAATGCGCGCCATCCATCCACAAAAAGAATGGGTATTCTGGGAGCCATCCTGCAACGTAGGTGAAATTGGGTGGCGGAACTGTCGAACAACTCAGTGTGACTCCGTGATCCTTTGACATATGAGTGAGGGCAGGTACCTATTGGTCCATGATTCATTTTGATGCAAGAGCCGGTGCGACGTGTGGTTCAACGGGCATCGAGAGAACTTGACCAAGTTTAAAGGCCGGACGCTGGATGACCATGACGGCGACGTGTTCACTCCAGAGTTCGCAGCATGATGGCGTCCTGCGGGACGCTCTCTGCGGGCACCCAAACGAGCTGATCGTTGGGCGGCACTCCAGCATGTTTGATACAGTCGGGGTATTCGGAGTCATATCCAAAAGCCGTATGTGCTGGTACCATCCAGCGTACCGCGGGCGAAGTATCCGACCGGGAATAGGAGCAGTAGAATAGACTTTGGACCAATCCTAGCGTCCGCACAGGACTAGATGTTCAGTCCATAAATGGTATCGCGAAACAATCCATAGAGTTGTTTACGATGCGCGTTGCCATATGATTAATCCAGATCCCGTTCAAATTGCTTCATTTCGCATGATCCCAGTCGAGAACTGGTCATCTGTGAGAGCTACGTTCGATGAGCGACGTCGGCGGGTCGTGTGGAGCTGATACTCACGTTCAAGAGGGTCGGTCTATTGTCTAGTATGACAATGTAAGCACATCATAGACATGCCACGGAAGCTCGTACACCCGAATCCTCAGACATGCGAAGTGACTGGGAGAGATGCCCGATGCAGCGGGAGTGCTGTAGGACACCATTGCGCTACTAGGGGTTGACATGATCCTAGAGCCCCGAAATAGGACTAACATAATAGAGGTTTAGCTGATGGATGTGGCAGAGATGATGAACACGAGCACTGAGAGGGCAGTCTCACCTCTCCTCCTTTCCTCCGCCGACATCTCACGGCGAGTGGGATGGGAGACCGTATGCCCTTTTGGAGAACTGCAATCGATGAATTAGTTGTTTGAACGGTGCCTACCTCACAAACTTTCCGCTATGTCTTTTCGGGCGAGATTACTCCAAAAGCTGGACATTGTGCAGTCAACGTTATGTTTCAGCGTTTCCACAATCCACGTCGCAACTCACCTGGATCGGTGCCGGACGCTGCCGTGCCGGTACATTAGTCTCCAATCTGATCCATGATTACAACGATAAGTCGGCCAAGGCACACGTTTACTATTCCCAGCCCCGCGAGCTCCGGGACACGCCGTTTGCGCCCACCGAAATAGCACCCCATGCTCTTTCAATACATTGAGGAGCAGAGGGATACCAGGGCCTGTTTTCCTGCAATCATTCTAGTGCCTTTTTGCAACCCTGTGCTGGAATAATCATTGTGGATCGTGATTCGGCCACGAGCACTTCGGCGGAGCACACACCGCCGGCATTTCGGCAAGTTGAATCCGCAATCTCCTGTTCATAACGTACTTTTCAATAGGGAGGGACAAAAAGTCAAAGGTACTGAGACAGGGTTAGACCAGGGATGCAGGTTCGAATCGGTGCGATGACCTGCTGAATGAGGAACGTAGGGATCGCGGAGATAATTAGCAATCGTCGATGCAATTCCGAGTCCGAAAGCTTACAGAATGATGAATGTGACCAGTGAGCGTGGCGGCAAATACCATGATCGTTACAGCCATGATGTGAAGGGAGGGGTGTACGTTAAGATAGCAAGGATGGCATTCTTCGAAGATACACATCATGCAAGTGCCGTTACTGGTTGAAAGCCAAGGATTGCGTCAGGCCCAAGAGGCAAATTTGGGGTCGATGATCACTCCAACAAAGTAACAATCGGACGGGGACGTTCAACCTGTTGTGGCAACATCAATAACAAGCACGATGTCCATAGTTGCTCGAGCATGTTTTACGGGTATTATGTTACACCGTCAGTCAGTAAAAAGTTGGGACGGGAAGGAAGGGGAATCTCGGACAGGAAACGGGGACCGATAGATACCAGGATACAACGTATGCATGCAGTTTGACAGCAGTGGCGATGGCGAGCCACAGCAATAACAACGAATCGGAAAGAAATCTACCACGATACACGGGGATTAATCACACAAGGGGGTAGTAAAACACAGAGAGTTGGGTGGTGTAGGAAATAATGTCAGTTGTGAAAGAGGTCATGGTATGATGATCATGATGAAAGAAGAAAAACAATGACAACTGTCGTTCAATGTCCTCGACATCTCAGGTGAGAGGACTGAGGCTCAGAGACTCTAGCGCATCTCGGGTGCGAGAAGTGGCTCTGGAGGTAGCTCGCGACCCTCTCGTCCGACTGCGACTCCGCCTCTCCCGTGCGGCATCTGCAGCGGTCAATCTAGCCTCCTGCTCCCTAATCTCCGTGTCGCTGGACCGCGATTGCTTCTCCGCACACATAAGGATGAATGTGCACGGCAGGTCGGCGCCACAAATATCCTTGACCATCTTCACGTCGTTCACCATACCGCCCCACTGGTTGAGCTCGCCCAGCCAGTCGCACCGCAGGAGAGTCTGAGGCATCCGTCCGCCTGGAGCACCGTCTTCCACGGAGCGATTACGGTTGAACCACTCGTAGATGATGCTTCGCATGTCGCGCGAAGCTCTGCGGTATTCGCCGTCGGTGGATCGGGCGTACATGAACTCATGAACGCCGTCAAGGACATCTCCGCATGTCACACCGAGGTCGGGGTCCGCGGCGACGATCTCGATCATCCAGTGAAACGCCTTAGAGACGATCTTGAGCGACTTGGTTCTCGGCCAGGTCGCAGGGGAGAAGCGACCCTCGGCCCAGGATCTATTGTGACCTTTCAGAGGACCGCGCTGACATTGACTGGTGGAGAAGCGCATATCCCAGATAAGCCACGGGCGACTTTGAAGGTCGTCCGGGACAGGCATGAGCAAAGGGTTCAGCTCCATCTTTGCTCGCACCCGCTTGAGAATGAACGGTTCAAGAACAGGCCCATCTGTTTCAATGTATCAGAACGCCGTCCAAATACAACGACATAATAATCAAAACGTACACTTCACTTCTTCGCACCACTTGTCGTGTCTGGTCGCTGCATCTTGCTGCAATTTCGAGTCCGACTGGGGTGCCCGAGGGTTTTCAGCGGGCGGCGGAGGGCGAGGGGGCGGGCCAGCTGGTTGGAACCCCGGTGGCAACACCGGCTGCGCCCCATACGGTGTGTGCCCCCATGCACCAGGAGCAACAGGGTACGCGCCCCCCAACGCTGCGGGATGGATCCCTGGGGTCGCCCAGGCGGGATAACTGTACGGTAAAGGCTGTTGGAATGCACTGTACTGCGATCCAGGCATCGCCCCCATTGGCATTCCGAACATGGCGGGCTGAACCCAGGGTGTTTGCGCCGCGGCGGCGGCGGCAGCTGCTGCCGCTGCTGCAGCCTGAGGACCTCCATGATGAGCGAGTGGCGATGGGTAATCCGGAAAGCCGGTGTAATTCGAGGAAAAGCCATTAGGGCCAGTTGTAGCTGTCGGAGGTGCGTGTCCGGTGTGAGGGAGTGCGACTGGGGGTATGAAGTAGGAGCCGGGAGGCGCTGTGGGTACACTGCCTGGCGTGGCGTATGGCGTTGAATGGGTATGGGAGTATGCAGGGTTCACGGGGAACCCCTCGAATCCATGTTGAGGGTGTCCATCTCGTGCCCAAGCGGGTATAACGGGGGGAGGGCCAGCGGTGGGTATGACGGGTGGGGAAACATGTCCACTTGGTGTTGCTTCAGGCGATGGCGGTGGGGGAATGAAAGATTGTGCAAACTTCGGTGGCATCGCTGATGGTCGGCGGGGTTACAGACAAGCTATGATACCAACAATGTTTAGCAATAGATTTCGCGCTTTCGATCCACTGTTGCGCACCTGAGTTGAACCTGATATTATGACTCTTTCCCCGAGTTCACGACCCAGACTGCGCAAATTGGACTGCTCGCGTGATCGGAGACCGTCGCTAGCTGCACCGCAGGATTCCAAAACCTCCTCGTGCCAAAATAACCGTATGAAAGGTGATTCGTATGTCCAGGATGATAAAATGAGCAGAAAGAGGTCCGAGGACAAGCGCCGCCTGCGATGGAGATCAAACCCGCTGATAACGCCTAGTGTGAGACCTGAATATTGCATGAATATCGAAACTTTATTGGCCGATGGCAGGGAGACCTGCAGTACCTTCACATCGACAACGTGTTGTGAACGTTGCACATCGCGATGAGGAAGTTGAGAGGTTTTGCGTAAGTTGCATGTAAGTTGACCCATCGTCAAGAAGGGAACTACAATCAAACAGCTCGATTTGGATATTCGGATTATTCCATGCAGATCACCTCGCGATCGACCAGAGAGATTCGAGAGCAGATCCGGAGAAGGTTGAACGGGAGATTGGCAACCTAGAGTTTTATTACAAAGGGGGGATACAGGGATACATACGGCGATAATGGGAGTAGCGAAGCAGGGATATCAGATACAGAGCGTGGAGTAAGTGTGGAATTTCCCGTAACGCAGTTGAGATGAATGAGAACGTTCAGGCGGAAGGGTCGAACAAAATCAATATCTGCTGAGGTGTAAAATGAAGATATTCGGCGCGCTGAAACCAAGCCTGCTCTCCGTGTATCGTGGATTGGTATCCAACCGGTCGAACCAGATCTTCTCGCGTAGCAAGTCTATTTGAAACGAGGACAACATGAGCATGGACGGCCACAACACCACGACGAAGAGAATTGATTGGCGTACCGACGCGACGAAGGGGAGGTGGTTGCGATGGCACTTGGCCGTACGGCCATCCCCCTGAATGAGCTTGTTGGGAGGCTGCATACCGGCGGATCATATCCTGCAGACGAGGTGGTAGTCCTTCAAACTCCTTCGTGGTCAGATCGTTCTCGGTGTACCTGCCGAAAAGCGAGGGAGGTCATCAGTACGTATGACGGATCGGCTCAAGAGACGGAACGCACTCTCTGAACAGCGTGCTGCAGACGTCATCCAATGTGACGCCATTCTCATTCCTGACGATCGTGCACCAGGGAGTGACTTCCGTGATGATCATGAGCTCTTTGACTCGGGGCAAGGTGGCAGGCTCTTCCTTCGCTTCGAATTGAAGATCTCTGTCGCGTTGCTCGTGGTTTGTGCCGACAGCAGCACCTAAAACACGAGTTCACTTCAGGTGAGGCAACCAAGCACATAACGAACTGTGGCGCACCAGTTGCGATGTTGAAAGACAATTGGAACGATTCGGATTCACCCTTCAAGATTGGGTGAAGCTTCAATTCACATCCTAGCAGATACAGATCCGTCTGGGAGAGCACGGGGCCATCTAGAACGCAGAGCACGCATTCGCCATGGGTAATCAGCAACGCTAGCACCACATTAGAAGGAGGCCAAGCACTCACATCCCGGCCCAGCAGCCCACATTCCTACAGAAGCTTCCGACATTGCAGGTATTCCAGGTCCAACTCCAGAATTCGCCCTCCCTCTGGTCCTCGACGTCGCGCGGTGGTAGGAAGCTATGGTGGGCAAGTTGTCACGGGGATGCGGGTCTTATAGTTGGGTATTGTCCGTCGGAAACACCCGTAAGGATCGCGTGCTGTGGCTGACCTCGGGGTCGAGAATGTGCGCGAAAAAAGGTGTAAGTGACAAGGTGTTATTGGTCCCCGGCACTGATGGTGGGCTGATCTTCCCCAAGCGTACCGCCTTGATCGCTATCGCCTCGTGTATCTGTCTTCGGACGCTGGGTCGTCGGGGAATCGTCGAAGGGAGAGCAAGGATAGTCAGGATTACTGGATCATGCACTTGCTTACGATACGAAAAGGTACTCGGTTTGCCAGGATGCAGGTCATTGGGATCGTCCCAGTTCTGGTCGACATCTGGGAACTGATCAATGTAAAGATTAGATTAGATGAAGTCGTCTCTTATCTAAAACAGCAGTTCTCGAGGATGTGGCAGATCGGTAACATCGACGACGTACTACTCAACGATAGTGATAGGATACTTGAATATAGCACAAGGAATAGTCTTCTGTATATATCAGAGAGAAAACGGAGAGATCGACACGTATTTGCATCTGTAATGGTCGCGTACATAAGCTCAAGCCGATCAGTCATTCGTGCTCTATACCTTGCACCCATACCATCCCGACTGGATCATTGAGACCCTGTATTATCACAGCTCACAGGCTTAGTCTCTTACAAACATGCCACCAAAGGGAGGAAACGCGAAGAAGGAATCAGGGAGGGCCAAGAAGGCGGAGAACGAGGCGAAGAAGCAGCAGGCAGCAGAGCAAGAGAAAGTGCGCATCGTACAACTTCTTCATGCCTCACTGATCCCCTCAATTCATCTCCTTTATAGGAACGCAAGGAAGCAGAGAAATGGTCGGACGGTGCCAAAGCCGGCAAGAGCAGCAAGGAAGACAAGGAGGCCAAACGTCTCGCCGAGCTTGCGCGCAAGGCTGAGAACGCACGGCTGCTTGCTGAGGAAGAAGCCTCTGCACCTGCTAAAGCCAAAGCTGCACCTAAAGCAGGTGCGAAGAAGGCTGCAGGCAAGGCTGCTGCTAAACCCGCGGGTCCTGGTGCGATCGCTGCTGGGGGAGGTCTTGCGAGTGGGGGAGAGACTCCTGCAAGTGAGAAATCGCCTTCTGAAGCACCGGAAGAGTTCTCCGCGACCGGTCTCGATAATGCTCTCGATTTGCTTGAGGTCGTTACGGCAAAGATGGACAAGGCTAGTGTTGGGCAGCAAGCTGCGGGTCTTGAGAAACATCCAGAGGTATGTTACCCTAGTCTTGACTGAGACATTGGAGGGTATCGGATGACTAACTACTAGTGTACCTTACACAGAGGCGATTCAAAGCCGCGTTTGAGGCGTACAAGGAGCGAGAAATGCCTAATGTCCGAGCCGATGTGTGTCCACTGCGCCGCCGCCGAACTATACAACGCTGACTCTTATATCCTCACGTACAGCATCCCGGGCTGCGTCTTCAGCAATATCAGGTGAGTCTGTATTCGATCATTTATTCGACCGAGCTCAGCATTGCTGTGCTGTAGGAAATTCTGTACAAACAGTTCCAGAAATCACCAGAGAACCCGTAAGTCAACTCAACAGCCTTTTCTGTCACGCGGCCAAGCTAAAGTCACTGCCTTAGCTTCAACCAAGTTACTGTGGCATACGACGCGACGAAGACCGAGAAGGTGGAGGCGCTCAACAACAAGAGAAGGGCCGTCGAAGAGCGGTTGCGTGCTGGCGATGACCGTGCCTAACAGGGTGGCTTTCTGAAGCTCTGAATACTGGCGAGAGCCTCACTGATCTTGCGGGTTCGATGTTTGTCTGGTCAAGAATCCGGATTGAAATGAAAGGAGCTGTGTCGTAGTATGAGATGTGTAGATTGGACACGGTTGCCGGTGCTTGTATCTCTCTGTAATCCACTGTCTGTGAACCAGTGTACATAGGAAAGAGCTGTGGCCACCGGAAAAGGCAACAGCACCATGGTGGGACAGTGTTACATAAGCGTAGCCATAAATTTCTTCGCTTCGGCGACGACGTCCTCCACCTTTCCTTTTTCTTTCCACTTCGCTCGCTGTTGCCCACGACGTCGACGATGTCTTTACACGTTTCAATTCCACCAACACCCGAACTTGTCCCGTCGGCGGGTCCGTCAACCATTCAATCAACCAACACACTTGTCATCGCATCGCTACCTGAACCATATCTCGCGCCAGAAGTCCTCGATGCCCTTCAAATCCACTTTGCATTGTACGGTCAGATCTACAAGTGGGCACCGGTAAGAGGCCTCGCACGAGTCATTTTGGTCTATTATCTCGAAGAGGATGCCGAGCAAGCTAAAGCGCAGTGTGATAATCTTGTTGTCGGCCCTTTCCCAGACCTGTACGTGGCGCTTCGTCCTCCAACATCATCTATGCCTGACATTTTCTTCTTCGTTAGACCACAGTTTACGATGAGAGTATATCGTCATGATCCAACCCCTCTTGAACCTAATGACGGCGAGGAGGGGAACCACTACCTTCGTCCGCCAGCGGTGGAGAAGAACTTCCTCATCTCACCACCCGGTTCACCACCTGTGGGGTGGGAACCTATCCGCGAAGACCCACCAAACGCAACACCTCTCGCAGACGACCTCATGGCTGCGCTGCAGAAACTGCATCTTCAGCAAGGCTCGCACACTGAGTCTGGCATGGAGGTGCTGATTGAACCAGACGAGGGGTCGGCGGGGATCAGCATCTTTGTTGAAGACTGCGATAGGGAGACGCAGAGCGAGACCAATGAAAGGGACTGGGTGTACGGCGAGGCGTCGCCCGGACGGCCAAGGTGGAAACCTATGCCGACCGCCATGCCGGCGATGCGGGTCGGTGCATGATCGCATTTCTCCAGGTGAGATCTCGTTTTTCCTCGTGCATTGGCTTGTCCACCTACCCCCACCTCTGTGATGATACATTTTCTCAGACCTGTACTGATCCTTCGGGACGTGCGGAGACTTTTATATTGCCTTTTTTTTCTGATCCTCCACCTCACATCTCTTTGCTACTCTTTAATCCTCTCGCTGACACTCTTCCTCATAGATCCGTCTCGATCTCCTGGCTTCGGCCTCTTGTACCAGTATGACAGTGAGTATCTCTGTTACTTTCTTTCCGTTCTATTATCCTTCCTCGCACGAGATGTGAAACTTTTCAGACCTGTTCTGATCATACATGGAGATAAAACAAAATATTGCCAATTGTTCCTTCTGATGCCCCCTTCCTTTCCCCTTCTCCCTCCACTCTTCCTCGACTCCAATGCTAACTTACGACCTCCAGGTTACTCAGCCCCCCTTCATTGTATCCATCATGCCTCTTCGCAATACTGTATCATACCCTTGCTCCGTGATTTTACGGCACATCCCATTCTGCGGTCACCGCATCACTTAGGATATCTTTTCTGGCTTAGTTGGGACTCTTGGTGTCGGCCGTTTGGATCTGGATTCACACTTCATGTAACATACGGAATCATTTCGAACATTCGACGCAATGCATTGGTTTAGACCACGTTATGGAATGCAAACCTTCACCACGTCAGTGCTGTACCCTCCACGTTGAGAGGAGGCCCTGTTTTGAATGTTTTCGGCGCCTCGGGCCTTCCACATCTCTTTTCTTGTCATACACTCATGTCCTCCGAGCCAGACTACCCTTCTCTGTTATGGATTGCGTACGTGAACTATTCTCTAACCTTGTCTAGTCGCAAACTTCACTAAATGTGACCATTTCACCATTGTGCCGCATGTGCGCAACCATTTGGGGGGACGTACAGCATTCCGTCCATAGCCCTCATCTCGGGGTACTTCATTCGAAAATGGTACCTCGCGAGGCGACTTCGACTTTACGGTATCGGGAAAGGCGGTACGCACCATTTCCTGACGTCTTCCCCCTTTCTTTTCTTTTCTTTTTCTGTCAAACGAGAACACGCAACTGAACCAACGCGTTGTGTTTTATTGGGGGGGGGGGGGGGGAATGAAGCTCCTGGATTCCAGACGAACGTGAGACGGGTGCGGGTCCCGCCTGAAATCGCCGCGCGGATACGGAGGGGCGAGGATGTGAGTCCTGCGGAGATTGAGGCTGCCTCGAGGAAAGCGGATTTGGAGGAGGAGGAGAGAGTGAGGAATGGGGGAAGTCCGGCGGTGGTGGTGGAGGGAAGTGGTGGGGGAGTGAGGAGTTTGCCTAGGGGTGTGGTGGAGGAGAGGGACGATAGGCATTTGATCAGTGGGAATGGGAGCTCGAGCGCGAGTGGGAGCGGGAATGGGAAGAAGACGATTGATACGGAGTGGTTGCCGGAGTCTGTGACGAAACCTACGAAGAGGAGGAAGGGCGTGAAGAAATGAGGTTTGTGAGTGCACTTGTTTTCTGTTATTGTGTTTATGCCCTTGCTGATGATACGATAGCTCACTCCATACCATGTAGCACTGTGAGCCCCACAGTCAGAACCATATCATTTCTTCGTACTACGACTGCGACATTTTCCAGGTACCACTATCATACATCTGGTTGTGCTACTTCTGGTGTGACATCTGGTCACCCCTCTAGTCGAGCTCGTTCAAGCTACGCACAGGCATGCTACCGAATCCATGACCGCCGCCGCCGAATCTTCCGCTAATTCGTCAAGACCCAATCAGTTCAGCCATACCTTCAGTACGCTGCGACGGAGACACTTACAAGCGACGAGCGTATAGCTCGCGGGCCAACAGTCCATCTTCCTCACGCATAGCCAACTCGAGCTCTTCGTCTCGTTTGAGGATCGAGGTGATGGTCGAAAGGATCTTGCCAAAGTTGATGGCACCACTTTCGTCTGTAGCTTGGCGGGCCAGCAGCTCGTTGTCCTCACGCATCGCCAACGCGAGCTCCTCGTCTCGTTTGAGGATCGAGGTAATGGTTGAAAGGATCTTGCCAAAGTTGATTGCACCACTTTGATCTGTGGCTTGGCGGGCGAACAGTCCATCTTCCTCACGCATCGCCAACTCGAGCTCTTCGTCTCGTTTGAGGATCGAGGTGATGGTTGACAGTATCTTGCCAAAGTTGATTGCACCACTTTCGTCCGTTGCTTGGCGGGCCAGAAGGTCTTGAACGTCCTCACGAGCGAGGAGGCCCACAAGGTCTTCACGCGCGAGGATGTCCTCGTCAAACACGCGTTTGCCTTTCTTCTTGCCGTCGTCGTGGCTGCTGCATTTTCGCGTGAGTGCTTTAGGTTTTTTTTTCGTTAGGATGTGTGGAGGTTCAACTCACCTGACGAGGCTAGAGATACCGCCTATGACGGCCTTCCCGACCTTGAAAAGGGTATCAAGGCCAAGTGCACCGCTGTCTGCGTCAGCAGCTGCTTGACGGGCGATGAGCTCTTCGAATTCCCGGCGACGGTGTCCACTGTAAGAGAGAAAGTAAGTCCTTAGAGGGTTCACATTAGAGACGGAAAGTGCAGCGTACGTGAAAAGGTTCTTGATCCCTTGAGCACCGGAGATGATCCCGTCGCCGATGTGGACGACATCTCCAATGACACCAAGCGCGGAAGCACCGCTGGCGTCGGGGTCGGCGGCGGGAGGTACGGGGGCTGTTGTGGGCGCGGACAGAGCTGGGGCAGCACATGCGGCGAGGGCGAGAACGAGGACGGCAGTGGAGTGCATGTTGAAATGGAAGAAGTGAGGAGGTTTCTTGAGGGATGTGGTAGAAGTGTGAGAGTAGGAGGGTCGTGAAGCTGTGAAAGCGGAGGTCGTGAAGGTCGTTAGGGAAGTACGAATGAAAGAAAGTTAGTCGGGCTGTGGGTGAGTAGCACATGGGGTGAGTAGCACATGCAGGTCAGCGGGGCGAGGGGTAAGGCAAAGGGTTGTGGTCACTCACCGACCAGCACCGGACTTGTAGTTGGCTCAAAGGAAGGACTGAGGGAGCTGAGGAATATGAAGCCAGTTCATCCTGCATTATATACGTGAACGAGAGCGCTGTCCGTTCTCTTCAGTAGCAACTGCACTCTGCATAAGTTTACCCGTTGTGAGGTCATGATCCATGGTGTAACGCGATGGCCGCTGGTCATTGACTGACGGCATCAAGTCCAGACCAAGAGGTAATTGCAGAGGGCAGATAATCTCAACAAGGTGAAACTGTTGGGTTGTGGCGACGAGCCTTTGGCAGTCTAAGTTCCTCATTGTACATAGTCGATGGCCGCGGTCGGTCTTGGAGTTTGAACGCTGAATGTCAAACCTCATTGCAAAAACATCTGTAACTTACTGTTCGTCAAGACAGTAAGAATCCACTGAAAGAGCAGATAATTCCCGGTGTTCATAGTCTCATTTCCCCAATCCACTGCGACGACCGTTGATGGAACCAAGAACTCGTGCTCTTCCCCTCCGCTGACTGCTCCTCGGATGTTGATCGTACTGTAGCACTCTCCGAGTCGCAATGAGATGAAACGCGTATCGCCATTGAAGGATGACGGAAGTTCTCCTACTGTCGTCACGCGATTTAGGGTCCACGAGGAGGGAGAGCGTGATGGGTTCGCAGGTTCTGAGAAGGGGATATCTGCCGAGGACACCCAAAGCTGAGCGATAATGAGCGGGAGCACAAGCCTGAGGGTTGCGGTGGTAGCTGACGAGATTGAGCTGCTCCGGTTCAAGTTTCACGACATCCGATATCGTCAGGACGCAAGCTGATATAGATGACTCGTTGTTAGCACCTGCTCAAAATCGGAGCAGGAAGTGTGGCGAGTTGGATTGGCGAGTTTGGATTCCTCAACTTGCTGAGGGAGTCAGTCCTCACTGGCGCTGACGGTGCTCAGACTCGGAGTTCTCAGTTACGACAAACGGGGCTTGTTACCAAGATCCAAAAGTTGGTCGTGGCCTCGTGTTCGTATGCATCGCAGATACCTACTGCACCCAGCGTGGCAGCTGTCTCAAGACGTTACTAAGTTAGCTGTAGCTGTGGAGCGTGGGGGTTCTCACTTACCACTCTGACATTGCCCCTGCTGTCGGTGGGCAAAATTGTGCAAAAAGAACGACGGTGCTCTGCATCCACCGGGAGTCGAACCCGGAGCTAGGCCATGGGAAGACCCAATGTTACCGCTACACCATGAATGCTTTGACAAACAAGAACAAGGTACCACACATGAGGAGCACAGAGCTTTCTTGGGCGCTTACAATTACCGCCCGAGGACAATGTCCGGTGATTGCCGATAATGCCGACGGTTGCCTTTTTGGGAGAACAATAGGTTCGCTTAACGAGGTTAGACAATGGCATTGACCACCACGACTCCCTTTGTTTTTCGAGACAAAAAGCCATTATTAAATATCTGGAGGAATGGAGCCTACACGTGCTTCTCCATCGTGGACCTTCGCAGGCCCCAGTATCCCTTTCGTCCTTCTTGATTCCACTCTTCCACCTCACGACCACGAACCTTTTCCTTCCTTTTGCTCGTCATGCTGGCGAGCCTCCTCACTGTCTTTCCTGTAGTATTTGGCGCATTTGTTGGTGAGTTGCACACGACTGATATGTGCGATCGCGCTTTCTGACCTTATGCAATAGCTGCCCAGTCAAGTCCCACCGTTGTCTGCGTTGCGGGTCAATGCCTCCAAGGGTTTACGAACACGACGAGTGAGTGACCTCGATGCTCATGTGTAATCCTCGATATTGACGCGTCTTTAGTTGGAGCGACACTGTCTGCTCCAGGTAGTGGACTGTCAGTCTTGCTACTACCAGGACAATACGACTCCAACACGAATCCTCAACTGCTGCACTCGCTATTGACGTCGCCCTCCACAAAGCTATCATCAGCACCGGGGTTTGCAAATGGCTCATCAATATCACTCCCAATGACTGTGGCCCTTCAACCTGGTCTCTCCACGTATCCGCAAGCGTTCTTCGCTGGTTCCGGAACGTTTACCCCACTCCCGGAGTCGAATGCCACCATCAGCGCTTCCACGTTCTCCGCCGGCTCCATCATGTTGGGTGCAAACGTCTGGGCTGCGGTCGCGTCAACAACATCTTCAACGGAACGCGTCATTCTTTGGGATTCCGTGCACGACCTGTCCCAAGTCTCGCGGTTATCAAGTTCACTTTCCGTCCTAGAGATCCAATCCGCGTCGTGCTCTCCACCGTGCGCAGGAGCAGGCATCTGTTCAGCCTCTGGAACCTGCACATGCCCTGCAGGCTTCGCGGGCTCGTCGTGCGAAACGTGCGCACCAGGATTCTTCGGACCGAACTGCCAATCGTGTCCGTCCGGCTGTGCTTCTTGCGACGAAGGCATCACAGGCACCGGTCGGTGTCTCGTCCCTGTGGTACCCAATCCGCCTTCGTCCTGTAATTGTCTCAATGGTGCCTGCGGTTCCAACGGCCAATGCACGTGCAACCCTGGCTGGACCACTGGCGATAATGGCACCGCCTGTGCGAAATGTGCCTCCGGGTTCTTCCTTACGTCTGACGGGAACTGTCAAGGTAGGTTTCCAACTGTTAAAGTCTTTCTTTGGGATGTGAGCCTCAATAATTCCCGTCGCTATGTTTAGTTTGTCAGCTTGGTTGCACGCAGTGCGCGGATGGGACCGGTGATTGTATAACTTGCAAGTCCGGGTTCACCCAAGATGCAAACGACCGTACGAAGTGCATTCCCGCGCAGAGTCAGACGTCTGCTGGCACGACCTGTCCGGATGGAAGCTTCAACAACGGCAACACTTGCACCCCATGTTCCCCGCTCTGCCAGACCTGCTCTGGGCCCACATCGAACGACTGTATCATCTGCGGTGCGGGAAGAGTGAGCCTGGGTGGCAGTTGTGTCTCCCCGGATGGTAACGGAGTCTGTACTGGATCAACGATGATCGCGGACAATAATAAGCATCAATGTGACAGTACGTGTATCCTCTGCACTCCCAAGGAGGAATAGCACTGACCACGTTCAACTTCCGGCAGGCTGTCCCGCAAAGTGCACGTCGTGCAAGATCCCGAACTTCAACGTTGCTTCCACGGTCAACCAACTTCAGTGCACCGGATGCCTGCCTGGATTCGTGCTTTCTCAGGGCAAATGCGTGGAGAGCTGTCCCTCTGGCACCTTCTTGGATCCACGGGACAACCTCACCTGCCAAAGTATGTGTGACCTCTCTCGCCGTTTTAAGGCAGCACTGGCATGATCTCATCGTTAATTTTTTTTTCCAGCCTGTGATTCCACTTGTGGCACGTGTGCCGGTTCGTCCACTTTCTGTCTGACATGTGCGAACAACCAGTTGGCTTCGGATGGCAAATGCGTCGCGTCGTGTCCGTCCAACACCTTCAGCGCGTCTGGCGCTTGCCTCTCATGTCATCCTGATTGCGCCTCCTGCTCCGGCTCCGCGTTCAACCAGTGCTCAAGCTGCCCTTCGGACCGCCCCGTTCTTACCAACGGACGCTGTCTGCCCACGTGCAGCAAGAACCAGTTCTTCGACAAGACGTCATCGTCCTGCCAGTCCTGTGACGCCAGTTGCTCAAGTTGTTCTGGATCAGGTCCTAGCAATTGCCTGGCATGCGCGAGCTCTAGTCAAGTCCTGCGAAGTGGGTCGTGCGTCGCTGCGTCTTGCAACGGCGGCTCTTCCGTCCTTCCCGGTCTTGGAGTTTGTCTGTCCGAGTTGGTTTCCGTCCCTGTTGCTTCCGGGACATCTACCCCGGCACCTTTGCCCACCATCTCGGGGATAAACACCCCAACGGTGCCCGACGGGAAACCTCGCACCCTCGCGTGGTGGCAGATCCTTTTGATGGCCCTCGGATGCGCGTTCATCTTCCTCATGTTCCTGATCTGCTGGCGTCGTCAGGCTCGCAAGAAGCGCGCCCAGGCGACGGCGAAGTTCGCGGCCGCGAAACGTCTGAACGACAAGACGGGGTGGAGGTGGAAGCTGGTCAGGTTCGGCGAACGTCTGTTCGGTCACAAGCCCGTTCGGCGTCTCGTGACGCCGCCCGCGTCGTCGGAGTCGTACAGGGATTTCAAGATGGAGAAGATGAGGGCGACGGCGACGGAGGAGGCGAGGCATGAGAGGGACGTGGACAACATCCTCGACGGGTATGACTATTCGAGGCCCAGCTCTAGGTACACCGTCTCCACTCGCGCGTCGATCCCTCGGACGACGTACGACTACGAGCAGGACACCAAGAACAAACGGGTCATCCTCCCTCAACGGTCGAACTCCGATGCCAACCGTCTCTCGGCCACGTCCCTCTCTGCGACGTCGATGTACTCGCAAGTGACCGGCATGCCCCGGCGCACTCCGGAACCTCGTCAGCCAGTGAAGAACGCCAGGGACCTTCTCCCATCGCGTTTCTCCGGAACGTCGTACTCGACTTCCGCTAGGTCGGGACCCAGCGTGCTCCCTCCGCCGCCTCCGCCGTCCCCGCCTCAGATCCAGAATTTGCTGGACGACTCGCGGCCGCCGACTCCTGCGCAGGAGTATGTGCGGTTGATGACCCTTGCGAACGCCTCGCAGACGGTCGTGCAGCAACCACAGCCACAGCCGCAAGTGCAAGTGCAGACCACGGCGCCGTATGTTGCTCCGGGCGAATCGTATTGGCTTCAGCCGACGGAGACGGGGACTACCAACGCGTCGAACGTGTCCCGGAACCCGTTCCTTCGCCGATGACGGATCGCATCTATCCTCCCCTTTGCCTTTTTCTTTTCTTTCACGCGTCCCTGCATTAATGTCTGTTTCTATCTTTCTGCTTCATTTTTTTTGCATTCTTTTCGGTACATTACTTCCCCCCCCCCCTTTCATTTGTTTGACAATCAAATCAAACGCACACGGACAACACCCCTCCCACCACATGATTACACACCTAGGCCATGACGACGATCCCTCGCACACTAGCCCCGTTATCGGACTCCTTACGACGACGACATTACCGTACAGTCATACATTGTACCATCTGATGTAGCCCTAATGTAGCCACTGTCCGCGTCACCTTGACGCAATGGAAGTTTTGGTTATCATATCCTTTCTCAGGTTTTGCACGACGGCCTTTCACCCGAAATGCAAGACCTAGAGTTCATTTGTTTCAGTGTGCGGGAAGGATAAGGGATGTGTTCCATTGGAGTCTAAGGGAGGCCGGATTCAATGCAACACAAGCGTTATATACGTCACTCCCACCGAACAAGTCTTGCATAGAAAAGGAGCAGCGTGTTTGCCGTAGTGAGAAGGGGAGAAGTGAATAAATAAGCTTCAGCGAGAGTGCAGGATCTGATCTCGCGCGAGGGGGGCCCGGGGGGGCTAAAAGAGGATCTGGCGAGGGGGTAATCTCCGAGATTGGTGGGTGGCGTAACCTTGACGGATTCGGTCATGGGCAAGTAAGTATGGCAGGCGGTGGAAGGAAAGAAAGGAAGGTGAGAGAGAGAAGGGGAATCCTGGATGATCGCGGGAGGGCTGTGGGTGGCGTGCGGCGCGCTATGATGTTCGCGGCAGAACGACCGAAGGAGGGGGAGGGTCGGTCAAAGAGCGTGCGTGCGGTGCGGAAGCTTTTGACAGTGTTCTGTTTTTGACGTAAACGGGCTGTAGGTTTCGAGGTGGTTGGTCGATAGACAGCGTGATGGGTGGGGGCGCCATATGCTACCCTTATCACGTCCTGAACGTCTGTTGTCCGTGGAAGATATTGCTGGAACGCTGCTGTTCGCGTCCTGTCGATTGATGGCCAGCGACCCGCAGGGATCTCTGGGGTTCAGAGCGAGCCAAGACCGTCGTCGACGGGAGAGGCGGCGACGGGGAGGATGGGAGAAACGCGACAGATTCGCCCCGACGATCCTTGAGAATCTAGCGATGGTGCGAGATCGATCGTGATCACAGGACTGCCCTGAGGAGTGTCTATTAGTGAGCAGTCCGCCCCGGGCCCCAGCCAAAAACTCCAAATCCCCGTCAGCAGCACCGGCGCCAACTGCCCACCTCTTCTTTGCTGGATCCGCAGGCGCCCTCGTCCGGAACGGGACAAATGGTCGACTCCTTTCCGCTGCAAAGTCGCGTTCGCTCAGCCCGTCGTTCGAATGAAGCATCAGAAAATGCGCTTTGCAAATCCGAGAGACATGAAGGTGACAAACCATGAGGCAGAGCTCGAAACATCCCCGAGAGAACGCCGACGTAGTGCATATGTCGCTACAGGTCCTGTACTACGGCTGCGTCGAGCCAATCCCCGCCATTCGGTGCCCTATGACGCAGAAAGACAGCTTTTCCGCACCAAGACCTGGATGTGCCGTAAAGGAGGCCCGGGAGATGCGTACCCAAGATTTGGGTGCTAGCCATCATGGAGCTGCAGCTATTGAAATAGTCAATCTGTTGGCAAACGACTGCGCCGACATGGGCATCTGACAACACTGGGAATGGCTCGTGAGAGACTGGAGAACGCATAAAATGTTCAGGTCCCCCACCTTGGGCGAAATCCCGGCACATTGTAGTGCATATTACCCACCGAGAACCGTTAAATCCTTTCGGAATGATGGTCCCCCGCCCGGGTTCTCGAGCACAATGAGCAGCACGCGTGTCCTTCTCGAAGACGAGAAGGCTGTTATTCATAGACACAGAGTGGCGTTTAGCACTCGTCTGGAACCTTCAGGGGTTCAGTCTATGTCGTAAAAATGAATGAAACCGCTGGTTCGAATGGCCCGCAGATTCCTGCTCATATCTGCGGCTCGAGGGTGTTCCTCAGGGCGGAGACTGAGAATGCCAGCATTCGAAGAGCTTGTGGGCTATTGTGGGGCACTTTGGTTGGTGACCGATACGGGCCGACTCCTGCCGACGAGGTGAGATCTCCTTGTAGCAGAAAGCTCTCGGTTTCTCGAGCTGGGTGCCATGGTAAAGGAATTGGTTGAACGAGTGTTGTCGCTGTCTTGTGAGGTCAACAGATATTATTTTTTGGATATTGCTCGGAGAAACCGGGCCGGGCCGCTTACCTCCCGAAAACGTTGAAGTATCTGCACCTGTCGAGCGTCCTGTGACTCTCTCTGGTCCGTCTACTGCCCTGGGGAATACACCATGGCCAGCTCTAAGATCAAATCCAAACGGCCATTAAAGCGGGCGACGCAATATGAGCTGGAGATGGAAGTTACACTGCTAGTTGTCAGGTCTCGCTCTTTACCTCGCCGGAATCGCTATGGTCGAAGACGTGATCATTCATTCGGATCCTGAAAGAGGAGCGACGCAGATCCTTTCGGCCGAGCCTCTGCGAACGCGGCTTGATCTGTCTATCTTGAAATGCAACTTGGCCCGTACGACGTTCGTTTGTTCATCACTGGTCTGCGTCGAGACGTAGTTCATCCGTTTGCCTTCTGGCCTCTGATGCGGACTCTTTTACGATTAGAGCTTTGACAAGGGCGGACCCCGAAGGCCCCGAAGGCTGACCGTCAGCCAGTTGACCACAGTACGTCAACAATCCTCCTGACACAACCTTTGCTACTAAGGAACTCACCGAAGGGTTGCATGTGTCTTGGCCATTGGCACCGAAAGAAGATCTTTTCACTTTTCGCCATAACTGAAATCTTTCTTCGCTTCTCAATTCTGCCATGGGTCCCAAACATGCACCCCCTTCCCAGACCACTCCAATAGTCGGTGGAGAAAGCATCTCCACGCATGGAAGATACCGCCGCAGACCACCGTGAATAGGTTCTCTCATCTGATGGCTCGTGTTCCCAACCACCGTGTCCTCAACATCCTCCAGGCGCAACTCGGTTCTGATCCATTTGTGGTTTCACGGAAATGGAAGTCAGTCTTTCTCTATCTCTATCTTTTTTTTCTCAGTCCCGCTGTATAAAAACCGGACACTCATCCTCTGGTTGAACCAGGTTCCACCTACTCGATTCCTCAAACCACTCTCCCAACTCACCTGCTCTTCAGTCTTACGCCAATGTCGATCGCTTTGAACATGCACTCGCTCGCTGATTGCCAAAAGCCAGCGTCATCGTCATCTCTCACATTGACGCTCCCGAGACCGCGATCTTGGTTCACGTCATTCTGTATGTGTCGTTGCCGCTGACGCTGACGCAAGGGGCCGGTTACTTACCATTCGTATCTAGCGCGGAAATCCATCCTCTCTTTCCTCCATCAAGCAATCGTGAACGGACACCTTTGCGTTGAGGATTCCGAGGGCGAGCATCGCTTTGGTCAACTCACCAAGAGTGCCAACTATGTTCGCCTGGTCATCCATGACGCGAACGCCTGGAACCGTATTTTCTTGTGAGCGTTTGCGACCGCTGTTCTCAACGCCACCGCATCACTCACTCTTCTGTTCATCTTCAGGTCCGGCGATCTTGGTTGTAAGTGACAAACGTCCGAACCCCCCCTGTCATCAGCTCACTCACTCACCCCTTCACAGTTAGCGAGGCATTCATGATGGGAGAGCTCTCGGTTGACAATCTGACGGCAGTCATGGACGTGAGTAGATTGTCCAGCCGCTAATGTCTCCGATCCCAGAGTCTGATTGGAAAGGTTATTTGTGCGGGTCTCACCCCAGCTCTGGCTCGAGAATCAATCGCACATGGCTGGACTCTCGTCGGCCGTTGGACGCGCGTACTCGGTTCTTTCGGCCCTGTCCAATGCGATGCTCGGTCAAACCCGCTCTCAGGCGCGTCTGAACGCTATCGCGAGCTACGACCAGTCGAACGAGCTATTCAAGGCAAGTTCTTCATCCTCCACCCAACTGTCCATCTCCCCATCATCCAACTCTCCTGGCTCTCGTCAACATGGTTCCTGACATTCATTCATTCTATTCCTCCTTCCCTCCCCTTTCCCCCCCTATCACAGGCGTTCCTAAGTACAGAAATGATGTATTCGTGCGCGCTTTGGAGCGAAGATGAAGGCGGCGTCAACGGCGATCTGGAGTCTGGACCTTTCCCTGGCGACCTGGAAGCAGCACAGCTACGGAAAATCCGCCACGTTCTCACGAAGGCTCGTGTCCGGCCTGGAAACAGGGTGCTCGAATTCGGCTCTGGCTGGGGCGGACTCGCTATTGAGGTGAAGCAGCTTATTTCTTTTTGCTATTGTGTCTTCTTCTTTTTTTTTTTTGGAGAGTTTCTGAATGCTGACGAAACCCGTCACAGGCTGCTCGCACTTTTGGTTGCGAGGTCGACACGCTCACGCTCTCGAAGGAACAGAAGGAGCTTGCGGAAGAGCGCGTGCGGAAAGCTGGGTTGGAGGGCCGTGTCCGTGTGCACCTGCTTGATTACCGAGACCTCCCTGCGGAGTTCGAGCACCAGTTCGACGCTTTCGTCAGTGTTGAGATGCTGGAGCACGTCGGTTCTAGCGTGAGTTTTTTCTTTTCTTTTCGTTCTCTCTGTGCGAAACGAACTTTCACTCATTCATCGTCGTCAACTCCACAGTACTACAAGAAATACTTCCAGATTGTCGACTTTGCTCTCAAACCACACAATGCCACGGCCGTTGTGACATCATCCACTTTCCCGGAGGGGAGATATTCTGGTTATCAGTACGTTCATACCCTCTCGTCATGCAAGATCAGCAGATTCTCATCGTCCGTGTTTTTTATCTTTCCCGGGATCTACAGGGCTGAAGACTTCATGCGCAAATATATGTGGCCGAACTCGTGTCTGCCCTCCGCGACGGCACTGGTAGCGGCTGCGCAGTCTGCCTCTCACGGTCGTTTCACTCTCGATAGGGTAGAAAATCACGCCGCTCGTACGTGATTTGTTCTCTCTGCTTCAAAGAATGCGGTGATTCGGTGGCGCGAAACAAGTTGCTCATAATATCTTTTTCCCCCTACTTTCCTTAGATTACCCTCGGACACTACGAGAATGGGGCCGTCGGTTGGAGAAGAACCTCAAGCAGGAGGCGATGGCGAAGTCCCACCCGTCGTTGCTGAACCACTCGGAGTTCCAGATCTTCAAGCGCAAGTGGGAGTATTTGTTCGCGTACGCTGGAGCTGGTTTCACCAAGGGTTACATCACATGTCACATGCTGACGTTCATTCGGCCGGTGAGTTACCCACTTCCTCCTCAACTCTCTCTCACATCGAAAAAAACTTCTGTTTCGCTGACCAATATCCCCTCTTTCTCTTTTGGATCGCGCAGAATGACATCCCTGATGGATTGAACTGAACTGAACTTGAGGGGCCGTAGGATCAAAACGATATCTTTATGATCAGATTGACATGGGAGGGGTGGGGCACGGTTCGTGTGGGCCGTTTTATTCGTCTCTACTTATATCCCCGGGTGCTATATTTGGAACTTCCTCCCTCCTCCCCTCATGTTGTAGTTGTATGTGTTTTTTTAAAGATAAAGGGTATTTCTGAGCTGAATCCATGAATGCATATGCACCACGCGCACGCACACACACCTCACTTCACATGTTCGCCTGTGATACATTTACATGGGGACGTTTTCCGTTTTTCCAATCTCAGATCTCAACCCCGAACCCTCTCGCGAACTGGAATGGTGCGATAACAAGAACGATCATCATTTGTTTCTATTCTCACCACGACGACTAGCCCTGTTTTCAAAAAAAGGCTCTATCACGGACTCGATAGCTGTTTTACGTTTTGGATGTGTGCGTCCCCCCCCTACCTAAAAGGCATCGCCTTCGTGGCGGTTTTTTGTATTACACCGGACGTTATAAGTTGGGTTTATTAAGCGAGGCTCTCTAAGCAAAACCTTCTTCCAACGAAACACCAGTTCGCCCGAGGTTAGTGCTGAGTTCAATGTTCATGGGATCATGCGTCGACACTGCACACACACACACACTATCCGGAGTTTTTGGTCACTTTTCGCACCATTGCCCATAAGACCGGCCGGAAGGGTGGTGGGGTTGGGGTTGGAACTCGGACAGGGCACCTTCTCCCGCGAAGGTAACAAACATTCGGAATGTCTCAGTTTCCAAAAGCGTAACTTGCCGTTTTGGTACTTATTTTGAAATTGGCCGGAAGGGCGGGAGAGAGGAGAGGGGAGGAGAGGAGAGGGGTGAAGGGAGCACATGTCGAAAAGGGGACTGGAAGGCGTGGGTAGACAAATCGGTTCCAAGACGACGCAAATCTCTGCCAATACATCGCGAAAGGCAATCAGTTGGTCGCCGATTTACGTTAACTGAATTGAGGGGGAGGCAGGAGGAGCCTGAGGGCGCAGCTGCAGAAAAAGGCCCAAAAGGGAGAGAGGCAGAGACAGAGAGAAGGTTTCGCGAGACTAGAATAGCAGCGGGACGAATTGGGGAGAGCAGTGCCTGCTCCAGATCGGATGCTATACACCATCCTGGGGTGAACATGTCAGAAGGCAAAACGCCCCTGTGGGCTGGTTCTTCGTCATTCAACGAACCCCTCCATCGTTCTTGTCCCTCGAGAGAACGGTCGGCGGAACACGCTAATAGGAGGAGCATATGGAGGGGAGTTGGGTGTGTTCCCGTTCAAGTGTTCTGCACGGAATTCCTCCTTTTTTTTTTTGCTGGTAGGAGGAGTGAGAGAAACGACGATGACCAAAGACTCTCTCGGAGACTTTTTTCGCTAAGAGTCTTGCTGTCGTGTGCAGAACAGGCTGGAAAGGGGGTTTATCGAACCGATGTGACAGTACATGGACGAGATGAGCTGATAGAACGAGATACAGGTCTAGAGCTCCACTGTACATTGACCATTGTCACAGCGTTCGAACCGGTGCCGTCCCAAGACCCACCGACGTCAAGTTGGGAAGTTAATTTTGACACCGAGGTGCACAAGGGGTAAACGGCACGAATAGTTACCGTGGCTCGCACACGCTGAAGACCCTAATCATCTAGAGTTCTAAACTTGAAACCGTGAGCTATTTGATCCTTCTATTCTCAGCACGCACAACTCCCTAATAGTCGGAAGTGAGCTTCTTCACAACGTTTCTTGAAACGAGGGCCATATGTTTGATCCCACGATACGATATGATAGACGATCTATGAGATGGAGTTATGTTCTACACAGAACATCCCCCGTGGCTATTGATGTCGTCCATGAAGTAACCGTTTAATCAGCACAGTGGTCAAGCGAGCGGCATTCAACTCACCGGTAATTGACATGACCAGCGTGTACGGCTCACGCACAAATCCGCGTTAGAATACCGACCAGCAAACCCATGAGGGCGAGTATGGCCGACACGACAGTCCAAATCCCATACGGCGGCGGTCCCATATCGACTGCCTCCTTTAGGGCATCGTCTAGATCCCTAGCCATGGCCTCCATGCCAAACATCTCGCGTGCGCGCCGCAAAGCTCTTGAACTGAGCTCTCTCCTCTCTTCAGGAGACAGGGCCACAATTTCCCGAAGTGCGGTTGCCCAAATCTCGGGATCCGGCTTCCGCAGCCATCCTGTCCTGCCCTCCACCATGTCTTTACTGTCCCGCGACCTCGGTTCAAAATCTGGATCGATGACGCTCTCCGTCGGCCCTCCATTGTCACATGCCAGAACCGGAACGCCGCAGACCATCGCTTCGACCGGGCCTATGCCGAAGTGCTCGTTGGAAGGTGTGTAGAGAAGGGCGAGTGTGGATGGAGACGTGAGCAGTGCGGACCGTTGTGGCGTGGTAAAGTTCAGGAGGAAGAGCACGTCGGGTGACGCAGGGGTTGTGTTGAAGGGGGGAATCCGAACCGGGGACTGTGACGATGCGGGGTTGATGATGTCGAACGTGAGTGAGTTGGCTTTAGCGCGATCGATGAGGAAGACGAGGGTCATCATGTTGTCTTCTAGTCGCGGGTCGTAGCCACCTATCGCACGTTTGATTAGAACACGAGACGTGAAGAACAACCGAGTCTGTACCTGCTATGACAAGCCGCACTTGTGATGACCCGGTATCGCTGGACGAAGTCCTGAGCTTCGCGAAGGCATCAATAGCCAGCGCAGCGTTCTTCTTCTTCTCAAAGCGGTTGAGCGAAAGAAGCGTGGGGCGGTCACTGACCGCGACATATGTTTCAGTCTGACATGGCACCACTGCACGCAGGTAAACACGCACGAGAGAACTTGAACAACATCAGGGTCCGAAGGATCAATAGCGGTCGCTTCATACGCTGCTAAGTTGATCCCGGGGTATACAACTCTTGGAGTTACGCGTATGGAAGTAAAATGGGTCTTGAATACGCGTGCAGTGAACTTGGAGTTGGCAAGGATAACATCAGCCTGTGCTGCAAAAGTAGATGTCGTGAGTATAGCGACAGATGAATTTGTGAGGCAATTACCGGTTGTGATTTCCTCCAGTAGGTCCATCGGTAATCTGTACAGCCTCTTCAACAATCCCCCACTCCGCTGAATCTTTCCCTCCACATAGGCACCTCCTGCGAGCAGCTTGTCCGGGAAATGACAGTAGAAGACGACTCTCGTTCCACCTAGGACTCTGAGTAGAGGAACACATGTTGAGAGTTGATCTACAAAGTAGACGTCGTATATGGGTGCAGAGGGACTGAGGATATGGGTGATGAGGTGCAATTGCTGAGCATGGGAGAAGAAGATGTGGAATTTGCCTCTGAAATGACGGGGGAACGGTGGGTGTATTGCGTGTACCCGTAGCGTACCTTCAAATACTTCAGATGACGAGCTCAAAATGCATATACATGACGTACCGTCGCGTGTCTCGTCAAAGCAATGCTTCGGGTCGTGGTGTGAGGTGTATATGTCCACAGCGTGCCCAAGCCTCTGCAGTCCCAGCGCCGCGTCCACAACCAGGCGTTCCGCGCCACCTATCATCTCCAGCACTGGTCAGGTTGTTACCGACGAATTGGAGCCGTCCCCTCGTACCAATTCCCAGGTCCGGGTGGATGAACGCAATCCTGAGTTTCCGTGGTTCAACCATTTCTGAACACCACGAATTCGTCAGAAGCTTCATAAGGCGGGTTTACGGAAAGACTTTACCTTATGTTTGAGCTCAAATAACCGGCCCCAGTCGTGTGTCGGACGTCGGTGGAAATGGGAAGTTATGAGTTGCACAGACGCTGAGGGATGCTTTCGAAGCGCGCCCGTCGCCAAATCTGGGCGGCGCACGCCCTAATGGGGAAGGCCGCGTCCTCAACACGGCCTGTGGATGCCATCTTGGCCAAGATTCCGACAGCTGCCAGCCCCTCTCGTTAAACTCGTTTGTTCATTTTTCTTCCTCACTCTCACTCTCAGCTTGGACGCACCCCCTCTCCTGGATCAGCGCTCTGCACAGGAAGGCAGTTCGCGTGTTGCATTTGTCGTGTTTCAAGCCCGGTTCCTCGTTGTCGCCTTACTCATCCATTGACTGTTGCTCTCATTCGCTCTTCGTCTTTTGCTCTCGTCGACATCATGCCTGAAGGATATGACTACCTGTTCAAGCTCTTGCTTATCGGAGACTCTGGTGTTGGAAAGGTATGTCAGGAGCTTCTTCAACCGGGTATTCATCACAGCTGATGGTCGAACGCGCATTCAGTCGTGTCTCCTGCTGCGTTTCGCAGAGAACTCGTTCACGGATAGCTACCTGAGTACTATCGGAGTAGATTTCAAAATCCGTACTATCGAGCTGGAGGGAAAGATGTTGAAGCTCCAAATCGTGCGTGAATTCACAGGCCTCCAGCCGAATGTGGTTCTCGTGTGCTGACCATAATCTACTTTTCGTGATAGTGGGATACTGCAGGTACGCATATCATGACTATGTCTCTTCGATTACCTAGTGACAATCCTCCCTAGGTCAGGAACGATTCCGTACCATCTCTCAAGCATATTACCGTGGAGCACATGGTATCATCGTCGTGTACGATGTCACCGATGCAGGCATGTCGTACTTATGTTCTATCTACGTTCTGCTTATTAACTGTGTACACAGACTCGTTCGAACATGTGAAGAGCTGGCTTACGGAGATCAATAAGCACGCAGCAGAGGGTGTGCACAAACTTCTCATTGGAAACAAATCAGACCTCGTAGAAAGGAAGGTTGTTGAATACGATCATGCGAAGGCGAGTTGTTTCTGTCCGGCTTGTGTTTTTTCTCAAGTCGGCTGACTGTATTTGTCCAAACAACAGGAGTTCTCCGATCAGCATTCGATACCCTTCTTGGAGACATCTGCAAAGACGTCCACGAACGTTGAAGACGCGTTCCTCGCATTGGCTAAGGAGATTCGGGACGGGTGTGTATTCGTTTGAAGAGTATATCGCGTATTTTGCTCACCCCATTCCCCACCATCCAGAGTTGACTCTCAACCCGAACAAACTACGTCCTCAAAGTCCAACATAGTCACGCCGGGGCGGTCATTAGATTCAGAAGATAAAGATGGGGGATGTGCATGTTAGAATCACCTGATTCTCCAATCTGTATTCCTTGGACGATTGCTTTCAGTGGATATGGACCTGTATTTTACATTTTATGGCGCATCATTGACATTAGTCTTCAATCTGCATCGTACACTCATATACTGTTTTAGCCTTTGTTTCCCGGTCTCTGGTGATGCCCGAATATTGCTCTCAGTTTCTTGCTCATTGAATGTTCGCCGCATGCCAGGGATTTTAGAAAGACTGCATATGTGGGGTAGCACTCGGCAAGAGATACTGAGTTTCCGGCTGTGAGGCATAATTAGTTGACCTCTTCACCTACAGGATATTCATGGCAGGCTACATGGCAATCCCCCACTCCAAGTGTTTCCAACCAAGTAGTCATGCGGCATTCCGCATTTGGATGCGCGCCGTCCTGATTTGGAATCTGACAATGGGCGCTTCTCTGAAATTCACCTCCTTGCTCAGACTCTCCCACCACCATACATCGGTACGCTTTGTCATTCCAACTGTTGCATTACGCGCACCAGGCAGCCCGAAGAGCTACATGAAGTCTTGACAAGCGCATACAACGCTCACAGCCGCACGACTCATGCTTTGAATGGCCCCTTTGACCGCTGAGGGCAGCAATTCGTCAGACTATTTCGTAGACGATGACCCGGACTTTCTTCAGGCTCTGTGCGAGGTCAAGCTACCAGGAGATCTCTCTCAGAAGGCCGACGAAAAGCCCCAATCTGATGAACCTGTCCGTCATGCTACACAGTCCTTGAAGAGAGGTCGTGACCCGGAGAGTGAAGATGAACGGGACACCTCAAGAGCTCGTCATAACGTTCTCGCATCTATTGACGAAGACGAGGAGAAGTCGCGGTACTTGAAGGACGATGTTTACGGTGCTGCTACATTTGGTGGTTTTGGGGAGTATATGTCAAGGAAGAGGGCGAAACTGCAAGTTCAGAATGCAGACATAGCTGAGGAGGGGCAGGCATTGAGCACGATTTTCCGTGGTCTTCAGATATACGTGAGTAACTCATAAGTTGAATGATGCTCGTAACGGACGTATTCCTTCAGATTAATGGCCACACCACGCCGTCAGTCCAAGAGCTCCGCAAGCTCATAGTGCAGCACGGTGGGATATTCCACGCGTATCTCGTCAAGAAGAGTCTCGTGTACGTGCCCTATCTCTCATGACGCGCATATATGAATATCGTTGTAGGACACATATCCTGACCTGCTCGCTCACGCCAGCAAAGGTTAAGGAGTTTCAGCACATGAAGGTCGTACGGCCAGACTGGCTTGTGGATAGTGCCAAAGCCGGAGTTCTGCTTCCTTGGCAAGACTACATCTTCAAGGTCAACGAAAGGGTTGAGGACTTGCAAGGAAAGCAAGTGGCTCAGAAATCTCTCTTAAACTCCTACGTTCCGACCTACAAATCTCCAAGTATCTCCAACGTTGCTCCTCATCATCCTGGTCCACAGATTGCACAGTCAGAACCCCCTAAGAATTTTTCTCAAGACTCAAACGATTCTCTTGTTGCCAATGTTTCCTCGTTGTCTTCACATCTCTCGAACGCAGGCTCTCAGCCCGAGGAACCTCATACACCGGCCAAACCCAAGCCATCTTTGGACTCTCCATCCACACCAGGCCGTCCCATCTATACAACAGACCCCGTCTCTCCGGAACAGGCGAATCATGTTCCTGGTTACACCTCGCACAAATCAAATCCTAACGCTGAACGCGCAATGCAAGACCCCGCGTGGCGCGCCGCACACACCTCCGTCGCGCCGGACTTCATCGAGGGGTATTATCGGAACTCGCGGTTGCATCACTTATCCACTTGGAAGGCGGAACTGAAGAATTTGGTGGCGGAGGCGCAGGAACGCGCGGACAGCGGAACTGGGCTCGGCGGTGATCGTCCAAGGTTGGAAGAGGTTGACGGCGTGAGAGAGGGTGTGGGTGCTGTAGAGGATATGGCGGTGAGGAAGATCGTGAGGGAGAACATGGGTGGGAAGGGACCGGGATGGAGCTCGACGCGCGGCGGTGGGCCGGATGACAATGTCAGTATGAGGAATGCGCAGTTGGTGATGCGGTCCCCGAGCAAGAAGGGCAAAGAGAAGGAGAGGGCGGGAGATCCGGTGGATGACAAGGGAAGGATCATCATGCATTGCGACTTTGACAGCTTTTTTGTGTCGGCGGGATTGGTTGACCGGCCACATCTCAGAGGTAAGCCTGTCGTGGTATGTCATTCACAGGGTGCGCAGGGTGGACAGGCGAGTACGAGCGAGATAGCGAGTGCTAGCTACGAGGCTAGGAAATTTGGGATCAAGGCGGGGATGAGGTATGTCTCCGGTATTCAATTCTAGGACGGTAACGTGTCTCACTCATAGCCAGTCTACAGCAGGCACGAAAGTTATGTCCCCAAATTATCACGATGCCATATGAGTTCCAACGGTACGCTTTGTTCATCATTCCTTCCGCTAGTCCGACAATCAATTGGTCGCAGATACAAACAATTCTCGTTGCAATTCTACACAATCCTCATGTCCCATGCGGACGACCTCCAAGCCGTGTCTGTGGATGAAGCCTTGATTGACGTCACCAGTAGCGTCCAGCGTATCCAAACGGAGATCTCCCAAAGTCAAAACTCATCCGCATCACCCATTGATCCTGCAAAGCAGTTCGCAGAAGCCATACGCGCTCAAGTTCGGAGGGCAACTGGATGCGAAGGTGAGTTCCCGTCTCTTCATCTTATTCCCGTTGTTAACCGGAAGGATCAGTGAGCATAGGCATTGCACACAACATCATGCTAGCCCGAGTTGCATCACGTCGCGCCAAACCCGCGGGATCCTATCATATCCTACCTGCGGATGCCATGGACGCACTGGCGCCGCTGGACATTGATAATCTACATGGTTTTGGTCACGCGACACGGCAAAAGGCGGAAGAGAAGCTCGGCGCGACGAATCTCGGAGAACTGGCGAAGATGAGCAAGGGCGTCCTGTGCGACGCGCTGGGTAAGAGCACGGGGGAAACGCTTTTCAAGGCAATTCGTGGCATCGACGAACGGAAGTTGGAGTCCGACAAGCCACGCAAGAGCGTTTCGTGTGACATCAATGTAAGGTTCAAATAATAGGGTTCAAACGATCGACTCATTCATGAACGACGATGTTCCTTGCAGTACGGCATCCGATTTGAGAATAATGAGCAAGCCGAGGCGTTTGTATACCAACTCGCGGAGGAAGTGTCTCGACGACTGGGGAGCATAGACATGAAAGGACGCTCTTTGACTGTGAAGGTCATGAAGCGTGACCCGAGCGCCCCTGTTGAAGCACCAAAGGTGAGGGTTCAAACCCATGGTCGTGGACCTTATGACTGATGGTATTGATTTGTAGTTCATGGGTCACGGACTATGCGAGACATTCACTAAGCAAATACAGTTAGTCGCGCCTGGTGGACGTGCCACCAATGACGAGAAGATCGTCGGTGAGCACGCTTGGAGACTGCTCAAGGGTTTCGGCTTCGATCCCAAGGAGTTACGTGGAATTGGGATACAGGTACAGAAGCTGGAGAAGGCGTCTGGCCATGCAGAGGTTGAACAGGGACAGGCAGTGCTGCCGTTCAAGCCAGTGGAATCTGCCAAAGAGAAAGCCGGTGTTGGTCAGAATGACAAACCACTGAATGCCGTTGTTCCTCCAAAGATTAATGTCTTGCCTCCTTCGTCACCGGACGTTCAAGAGCTTCCCCCGCCAGCCCATGCTCAGACCTCCAAGACCAGTCATGACCTTCCCGCGTTTTCCCAGATAGATCGATCCGTGTTCGACGCATTGCCGGAGGACATACGCAAGGAATTGGAGGCAGAGTACAAGCGCCGCTCAATCACGCCCGACCCTCTCCCTGCAATCCCAGCCAAACGCGTACGGTTCGCCTCTTTGGCGCCAGCAGACGTGTTCCCCAAAGTCAAGATCACCGTCAAAGGCACGAACGTTAAACGGATCACACAGCAACTCGCCCCACGTGGTCGGTCCAGTATTTCGCCTCAGAAGACGGCGCTTTTCAAGAAACGAGACATACCATTCAAGGTCAACGTATCTGAGGAGGAACTGAGGAAACTTGGGTTGGATCCTGATGTGTTCGCGATGCTTCCGCGGAATATCCAGCGCGAGCAGGTTGCCGCAGCGCGGTTCCAGAAGTCCGGGAAGATAGGTGTCACGTTTGGAGGACCCAGGAGAGTGTTGAAGCCCATTCCTCGACTCCTGCCCCGGACACGACCGAAGTACGTCCCGCCTCCGCCGCCTCAAGCCAACTTCCCCAAGCCGCCGACTCTGAAGCAGCCGGGCAAGAAGAAAGGCGAGAAGCTGTACTTTTCGGAGACGGACGACGTGCAGAACGTGATCGAGAAGTGGGTGATGGCGTTTTTGGAGCATCCGCCGAACAAGCAGGACGTCGGGTTCTTCGCAAGATACCTCGTGCAGTGTGTGGACAATACCCGGTCGACGGATTCTGGGCTCGAGCGCGCCATCGCCGTGGCGAAGTGGTGGCTTGTCCTTCTTCGAAGGCATTTCGGCGTCTGGGAGCATGCGAGTGAGTTGGATGTTGGTGAGTTGCAGCGGGACCAGCATTGGACGTCGGAGGGGGTTGGGAGGGCTTGGTGGGAGGCTTTCCGGGATGTGAAGGGCCAGATGGATACTGTAGCGAGGAGGAAGTATGGAGGGTGTTTGTCGCTGCGGTGATCGTGTATGTACTCGTATTCATTGTTGTCAATGTATCCTTAGCCGTTTTCGTCACTCTCGACCACAGGATTAGAATGCACCCGCACGCATAGGGTCCTGGATATCAAATTAACGTGCACCGCAAATGCCATACGACATGCCAGTGAGAACGAGTACCACCCCAGTCTCCATGTTTTCTATGTATACCCGCCCTCCCGCTTATCGCAAATAATAGAGGCAACATCTAATCTTGTGCCTTTCTTCCGTCTTCTTCATGTCCGAGCACACCCACACTCACGTCCACCACCACCATGGCCCGACTCACAGCCACAGTCACGGTCACAGCCATGGTCCAGCACCAGAACCCCAGCACGGACTGACCGAGAGTCAGAAGAAATTCATTGGCTCGAATGCCGAGCATTTTGACAATATGGCGGAGGCGTATGAGAAGATGCCTCAGGCTCAGGAGCTGGCTCGTCGTATCTCTACAGTGATGAGAGAGACGTACCCGGCGTTGTTTGACGAGGACAAGACTGAGATGCTGGACTATGGGTGCGGGCCAGGTGAGCCGACCGGTCTATGTGTGGCGAGCAATGAAGCTGAGAACACTGTTGCTTTGCAGGTCTGACATCCAGGGAACTCAGCCCATACGTCAAGACCATCGTCGGCGTTGACATCAGTCAGGCCATGATCGACTTGTTCAACCTTCGTGTGGCGAACCAAGGCATCCCGCCTGAAGAGATGAGGGCGGTTAAGATCGAGCTCAAGGGCGAAGAGGGCGAGCTCGACGGCGCAAAGTTCGACCTTATCATTGTCAGTCCCATCGGAGAAAAAATCTTTCCATCGATAGTGACACTCACCTCTCCGAAAATCCACCAGGTCGTCGCCGCGTACCACCACTTCGCCGACGTGAAAGAGACCACCCGCATGCTAACCGGCTTCCTCAAACCCGGAGGATCCCTCTTGATCGCTGACATCCTCGACGACGGGACAGGCAAGAAGCCTATGGACGATTTCAAGCATGTCGTCCCCCACACGGCGGGTTTCAGCGAGGAAGGGATGAAGGCGTTGTTGGAAGGCGCCGGTTTGAGGGAGTTTGGGTTCACGATTGCGATTCCGCATGTCCGTATCCACGAGCAGGATGTGAAGATCTTCCTTGCGACAGCGAAGCGTCCGGTGCAATGAAGGAGAGATATCGATGAAGAGGGTATTGGTATTGCGGTAAGTATTGGAAAGGAAGATTATAGGTAAACATATGTACAGTGTAACGCTAAGGAATGTGAATAGCAGTTTAGTACTCGACTACCCATGGTGGAATCCAAAAGGATTGAGTGGTCAAGCGTGGACCGAATTCTAATCGTTCTTCCACGCCGCAAGTAAAGGAGACGATGGCACTGTGAGCCATGTCTCCAGGCATGAGCGAGTGGGGGTGAAAAGGCCAGGAAAATTCCAGGGTTGAAGAAAGAATCACAAATGAAAGAGTACACAAACGAACGAGCACACCATTGGAGAGTTTCAAAGCATCGGAAAGGAATGTATAGCGAGGAGGTAGGATGGTGTCAACGAACAAGAGACGATGGCGCGCTGGCCCGAAATTTTGTTCACCTACGCGAAAGGCCCTGCCCTAAACTCACACGTGACGTGCCTTTCTCCAAGCCCACTACACCGCCAGCTTGAGATCAGGTCAGTGAGATATCTGCGCTGGGATATCCCCGGGTGGTCGGAATCAGGTCGACAGATATCACGATCGGGGTCAGGGGATAAAAACAGTACAATGATCCGAGGGTCATTCGAGTCCCCCTCTGAGCGAGATATCCACAATCAGCTCTTGACCAGGTCGGCATCAGCCTGTGTGACCTGAACGGAGCGACCTGTTGCAAGGTCATTTCTCGTGGGTCTGATCAGGTCGCCACCTGGACGCCCTTCCCGTGGCCACAGCGGAGTTTAAATAAGCAGATCAGCCAATGCTTTGCTCAAAAACGCCACACTCGTCCACGCTTGAATATAAATACACCGCCAGCTTGAGATCAGGTCAGTGAGATATCTGCGCTGGGATATCCCCGGGTGGTCGGAATCAGGTCGACAGATATCACGATCGGGGTCAGGGGATAAAAACAGTACAATGATCCGAGGGTCATTCGAGTCCCCCTCTGAGCGAGATATCCACAATCAGCTCTTGACCAGGTCGGCATCAGCCTGTGTGACCTGAACGGAGCGACCTGTTGCAAGGTCATTTCTCGTGGGTCTGATCAGGTCGCCACCTGGACGCCCTTCCCGTGGCCACAGCGGAGTTTAAATAAGCAGATCAGCCAATGCTTTGCTCAAAAACGCCACACTCGTCCACGCTTGAATATAAATAGCATCAAGAATAGCGATCAATTCAAACCACGACTACAGAAATACATTTTGAGCTGCCAAGATCCACCTCTGCCTGATTCCCTTTCCCTCTACTCGTTCGTCCACGCGCAAGGCAACAAACCCCCTTTGTCCCGACTCCCGACCGAACAACCTAAGTCGTTTTAGTCACACATTGCCGCGAGGTCACCCAGCTGCTGGATCTCTGGGGCGTTGGCCAACGTCGCAGAAACCCCGTCGACTAAATCCCTTCCTCCATAAGTCTTGAGGTCCTCTTCGAGGATATTCATAAATGTCCTGTATCAAGTCTGTTAATATACGAGAAATGTCTCGACTGAGAAACCTTGACTCACGCAGTGATCTGCTTGGCTCCATCGACCTTCTGCCCGAACATATTGCGAAGCGAAAGGAGAGACTCATCCACAAAACTCCAATATCCGTCCCCACGATTGTCAACGGATGTAACATAGAGGTTCCGCTATACGCCGGTAAGAATGAGTATGATGTGCGTGGATGTGAAATGACAAAAAACGTACTAGAAAGGCTACTCGGGCACACATTGGGAGGGTGATAGTCGCATTATAACCTTTCATCAACCCGTTGATAGCACGGCAGAGTGAGATGATGTCACGATCAGCAACCCCAAGTCCTGTCTTCTTGTCAACAGCAAGGCCTGCTGACTTTGCGATCTGAAAAGGAATTGAACGATAGTGCACATTATTGGGGTAAAACATCGACGTACTAGTCCTTTGATTACAGAGCGCCGGTCAGTGAGACGATTGTCCACGGCCCTCTTCACTGTGTCGCTCTTGTGGCGATCGTTAGCAACGTCAGCTGTAAATCCCCACTCAGGGTGTTGAGCGAGCATGCGCTTGAGTACCAGTGGCGTTAGCACAACACTGTTTGGACGAGAAAGCAAATGTGCGGCGTACCATGACACGCTGAGTTGCAAGCTGGGCCGTGACATATGCATCAATGTTTGGGGAGGTAATCACAGCCATGACGGATTGTTCGAGCTTATCCTGAGAACAGAGTGTCAATCTTTCAGCAACGGGAGTGAAGGAGACTTGAAGTACTTACCTTCAAATTTCTGGGTATCATGAACTGAGAATCCGGCGGCGAAAGCTTCTTGATGTCATCAGAGAGGCGAAGAACCATACCGGCAACGAAAATGCTGCGTTCATTTGATGACATCTGTTTGTTGTTGTCAGTGACACGGAAGCACAAATCGAAATGAGGCTGCTGCAGTACTGACCTGACCGGCGTTGAGAAGCTCTCTTTTCAACTCATCGTTCAATCTGAACTTCCGTGCGACGGTGGAAGCGATCTGAGACAGATCTTCAGTGGCGGAACGCTTGGTGCCGGCGACACGCTGTGGGGTATTGAGATCCTGGCTCTCAGCGAGTGACGACAAGGTCGATTGCTCGCGGATGGGAGACTCTGGGTGGGCATGATGGTTTGACCCCGGATTTGCAGCAGAAGGTTCCGAGTCAGCCTGAGGATCGCCTGGATCGGTAGGCAAGTGGCCTCCACTGCTGTCAGGGTTTGGAGTATCAGTGGCCGTTGGCTCAACAGCGCTGCCAGTAGTAGGAGTTGGTGCTGCAGGGAGGAGAGGGAGAGGAGCACCAGCCGGAGGGTTGTTGCTTGGAAGAAATCGGGAAAGTATATGTTCGGCCGTGGTTGTCGCCATTATGTGGGGTGCGCTTGAACGTTGAAGGGCCCGGGGGTGAGCTGCCGTTGCGAGGAAGATGGGAAGATTGTGGGAGAAAGAAAAAGGACAGAGTCCGATGAGAAGAGGAATCTGGAAAATTTCAAGTTGAGAGGTTAATAAATCCGGAACGGTCCGCGCACAGACCAGTTTGCTTCAGGTGAGGTGACCTGATGGATGGCGAGGTCGCCAGCTGGGAGGATGTGAAATAGCGGTGAACGTGATCAAACCTGATAAGTTCATCGTTTGAGAGTGTTTGGAGTTGAAACTCACCACTGGCCAGTGGCCACGGGAGCGCAAGTGCGGATGGCACCACTAAGACTCTATTCCGAAGGTAAGTCTCAAAATCCGGTCAGTGAGTCAACGGCCAAAAGTGGCGGAGCTAAAAGGACACACAGATTTCGCTGAGCCAGAGAATTCGGCCAACTCGAATGGCAAGTTGGCGTGCATAAAATGCTCCGCGGCGTTCAATCGGCAGGTTCTTGTTGGGAAACATGGCTTGAAGCAGCATCTTGGCACCGCCTCCCATAACAGAGTTGCACAGATGGCGGCCGCTGCCCAGCCTCCACCAGTTGCTTCCGCCTCCACTTCAGCGCCGCTTACTGAAATTCTTCCTGTTTTGGACTTCAGCAATCGACATGAGATCTCAGAGCACCAACCTTCTATCGCTGATTCACACAATCCGTTCCAGGATGTGTTCTTCGAGGTGGACGGAATATTCGACTCCAATGACAACGAAATCCAATTCTCGGCTGGCAATCTCCGTGAGAGTCGTTCCGACCGTGTCTTGCACTCCCAATTACGGGCCATTCAGGATGGTTGGCTCCACTACCAAAACCCCGCCGACTTTCTCGTCAGACCACTGAATGGGCCAGATGGAGAGAATGGTTTGGACGAGCCCGACACAATCCCAGACATTATACATACAATGAGAACACTTGGAGGTAGGTATTCTCTCTCAATACCAAACATTTTAGATACTCGATGATTTACTCACCTTGTTAGGCCTTGGTGCAGATTCTGACGACGAAGATGAGGATGTTTGGGAGCAGTCGCAGATGAATAAGAACTCCGCGGCAGACTCAGAATGGGCGCCATACGAATCCAAAACGGTACGTTCACGTCTCTTCCATCTGGAATGTTGGTCTTTAACCATATCATTTTCTCATCTCAAGATGTTTTTGCTTGATATGCTGGACAACTTACCACGACTGCGCCTTTCCGATGAGCACATGAAAACAATCATTTGGGTCATGAACGAGGCAGGAACTCCAGACGTCCCAAGTTTTTCCGCGCTTCGGGCAAAACAAAAAGAACTCACCAAGACTGTGGGCATTCAAACAACGTGTCATACATCGCCCTTTGGAAATATATTCTACGCTAACACTCCTGCAGAACTTTACAAACTCGTATGTGTTCTCCTATCATGATGTTACATATGACTGAGGCTTTACGGTTTTGGTACCATCCCAGGATTTTGCGAACCCACTGGTCCGCCCCCATATGCACTTATACCCAGAGGTTACTACCTCGGTATCTGAGTTCTGGCAAGCTCAGCGGCTGTTCAATGAGAGTGACTTGGATCTCCTTCAGCTCATGTGGCTGGACTTCGACAACCCGAGCCGCTTCCATTGTCACTTTTACATTAAGGAGCTGGCCCGGCTTTGCGATGGCCGATATGTAGTGCCGATGATGTGGTACACTCAGGCGAATGTGTATTATGCAGATGCATATATTGTTGATTACAACGCATCGGTAAGTGTGAATTCTGGTATTACAATGCAGACGAGTGACCTGAACTCATATGACGACATCTGCTAGACAGGGCTCTTCGCGTTGAAGGACGACGATCTTGTTTCAATCAAGGCATGCGATTTAGAATATAATTATCTTGATTTGAAAGCGTCAGGCTCTCAGTTTACATTCACACCAAACTGCATCGGTACGCACGTAGGTTTTAATATATTCGAGTATTAGTTTGCTGACATCTTTTGTCCAGCCGCTCATCCGTGGTTGCAGCAAATGCCCCATCCTGAGCGCGATGACGAGAACTCACCGGCATTTTCTGTGTTCAGTATGTGGTGGTCAGATGACGTTTCGGGAAATAAGACGAAGCAATATAACCCACACACGAATGTTTATATTGCTAATCTATCACTTCCGCACCGAAAACTCCAACAAGAATACTTTATCCGGTTCTCCTCAACATCCACCAACGCTTCATCCTCCGAACAACTTGAAGCAGCGGCGAAAGATGTGTACGTTCCAATCAATATACCCTTAATACCTACCTCTGCGCTGCATAATGCTGACAAACCTAACAGGGGGAAATCAAAATGGCATAAAACCTATGATTGCACATTGAATACAGTTGTCCGCTTCCGTATTCTTCCCCGTATTGAGCCCGCCGACAATCCTCAGCAGTCAGAAACATGCTCGCACATTGGTCTCAAGGGAAACTTTTTCTGCCGACGTTGCATGGTGGGTGGGACCAACGAGCAGAAAGAAAGTGACGAAGGATACCATGCATTATTTGTGGTTAGCATAACCTGATCATCGTCATACAATGCACGCAGCTCACCTTCTTTATGAACAGCCCGGTACTCCAAGAGATCCTATTGAGACCCGAGCTGTGGTTGAACGACAGCTACACCTTGCTGCACTTGGAGTGGACGAAGATGTTGTGAAGGTTCAACGAGAGACGGGTGTTAAAGACAAGATTGCACAGTACTGGATTGATCGTATTATCCCCATGGCTCGTCAGAAACAACAGGACCGCACCTCTCCACAGTCGCCAACATGTGATTCACGTCTCCGCGACCGAAACCTCAAAGGTGATGCCCGTAAGCAGATGAAGGAGACCATTAAACACGAAATCCAGCGAGAAATGCTTTCATGGTTAATCCAGCAGCCTCCTGATCGTTATGCAGCGCTACCAGACGACTCACGTAAGTTCATTACATTCCGACGGCTACATGGTTCTTATTTCACAGCTGTTTCTTAAATCACATAGCCGCACGGTATTCTCTACGCCCTGGTGACCATTACAACATCATGTTGTCTCTCCCCGGTGTTGATATTCACCGTGACACACCAGTCGAGCCACTGCACACTTGGACGATTGGTCTCAAAAAATATACGTGGCACGCCGTCAACTCTCAGTGGGATTCCAAGAAAGACGAAATTTACGCAATCCGGTTACGGTCGTCCTCAGTCGACGGACTCTCTATTCCTCCTGTCCGCGGGGAGTATCTGGTGCAGTACAAGAACTCGCTTGTCGGAAAGCATTTCAAGGCCCTACAGCAAATTGGCGTATTCCATCTCTATGGTGATGTCTGCTCGCCGCTTCTTCTCGAACTCTGGAAGGCTGGTGGAGAGCTTGGGGCAATGTTATGGTATCATACCATTCATGACATGGATCAGTATTTGGTATGTCTATGATATGGTCGCTGCAGAGTTTCTAAGCTCATCTGTATATGCTAGGCTGATCTTGAAGTGCTCATCGCTAACGTGCTTGACATTTGGGCATGTATTGATCCCGAACGAATCCTCAACAAGCCGAAGATCCACATATTCCCTCACATTCTGCAAGATATACGCAATTTTGGGCCGTCGATCATCTTCTCCACCGAGATCTTTGAATGCTGGAATGCTATCTTCCGCTTCTGTAGTATTCTCTCCAACCATCACGCTCCAAGCTTAGATATTGCAACGACATTAGCAGATGTTGAGCGATTCAAGCACCAAGTCAGCGGTGGTTGGTGGAAAGCGGAGGACGGCATATATGTACAGGCTGGACATCGTGTACGGTCGTTTATGCAAGAAAACCCCAAGCTTCAACAACGCTTGGGATGGGTTCCAACAGCGAGCCATCCAGCAGGTACGGGATCATAACAGTTTCTTAATATAAATCAACAAACTCCTGGTTAACGCAACGGTCATCTAGCGTCAATCGCACTCTCTCCGCAGGCAAAGCGAATGCCTAAGGATTGGAACGATCTCATCTCACATCTCAAGCTTTCTGAATATGGCTTGGTAGAACCTCGACGGATACATGGGGCCGCTGAAGAAAGATGTCTCTGGCTGCAGTGCAAGCATGTCGTTGCTCAGTCTGGCGACATCTGCAAATCCGGTTCTTGGATATTCTTCTCAAGAACACGTCTCGAAGTACCTGAGGTACGCATGCAATGATTGGTCATCTTGTCTGCCTCTGAACTTAACATATTACGAATAATCAGAGTGAAGATTGCGAGGGAGTAACCCCTGGACGTATACTAGACATTCGTGCGCCCTCAGGGATACATTCAGGAGGCAGTAGCGAGGGTGCTGTGGTGTTTGTAGAGGTATTCCAGATCGCAAGCGAGCTACATGATCGCCTGCGCATGCCAGTCATGACCCCTCTACCAGGCTCCCAAGGAACGGTCATTATCAGCCCGAAGGTACGCAGTCAGCTTCCAATATTGTGTCAAACTTCTGAATGCCGTATGTAGGCGGTTCAGTTTGTCTTCAACGCTCAGCACGACTGCTATACACACGCCTGTGCAGCTACCAGAGGAGAATTTGTCCGACAGGAGCGTCAAGTAACTACTCGTGTTCAAAAACTGATTGAACATTCCCCTGTTCAACAGTTCGTTCTGAACATGCATGCTCTACACAACGCGGAACTCATCCGACAAACCCTTCCTCGAGAGATGTGGGCACCAAAACCATACCTTCCTGATCGTCTTGCCAAGCATAGGGATATCGCAGCTGGACTGAGAGTTACGCGCCCTATCAAACGGCTGGAATCGCAAGCAAAGAGTGCCAACACAAGGGCAAAAAACCGAGCTGCACAGGAGGAAACAAATCGGAGGGGTCAAAGTCAACTGCCGGCTAAGAACAGCTCGAGAAATCTCCGGCAACCTGAGATGGACGAAGGTGTTAGCGATGATGGACAGGGTGATAACATGGTATTGGATTGATTCATGCGTTGGACTTAGGAGATGTACCGTAGTTATTTTGTTGCACGAACGGATTCGGGGTTCAGACAACATTTGACGAGCGCTCGAACTGTTCTTCAGGAGCGCTTAAACCCACCGAACAATATCAAGCACATCCTCAACCTCCCATTCGAGTGCAATACGTTTTCTGCTCATAATCGAATAGAAGATATATCTAAAAATCCTCATGTGCAATATGAACTCTTAGGAGTTCATCCCCCGACCTGCAGAACTCTGACCATGCAGCTCCACTCTAGGCGCCTGTTAGACTTGGTTCGTTCACTCCCTTCAGCCACATGCACGGATACATCCTGTGTGGCATATGAACTGCTTTATTCAAAAGTTGATGCTGGGGTACTACATATTTGTCTCACTACTATAGGTAACATCCAGTCACTCAGCGAGCGGTGAACTTCCCCCTCGTCAAATCCTTTCGGGCTTGAATATCAATTTTCACCAACGTTTTGAGACCCTCCACCCATGCCTCCATCATTCGAACGAGCTTCTTCTGCTCCTCTGTATCCATCCGCATCGTAGCAGTCGCCATCACAGGGATCGCCGCCGTCAACTTTCTGAGAACGACTAATATCTCCATCTGAGTGGCGTTACCCAATGCTTCCGAGCTCAAGCCAACATCCTCAAAGCTGATGCGGCGATACTCCGAGGTAAAGCTAAGAACAGCAGCTTGCTGCAAACGAGATCCCTGAGTGTCATTGAAGGCCTGAACAGAGTGAAGGTTCTGTTTTATCCCATTGACACGGCGGAGAAGGGGAAGAACCTCAGCAGATTCTCCGTCCGCGTATGTAGGTCCCTTAAGCAGTTTGTCGAGGGCTTGCCACAGCGGATCGTCGCGAAGGGTTGGGGTTGGGGTGTTCGAGCTTGAGGATGTCGGAGGATGCGCAAAAGGGGAGTGAGGGACTGAGAGAACGGGAGCAGGGGAGGATCGGCTTTTGGTGGGGGTAATTGCTGGGGATGGTCGCAGTTTTACAGGAGTGTGGGGGTGGAAAGACGGTAGAACAGGCACGGGAGTACCGAAGCGACGAGGAGCTTCTCCCAGGGGGGTAACATGGAAGGAGGGATGCGGGGCGAGCTCAACCACACTGGATGTGGGGCTGCTGACATCTCCAAAGTCATCTTGGATTGAGTCTTCCTCAGAATACTGCGCCTGAGCCCCACAGCTACCCGAGTCGAACTGGACAGATCCAAAATCACTGTCCGAGTCACTGGGGTGTGTTTCTACGCACAGCACAGGAATCAAGTAGGGTGAGTTGCGAGAAGTTTGAGAATTAGTCATGTCACGCACCTAAGCCAAGAATACCATGGCCTCCAAAAAACTGAGTATCACTCGTTTGCGTGTCCAGTACACCTCCAGGGCCAAGAAGACGCGAGCTGTAAAGACACATTTAAATAGTTTTTCCCAAATACACTATAATCAACGACTTACTTTACGCGCATGGCATGCAACGCAGAGGGACGGGGGGAACTCATTCTGCACTTGACGTTTGTAGAATGCAGCGGAAAATGTGAAGACGCGGCATCACCGACAAAATGTTGAGTGATAACGTGACTTCAAGTTCTCTCGCCGGAGGTCGCAATGACCGACCAGCCGTAAGGTCGTCGGGATATGTCGCTGGGGTCGCCGGGAGCTGGTCAACCAGGTCGTGGTGACCTGATCAGTTCAGACCTCAGGGATATCCCCAGATCAGATGATCTGACCTTGATTAGGCTTCAGGTCATGACAAGCCGATAATCAGATCTCTCAGATATCAAACTTCAGGTCGTCAGCACATGGCGCGCCGAGCCGTTCATGACCTGATCTCAAGTTGGCGGTGTACTGAAATTCAGGAATCGGACAATTTCCATACGAAATGCTGCTTCAAGGTGAGCTCTCTTGCAACCTCGGAAGAAGATCATAGAATGAAATACAACAGAGCAGTACAATGATTTGATTCTAGCTTCAGGACGCACATTCAACCTATTAGATAAGCAATAACCTTGTTACATCTCGACCACCGCGTCCCTCCCTCAGTGCGTCTCCAAGAACGACCCGACGACGTCCATGTACCTCTCCCGCTCCTCCAGCTGCGGCAAATGACTGGAGGTAGCAAAGTGAGCCCACTTGACCTTGGGAATACTTGTCCAGAACGGCTTGACGACGCTATCTTGTGCGCCGTCCCAGCGACCGTTGGTGAGTAGTGTCGGGACGTTGATCTTTGAAAGCTCGTTCGTCAGATCGAAGTCTTTCAGAGGGCCAATAATGGTGAATTCATTAGGTCCCAACCTAAGCACAACGCGTCGTTAGCTGCGTCGCTGGTGGTCAAGCAAATGAGAATGACATACATGGTGAAGTACACAGTGGGGTCCTGGATGAGATGCGCAAAGGACTCTCCAAGCTCCTTGGACTCGATCCTGCATACGAACTGGTCGTAGTAAGCCTTCTCCGCCGCCGCATACTCTGGAGAAGTCACTGTCCCAGCCGCCTCATGCTTCTCCAACACCTCCAGCACGTCCTTCGGCAACAGTCCCCTGAGGTACACCGTCGCGTCGATCCAGTCCTGCATCTTCGCGATACTGGACGCCAAGACGAGCCTCTTCAACCCCTTCGGCTGACGAACAGCGTACGCCGTCGCCAACATCCCTCCCCACGAATGCCCGTACAAATCAAAGTTGTCCTGCACGCCCAAGTGCGTGAGGACGTGCTCCAGTTCCTTGACGAAAAGCTCGACAGTCCAGAAGGACACGTCCCCCTTCTTCTCTGGCAAGTGTGTGGAGAGACCGTTGCCGATCTGGTCGTACAGGATGAGGGGGATGCCGTGTGCTTTTGTCAGGTCTCTGAGGACCGTCATGTATGCTCGGGGGATGCCAGGCCCGCCGTGCAGACCGACCAGGGGAGTCTTTCCGGACTTGAGATCGCCGTAGACCCAGTAGTGAGTCTTGATCGGCTTGCCCGCCGAAGGAGCCTCCCACTCGAGATCGCCCTCGACGAACGGAACTGCGTCAGTGGTAGCCATAAGGATTGGGAGGTGCTGTCGATATGGGAGGTTGGATGGATGTTTCACTGGCGTGAAGGTGTACCTGATCTCACTTATAAAGAGCCCAAATGCTTCCTCTGTTACCGTGATGCTGTTAGCTTCAGTTTTAAGCACAGTTCGATTTCTATGGACCAACCCCATCAGAAACACCGGTTGATGTTCTGTGCAGGGTGATAGCGATCGATAACTCCAAGATACTCACAGGACCCACAGTCGTTCGTGATTGCAACACGGATTCTCGCGCAGAAGTCGTACGAAGGGAACTGTGAACCGTGGGTTTCGCCCTGAACAAAATGAGAACCCTCTACGCCCGGACATCAGCCGTTCCTTCTTCAAGATGGGCATGGTATTGCATCCCTGGACTTGGCATGTACGCGGCTCCGCGTTTGAGGAATGGTCGTTGCGCTGCTGCTTCAATTCTGACAGGTAACGTACAGAAGGATGACGATAGCGTGGAACCCGGTAACCTGTCGGACATTACTTGGTAACGCTGTGAACGAAAGTGGTACACCATGAGGATCAGCTTGAGGACAAAACTGAAGCTGCAACGATGATATCCCGCGAGTACGCTCAGAGGAAAAAAAGGAGTATGAAGTATTGGGAACTAGAAAGGACCATCAAATATAAAATAAAGAATCATGAACAGAATGCGGGGAAAGACTTGGAAGGAGAGCAAGGAGAAATGAGAAGATCATGAGAAAGGGTGCCAACACCATAGCGATCGAAACTTTCCTGAATAGATCTGCATACGACAACGCCAAGCTGACGAAACACAACCTTTGCATGCAGCGTTCTTCTGCTAAAAGGTCTCGGTGATAGCGACACTGAAGTCAGAAAAGAAAGCTTTCTGGTCTTCAGGGGAGGCCCAGGAGGCATCAGATCCTATAACACAGCAATCGCAGATATCAGATAAAAACAATACTCAATACAAAACTCTCACTATCACTTACCTCCAAAGAACGTCTGGAACTGCATACCTCTAATCCTTCCAGCAGGGTCGTTCCTGATGATTAATCCACCTACATTGACCACACTCTTCCCGTCCACAAACAGTTCTAGCTCTCCATTCGCCACGCCTGCGTCGTTCAGCCTCACCCGTTGAGCCACCGCCGTGCGGGCACCTGTTTTCCACGTGAAGGATCCGCGCCCGACAGAGGCGCCGTAGACGTCGTTGCAGGTTGAGAACGGGGGTATGTCGCACACCGCTTGGTTCTCGGAGAAATCGGGGGGAAGGTACGTGTAGAGTTCTCCTGCGCCGTTCGTTCGCCACATCATCCGGGCTGACCAGCATCCGTCGTCTCGGCGACCACCTGAACACGACAAAGCCTCGCTGTCGCTGTTGCCTCCATCTACAATGTGGAAAAGAGAGGGGGGGAGAAGAAATAACAAATAGGAGACATTTGATTCGCTGGATGAGCGGGTATATTCCGGAAGGAAGCAGACAACATTGCGACGTACATAATCCAGGAACTTTTCCACCTTTGACAAAGTCGAACCTAGAGGGGAAGAACGCGGTGTATCCGAACGTGGCCTCCTTTGCCGTCGTCAGATCAACGCTCGCAGGGCCGGGAGCGTAGAAAGAAAATCCACCCTGGGGGTCGTGCGTGAACGTGTACGAGCCTGACGGGTATACGGCCTGCATGGACGTTACCCCGTCCGGAGCGGTGACATAATCGTGAGACAACGCTGTGATTTGGTTGTGCGGACGGAAAGTGGCATCGGTGAGGGGGAGTGCGCCGGGAAGTGATCGGGATGTGGTCCAGGACGAGAGTTGGGGAGACACTGGTAGGAGGGGGCTGGATATTGAGGCGAGTTTGGTATGGTTCCTTACGGGTGAGCCATTGACGAGACCACAGCAGGTCAGCAAGAGCAGCTTGGTTGCTTCACGTAGCGATAGCATTGGGTGGGGCGAATTGGAACCCTTCACCTACCAAACAGCCTTTTCAACTGCTGGTGAACACCATTGCCTACGGGACCATACGCAACGCTCCGTAGCAGAAGCATTCGGGAAAAAGAAGGAGCGAGTATACGCATGGTGGTGACACTGCTCGTCGTTCATGTGAGGGAGTGCTCAACAGCACAACACGATGCCCGGATAAACCGAAGCTTCATTGTTCCTAGAGGAGAAGAAAGCGAGGGGAGGGAGGGATGCTTGTCTCAGGGAACTGAGTAGAGCCAGCCATATGTGCCGAGGACGTCCTGTCCGCATCCTCATTGTCGGCAATGAGCCTATTACAAGGTGTGTGTAAATGAATCTCCATTTCGGAGAGAACAAAGAGAAACAGAACGCACCGCGTGCTTGCCCACTGTTTTGAGTGCCGAAGAAGACAACACCAGCGGCAGCGGCTCGAGAAGCATGATGCGCGGGCCATCCAAAAAGGGCGTGTAGACACCCTCCGGCGTGGTCTTAGCACGGTTTCCACGGAGAATCCAAGCTCGAGCGAGACGAGGGCGCAACATGATTCAACATTGATATGGTGGTGACGATCGCACCCGCGCATGCGACCAGTCTACTGTGAGCAGGGGTGCACACGAACGATGTTGTCATCACAAGTGACCACAGCACTGCCACAGGTCCAATGTCAGATCAATAATGAAGTATTGAATGAGACACACCTCGGACCGAGTCCGTGGTCATTGCTATCGAATGTCGACAGGAAGCAGGATGTCATGCCACCAGATACAACGCTGCTAAAGGTCCGATATGTCAGCTATCTCTGCCATAATAGGAACCACTCAGCACTAACGTGTTTTCTAGTTGACTTTGGCCCGGTAGTTGGCCAGAGGAAAAAGGAAAGAGAATTCATGGTGTTACGTTCTGATCTACAAACGGAACGTGATTCTGAGAGTGGTTTGCACCATGAATCGGGTTTAGCAACCCCTTGTCGTGAACCCGCAGGGCAGCAGGGATGGAAATGTGCGCCGCACTGCCACGACACCTCCATGGAGGTACATCCAAGGTACATCCTCTGAAAGATCTGTAAGGTTTTTTGCGCAGTCTCGATGGACAGGTGGTCGCTCGTAGCCATCGTAGGATGGGGTTGCCATCGGCGGAGGTGAGCACATTGGCGTGCTGTATACTTTTCACTAGTTCAACAGTGCACTCCCTCGTGGATAACCATAAATCAAGGTTCATATTGTACACCACTGCCCTGAATCTGATGAGCAAAACATGTTAGCTTGTTCACGAAAACATGAGTAACAGGGGGGGACGATTTACCACTGGATTCTCCACGATACTGGAAATGAAGCCCATTTTGACGATGAAAACCCGATACTTACGTCGTCCTGACAAGGCGTACAGTATTTCACAGTATTTTCACCAATGATCCGAAGGAAATCGAGAGAGAGGCATAAACCTCGACCATTCGAATTCGGGCAAACGATGTGGGGCCCCCAAGTAAGTTCAAGCTCCGAGTAAATCTATTCATCGCCGCTTTCCCAGACGCTTTCCCAGACCTCATCCTCCCCATTCCAGTCAGTCATGAGCGACGTTGTTGGCTCTCCATTCCGCTCATGTTGCGCATTATTGTTCAACTTTTTGATCTCCGCCACGGGAACAGTGGCACGAAGAGCGGTGCATTCGGAGAAAGTTTGATGAACTCAAGCCTCGGGCAGGGTGAAATCCCACAACTGTACTTGACCTATCTGCGCCATTGTGCTCCGAGATTCAGTGCCACGCCGCACATTTCACCCCGTGGAGTTTGCTCAAGGTGAGGCTCCGGTTCTCGTTGCCACGTATGCAATACGTTGGTGACATGAGTGGCTCGCTCATGGCAACTCTCTCAGCGTTCTAGGGATCTTTATCCGCAGGATGCGCTTCTTTGGACTGTCCTGAGACAACAGTGAGAGTTCTGCGCTAGCTCTTCCTGCACGAACTTGCGGATGGTATGATATCGATCCGTCCCGGGATGACAGTTCGCGAGACGCTGTTGTCGTTCTTGGGGATATGTGCATCCTAGTTTGCACGCTTTCTGGCCAGGTCCGGTCTAGCATCCCAGAGACCCACTAAGTATAGACGATCTCCAGAGATTCTTCTCCAACATGCACTCAACATGTGTTGTGCATTGGCCGCTTGGCGTACGTCGCGAGCCACATATCTTTCACCAGCCACAACCTCCGATTGTCCGCTTCTACTATTCCGACCGCAATCTTGGGTGAGCCACACCATCATCGGTTTAGCAGTTACAGATCTAACATTGCGATCTAGCTTTAGACATCGGAGGGTCGTTGTTGGGAACAGCAATTATCTGAAACCACCGATTTGTTACTGATTGTCCTATGTCGGCGGTCAGCACAATCCCATATCCCGGGCGTCCCGTAAATGCACCCACATGGTGGAGGACTTACAAGTGGTCAACATCCGTACACAGCGATAGTGGTATGTACTTAAGGTTGTCGTTCGGCGTCTGAACTTCCTGACGTCGCTGTCATAACCTTAGGCCACAGACTATATAAAGTCTTCACCGTCTTCTGCGTCGCGCACATCCTTCGGGCTGTGGCAGATATGATTTCCCTTACACATCTCTCACCATTGCCCGTGACATACATCCTACTGCTCCTCGCCTCTCTGCGTGTTGTCTACAGTATATGGATTCGGAATAGTTTCCATCGACGGCCGCCGGGTCCCACCCCGATTCCACTCTTGGGGAACGTTCACCAGCTACCGATGGACTACCAAGAACGAGCAATGCAGCAGTGGGGAAAACGCTTTGGTGCGCATGAACCTCTCTATCGCGTTTTGACCATGTTTTGCTGATACTCCAGACGCTGTAGGAAATCTGATCTACGCCCGCTTCTTTAGGCGTCACACCATTATGATTAACTCTATAGAAGTGGCCCAGGATTTGTTGGAGAAGCGAGGTGCCAACTACTCTGACAGGCCACCGTTTGTCCTGCACACAGAACTGTAAGTCGTACCTTTCGATCTTGGTAATACACACCGTACTGATTCTGACACGTTTCCCATTGTTACTCATCATTGACAGGATGGGATGGAAGTCGATGCTTGTGCACATGAGATACGGAGACAACTTCCGTATTGCACGCAAATGGGCTCACGATGCCTTCTCGAACAAGAACGCGCTGAAGAGCTATATTCCTCTCCAGCATAAGGAGACCTACACTCTCTTGGCGGGACTAGTTGACTCGCCGCAGGACATGGTCGCCCACTTTGCAAGGTATGGTAACTCTGACGTCACTGTCCTCCTCCGAAGTACCAATTTTAATCCCTCGTATCGGATCCAGGTTCACTGCCGCTACGATCACCGAGATAACCTACGGCCACGCCGTGACCGGGAACAACGACCCGTATATACATCTCGCCGATGAGGCCGCTGGCGCGACGGTGGAGGCGGGCAGCCCTGCCAGTATGCTTGTCGACTTTATCCCCATCTGTAAGCCTCGTTGCGCATGATGACCACGTTTCAACCTAAACTCGTCAACTGACCCATCCTAAAATAGTGAAATATTATCCAACCTGGCTTCCTGGCGCCGGGTGGAAATTGAAAGCGTACGCTGTTCGTGATCTGGCCAAGCAAATGGTAGATTATCCGTACAACATGGTCAAGAGCCAGATGGTGAGTGTCATGATGGCCCCTAGGGAGATGACTTACTGATTTGTCCGTTCATTTCGTCGTAGGCTGCCGGAGTGGCACAACCATCTCTCGTATCCAAGGTTATCGAACAGATTTCTGCACAGAAAGGTTCTCTCACGCCAGAAGATGAGCAGCTTCTGAAGTCTACAGCTGGGACGCTCTATGGTGGTAAGTTTCTATATTTACTCGTGATATCGTGCCTCTCGCTCACGTGGACTTCACAGCTGGAGTGGAAACAGTAAGGCGCACCCTCCATTCCATGTTTCCTCACATTGAAATGCTCTCTAGACGCAAAATGTTTTTACGGCATTCGTGCTAGCCATGGTTCGTTATCCTCATGTCTTTCAGAAGGCACGCGAGGAGGTGGATCGGGTCGTTGGTGTCGATCGTTTACCTGATTTCGGAGACCGGGAATCACTTCCTTACCTTGAATGCGTGATCAAGGAGACGATGAGGTATGTCGATCCCTTCTTTTTCACATTTCAACTCATTGACCGCCTTAATGATCAGGTGGCATGTTCCAACACCTCTTGGTATGTTTATCCTGCAATTGTGTCATGACGGGAATTTTAAAAAGGCATCTTAGGCATTCCTCACTACACTATGAAAGACGACGTTTACAACGGCTGGGTGATTCCAGCACGGTCTCTTGTCATTACGAATATCTGGTGCGTGGTTTCGTTCACCCAGATTCTGTGCCACCTCTGACATCTACGATAGGGCCATTGCCAATAACCCAACCGACTTCACAGAGCCTGAAGAGTTTCGTCCAGAACGGTGGGAAGCTATGGGCAAAGAGAAAAGCGAGCGGTTGGATCCTAGGAACTATGTCTTTGGCTTCGGCCGTAGGTGAGGCAGTACCCCCAAGACCGCACTGTGGAGCAAGCACTCACGTCGAATTATTCTACAGGCTGTGTCCGGCGAGAGACTTCGCAGACAAGAACTCCTTCCTTGTGTTAGCAAACATGATCGCCACGCTGAATATCAAGCGAGCTCTAGATGATCATGGGCGAGAAATTGTGCCAGAACACTCATACAAATCTGGTTTTGTCCAGTACGTTTCTCGCCTTCTCAGACGTTGTTATATATGCTCAGCTCTGCTCTCAGTCATATTCACCCTTTCAAATGCGACATCAAACCGCGCTCAGCGCAGGCGGCCAGGCTCATCGCACAGCTCGTCGCAAGTTCATGAGATTACAAGGAACAATGTCGTACATAGTTTGCATTTCTTGCCATAATGGTGTACCATACATGTATTCGTATCATCATGTTCTTTGCTATTCACCCTGGTTATATCGATTCATTCTCTTTTGTATTTTGAAAGAAAGAATGCAAAAAAAAGTGGACACACTGGGAATTGAACCCAGCACCCCCCGCATGCATTAAATGCTAAGCGGATGTGATAACCAACTACACCATGTGCCCATGAATATAACAGCCATGTTGATTATTCTAGACCCTTCAGCTCTTTCTCAACTTCTCGCTCGCTGCGCTCGCCAAGCCAGCAGTTTCTACCAATAAACCTTCTTCATCCAGATCTTGTCCAGATTCATAACTCTTGGTGATTTGTGAGAAAAACAGCTCAAGCAGCGATACCCACTGCACATACTGCAGATATAACGTCCCGTGCTGACCAAGTGCGCTTAGAGTCAAAGAAAGGACCTCTTCAGCCTTCTTGAGTGAATGGTATGTCATTGACCCATCGACCGTGTCGAGCGAGCGACGAAGGTGGATTTACTGTTTTGACAGATAATGACAGAGCCACTGCCAGCAACTGGTCAGCCTGCCGTTCTAACGATCGCTGGAACGGATTCAAGCGGAGGTGCTGGGATACAAGTGGGCTCACCGAACGTTTGGGAAGGTCTGAAGTTGACGGATCCTCACAGGCGGACTTGAAAACATTCACGGCTCACGGGTGTTATGGTGCGAGTGTGGTCACTGCGCTCACTGCACAGAACACGACCGGAGTGCAAGGTGTACATCCCATACCGCCAGATTTTATTCAGCAGCAGGTTTGATTATCCTTATCGCCTCTTCGTATCGCGTCTCTGACATCCACATTCCTTCAGATCCGTTCTGTCGTCGAGGATGTGGATATACGAGGTATCAAAACAGGGATGCTTTTTGATACAGACGTGATTCACGCAATCGTGGAGAGCCTCTCAGCCCACTACAGAACGAGTATCCCGTCCCTCGTTGTTGACCCAGTATGCGTCTCCACCTCTGGCCATACACTTCTGCAACCGGACGCAATCGATTCTATGGTCAAGGAGCTATTCCCCTTGGCTACGCTGATTACTCCGAACAAATCCGAAGCCGAGCTGATTCTTTCTCTCAACGAGACAGCCACTCCGATCCACGGACTCTCTGATATGCTCTCTGCAGTGAAGAAGCTGCTCGAGTGTGGACCTCAGGCGGTACTTCTCAAGGGTGGGCATGTGACTACAACACTCAATGACGTAGAGTCTGTGGCCGCGATAAACGCAGACGTCAAGATTGTCCGTGGCGGTCTTCTTGACGAAAATATGGAGATCTTGCAGGTCGCAGAGCAGGACTTGTCTCAACTTCCTTTGGTGGTGGATGTTCTGTACGACGGAACAAGTACTACCCTATTCGTTCGCCCTCGAATTGATTCAACGAGCACACACGGCACAGGGTGCACGCTGTCAGCAGCAATTGTCTGTGAGCTTGTGAGGGGCCACGATCGTCAGTCCCACTCCCTTCTATCCATTTTGCTGACCATGTGATGATCTCCCACTTCTCAGTTGTCGAAGCGGTCCGGCTAGCAACTCAATACACTCATCTCGGAATTGAGACTGCGGAGAAAATTGGCAGTGGACACGGCCCTCTGAATCACCTACACCCTATAACTGAACGGCTCATCCCTCGGTACGTTGTAATTGCGGTGTTTTGGCATCATCCTCTCACTTCCTTAGCAGCCCGACTACTAGCGTGCCCCATCCGTTCATCAGGACGCTAATACAATCCAATGCAACCATCTGGAAAGCCTATGTCCAACATGATTTTGTGGTGCAACTTGCCAAGGGCACGCTTGACCGTGCTTGCTTCCTCCACTTTATCAGGTACGATTGCCTCAGTTTGCTCACCCTTGACAAGACGTCTTCTGAAAGTCACACAGGCAGGATTACTTATATCTGAAGTACTACGCCCGAGTCTATGGGTAAGTATCGACCCCTACGAATTTGAGGCTCTCAATGCTGAGAACGCACCCTTTCAGGCTACTCATCGCCAAGTCAACTACGTTCTCCGCGATAGAAGATGCCACGAAAATCATCATGAATGTGATCCAAGAAGTAGTCAATCACAAAGCCTTCTGCGCACAATGGGGCATCTCTGAGCAAGAACTAGAAGCCACACCTGAATCTCCAGCGACGACAGCGTACGGGGCGTACATGATGGACACAGGCCTGCGTGGAGACGCGAGTGCCCTGCTGATGGCTATAGCAGCGTGTTTGTTGGGCTACGGCGAAGTGGGACTGTGGCTGAAGAAAGAGGCGGCAAAGCCAGACACCTGGGTAGTCCTCGAAGGGAATCCATACGTGAAGTGGATTGAATCCTACGCGGGAGAGGATTATCAGAACGCCGTCAAGACGGGTGTAGGTGAGTTGTTTTCCAAGATCGCGCCGACTTCTGTTTTCTTCATGCTCCTTCTGCTCGCAGCACTGTTGGAGAATATGGCCGTGCAGGATCCTCCAACACCCGCGAGGTTTGCAGAGTGGTGCAATATCTGGGGGCGATGCACAGCGCTCGAGAAAGGATTTTGGGATATGGCTATGAATCTGCTATAGATCTAGGCGGAGAGATGGTTCAGGAGAATGGAATGGAAATGAATTATGCGTAAGTATGACAGCAATACGAAAGCGGCTAGATAGACAGCAGTACGATACCGGAAGGAAGGAAGAAAATAAGTAACTCCACTTTCACGAAGTTTGCGACTCAGAAGGCTGGGATAATGGCGCTGGAGTGACCTTTTCCTCCGTCTTGATACCCTCAATCTCAATCTCGACTTTGGGGCCAGACACCCCTCGGGATGCGGTGACATTGACCTTACGCGTTCTTGACTTCGCAATGGTCTTTGTGGCACTAGGACACCGTCCGTCGCTCAGCTCGCATTCACCACAGCGCGGTCCGACCGGCAAGCACACCATCTGCTAATTACATCAGACAGATGTTGACCAGACAGAGCGAGATACTGACCTGACCAAACCCGACCAGCATGTGGTTGATGTCAGGGTGAAGCTCGGTCGGAAGCCACGACTGCAGGTTCAGCCTTGTTTGCTCTGGAGTTTTGGTAGGAGGTTTGTGCCAGCCCAATCTATTCGTTATCCGATGAACATGAACGTCGACGCCAATTCCAACGTTGCTGAACGGCTCGGTGTGAGACTAGGTCCAGGAAGCTGGCTTGAGAAATATAATAGCTGATCACTCACATATTCCAGGCAACTTGAAGTGCGAGAAACGCCATCTTTGGGCCGACACCTGGTAATGAACAGAGCTCATCTACTGTCTTAGGTACGTCTGACCCGAAGTTATCTTTGAGACGTTGAGCGGATTGCTTTATATACCTAGTCTTTGCTCAGCCGGCATAATATGGAGGAGAGGGGTGGTACGAACTGGGTCTTTCTCCGCCAAAATCCAACCTTTGCAATAGCTTCTGCCACGACAGATTCGTCCGCTTCTATAATTCCATCCACTGTAATGCTGCCTCCCAGTCCCTCTCTTAGCTTTGCGACAGCAGCATCGGTAACCTCGTCCTTCGTTTGTGAAGACAGCATCAGAGACACCAGGGTGGCGAAGCGGCGATTCTGTTAAACTAATGTGAGATGCACTTCGTCGCCTATGTGGTACCATGACGCACCTGAGGCTCTGTCTCCTTATTTTGAGCCTGGTCGCATCCCATTGTGTCCACCGGCGCGACTATCTTCGCCCGCATCCTCTTGATTGTGTCATACGTATCTCTCCAATTCACGGGTGCGGGGTGAGGCGTTTCCAAGGACTGCGGTATCGACTTCACCTTCTTCGGAGACGAAGAGGGCTCGCGTTTAACCTTTGCTCGTGATGATTGGATAGTAATGGTGTCTTCAGTTTCCTCCAGTTTGACCGCAGAGCTCGATGGTTGGGCCTGTGTCTTTCGAGCAAGACGCGTTTTCAATCCCGATTCTTCTCCTTCTGTCTTCACTCGCGAAACAGTAGATTTCTCCTCGAGCTTGACGCGTTTGGATCGACGCAATGGCGGGTCTATTTCATTCTCCGGAACCGCAGTAGAAGAATCTGTGAACAGTGTGACAGCAGCGTGGTAAGGACTAGGTCTTTCGACTAAAGCAGCCGACGCTGCACGCTTCAGCGACGGCATGAGAAAGACAAGTTGCTTCAGAATGGTCGGATTTATACTTGAAGGAAGATGTTGGGTAAACATCTTGTGCAGCCGCGCTGCCGTGGATGAGTATTTGATCCCCGACCGGTTCACTCTTGAGTCTCCGACCGAATTCTCTTGCAGTGAAGTTCTGCCAGACAATCGTGACTCGTGAGGGTTTCCTCTTCTGAGTCTTCAAATACTGCAGTTGTTTCATCACGTCGTCCAAGTACTATTACTCAGGACTGGCTCAGTATATTTTCAGCACGTGTAGTACTGTTTTACCGCAATCTGGGCTTATCATGGTCTCAACAAGGAACGACAGCCCAGCCTCATCACAATCTCGACTATTGTGCACACACTATGAATTTTGGTATGCTGGTCAGCCTCTACACATCCCATAGTACTGACATAAAAACGGACGACATGAACAGGCCTTTTTACTCCTCCATCACACTATGGTCTTCAGGACCCTCGCGGTACTGCTTTCACTAGCCGTCTTACCGCCTGTCTTCTCCGTTCCTTTGGGGGATCCTTCCGGAAATGCGACACAGGTTGTCTGGGTCACAGTCGTGGTTTCTTCCCAGGCGGACTATATGGCAACGTCGACCGTGCCTCCAACAACCACGTTCTTACCTCCTCTCCCAGCGGCTACCGTCAATCCTCCTCTCTTATACCAAACGACTGTCGGAGTACCTTCAGCACAGACAGATATCATTAACGCTGCAGATGCAGCGACCTCTTTATCTACTGAAACGACAGTCGTCACCTTTACTGCAACTGTCACACCACCACCTGTTACCACAACAACAACAGGTCCGCCGCCAGTCGTCACGGACACGATCACCGTTCCTCCGACCAGCTTCGTAGAACCGGGTGGTCAAACAGTATGGGCACCCTCGCCTTCCTTCACAGACATGGCCTCGTTTAACGTCACCTCAGTTGCTTATGGCTTGCCCAATATGCAGCTTGTCGCTGGCATACCTGCGACGGCAAGTGCAACATCTTCCGCCTTCAGTGCGGAATCTACCACTTCCCCGTTGTCGGATCCGCCCCCACCGACATGGGATAACTCCAGCACGGCGCTCCAGCTGTTCTACCCTGCGAACTCGATAAATCCTGGGCAAAAACCAGAGGGCGGATCGGATTTCTACGCAACTCCTCTGGATCTGACCAATTCACAGAATGTCTCACTGGAGTACAGTGTTTTCTTCCCTGTAGACTTTGACTGGGTACTGGCGGGAAAGCTGCCTGGGATCTATGGCGGTCACGCTGGTTGCTCTGGTGGGGATGCTGCGATCTCTTGTTTCAGTACACGCCTGATGTGGAGGCCTGGTGGTGCTGGGGAGTTGTACCTCGTACGTCTCGTCTCATCATTGCCTTTCTTTGCTCAGGTAGCTCAATATCTTTCAGTACGCTCCGAAAGATAAACAGACGGACTCACTGTGCCATACTCCTCCTCGATCTGTCTGTGATGCGGATTACGGTCTCTCAGTCGGTCGAGGGTCCTTTTCATTTGCTGCTGGCGGATGGACGCATGTCAAGCAATCGGTATCTCTGAACACTCCGGGTAAACAAGACGGTGTATTCAGGCTGCAAGTAAACGGCAAGCCGGTAATTGAGAGGTCGGATGTTCTCTACAGAGATATCCCGCCACCATTTCCCCCACCTAAGCCGAAGCCATCTCCGATTCCGTCGGGAAACGGGTCGAGCGATCCCCCTCCCGATGATTCACCACCGCCTGCCCCTGCCCCTGCTCCCGCTCCCGACCCTGACCCTCCGGCGAACGGCGGGCTATTGGGCGGTCTGCTTGGTGGTCTCTTGGGTGGCCTGTACGCTAACCTACCTCGCGACATTTTAGTCATCCCCGATGGCCCGAGCGGGATGCTTTTGTTTCCACCTGCTACCCCCGAGCCAATGCCGGACCCTTCTCCCTCCAGCCCAGCGATGGAAACTACAACGACCACTGATATTATTACCACGACGGTGACGCTTCCTGCTGCTACTCAGACGATAACGATGACCCCAACCACGACGTCTACGAAATACGTTTACGAGACGGTCACTCCAGAAATGATGGCCCTCACTGGGTTCTCCTTCGCTCATATTCAGAAACCTGTCGGCTTCACGGGACTGTTCTTCAGGTGCGGTATTTTTAATCTCCCGTGTGTTTCATGACGCGTCGCAGATCACCGCTCACCTCGTTGTCTATGAAATAGCACATTCTTTGGCGGTCATGAGCCGGAGTACGCCACACCGAAGGATCAATATGTCTGGTTCAAGGATTTCGCGATGGTGGCCAATTGAGTTTCTCTAGTCCTCACGCACAAGTAGTAGACCTTGAAGTTAAGTTGTACGCTGTGGAGACTCGCTTTCTTGGAGTTGTCTTGCGCACAAACCATGACTTGAAGGACTGCTAATAAATTTGAAGGAATTTGAACGCCCGGCGGATGCATGGATCTGCTAGGCAAGATACTGGACGTGGCTGTTCTCCGAACGTCCATCACAGCCCATATTTTTCGGCACAGGAGACATATAACTCCTCCGCGCAACATAGCGCATGCGATCCTATGGATATAAATACTGACCTGTTGTCGTTCGTGTGACTTCATCGAAGTTCACCTCTATCTGTTCAGCTCACGAGCTTGGCACCCTCGCAACACCATGTCTCATAACCTCATCGACGGCGAGGTCTCCTTCGATGTTCCCGCCGCAGGCAAGCCTTGCACTACACACTATCGCATCTCCGGAGATCTGAAGTCCGGCAAGACTCCGCTCGTTGTCCTGCACGGTGGTCCCGGCTGCACGCACGACTACCTCCTAAACCTCGTCACACTCACCTCATCCCACGGCATTCCTCTCGTCTTCTACGACCAGCTCGGGAACGGCCAGTCCACTCACCTCCCCGACAAAAATGGCGACACTTCGTTCTGGACGATTCAGCTGTTCATCAGCGAGCTCGAGAACCTCCTGAGGCACCTCGGGATCCAGGACAACTTCGACTTGTTGGGTCATTCGTGGGGAGGCATGCTCGCGTCGAGCTTTGCTGTGACCAAGCCCAAGGGGTTGAGGAGGTTGATCCTTGCGTCTTCGATTGGGAGGATGAAGGATTGGGTGGCAGCGGGGTTGAGGTTGCAGAAGCATTTACCCCAGGATGTCCAGGATACTATCACGAAACATGAGGCGGAGGGCACGACGAGTAGCAAGGAGTATGAGGAGGCTATTGGAGTGTTTTACTCCAAGTTCTTGTGTAGGATAGAGTTCCCGGAGATTCTTCTGAAGACGTTCGTATGGATGGGTAAAGATCCCACCGTGTACGGTACCATGTGCGTGCTCTCCTGCCGTCTATCTGCTCATCGTGTGCACTAATGATTTTTTTTACTGACGATAGGAACGGTCCCAGCGAGTTCCACGTCACTGGGCCTTTGAAAGACTTCGATATCACTGGCGATCTTCACAAGATCACCGTCCCCACGCTCGTCACTCATGGTCACTTCGACGGGGCACAATACGAAGTCGTCAGCCCTTTTTTCAATAACATCTCCGCGAAGGTGAGGTGGGTAACCTTCGCAGAGTCATCGCACATGCCACATCTGGAGGAGGAGGAGCGGTACCTGGGTATTCTCGGTGATTTCTTGCAGGGAGATCTCTAGGTCTGAAAGTAAGTGGAATGATGATGCAGAGGTCTCGTTTCCGCTTGCTGAACATTTTCGCTTCTATGGATTAGTGTTAGTAAACCTGTGCTACGACCGTTACCTTGCTCTCTGCAGCATGCACGCATACACGAAGACCATGGTCGGCCATTGATCGGACATGCTTTAGATAAGATCAAGATATTATGATATATGATATCTTAGATAAGATAACGCAATCTCAGTTGAACGCCACACTTTTACCTCTTCGACGAACTGGATGTCATCGGAATGATTCAAATCGGGGACGGGGAAGAGTCGAACGATCACAATCGAATCGAACGATTTTTTTGCATTTTGAGCTCAAGGCAATGCCTCGGGTGAAAGGGCGTTCCCCCCACGAGGATACCTCACTCCTGCAGCTGTGCAATCTGTTATCATTCTGACTTCTTCAAAATGGAGGCCAGGAACAGCGCTACGCGATGCTGCGCATGTTCACGCATTGACGTGAACTGGGCTCGAACAAGACTAGGAATTACAGAGGGTGCTGGCCTCAAGATTCATGGTTCGTTGAATCGGTATCTCTTCATATTATCACGGATACACCTCCTTGATTTGAGCTCAGTTTCTCACTTCTCATCGAATAGAAATGAGCCACGTATCAAGTCACGAAAGAGGGATAGGTTCACCAGTTACCATGAACCATGAAACTGAGGATCGTCGAAGGTTCACTGTCGGGGTATCGGCTCGGCCACTGTAGAGGATCCAATATCCTGCCGCCACGTCGATGGCTCAGAAAGCGGTCACGGCGTAAGGAAATGTACACTGCTACTGATTTACATCAGAATACCGGAACGTAAAAGGAAAGCGGAGTAGCCCAACCTGCTCCTGCCCAACCCGCCGCTCCCAGCCAGATTGCGTCCGAGTCGTCAAAAGTATGTTTGAGATCCCTCGCAATTAAGGCGAATGAGACGATGCTATGAGCAGAGAAAGTACGATTAGATTGTCGTCCCCACAACACGAGGAAAAGTGCAAGTTGTGAAAGTGCGAAGGGTGCATGTTCGCAATAATTTAGACTGTCGCCCTGGCTCAGGCGTCTTGGGTCTGGCAGTGCCAGCGCCTGCTGTGCACTGCTCTCTACTCGACCACCGCCATCCATCACTGAAACTCGCCAGAAAAGGGTCGACGAATATCCCAACTGACGGTCCTGCAGTGTTGACTCCTTTTTCTAAGCTATTTCCTCTCATCAAATCATGCATTCTCCTCCAAATCAGCGTCGAAAACAGTGCCTTCGGTCGCCAAATCAGGCTTTCAAATATTGAACCCTTCCTCCCTCCTTCCCTTCTACCTCCCCTCCCGAAAGGAGACACATGATCTATTCCGAGCAGGCAGTGTCTTTCTGACGTCGTACGTACCCTCCACGCCCTTTCATCGTGTCCAGGTTCCATCGGTGCTTCTGCTCGCCACTCAACGCGAACATTGCCTGAGACCGTGCGTCGCCCCATGCATATAAAACACGCCGTCTTCGAGTCATTCTCACTGAACTGTCGGTTGCGTCAACTAGGAATGCAAGTGAACCACTCGCCCGCATCCGATGAGCAAAGCCACTCGCAATCCCTGCTCTTCTATTCTCCTCCATCTCAACACCAGAGCGATGTAAGTGATGTCGATTACTGGCTGCTGCATACATTGGTTGACATATCTAATCATTGCAGGGATACTTCAACTGTCTCGGCATATCAAATGTGGACATATCATCATTTGCCCCAACAGTGAGTGTTTTGACCGAATCTATACCGAGTGTTCTGACCCAAAACAGATACAGATCACCCACCAGCCTGACTTTCCATCGCTCAATGTGGCACAAGGTGACCTCGAGGAATGTCGCGGACTGTGGTCCCTTCCCTATTTGCAAGAGACGCACAGCGTGTCTCCTGCTGGCTCGAGCTCAACCCTTGGTGCAAGTCCTTATGCTTCCTCTGACGCACTGTCACCCGAAACTCCTTCGAGAACGTTTAGTCCTCGTACATATGCGGCTCCGAGCACATCGACAGAACTATTTGGGTTTCCTCAAGTAGGGCACCCACCACAGACGCCTTACATCGCGTCCGCGGTTGATGACTTCCCTTGGGCTATCCCGAAGGTCCATTTCTCCAGAACGTCCGAACTACAGCCTACTCTGCTCATTTCGACGGAGAACTGCTCCCCCCATCTAAGCGCCTCGGGGTCTCCCTACGGCACCAATTCCCCTTTCCCATCACCAATGCTCTCGCCACATTTTGAAGGCTTGATCTCATCCGCCCACTCAAGCCCCCAGCCACTCGAGACTCCCCTCACAGCCGAGGAGCAAACGGAAGGCTCCCCTCGATCAGAGTCTACTCGAAAGGTCATATTTCGACGGGATGGGAAACCTGGGATACCCCTTGTGGAAGCTCTGAGCAAAACGGTTCCTGTGGATGACGCGGGTGAACTCGTAGATTGCTTCCTAGGATGCCGCAAAATTTCCTTGAAAATCAGGGTGAGTCGTATCTTTGTCTGTCTTTTGTGTAAAAACTCAACGCTGCATTTCGTTTAGTGGCCTGGGTATATCGAGCATGGATGCTACATCAATGTCAAAAACGGCACCGCGCTCACGCGCGCCGAATTGCTCACTCGAATTGCATTACGAGTAGACAAGTGGATGAAGCATGAGAGTAGGGTAGGTCACCCGCCTCCCTGAAGCCAATTTCTTTCACTGATCCAGACGTCTTTATAGGGAGACCGTTTGCCGGAGAGAAGCAAGAGTGACCATGTGCAACCCTTCATTATTGGAAGCCCCCGGCTTAGAGAAACTGTAATGATAGATAGCATCGCACGTAAGGGCGATAATACCTGGATCTTTATACCTAGGCTTCAATCTTCGCAGATTGCCAGCACCCTCGTCATCGAAGGTGTTTGATACCCCACACCTTCATGCTTTCAGCTTGCTTTCCCCCTGGCTATCCTTGCTGCACTCGCTTTCCCTTGCGATATGACTTGCAAACTATAATTCACTGCTAATCCCATGTATGTGGCACAATGATCTGTACTTTATGATGTATATATGTACTGTCTCAATGTTCAAACTTTCCCGATGTCCAAATCCCACTGCACGGATGGCGGCCCGCGTGACTGACGATTCTCAACCATGCACGATATTTTTGGATTTTTCCTTGATATTTCCTCGATTGGTTTTTTATCTTTCTTTGCTCTCTCTATCGTCTTCTCAATACATTTCTCTCGAATACCGCACCTAACAGAGTGGATTGGGATTCATACCCAAAGTACTACGGCCTCTCTTCAAGGCATAAGGCTACCGGATATCCGATCATGCGACCCAACACTGCGAATGGCCCTTCGTCATTTCGCTGTTCTTGTTTCACGAGAACATGGATACCCTGCGCTGCTACCTACTGTCATTGGAGAGTCAGCTGGGTGTATATACTGGGGGGTGGGAGTGCATTGATAAACGATAAGTGGTCAACTTTGACAGAACCCAACTGTCGCACCCAGCTCGATCAATTGAAGGCATTTGGTATACAGTGCAAAGGCTGTATCTGCATGGTCTCCCGATACTAACTCTATTATCGTTTTGGGCACTATAAGTACGGCATCGCAAAGTCGACCAATGCTCCTTGTCCGCCGCGAAACCATGTCATCCCGCTCATCCAGCCAGCGCATTCACCGCCGCGAACCCACTGCCACCCATCAAGGACCGTCTTCGGACTACCCTCCTAAGAACTCGATGCTATTCCATCCTGTTTGTATATGTTTTACGGGTAACTTTGAATGCGGCTGTAGCTGATCTATATATGCAGGCGGCAGGTGTCCCTCCTCCCCCCTTCCTTGGTATGAGCCCCAGCCCTGTTCAATTACCCCTCATCAACCATGGGTCAAACAGGAGGCAAGTGGGTGTCCGACATTCTTCACGAGTTGCACCGGCTTCCAGAGGCACGCAAAATACAGCGAATGAACGTGAACGATCTTCTACAACGTACAACCCAGTCAACCCGAACTACGGACCGGTTCGTCATTTGAGGATGATGCCACAATTCCGCATTCCTGTGCCTACAGGGTATACACTCTCCGAGAGATCTCGCATCTGCTTCACGTCGGACGACGAACCGGGCATCCTCGTGAGCGAGTGCATCCGCACCGACTTCACCAACGTGGACGCTGGTGAGATGAAGGTCAAGTGTTTAGAGGCGTATGCACGGATCCCATGGGCTTTGATGGTATGTTGTATTCTACACGAGTCATGTCATGTATGCGGATCTGACGCTGTGTATAGTGGCCTGGTTATTCGTTCAGTCAGCCAGACATCTTGTCCACGAGGAACGGGACTGGCTCCCTCATCACCTTGCGCGTCCTCGCGTCGCAGATATGCCAAGCTCTGTCTAACCTTCAACACCAACAACAGGTACTGGTACGCACATACCGATGCACAAAGCTCGTGTGGTTGACTCATATCCGTTTTACAGTCCCCTTATGCGTCTTCCGAAGACAGCATGTGGGCCGTTGGAAACCCTAGTATACGCCTGAACCAAATCTGGTTGGTCGCGTTCGGACTTTCCAATGAAGAGCCCCACCTTTGGGTTCCAGAGTTTGAAGTTACCCCCTCCACCTCGTCCATCGTTTATCAAGGTTGATCCCTGATGCCACGGATATTACCCTCTCATCCTCCCTTCGTTCGTTGGCCCAAGGAACACATTCTGATATACCCATTCGAGACCATTTTGTGCTGCTAGCCCCTTCAACCCCCCTGGAACTCTGTATCTTGATCGATCCCTCCTGTGTATTTGTAGTATCTTTTCTGTACTGTATGATAGTCGATTCAGCTGCAAACGTCCGGTAAACGTGTTTACTCGGACTTTGCAAGTATTGAGGGGACAGAGATCGCACGTGAGTGCGCCTCGTGTTCTCTCCTGCTGAGCTATAAAACATGGCCGCCTGGCGAAATGGCATCGCGTCTGACTACGATTGAGTAATCAGGAGATTGCAGGTTCGACCCCTGCGGTGGTCATTACTTTTTCTTTTCAGCCGCACTGATCAATTTGAAATCCATCATCTTTCATTTTATCCCAATCCATATTTGATCCAAATTTCGACATTACATTTCATTGCAGCTAAACTAACACAAATTGGCTGCATCGAAGGAAGTGTGAAACTAACTAAACGAGACAGTGAACCCCTGCCTGAACGCAATTCCAACGATTACCGTCAGAACTTGCGTCGCTGCATCGTGTGAGAAAGATGCCCTCTTGGCGGCATGTCCGTTCACCTCAACGGAATGAGGAGCATGCTGTACACCCATGAACCGCACCCGCGAAACGTCCACCTTCGTAGGGAAGCCGAACTTCCCGGAGACGGTGAGTTTACCCTTCTTGAAGTCGAACTCCACCTCCGTTGTTGCTTCTTGTACGATAGAGACTCCGTCGTCCAGGTACAAAGACCCGGAGGCTTTTCCATCGGTTCCAGGTGCGACGACAAGCTCGAAGTCAGTCTTGCGGAGCTGCGTGGTCGTCATTGTCCCCTTTTCGCGGAGCGGCAGGACGACACCACCACGAATGTGAACTGGGATAGACGTGAAGTTCACATTTTTCAACGTCACGCTATTTCCGGTACCGCGGAACGGCGCGAGGGTGGTGAAGTCGTAGAAGATGTCTTTGGGGAAGTACGCGGTGACTGATGTGGAGTTTTCTTCTGTGACTGGGGACACGAGGATGGAGTCGCCGAAGAAAAACTGGAGGTCAATGGGGAAGGTGGAGGGATCTTTGGGGTATTGGTACCATAGGGGCTGGAGAACGGGTGTTCCGTCAACGTGGGCTTTGTGGAGAGCAGTATAGAGGTAGTCTATCAGTCGGTATCTGTAGGTGCGTCACGATGGTCAGAAAGCCACTTCAGCTATGACACAAAGCCCAGCACACCTGATATCCAGCACGTTCCTGGCGGCCTGTGCTGCGAGAGGAAAGCGGTAGAACTCTTGGCTGATAGAGGTATCCGAGTTATGCTGTGGAATGATTGAGTTCTGCAAAATATCTCCTAACGTCTCGTGCAGGACTCACATCTCGCATGAAAGGATAGAAGGCACCAAGCATTGCCCATCTCGCACATAGCGTCTCAGTAGTGTCACCAGCTAATCAAGAAATGAATCCAAACACATGATGCCAAACTGTTCATTTACGTACCATATCCGCAAATATCTGCGCCGACCATGGGGACCTGGTACACGCTTGCCATGCCCAGAATTCCAGCGATAGAAGCACGATAATGAGGCCATTCGCTATTATTGTCGCCGAGCCATTTTCCGACATGGCTTCCTGCACCTGCAAAGGTTGATCGGGTGATGACGAGTGTCTTAAGTCCTGGACGACGGGCAAGCATTGCGTTGTGAGTAGCCGTAGACATCATTGTGCCATAGAGGTTGTCTGAAGAAAAGGGGAATTCAGTGATTTGGTGCGCTGAATGGTGGATATGCGTCTTACGCGTGTCATATTCCAAAAGACCGTTTGCATGAACAGCATCCACCTGTAGGTCCTCATGTCAGGAATGGATGAAAGACAATATGTCAAATGATAATATACATAAGCGGTTCTGTCTGACAGCATTCCCCCTCCTTGAGCGTTTTGAATAGTGTACGGAGGGCTTTGAAGGTTATCCTGACTGTGATCAATCCTCTTCTGCAAAGGGGCTTGCGCTTGGCCAAATATCGGTGCATTTGGATCGGGAACTGGGGCTGTCCGGGGCGGGGGAAGAGCTTGATCACGGGCTTGCTGGAACGGATCGGTGCACGGGAAGTTACAGAACTGGTGAGGGATAAATAAGATGATGAGAAAGGTTACGCTGCGTGAATAGGAACGCGACTTACGCTGGAAGGTTCATTCATGTCAATCCAAGCACCGTCGATATCAAGACCAGTTTTGGGGTCATAGAAGAGTTTGAATTCGTTCGTCCAATAGCTAAGGTCAATCTCAGAACCAAACCAGATAGGGAGTGGAAATGTACGTACTCTTGAGCCTTTTCGTTGAACCAATCTATGTCCGCGGCATTGAGCCTGAATTCATGTACAATGTCACCACCTCACGTACCTGGAAAAACTGTCACACCTGGCCAGACAGCGCCGAGGAAAGGAGAGCTATTGTTTGCAGCCTTGAGCCAGATATCCGCATCTGTTCCACGATCAAATGGTCCATAACTCTCTCCGGGGAGATATGCAACTGCCGGGTCAGTCATCAAAACTACAGAGGCAAGCGTTAGGTTGACTATTGCAAGGACAAAGGAGCTCAACGCTTACCGAATTTCTGATCATGCGAGTGCAAGAAATCAACAATTTCTCGCATCCTGTTGAGGGGGAAGTATTGTGGGTCGACTGTGAAAATGCGACGCCTATCCATGTAATCTACGTGGCATCTTATTTAGTGTGGGCTAGAAAAATGCAACATAGTTTCAAAGCGTACCAATATCTGTCCACATCGTCTCCAAAGGGATCCCAGCAGCAGAGTAGTTTGTGATCACTTGCGAGACGTCAATATAGTCTGCATGATAGATCGTCAGTACGCTACACTTTTCGGTGATCTTTTGACGTACCTGTATAGCCAAAGCGACACTGGTGAAGGCCAAAAGACCAGTAGGGAACCTCTGCAGGAGTACCGACGATCTCTGCGTACTGCCTCGCAACTTCTGTCGGGTCTGTTTCACTCCCAGCAAGGAAGTAGAAGTCGAGAATCCCTCCGATGACGTTATATTCCAAACTGGCTGAACCAGCGTCGTCAATTTTGATATCCATCCCGTTGGAGTTGGCGAGAAAGACCCCATGGGTGCCAGTCGTGCGATGCTCGAAGTAGATAGGATGGTTGCCGTAGAGGTTTGTGCCGCTCGGAACGAGGAACGCGTCTCGGGACCAGAGCGTCCGAGTGTAGTTATGTGTTGGTAGGCGGAATGAGTCGGTATGTTCACCAAGCCCGTACACGTTCGGATTGCTCGGCAAATTGGTTTTCACACGGAGGTACTGGGGTTCGAAAATGAGGGGATGGGAAGCCGTCGAGAAGAGGACTTCCTTGGTCTTGGTACGGAAGATAGAGAAACTGAATGGAGAGGTGGTGTAGTTGAATTGGATCTCTGCGAGCTGAGGTGCGACTGAGTGGCCTGCGTCGGGGCGCGGTAGAACAGACTCGGGAATCTCGTATCTTTGAGAGGACGCGTCTGTGATCTTGACGTGAACGCGGGTTTCTAGAGGGTGGTATGAGCAATTTCGCGGTAGCAACACGGCAAGTATCAACTCACTTGTTTCGTATGTCACCTCAAGTTTGAGCTTCTCGATATCAGGCCCAAAGACATTACACGCTTCACCAGCGAGAGTAAGGTCTGCTGTCAATTGTGCACCATGAGTGACGACGTGGGAAGCCTTGTACCCAGGACAGGCGTCCAAGACAGTCGGATCAGTGAAATTGGCAAACGCCCCTCCACCGATAAGTAGAGCTAGCAGTGTTGACGACTTGACGACACGCATGGCGGCGGCAGATGGGGGGAGGCTGCAGTCATAACACCCAGATGACCGACGTTATATATAGAGTGAGGAGCCTGGATTTTAACATTAAGCCGCGTATCACGTCGCAATGCGGGACATATAGCCCGTTTCATGACGGAAGAAGTGTCGAGATGCCTCGGGACGCGGTGTTCTGTTGAAGATGTGGGGTCAGTTGACTCGCGAGGATGACGCTGTGAGGGAAGTACGGCACCATATTTATCAGCACGTTATTGGATTCTACTGCACCCACCGCATGTTACCAGATCATCTGCTGTTATGATGTCGCGCTCAGGAATTTGGGCAACTCGAGTGAGGAAGAGAAGGTTGAAGCCAAATTGAAGCCGGCATTTGAGTCGCGGTTTGGCGCTGCCTGGCGCTGCGGCAGGATCTTGAGTGATTCACAACCGCGACTGTGGACGATGGACGAGAGGTGGACAGAGAGCTTGAAGAGCTGGCGGATAGTCGTAGCTAATGTGAGATGCGTTCCAAGCTGTACGCAATGAACCTGTCTCTTTGCATTTGCAAGCATCCCCGTGTCTTTTGATCATGAACCCATCATCTGATAATAACGTTGGAGTTCTTTCAATCATTGGCGTGAGCCTAGTAAATCGGGCTTGCCCATTGTACCGTCTGAGCTGGAGGATATTCCTTCATGTCGTGCGTGACGAGGTAACCTGCGAAGAAAGCGTTGTATGGTCGCCTCGGAAGCTGGGTCATGGAGTTAGGGTTTACGAGAAGATATTGAAAGCAAATACTCACCCCATACGATGCCCTCTCGTACATGTAGCACCCATCCATCCAGTGATCTCTCCCTGCCATTGGTAGGAACAATGTATGTTTGTAGTTTAGAGCGTCTAGAACAATGCTTTGGAGGAGGTAGCAGGTAGAGTCGATGACCGCAAAACTTGCGTATCAAGGTATACATAAGAGGGCGAGTTCCATAACTGTTACGCCCGAGAACGTATAGTAGAAAGAACATGCTATGGTGGGTGACGAAAGGAATAATACTGAGTGCACAGCCACAGGAGGGTGTTTACTCTGACATCACCCCTTCAAATCTTAGTCTTGGCAAGTCAACGGTCTTAGATCAACCTCAATGAAAGTTTGCACCAGAAGTGCGCAATCTCATTATTCTTACCATAAAACAAACAAACAGCGGATAGCTAATCGAAAGAAACAGTGAACCCCTGCTTGAACGCAATCCCAACGTTCACCGTCAAAACTTGTCTCGCCGCATCATGCGTGAAAGACCCCTTCTTGACGCGATGTCCGTTCACCTCGACGGAATGAGGAGCACGCTGTACACCCAAGAACCGCACCCGCGAAACGTCCACCTTCGTAGGGAACCCGAACTTTCCGGACACGGTGAGTTTACCCTTCTTGAAGTCGAACTTCACCTCCGTGGTTGCTTTTTGAACGATAGAGACTCCGTCGTCCAGGTACAAAGACCCGGAGGCTTTTCCATCGGTTCCGGGTGCGACGACAAGCTCGAAGTCGGTCTTGCGGAGTTGCGTGGTAGTCATTGTCCCCTTCTCGCGCAACGGAAGGACGACACCACCACGGATGTGAACTGGGATAGACGTGAAGTTCACATTTTTCAACGTCACGCTATTTCCGGTACCGCGGAACGGCGCGAGGGTGGTGAAGTCGTAGAAGATGTCTTTGGGGAAGTACGCGGTGACGGACGTAGAGTTCTCTTCTGTTACTGGAGAGACGAGGATGGAGTCACCGAAGAAGAACTGGAGGTCGATGGGGAATGTAGAGGGATCTTTGGGGTATTGGTACCAGAGGGGTTGGAGAATGGGTGTACCGTCGACGTGAGCCTTGTGAAGGGCCGTGTAGATGTAGTCGGTGAGACGGTATCTATAATTGCATGGTGAGGGATGTGCAAGGTTACTTGAGAAAGGCTGTGTGCATACCTGATGTCCAAGGTGTTCTTCGCAGCCTGTGCTACAACTGGCCAGCGGTAGAACTCTTGACTGATAGAGGTATCCCCGTTGTGCTATAAAACATCGTATGAGCCTACGCGCCCCAACTAACGAATAAGACAACTCACGTTTCGCATGAACGGATAGAAGGCACCAAGCATCGCCCATCTAGCGCACAGAGTCTCGGTTGTATTTCCACCTTATTACTCCATTAGCACAGTTGCAAGGGAGGAAGCTGCAACGGGGGTATTTCACTCACCAAAACCACAGATATCAGCACCGACCATAGGGACTTGGTACACGCCGGCCATACCAAGAACTCCAGCGATGGAAGCACGGTATTGAGGCCATTCACTCATGTTGTCCCCGAGCCATTTGCCTACGCTCGTTCCTGCGCCGGCGAACGTTGATCGGGTGATGACGAATGTTTTTAATCCTGGACGGCGGGCGAGCAGCGCCTTGTGGGTGACAGTGGACATCATCGTTCCGTAAAGGTTGTCTGTGAGAAGGATGCAGTTCGGTCATGACGCGCACGCCTCTTGCCATCTGGAAGGGTGGACTCACGGGTATCATACTCCACGAGGCCATTTGCGTGAATAGCATCAACCTGGAGTAACTTTGATTTAGAAGACGAAGAGAATGAAATGGCGGAACAGCTTACATAGGCAGTTCTATCCGACAAGCTACCACTTCCTGCAGCATTCTGGATGGCGTATGGTGGGCTTTGAAGGTTATCGTGGCTGTGATCAATCCCTTTGTGCGATTCAATCTCTGCGCGGAGGAAGATGGGTGTGTTCGGGTTGGGTACCGGGGCAGTTCTGGGCGGCGGAAGACCTTGCTCGCGAACTTGCTCGAATGGGTCGGTGCAAGGGTAGTTGCAGAACTGAGGTAAATTTAATATGAGTACAATGTGATATCAGAGAATGTATAGAGAGCTTACGCTGGCGGGTTCGTTCATGTCGATCCATGCACCATCAACGTCAATGCCAGTTTTCGGGTCGTTGAAGATCTTGAATTCATTGGTCCAGTAGCTGCAAGTCAATGTCAGTACCCGGTCGTACCGGAATTCCAGGTGACGTACTCCTGAACCTTCGGGTGGAACCAATCTGAAGAACAGTTCACTAGGTCAGATGGCATGTCCAGAAAAACAATGCTCAAACGCACCTGGATAGACGGTAACACCGGGCCAAACAGCGCCAAGAGAAGGAGCGCTGCCGTTTGCAGCTTTGAGCCAAATATCCGCAGCAGTTCCGCGATCAAACGGTCCGTATTTCTCTCCAGGGAGGTAAGCGATGGCAGGATCTACCATCAAAACTGCATAGACAATGTTGAGTTCCTTACGAGTGGACTGTGTAATGGAAAATTGAAACTCACTGAACCTCTGATCGTGAGAGTGCAGGAAATCAACGATCTCGCGCATCCTCTTGAGAGGGAAGTATTGAGGATCGACGGTGAACGTACGACGTCTATCCATGTAGTCTTGCCAAAACAATGTCAGGACCTATCACGAAACGCACGTTCTGACTGAACGGGTACACACCAATATCTGTCCACATGGTTTCCAGTGGGATGCCATTAGCAGAATAGTTCCCGATTACTTGAGAGACATCAATGTAATCTATGGATGACTGTTAGGGCATAATATCGCGTCTGAACTTCGAGGCGCACCTTTGTAGCCGAACCGGCACTGGTGGAAACCGAAAGACCAGTAGGGTACCTCGGCGGGCTTGCCAACGACCTCTGCGTACTGCCTCGCAAGCTCGGTAGGGTCCGTTTCGCTTCCAGCAAGAAAGTAGAAATCCAGGATACCGCCAATGATGTTGTACTCCAAGCTGGATGTCCCAGCATCGTCAATTTTGATGTCCATTCCGTTCGAGTTGGCGAGGAAGACGGCGTGAGTGCCCGTAGTGCGATGCTCGAAGTACACGGGGTGGTTTCCATACAAGTTCGTTCCGTTAGGGACAGAGTACGAGTCGCGAGACCAGAGCGTCCGAGTATAGTTGTGCGTTGGCAGGCGGAACGAGTCGGTGTGTTCACCAAGTCCATATACGTTCGGGTTGTTGGGGAGGTTGGTTTTGACGCGGAGGTATTGGGGCTCGAAGATGAGAGGATGGGAAGCCGTGGAGAAGAGCACTTCCTTGGTCTTAGTACGGAAGATAGAGAAACTGAAAGGAGACGTGGTATAGTTGAACTGGATATCCGCGCTTCGGGGGTTTACTGAGTGGTCCGCGTCGGGGCGTGGAAGGATAGACTCAGGAATTTCGTATCTCCGAGCAGACGCGTCAGTGATCTTGACGTGAATTCGCTTTTCTGCGTGTCTATCAGCATCTCGCACCAGCCAACACATACGACTCCCTTACTGGTTTCGTAAGTCACTTGGAGTTTGAGCTTCTGAATGTCGGATCCGAAGACATTGCAAGGCTTGCCAGCGAGAGTGAGGTCTGCAGTCAACTGGGAACCGTGAGTAGCGACGTGCGTTGCTTTGTACCCTGGACATGCGTCCAAGACCTTGGGGTCAGTGATGGTGGCCAAAGCCCCTCCACTGAAGAGGAGGGCCAATAACGCGGACAACTTCAGGAGCCCCATGGTCGTCGTTGAAAGGGGAAACAACGGTGACGATTGGCAGACCCGCATCTGTTGCTTTATATCATCCCTTGAAACTTAAAGTTGAACCGCGTATCACGTCGCGCATCGGACATCGCGTCCGTTTATGGCAGAAGCAATGTTGAGATGTGTGTGTTCTGGCGAGGGTCGAGGTCAGTTGACTTTCGCGATGATGGTGTCGGGAAATAACCGTACCATCTTGATGACCGCGTTATAGACCTCTCCCGTCATCGCCATCACATGCATCCTGGTGAATTACTGGACATGATGCCGCGCTGAACAACAGGAGAACGGTCAGAGTGCCGTCGACGAGAAAAGAAATGGACCGGGCGCCTCTAAAATGGGGTGGCGCTAAGCGCCTGCTGGATCGAGCTCGGAACCGAATTGAGCGACTGTTGAGCACATCACGCGGGGAAGATGGGCAGGAAGGAGGCCAAAAAGCCTGAATCATCACTCCGGCACACTGCCAGAAACACCTTCAGATCAAGTGTACCTGAGGACTTATATACTCTCCATCCTCTCGGCAATGATACAAGCAATCCGGGCGAGGCGAGCTTGCACCTCATCCAGATAGTTCTGCGTGTTTTGATCCTGCACGTTTCCAGCAGGGACATCTAAGGTGAAAGATGGCGCGTAGAAAGGAAACGCCGCATGATCTGGTATATCCGTCTCTGGGGAAAGTGGACAACCAAGCTATTTGTCGGGGCCATTAGAAAGGATACATTGAGACAGTAGGTCGCTCACCGCCACTGATGTCATGTACGTCCATGCGCGAGCTGCGTTCGGTGAGTTGTATCCACCTGTGCAAGTTATATGTTAGTCGTCCCTTTCGGTCTAAGGTGACAAACGCTAACCTCCGCCCAGAAGGAGGACCTTGCATGCCCACTCGCTACAAATCCGATCAATGCACCATCCAAGGCTGCCTTCGCCATCTGCAAGTGATAGGTTCCAAGTCGCATAGGGATCTCCAGCCAGGCCATCAACGCCACACTGAACGACCGTAAAGTCCGGTTTAAATGTGTTCTTGATGAGCTCCACTGAGGCCCATATTTTAGCGAATGATGCACTTGAGGTACCCCGCGCAAGCGGCAGGGAAAGAGTGAATGGATCAAATGAGGGGTCATCGGGGTCTGAAAGAGCAGCTAGAGGTGATGTCGGGAAGAATCCTGGAGCAGTGTGGTGGATGGAGAGCGTGAGGATCTGCGAGGGCGCGGACGCGTTCGTTGAGGAGACAAAGGATTGAGACACGGCATCAGAGAAGTGCAGATCGAGATCTAGATACAGAATGCGTGGTTTGCGGAAAGTGCCATCTGGAAGCGACACTCGAGAACGGCGAAGAGACATGATGGAAAGAACACAGTCCGCGACGTAGCAAAAGCCAGAGGCATGGGATTTCTGTGCGTGATGTCTAAAGTAACTCCGAGTTTTAGTGAACTACAGGATCAACGTCAAGCGACCAACCTTCCGCCATCCCAGCATATAGCGATATCTGTGTTTCCATCCTTCAGTGCGTTGGCAGCTAATGCACTTGATCAGCCGTAGGCTCGGCAAGCATAAGGTGGAGGAACAAGCCTGTCAAAGATGCTCCAGCCACGAGGCGGATATAGTCAGGCAAACCATGAAACGGTGGACAGTCCTGTGGTGGCAACTGAGAGGTTAAATTCGGCAGTAAAGTCATGGACGTACGTCTTCCAGACCAAATTCTGCTCGTGATGGTGTGCCTGGTGCCGCCTTCACTGCATTCTTACCATCAAGAACAAAGTCGAGATAGTCGCGTGTATGATACACAGCCAGATCACTCATCGTGGCAGGTATGGGTCTCAGCGGACGAAGTTGAGTGCGTGACCCAGGTTTCGGCGAAAAAAGCCCAAATGCTTTCACGAGACTATGTACGAGCAATGATCTGTTAATGTTAGAGGGGAGAAGAGAGGAGGTCTATAGTTCCGCGAGTTCAGCTAGGTAGGGTTTTGCAGCGAAAAGTACCCCTCTTACCTTTGCAAGCTCGTTAGAAACGACATATGCAACGCATTTTGTTCTTGGTGACCCTTCAGAAGATTCGTCCAAGTCCCTGCCAACCTGAGTCAGCACCGATGCTCTGGAAAAGTGGGACGGTAACGAACATTGCCACCGTCACATATAGCACGTCAAGAGCTTCCGGAACTAGTAACCAAGCTGAAGCTGGCACAGTACTACTTTCTCGACGACTTGGAAGTCTTTGAGAGAGTAACTGAGTTGCTAACGTGACGCCCAAGTTCAGACTCCAGAGCTTAGCACGTGAAGAGCACGTGATCGCGCCTTGAAACGCGTTTGCCAAGGAAATACAACATAAACTTGAACCTCCATATCGCAGCGATGAACAACGTTAAGACCACACGAACGTAAGCACCATCTTTCAGTCACAAAACCCCACTTATTCTATGGTTCAGGCGGAACGAATTTACGGCCAAGGAAGATCAGTATCTTGCACAATACCTCGCCAAATATAATCCGGATGGGAAACACCGTGAAGGGAATCTATTATACAAACGTCTGGCTGACAACGTAAGTACAAACCTGTCCGGCAGCGATGAATCTATCTGAGTCTGTCGTCCATTAGGCGGAGGGGCACTGGCCATGGGCGGAGACACATTCATGGCAATCGTGGAGGAATCATTACGTCCATAATAGGGCAAAACTCGACGCCAAAATCAAACACTTTTTGAAAACCCACGCTGAAAGTAATGCTAATAACTCCAACACCGGTGTCAACCGCAAACCTGGAGCTCCTCCACCTCCTCCACCTCCTGCGCCAGCCCCCGCCCCCGCCCCGTCGTTTCGCAAGCAGTACACGGACGAAGAGATGGATCTTCTGGCTAATTATCTCGCTGAGGAGAATCCTGATGGGAAGGCGAGACAGGGAATGGTGCTATATGAGAAGCTATGCAGCAACGTGAGTGTCTTCATTGTCTCTTCAAGATTCCCGGTTGAACTTGAGAGTCATAGCCTAGGAAATGGCCATGGGCCAAGAATCATTCCCCCCAGTCCTGGCAAGACCATGTCAGACGAAAACTTGATTGGTACACCGAGCGGGTAGACGAGATTTTGAGCGAGAAGGGTGTGAAGGGGAAGCGGAACAGGGTTCGAGCCGCATCTGAGGAGAGAGTTCCAAAGCGGAGGCGTGTCGTTGTGGAGAGCAGCTCGTCGTCGGAGACGGAGGAAGAGAGTGATCAATTGACACCAAGCCAGTACAATGCTGAGCCAGTGGCTGGTCCTTCTCGGACTCCTGCGATCAAGAAGGAGGAGGAGGAGAGCGACGATGAGGTGGTGGAAATCGTTCCGGCGCCGGCTCGTGCACAAGAAGACGCGGGTTCCGTTCGAGGGGAGGTCATTCAGGATGAACGGGAAGAGACTAGGGTCAAGGTCGAGGTTGAGGGAAGGATCCAGGTCGCGATGCCACCATCAGATGACTACGACGGCGAAGTATTCGCTGATAGGGAGGAAGAGGACGATATTTCAGACTCGGCAGAAGCTGCTGCCATGCTCGTCCGTCCAGACTCAGATGAAGGCGACGACAAGCAGCCGAAAAGCGTGAAAGCAAATGGGTAAGAACTCAAGACCCTCATGAAGTCATATGTCTGTCGCTCAACTCACGCTACGCTCAGGCTACACCCAAAATTTAGATCTCCGGACTCTGACCTTGGCTACATTGACCCTCCAGCAGCCATGCCTCAAGCATCGCAACCGTCTCGTGTCATGTCTCCGTCCCAAGTACTACCATCACCGGAGACCGTACGGCGGAAATCGTTGGCACAGGCACCAAGCCAGAAAGTCTCCCAAGAACCGACACCTCCCACTAGCAATGCCGTCTCACCGAATGGACGTGCACCTTCCCCCATATCCCAACCTGAGCCTCAACCGGCGGCGGCGGTGCGTAAACGCAAACGGCGACAGGTCGAGGTGGAATTCTTCGGGTCACCTCCTGTCTCAGAGGCTCGTACCGACGGTGTGGCGAGACGTGCCCGGAAACCACCTACTCTGGTAGACGGCCCTCACAACCACGCGCTGTCTGATAGGCGTGGAAGTGCGAGTTTTGAACGGGGGTCGCGTCGTCTGAGTGGGGTCTCTAAAGAACCCGAGTGGAGCTCAGATGAAGTGGAAGACACTCAGTGGCCGCCTCTTCGCGGTCGGAATAAGGGCAAGGAGAAAGCGGTGGATGCTCCTGAAGCAAATGAGCCCCGGCCTGAACGGCTAGCAGCGGAGGATAAACCTGCCCCACCCGTCCCACAGAAACAACAACATCATCCCTTCAGTCAGCTCAGTCAAGAGGATTCACCAATTCAACCACCGCCACCACCTCCACCTCGACTCCAGCCACCTTCCCCACGACCCAACCCGGCACCCGCAGAACACCACCCTTTCAGTCAACCAACTCAAGACACCCATACTATCCGGACGACTAAGACGACGATTCCGCTCATCCCTCAGAATAGCAAGGATCGATTAGCTGAAGCGTTGGCGAAGATAAATGCGTTTCGAAAGGCTGCTTCACCGATACCTGTTGCCGGACCTTCCAAGACGGAGGCTGCTGCTCCCAACATTTTTATTCCTCAACCCTCTCCTCTCCATCACAATGAACCAGTTAAAGCATCTTCTCCGAAACGTCGACCCTTAGACCCTTTGCCACCCAGGAGCCCTGCTCGTGATCTCCAATTACCGCCTACACCAGTACCTGTGGACAAAGGCAAGCAACGAGAAATGGTACCACCACCGGTTCCTGTTCCACATGGCAGGCGACACACTATTGACACCTCGGCGCCGCACGACCTTGCACGGGCGAACTCTGACGAACCTGCTGATTCTCGACTTCCTATGTACCTATATAAGGGTCATGAAGTTAGCAGCGAAGATCAAGTTGCAGCACTCCGACTCGGTTTCCCCGAGGCACTCAAGCGTATAGCGCAGAACCATAAATTCCATGAGGAGGTCGCGGAGGAGGCGTGGGCTACGGTGGGGAGTCTCAAGGAGGCGGACGAGATGCTTAGGAAGATGCGCGAGGCTGCTCAGCGGTGCGCGGAGGAGATCGTTCAACAGAAGAAGCGATCTTCGTCGGGTGTGGGCTCGGATCACGGGAACAGGTCAGCAAACGCCGCGCCTCCTCGTCTTACCCGTCCGTCTACATCTTCTACCTCTTCGACAGAGCTCAACCTTTTGGCGGCGCAGAATCGGATGGCGAACACTAAAGTGGAGGTGTTGAATTACACGTTGCTTGAGCCAGATTCGGAGCAGGAGTACGAGCCGCCTAAGTATACGCGGGCTGCGCAGTTCGCTCGGTTGGTGGGTGAGGGGCGTATCGAGGAGGCACAGAGGAGAGACCATACAAGGAGGAAGAGCGGGTTCTGAATCTTCTGATCGAAGATGAGTACTACATGATGGGGCTGCTATGGTGTGGTTTAATTGTTATCACTATTATGCGTACCGTTTTATGCATTGCTCGCATTGCAGTGCGCGACGTATAAGAAGAAATCCTCTGTTTCTGTGGATCGACGAGATGGAGGTACATGGAGACAGTTCCGACTCGGACGTTCCTCCAAAAACCATGGCCGAGTATGACCGAAGGCTTCTAGGAGCAGACAAGAGCATACTCGAGTTACAAAGAAGGTATTTTTCAATTGAGAGGTTATATCAGAATGGTCCCAAACAAACAATGCACAATCGTCGTCAGGCCTCAGGCGACAAAAAACGCTTTAGGAACAGTCCACGTGACTCCGCGGCCACTGGCCACTGGCCACCCACCCATGTTTATTATAAAAATGTGGCTTGAATTTTGCCAAACCTTGCTCCCCCTCCGCTCTCACATTGTCTCGGATGTTTGTCGCAGATGTAACAGTGAAACTTCTCCTGATATTCTGAACCAGTTGGTGCTGACGACCAACGCTGTAGGAACATCGAACAAATAAAGAACCTTGCATTATGGCACGCTGAACACAATCGGGACGGTCGCGGTCGCACGGGGGTGAGGATCTACAAGGCCATGGTACGGATGGTGAGATTAGACTGCTTGTTATACCATGCATGATACATTTGTGGCTGACATTACACTACACGTAGGAACAGAGAGGGCCTTTCAGCTCCAAGTCCTGGACCACCCATCGTTCGGCTCTAGGTTGGAGAGCCTACTATCGCCGCCACAGTGCATTTATTGACGCGAGAGTGAACGAGCTTTTGGCGAAGTACCCCGATTTACCAGACAAGTCGGAAATCCTCGCCGCGTTTATGTACTCTGCCCCAACGTCTTCCAGTATGCTCTATACTGCACAGGAAATGTATCTCCTCGCTCGGTATCTTGCTGAGGAGACTCCAGACGGGAGGGGGAGAAACGGACACAAAGTGTATCATAAACTGGTCAACAATGTGAGTCGGATGTTGATCTGGAAGCGTGTTAAATGACCGACGGACTGAGCGGTTATTATTGGTAGCCAACGAGGTGGCCATGGGGACAGGGACACTCGCCTGCAGATTGGCAAGGCCACTACAACAGCAACGCAGATTGGTACAGACAGGCCATTTACAAGCTCCAGGCCAGAAGCGAAACTCACGGGAAGCGAACCCAGGATGATGCGCCAACTGTCAGGACTGCGACCGTCAAGCGGAGGCGTGTCGTGTTAAGTAGCGACAGCGAAGTCGAGTATGAAGGAGACCGTGTTTCGAGTTCATCTCTTGTGAGCGTACCAGACGGTTATGGGGTGGATGATGATGAGGGTGAGTATGGAAACGGAGATGGAGACGATGAGAGCCGGGGTTATGAGAATGACCATGAGGATGAGGACGAAGAGGATGAAATTGTAGGGGAGCAGGGGAAGGAATATACAGAGGAACCCCGAGACGAAGAACCCAGTGGAAAGGGAGAACAGACGCAACTGACGAGGTTGTGGAATTCCGGGTCGGATGTTGGGGTACGGGCCGGGGAAGGAGATTCAGAGAACGAGGAGGTGACGATGAGAGGCGACGGCGATGGCAAACTGAAAGCGGGCGGTAAGGATCAACTGCACGGGTGCACAAGAAGCAATCCAGTGAACGGAAGTACCCAATGCATCCCTCACAGCCCGGACGCATCTTCTCTGGAGGAAGCGGATACTGGCCAGCCCCTGACTGGCCCGTCTACGGGAGGAGATCGGAACTCACATCACGACTTGGAATCGGACCAGCCTCACGGACGGGAAGATGCCACGCACGACCACCGCCCCGAATCTTCTGGCTCTGTTGCTCTATCTCACCCAGTCACTGCCAGCAGAGACAAAGGAGAACAACATGCCAGCCAACCAACACGCCACGACCGGGATATCAATGTCGACCCGCTTGGAAATGAAGACCTTGCCTTCCATCTCCTAAATGAGGACGAAACCACCACCCTGCGCGATGAGGTTCAATGGAGGCTGGAACAGCTGGCAAACACATACGGGTTTCAGACTGCAGTTGCTAGGAAGGTCTTTTCGATCACGAAGGATCTCCAGACCGCTGTTCGATTGTTGGGGATTATGCGGGAGGCTGCTGAACAGGCCCTATTGGAAGTCGTTGAATCGGAAGGTCAGAACCGTCCAGGATCAGAGGATTGTGTCTGAGTGGGACTTGGCCGCGCTTTTGTATCAGAAAGCCGTGTCGTGAAGAAGGTCTATACCGTGTCTGTCCCTTGTATTCTGTATAAACAATGTCAGATTATAACCCGATCGAAGGTTTTGCATACTGGCGTGATCATCTCTGCCTTCTTTTCTCGTATTCACTACTACTGCCGACCTGATAGAGGTAGCCTCCTCTGCTCATCGGTCTGTCTCTGATCCGCTAAGAGTTTACAAACAAACTTGAGCTTGTCGACTCACACGGAACATCGGCTTTGAGCAGTTTCGAGTAGGTGCCTCTTGGGAACTGATGACACAGTGAGGTTGGTCATAAGGGAAATTGACGAACTCACTTAATACTACTAGTGTTTCCTCAGACGCGACCCGCAACAGTGTTCCCATCTCATACCCTCTTTGTCTACCTCGGCGCACGTGAACTCAACGATATCATGATCCGGGTCGAACTGCCCACCTTCCTGCCCAACGAACTGTTGAAACGCGCGTAGCAATCTTTCATCTTTCTCCCTCGGTTGAAGGTTCGAATAAGGGCTTGTTGGCATCTTTCATGAGGCCAAATTGACGCTTTCCCTAGAAGAAGGTTGAACGAGTTGGAAAGAGTAGTACCGTGTCGAGGTCGTTGACGCAAGGTGATCTCAGTGACGTCTGGACCGAGGTGAGTACGTGGGAGAGAAAATATAAAGCAACGGAAGTCATGCACCTTGGTAAAGTATCCGCTAAGTGAGTTAGGCATTGTCCAGCAGTTGATTTTGCGTTCATGCAACTTGAAAGACTGGAAGTGAACTCTGAAGAAGCGGGCGCTTCTTTGCTGGGTCGCGACTTTCGCAATTATCCCGATAGATCCCGATGTTCCTCCGAGTGCCAGGTTGGCACTGGCATTGCATGAACACTCGTTGGGCAGCAGCACTGTGTGGCCACAATGAAATCCTCAGGTGCGCGCTCACATCCGTTGGTGATGTTACTAAACTCTGGTCCAGTTGACCATGATCCTTCAGAGCAGGAGTTCACTACATCCTGGAGTTCACTGGCAGGCTATTACACTAGAAACCGATGTTCGAATCTCACACTCAGGCTTTCACGCTTTCCGGGAAACCCATCTCTTTCTATAACGCCAAATTATACGGATAGCACGGTTTAATAATCACATACGAAGAGGGGGTTGACTGAGCGTCACTCTTGTTTGGATCCCACCCGAGTCAGCCTCCAACTCACAGCTTAAGGAGTGGCAAGTCTTCTCCACTCATTCTTCACTCTCATCATCACCTCTGCTCTACTTTTTGCTTTCTTTGTGCTTTTCTACGATGTTGACCATCGCATTTGTTTTCCTCACTATGCAGCTGGCCGTTACCGCATCGCCGTCTCCCGTTGACCGGCGGTCGAGCGAAGAGGGAATTCGAATCGGGCTGACCAAGCGTCAAGATCTTGTCAACCACGGCCTGGCGGACATACAGGCCTTGGTGCAGTCCCTTCTCAATACTCGGAGGTGAACACTCATCGCTCGTTGATCTGCTGCAACTCCTGACGACCTCCTAGTAAATATGAGAACACCATCGAGGCTTACCGACGGAACACTGGCAAGGAACCCCCCATATCTCTTGGTGGGCTACCCATGATCGACAACGTACACCCAAAGCGAGCGACTGGTGCGGATCCGCTCATTAACGATGGCGATGTCCTTTGGCATGGCACCATCTCTGTTGGCACACCACCTGTGGACTACACCGTCGACTTTGACACCGGCAGCAGCGATCTGTTCCTCCCGGGACCAGACTGTACGGACAATTGTCAGGGCCATAAGGTCTACAAACCCGCGTCGAGCAGTACATCGACTAACCGTAAAAAAACCTTCAAGTTGTCGTACGGCGATGGCTCGACCGTAAGTGGACAGCAGTACCTCGATACGGTCACGGTAGGCAATTTGACGGTGAATGACAATATAATCTGTCCACTCCTACAGACGCGGCTGACCATATGGTTTTTAGGCGACCAGCCAAGCCGTTGGTGCTGCCAGTACGTACTCCGACGGTCTCAACTCAGCAGATTACCCTCCAGACGGTCTGCTCGGCATGGGCTACCAGTCCATCTCACAGTACAACTCCCCGCCGTTCATCCAGACGCTGATCGGGCAGAAGAAGCTCACACAACCGGTGTTTGGGTTTAAACTCGCCGACTCTGGCTCGGAGCTATTCATGGGAGGTGTCAATACGAAGCTCTACACTGGCAACTTCACCTACGCGCCTGTCACTACGCAGGCAAGCACATAGTCAAGGCATTGTTGTATCTCAGATAAACTCACTCTGTCGTTTAGGCGTACTGGCAAGTCAACATGGACTCCGTAATGGTGAACAACGCCTCTATGATAAAGACCCTCAGCACCATCATCGATACTGGGACGACTCTCATCGTCGGCGACGCCGACAACGTCAAGACCCTCTTCAGCAAAATTCCAGGATCCAAGGACGCAAGCACCACCGTCGGCCCAGGCTTCTACACCGTCCCCTGCAAGTCCGTCCCCACAGTCAAGTTTTCATTTGGTGGCAAGGCATACGCGATCTCGCCGGATGTGCTGAATTTGGGACGCGTCAAGGCGAAGTCCCCGGATTGTGTGGCGGGGATCGTGAGTGGTGGATCGGACCAGTCGTTCTGGATCATCGGGGACGTGTTCTTGAGGAACGTGTATACGTCTTTCGACCTGGGGAAAAACCGTGTTGGGTTCGCAACGCTGAAATAATCATATTGTACTCGTTCTTTCTGAAGAATCACTTATATTGCTGTGCCTTGCTCAGTGACTTGTCCCTAGCCTTAGCTGGCTGATCACGAACACGAGATTATAGGAGCGAAAGAGAACGATCTATTGCTTCAACTCAGCGAACCCAACACGATTCGCACCCAGGTCGAACGACGTATACACGCCCCTCAAAAACACATCTCCGACGATCCAAAACGACTGACTCGTCCCTGAACTCACGATCCCCGCCACGCAATCCTCACTCGCGCCGTCCACCCTCCCCAGATTGAACGCCTCCGGCGGGATCTCGAACGCCTTCCTCCCAAACGTCAACTGCACGGTGGGGACCGCGTCGCACGGGACGGTGTAGTACCCCAACGCGACTGTCTTCGCGGCGTCTTTGGCACCGGGGATCTGGGCGTAGAAGGATTTGACGTTCTTGGCGTCCCCGATGATGAGCGTCGTGCCGGTGTCGATGATGGCTTCGATGCGGGGGAGAGGCGTGGGGCGTTTGGGACCTGTGTTGATGACAGTGACGGAGTCCATCTTCACTTGCCAGTATGCCTGTCGAAGAAAGGGTGGGTTTGAGACATCGTCAGAAGACGGGAGAGGGGTGTGTGAGGACTTACCTTGGTCGTGACGGGGACGTAGGTGAACGAACCAGTGTATAGATCTGGATTCACACCTCCAAGGTATAACTCCGACCCCGTCGTGGCGAGCTTGAACGCGAACATGGGCTTCGTTGTCTTCTTCTGCGCCACCAACGTCTGGAAGAACGGAGGGGAGTTGTACTGAGAGATCACTTGGTACCCCATCCCAAGCAACCCATCCGGTGTGAAGCGTTGAATAGCGAGACTATCAGAGTAGGTGCTTGCGGCGCCCAGCGCTTGACCCGTCGCCTGCACACTGTCAGCCTCATGCGGACTGTCGAGGAGGGGTCATGTGGAAGACTTACAGTGAGGCCTCCCGCGGAGACGGTATCCGAATACTGCTTTCCAGACACAGTGGACCCGTCCTGGTACTCCAACTTGAACGTCTTCTTCCGATCCTTGGACGTTGTGCTCAGCAGAGGCGAATACCTGGAATGCCCAGCACAGTTCTTCGTGCATGACGTGCCAGGGAGGAAGAGGTCGCTACTTCCTGTGTCGAAGTCGACCGTGTAAGGGAGTGGCGGGGTACCGACGGAAATAGTGCCCTGCCATAGAACATTTGCTTGGTTGGTGAGCGGAACCGTGCCTGTGGCTCGTTTCTTAGAGCCAGAGGTAGTATTGGCTGGTGGGTTTACAGGGACACCGAGAGAAATCGGCGGTTCGAGGCCTGTGTTGCGTTTGTATGCTTCAATGGTATTTTCATATTTCCTAGAACGCAGCCGTTGAAGGAAGGAGGAGACAGCTAGAATGATGAACTCACCTTCGCACGTTCAGAAGAGCATTTATCAACGCCTCGATATCTGCGACGCTGTCGCTGACTACGTCTCGACGCTTGCTGAGACTGATGCGGATTCCGTCGTTGTCCCGATCAACGGGAGAAGGAGATCCAGCGGCGAGAATCTGGAGAGCAAGTAGGACAATTCCGACGGTCAACATCGTAAATAGAAACTGGAAGGAAGAAGTAGAGAGGAAGGTGGAGGATACTATAAGATACAGCAACCCTGACAGGTTGAGTCGATTTGGGCCGATCCACAATGGGAGGCTGACATTTGGTAACTGTCCGCACATGATAGCAGCGCCGACATTCTGAGGCACAGCGATATTAATATACCGCAGCTAAAAAGTACATGATTGTCTGGAAGCAATGTGCAAGAGTGTGAGGTGGTATTTTCGAAAGGTCAGCGTGAGGAACTCACAACATAAGGCGGCACGTATTTCCTCAGACACAACCCGCGACAACGTGCTCCCGCCTCATTCCCTCCTTTACGCAGGTGAACTTCACCGTGTCCGGGTCGAACTTCCCGCCGTCTCGCTCGACAAAATTGTGAAACGCGCGCAACGAGCTCTAATCTTTCTCGGTCGGTTCGAACATTGGGCTTGTTGGCATCCTTTGTGGGGCCGAATATACGTCTAGGAGGGAGGTCGTCAGCTTGCATGAAGTACCGCTTAGCGCGGTAGCCACCTCGTGAATCTGGATGACAATTGCAAGGTCAAAGCAATGGAGAAATATCATGGACAGCAGCCATGTCGTTTTTGGCGCCCAGTCGTTCCGTGCAAAACATGCGTGTTATCCTCCGCCATCAAGATATCGTCCCGGTGTACACGTAGGATTAGCTGCTGGATATATTCTTCTAGATGTCATTCTATTGACCGCATGATCCACCTGTGGTCGAAAGATTCCGAAACTCCCCGAACTCCCACTGGAAACAGTCCTATAGCAAGCTAATGTCAACCCCCGAGCACTTGTTCGGGTATTCCGTGAATAACTCACTGTGCACTCGTTCTCCTCAGTAAACCTAGGGACTTCGAGCTTCTGCCTGTCCTCCCCGCTTTCACCTCCTTCGTCGTCACTCCAATCATAGTCCTTGGACAACAAGTCCTCGATAACATACAAGATTCCGTGCGTCCGAGAGCTGACGGACCACCCAAGCTTGGAGACAGTGTCGTAACGAATAACCTTGCCCAGATGACATCGAGTTTCCAACGCGAAGCCACCAAGGGCACAGGGAGAAGAAACCCCAGTGCATGCGCCTTGAGGGATTGGGTCCGCAGTATGATACACGTGCGTGATGTGTTGCAAGGAGGGTGGAAGGGGAAGGTGAAGACGAGAAGCCGCCAGTTTGTCGCCAGGGGCTTCAAAGGCGACAGCGGGTACTCCGAACGTCACTCCAATAAGAGAAGCAAGTGAGCCACCGAGGGAATGACCTGTATCAGTGTCCGTTTGAGTATGTGTTCTCATCTTATGAAGACGGCACTGACCAATCATCCAGATATCAGAGTCAGGATACATATAGGTTACGTTGTTGTATAGATTCTAGGATATTTGTCAGTACATTTCTAAGAAACGCGTTGGGACAACGCACCGTTCCAACCGAGTAAAATAAACTATCCTCAACCAAACTCTTCTCCAGGCAGTTCTGATCACACTTGTTGTTTCCCTGGAAGCAATCACAGACGGTCCACCAAGTAGGCCCGACCCTCGCACAGCAGCACGAAAACAGCAAGTTGTCATTCAGCTTGTCCTTCTTCTGGGTCGGTCCGCCACCGCCAACCATCCACCCGGCAGAGGTGCCCTTCACGGAGATAACGACAGTCGAGTTGTCAGGAGTCGCGTAGATGTGACCACGAAACCCATCTGCGTCAGGTTCCCAGCCAAACGGATAACTCTGAAGCAACTGTCAGAAACAGTACCGGAAGGTTATGAGTGGCTGCGGGGACGTACCGAATTCCACTCCGGACCCAGGTCATACCAGCCCTTATCTCCCGAGCCATTGTAGTATGAATTGCTCGTCATCTTCGCTAGCGTGACCAAAGTGTTCCGGTCGCTAACATTCGGTCCTATAATCTCATCTTCATCCCATGTGGAGAAGTCAGAGCGCGACCCTCGAAGCCGTGCACTTGCTGAGGAATATTGCGACCGGAGTTTATGCGTCCTCACATTACTCGTGTCAACCGTGAATGTTTGTGCGGATAGTTGCGCAGATGGTGGAGTGTCGGCGAAGACTGTGCGTGAAGCATCGTTCAACCCGTATTCGTGCCGCAGACTGAACGTCAGCGAGCTCGACGTAGTCGGCGGTGGCTGTGGCGAAAGATATGATGCGAGAAGATACTGCAGGGCATGAGGTAGGAAGTTGTACAGCATGATGAGGAGGAGGTGGTGGTCAATGACAAAGAGAGGCCAGACGGCCGACACGCCCCAAATTGTGGTGCGGTAAGCGCCGTTTTGATGCGCACAATCCAGAAAAGGAAAAGGGCGGGAGTCAGCTTTCTTGAGACTTAAACCCACTCGATATGCTTCGAATTAATCCCTTCCTTCTTTAGCTGACGCTGACGCTGTGATATGAATAGATTCTATGGCGTCTGAAAGTCCACTCCTTGCTTCTCAATGTTTGGCGCAAGATGCGAATGTGTTGGATGACAAACCGACGACCCTCAAGATGTACATAAGACAAGTTGCTCTAATGCAGCCGTGGATGGTCAAACAACATGCGAGCACTCGTCACCGCACCAGGAAACACAGCGACCGTTCAAGACATTCCCGTCCCAGAACCCGGAGCGAATGAGATAAGGTACCGTCTGAACCCCCACTTTCTCATCCGTATGTGCCAGTTCTGAACATATGGTTCTCAATAGAATCAAGGTTCATAGCATTGCGCTAAACCCAGTGGACGCCCTTTACACGTTCAACCCACCCGCTCCTCCTGGTCGTGTTGTCGGGAGCGACGTCGCTGGAACGGTTGACAAAGTAGGTCCCGGTGTCACTCTATGGCGCGCAGGAGATCGCGTGGCGAGCTTCCTGCAAGGAGGTGAGCGTCATTCGCCGTTTGACTGTTCACAAAATCTCATTGGTGCTGTAGCCACATCAGGAAACGAACGGCCAGGAGGCTTCGCAGAGTATGCGGTTGTTGAGGCAGACTTGGCCATAGCCATTCCGAAGGAGGTTTCCTTTGACCAGGCTGCAACTGTTCCTCTTTGCTCTCTCACCGCTGCGCAGGTTTGTTCATCTATGATGTCATAATTAGTGACCCACTGACTTTTCTCGTCTCAACAGGCACTATTCATTCGTTTGAAGATCAAACCACCATTCCCAAGTCCATTCACATACGTACCGAAATCTGCGGAGTCTCCGACCATTCTCATCTACTCTGCCACGACTTCGTTAGGCCTGTTCGTCCTTGAACTCTCCAAGCTACTCCGTACATCCGCAGGAAACCCCTACCGCATCTTCGCCACCGCCTCTCCCAAGAATCACGACAAGCTGCTCCAGCTAGGCGTCGAAAAGGTCTCCGACTACCGTGAACCCGAATGGCCGCGTAAAGTGAGAGCGGCTTCAGGAGGGATCCACTACGCGATCGACTGTATTTCCGAGGGAGATAGCACTGCGAATATATCGCAAAGGTGGAGGCACCATCGCCTGTATTCGGAAGTCGACGTGGAGCAAAGACAATGTTAGGGAGGACGTCATAGGTATCTATAGCTCCGTGTGGGTGGGACTAGGGAAAGATATTATTTACAACAGTACGCCCCAGGCTGACTTCTAAACGATCAAGAGAGTCTGATTCTTTTGTCTTCCTAGACGAGCTGATGCCCGCAGATCCTTCCTGGCGAAAATTCACAGTCGAGATCTATAAGTGGCTCTCTTCCGCCACAGATCGGTTGCCCATCTCACCGAACCCCGTCCGACTCATGCCGGGAGGATTGGACCGCATCGTCGCAGATGGATTCACCCTGAAAAGTCAATCACTTTACTATCCAAAATAACCAGGACCTGAGTAGCCGTCAGCCGATGCAAGTTTTGTTGACGTTAGAAGTTTCAAATCATCCGGCGCAGCTTTCGACAATTCAGTCAGTCACACCAGCTGTCACGGTAAAACAATAAACACTCTACGCCGCACTGCACGGCGAGCAACCTTAAAGAGATATAAATGGTGAGTACCTTGTCTCAGGTGAAAGTCGCCTCTGAGTTATCTCTTGGAGACACTCCCCCCTTCTCACTCTCTTGCCAGCATGTCATCTGCCTCGGAATCGGAATCCGATGGGTCACGCTTGTCCTCTCACTCTCGGGATCCCTCTGCAAGTCACTCTTCGGGCGTTAGCGGTTCGAGCTCTGTGTCTGCTCGCCGCTCTGAAGGGGCCAAACTTCAGGTCACCCCGGATTTGGGTAAGATTGATATCCCCAAAGTTGGTGCGAGTGTTGAAGAGTATCAACGGGTGTGTAGTAGCGTTTTATCACAGTTTTGAGACATCCTGACTTGTTGGATATCCCTACTAGGCATTGCAGGACGCCCAGATCAAGCTGGATGAACTCAACTGCCTGTATATCGCTGCGCTCGAGAAGATTGTTGTTCTTGAGAGTGCTGTGCCACGGGGCAAGGGAAAGAAGTCTGCGGACCCAGAGTTTACTCAGTACGATGGTCCAATCTATGAAGATTGCAAGCGGATTATTGCCCTCATTAATCTCTTCATGGACCCCTCACTCGCCCGTACCATGAATATCCGGAGCCGTCCAAATGACGGTATTGATCCACAGAGTCCTGCACGATATGCAACCATCAAGAACGAAACGGCTGAGGCCTATCAACTGCGCCAGAATATGCATATCTGCGCAGAGCTCTTCGATAATGTCAGACCATCGCTGCATGATCTGATGGTAGGACATACATACTTCACAAAGAAGGTACGTTTACTGGTTTTCTATTAAATACGCTCACTCCTAATCGCAATATTAACACTGTTAGTTCACCACTGACGCAATCACCCATCGGTCTAATTTCATCAAACACCTCAAAGCCGCGACAACAGAGCTGTTCTGCCACATTCCCAACTTTTCAATGACCGACAAAGCTCTCCGTGCCTCACTGCTGGGATTCGACGCAGCCTCTTCCTCATACACCGAGTATCCTCCAATTCTCTTCAAAGAAGACTGCAAACCCGGAGACCTGTCTATGTTGTTTAGGAATGCTGTCATTGCTAAGGTAAATTCTTTGCCTTTCAGTATTATCTCGATCATTAATAGGTGAACTACCAATTATCATCATGACAGGGAGCTCGTGTACTTATGTCTGGCCCGAAGGCGATCTCACTTGATGACCCATATTGCGACAACTCATCTCATTTTCACCATAGTAGCTGGGCTCTCGCAGAGAAGATAGGATCTGTCACAGCAGGGTTGATTGCATTTGTGGCTGTTGGAGTACGTTTATTTTTTTCTCTATCCATATAAACTCCTCTCACGTGTCGTATATGTACAGATCCTCTTCATTCTATCTGATGACTCAGAGTTCAAGCCTTCAGCCAGGGGAGATAAAGATAGAGATCCAAAGACTGGCCAACCACTCAGTAATACTTCGCGGATCTACTACACTGAACGCTACAAGACGTACAAGGAGTTCATAATCTCAGGACAATCCGATCCCTCTCTCGACATTCCCGGCTTATACACCTATCTCAACTGTCGCACCTTCCGAGGCTCAGTGACAAATTCAGGTGCTGTTAGAAATGCGAGTGCAGCTCCCATGAGCGCGGTTGAGCGTGCTCGAATACAGTTCAAGCAGCTCTCGCTTCAGCGGTCCATCCAACCTCCAGATGTTGATCTTCCCATTACTCCTGACCTCGAGCCATCCACTTCCGAAGCCGTTTCATCTGGGTCACACCGCAGCGCTGCTCCGAGTCCTGAACCTCAGGTGATCCGTCCACCAACCCTACTTGGTCGAGAGGCAGCTATGGACATTGTCCCAAAGGGCCGTGGCCGTAAGCCTCGACCCAAGGCTGTGGTCATTGACTCCGACCATGACGAGGCTGACTCCGAGGTCACGGTGCCACAGCCTGTGCCGCAGGTGCGAAAGTCGTGGAGAAAGGCAGCCAAGCGGTGAGCAGCCTGGATACAGTGTTGCACAGTGCTAGCTTGCAGTTTTTGATTGTCCCACTTGGTATTACTTGGCCACAGTGCTATTGACTCTTGTTCATCTGTCGTTGTGTTCTGAAATTCATTGTCGATGTCTACAACCAAACTTGCGTGAAAGATGTTAAGTTAACGTGTGATGTGTATTACACAATGCGGCGCCTTTGGACTTGTCTGCCAGCGAATTGTCGACCTCTCACTCTCTCCTCAGCAAGAGGTCGAGACATCGTCAGCGACAGCGTCGCAGATATCGAGGCGTTGATAAATGCTCTTCTGAACGTGCGGAGGTGAGTTCATCATTCTGGCTGTCTCCTCCTTCCTTCAACGGCTGCGTTCTAGGAAATATGAAAATACCATTGAAGCATACAAACGCAACACAGGCCTCGAACCGCCGATTTCTCTCGGTGTCCCTGTAAACCCACCAGCCAACGCTACATCTGGCTCTAAGAAACGAGCCACAGGCACGGTTCCGCTCACCAACCAAGCAAATGTTCTATGGCAGGGCACTATTTCCGTCGGTACTCCGCCACTCCCTTACACGGTCGACTTCGACACAGGAAGTAGCGACCTCTTCCTCCCTGGCACGTCATGCACGAAGAACTGTGCTGGGCATTCCAGGTATTCGCCTCTGCTAAGCACAACGTCCAAGGATCGGAAGAAGTCGTTCAAGTTGGAGTACCAGGACGGGTCCACTGTGTCTGGAAAGCAGTATTCGGATACCGTCTCCGCGGGAGGTCTCACTGTGAGTTTTACACATGACCCCTCCTCGACAGTCCGCATGAGGCTGACAGTGTGCAGGCGACGGGTCAAGCGCTGGGCGCCGCAAGCACCTACTCTGATAGTCTCGCTACTCAACGCTTCACACCGGATGGGTTGCTCGGGATGGGGTACCAAGTGATCTCTCAGTACAACTCCCCTCCGTTCTTCCAGACGTTGGTGGCGCAGAAGAAGACCACGAAGCCCATGTTCGCGTTCAAGCTCGCCACGACGGGGTCGGAGTTATACCTTGGAGGTGTGAATCCGGATCTCTACACTGGTTCGTTCACCTACGTACCCGTCACGGCCAAGGTAAGCCCTCACACACCCCTCTCCCGTCTTCTGACGATGTCTCAAACTCACCCTTCCATTTACAGGCATACTGGCAAGTGAAGATGGACTCCGTCACTGTCATCAACACAGGTCCCAAACGCCCCACGCCCCTCCCCCGCATCGAAGCCATCATCGACACCGGCACGACGCTCATCATCGGGGACGCCAAGAACGTCAAATCCTTCTACGCCCAGATCCCCGGTGCCAAAGACGCCGCGAAGACAGTCGCGCCGGGGTACTACACCGTCCCGTGCGACGCGGTGCCCACCGTGCAGTTGACGTTTGGGAGGAAGGCGTTCGAGATCCCGCCGGTGGCGTTCAATCTGGGGAGGGTGGACGGCGCGAGTGAGGATTGCGTGGCGGGGATCGTGAGTTCGGGGACGAGTCAGTCGTTTTGGATCGTCGGAGATGTGTTTTTGAGAGGGGTGTATACGTCGTTCGACCTGGGTGCGAATCGTGTTGGGTTCGCTGAGTTGAAGCAATAGATCGTTCTCTTTCGCTCCTATAATCTCGTGTTCGTGATCAGCCAGCTAAGGCTAGGGACAAGTCACTGAGCAAGGCACAGCAATATAAGTGATTCTTCAGAAAGAACGAGTACAATATGATTATTTCAGCGTTGCGAACCCAACACGGTTCTTCCCCAGGTCGAAAGAAGTATACACGTTCTTCAAGAACACGTCCCCGATGATCCAGAACGACTGGTCTGATCCACCACTCACGATCCCCGCCACACAATCCGGGGACTTCGACTTGACGCGTCCCAAATTCAGCACATCTGGCGGGATCGCGTATGCCTTGCCACCAAATGAGAACTTGACTGTGGGGACGGACTTGCAGGGGACGGTGTAAAAGCCTGTGCCGACGGTGGTGCTTGCGTCCTTGGATCCTGGGATTTTGCTGAAGAGAGTCTTGACGTTGTCGGCGTCGCCGACGATGAGAGTCGTCCCAGTATCGATGATGGTACTGAGGGTCTTTATCACAGAAGCATTTTTCACCATCACGGAGTCCATGTTGACTTGCCAGTACGCCTAAACGACAGTGTGAGTTTACCTGATATACAACAATGCCTGGACTATATGCTTACCTGCGTAGTGACAGGCGCGTAGGTGAAGTTGCCAGTGTAGAGCTTCGTATTGACACCTCCCATGAATAGCTCCGAGCCAGAGTCGGCGAGTTTAAACCCAAAAACCGGTCGTGTGAGCTTCTTCTGCCCGATCAGCGTCTGGATAAACGGTGGGGAGTTGTACTGGGATATGGACTGGTAGCCCATGCCGAGGAGACCGTCCGGAGGGTGATCTGCTGAGTTGAGACTGTCGGAGTACGTACTGGCAGCACCAACGGCTTGGCTAGTCGCCTAAAAACCATATAGTTAGCCGCATCTTTGAGAGTGGACAGATCATATAATAACTCACCGTCAAATTGCCTACCGAGGTACTGTTGTCCACTTACGGTCGAACCATCGCCATACGATAAATTGAAAAGCCAATATCAACCCGCAAATATTCGTTCAGGTATGCCGTGAATCACTCACTGTACACTCGTTCTCCTCAGTAAACCTAGGGACTTCGAGCTTATGCCTCTCCTCCCCGCTTTCACCCCCTTCATCGTCACTCCAATCATAGTCCTTCGACAGCAAGTCCTCGATAACATACAAGATTCCGTGCGTCCGAGAGCTGACGGACCACCCAAGCTTGGAGACAGTGTCGTAACGAATAACCTTGCCCAGATGACACCGAGTTTCCAACGCGAAGCCACCAAGGGCACAGGGAGAAGAAACCCCAGTGCATGCGCCTTGAGGGATTGGGTCCGCAGTATGATACACGTGCGTGATGTGTTGCAAGGAGGGTGGAAGGGGAAGGTGGAGACGAGAAGCCGCCAGTTTGTCGCCAGGGGCTTCAAAGGCGACAGCGGGAACTCCGAACGTAAGTCCAATAAGAGAAGCAAGTGAGCCACCGAGGGAATGACCTGTATCAGTGTCCGCTTGAGTACGTGTTCTTGCTGTATGAAAATGGCACTGACCAATCATCCAGATATCAGAGTCAGGATACATATAGGTTACGTTGTTGTATAGATTCTAGGATATTTGTCAGTACATTTCTAAGAAACGCGTTGGGACAACGCACCGTTCCAACCGAGTAAAACAAACTATCCTCAACTAAGCTCTTCTCCAGGCAGTTCTGATCACACTTGTTGTTTCCCTGAAAGCAATCACAGACAGTCCACCAAGTAGGCCCGACCCTCGCACAGCAGCACGAGAACAGCAAGTTGTCATTCAGCTTGTCCTTCTTCTGGGTCGGTCCGCCACCGCCAACCATCCACCCGGCAGAGGTGCCCTTCACGGAGATGACGACAGTCGAGTTATCAGGAGTCGCGTAGATGTGACCGCGGAACCCGTCTGCGTCAGGTTCCCAGCCAAACGGATAACTCTGAAGCAACTGTAAGAAACAGTACCGAAAGGTTATGAGTGGCTGCGGAGACGTACCGAATTCCACTCCGGACCCAGGTCATACCAGCCCTTATCTCCCGAGCCATTGTAGTATGAATTGCTCGTCATCTTCGCTAGCGTGACCAGAGTGTTCCGGTCGCTGACATTCGGTCCTATAATCTCATCTTCATCCCATGTGGAGAAGTCCGAGCGCGACCCTCGAAGCCGTGCACTTGCTGAGGAATATTGCGACCGGAGTTTATGCGTCCTCACATTACTCGTGTCAACCGTGAATGTTTGAGCGGATAGTTGCGCGGATGGTGGAGTGTCGGCGAAGACTGTGCGTGAAGCATCGTTCAACCCGTATTCGTGCCGCAGACTGAACGTCAGCGAGCTCGACGTCGTCGGCGGTGGCTGTGGCGAAAGATATGATGCGAGAAGATACTGCAGGGCATGGGGTAGGAAGTTGTACAGCATGATGAGGAGGAAGTGGTGGTCAATGACAAAGAGTGGCCAGATGGCCGACACGCCCCAAATTGTGGTGCGGTAAGCGCCGTTTTGATGCGCACAATCCAGAAAAGGAAAAGGGCGGGAGTTCTTGAACCCACTCGATATGCTTCGAGTTCATATCCCTTCCTTCTTTGGCTGACGCTGATGCTGTGATATGAATAGGTTCTATGGCGTCTGAAAAGTCCACTCCTTGCTTCTCAATGTTTGGCGCAAGATGACGAATGTGTTGCATGGATGACAAATTGACGATCCTCAAGATGTACATAAGACAAGTTGCTATAATGCAGCCGTGGATGGTCAAACAACATGCGAGCACTCGTCACCGCACCAGGAAACACAGCGACCATTCAAGACATTCCCGTCCCAGAACCCGGAGCGAATGAGATAAGGTACTGTCTGAACCCCCACTTTCTCATCCGTATGTGCCAGTTCTGAACATATGGTTCTCAATAGAATCAAGGTTCATAGCGTTGCGCTAAACCCAGTGGACGCCCTTTACACGTTCAACCCACCCGCTCCTCCTGGCCGTGTTGTCGGGAGCGACATCGCTGGGACGGTTGACAAACTAGGTCCCGGTGTCACTCTATGGCGCGTAGGAGATCGCGTGGCGAGCTTCCTGCAAGGAGGTGAGCGTCATTCGCCGTTTGACTATTCACAAAGTCTCATTGGTGCTGTAGCCACATCAGGAAACGAACGGCCAGGAGGCTTCGCAGAGTATGCGGTTGTTGAGGCAGACTTGGCCATAGCCATTCCGAAGGAGGTTTCCTTTGACCAGGCTGCAACTGTTCCTCTTTGCTCTCTCACCGCCGCGCAGGTTTGTTCATCTATGATGTCATGATTAGTGACCCACTGACTTCTCTCGTCTCAACAGGCACTATTCATTCGTTTGAAGATCAAACCACCATTCCCAAGTCCATTCACATACGTACCGGAATCTGCGCAGTCTCCGACCATTCTCATCTACTCTGCCATGACTTCGCTAGGCCTGTTCGTTTCTGAACTCTCCAAGCTACTCCGTACATCCGCAGGGAATCCCTACCGAATCTTCGCCACCGCCTCTCCCAAGAACCTCGACAAGCTGCTCCAGCTAGGCGTCGAGAAGGTCTTCGACTACCGTGACCCCGAATGGCCGCGTAAAGTGAGAGCGGCTTCAGGAGGGATCCACTACGCGGTGGACTGTATTTCCGAGGGAGATAGCACTGCGAATATATCGCAAACTTACAAGGAAGGTGGAGGCACCATCGCCTGTATTCGGAAGTCGACGTGGAGCAAAGACAATGTTAGGGAGGACGTCATAGGTATCTATAGCTCCGTGTGGGTGGGACTAGGGAAAGATATTATTTACAACAGTACGCCCCAGGCTGACTTCTAAACAATCAAGAGAGTCTGATTCTTTTGTCTTCCTAGACGAACTGATCCCCGCAGACCCTTCCTGGCGAGAATTCACAGTCGAGTTCTACAGGTGGCTCTCTTCCTCCACAGATCGGTTTCCCATCTCACCGAACCCCGTCCGACTCATGCCGGGAGGATTGGGCCGCATCGTCGCAGATGGATTCACCCTTCTCGGAAGCGCAAAGGTTATCGACCGTCCTATGGACGCAAACACACATGGTTCGGAACCTTGGATGAAGCCTATTTCCGGGGAGAAGTTAGTGTACAGGGCATGAGGTCGACGTATTTGATCCAGATATGTAGCCAAATCGCGAAATGAAGTCCCGGTTGCGAAGTCCTCTCCTATTCAGACTTTCTCCGGCGAGTCTCAACAAAGACCCAGGTTATTACAATCAGCTCTATCATATGCCATCCTTCGGGTTTAATCTCGAGGTATGCCCTCGACTTTCCACCAGGCAGTCCCCATGGACGTTGATGAAAGTACGCAATCTCAGTAAGAGATCCGTCACTATTGTTCAGATGCAACTGATTTTGCAGGCTAAGTATCATAAGTTTCCATTGAGTCGGTCGCACTCACCGACGTTGTGTTCACGCCTAAATCCCAGGTATACGACAAGCCATCCGGCCCAACAAACGTACGTTTCCTGCAAGAACATCAAGGTCAGATTAACTGCCAAAAATATGATCTGCTACTGTACTCTTTGTGCTTACATCCGCATGATGCCTTCTGGGGGCATGAACTTGTCAATGTACAAAACCTTTCCGCCGTACACTATGCTTGACGCTGACACGGTCCTCCAGTGCACTCTCGCTGCCTCCTCTACGCTACCGCTTTCATACTCCGTACACGGCTTGAAGTCGGATCGTTCATGTGCGCTCTTGAGCTCAGCCGCGACGTCGTGCGAGATCGCAGGTGAGATACGTGAGATGGTTGTGGTATCGCGGCTGAACCTGCCAGGGGTGTAGATGTGGTATAGCGGTATTGCTGCCTCGAACTGGTTGTTCCTGTGCAGGGTCTCTGTGGACTCCGTAGGATTCTCGGGTAGTGGTTGAAGCTCAACAAAGATGGCTGATAGGATGGTGTTTGTGGAAGAGTTCCGCGAGAGGTACAGCTCCATGGTGAGCGAGCGACCCCTCCAAATTGCAAAGTAGGTGGATGAGAATAGTGGGGAATCAGTAGTTCTGACCTGACTATAAGTATGGTGATTTGTTGTGAAGTGTCCCGGTGGGCCACGTCCGCTGCGGAATTTGACCACAAGATACATGCGCAGCAGCCTGACGCTGACACCGTCAAGCAGCTCCAGCCTTCCCTCGTCGGGCCTAATGTCCTCAAAGCTTTATCGGGGGATAATCAGCATACCTATGATACAAATCGATGGGTACCCTATGCACCCTTCCGTTCCATGTCTCGCCGTCGAGTCTCCACAAAGACCCAAGTAATGACGATCAATTCCACCATGTGCAAGCCTTCGACTTTGATCTCCAGGTATGGTCTCCCACCGGGAATCCCCCAAGGACGCTGGTGGAAGCGAGCAATCTCGGTCGACTTTCCACTCTCATCGGTTCGGTGCAACTTGGTGAGGAACGGCTGAGTACCAAAGTAAAGCAATATGGTATCAATGTAAACGCGACTTACATGTGTGGTCAGCGTGCCCAGATGCCAACTGTACGACAGCCCGTCTGGTCCAGTAAAAGTTCGTTTCCTGCAAGTAGAAGTTTGACCACCAAGAGCGAGTTGGCGTGTTGAATGATCGACGGAAGGAAGGAGGGATCGACGCTCACAGCCACAAGAAGCCTCCGGCGGGCATGAATTTGTTGATGTACAACACCTTTCCTTGATACACCAACTTCGACGCCGACGCCATTCTCCAATGAATCCTCGCGATCTCCTCAACCCCGCCTCCTTCGTACTCCGTGCACTCCTTCAAGTCGGATGACTTATTGCTCTTGAATTGATATGCGGCATCGTGTGCGACAGCTGGGGAGATCCTTGATATCGTCGTCGTCTCCCGGGTGAGCACGCCAGGAGTGTAGATGTGGTAGAGCGGGGTGGCTGCTTCGAATTGCCTGTCGCGGTGCTGGATGGTTGTCGACTCGATTGGTTCGGGCGGTGTGAAAGGTTCAGCAGAGATTGCTGAGAGGATGGTGGAGGTGGATGAGTTCAGGGAGAGGTATAGTTCCATGTGGCGTTGGAAATTCGTGTTTGTCGCTGCTGATTACAGTTCACTGGTTCACCAGCACCGTACTGGTACCAGGCATAGGATTTTAGTCAAGTGAGAAGGACTTGTGGGCAGAGACTATAGTATATATATAGGATCACGGTCACCGACATTCATCACGGACTCACGGACTATTTGTTCGCCATATCGCCTGCGGGATCAGTGAAGGACTCATATGACCTCAAGAAATATGCATCTCAACGCTCCAATAGTATTCCTAACGAGCTGGAGGGATGGTATGAAGCGCTGACCAAGGCTGGACCAAGACTGCTAATATGACTGCGGATATTCACAACCAATAAGGTCAAAGCTGCGGACAGCGGAAGTCTCGATGTCAAGACAACGATACTTTCACTGGATCGTAGCAGGAGTGTGGAAGATGAGGCAGTAGCAAAATGAAGAATGGCAACTCCAGATGAGTATCTCTCTCCTTCTCCTGGTGCCAGCGCCGAGAGATACAAATGACGACGATCCATTCCACCATCTTCGGGTTTGATCTCGAGGCGGAGATTGTCACCAGAGATACCACACGGTCGCTGAGCGAAGAACTGCGCGATCATAGTGGAGGAATCACCCTCGACTCCACCGTCCCAGACAACGTCGGCATCCGACGCGACAAGCTCACTCCTGTTTATCTATGTATTCAAGTGTGACCACGTCATCTTCGCTGCACATGCCAATACGAGTGGAGGTATCTCTATTTCGTGCATCTACTGTACTTTCCGTACTTGAAAGCCTGTAAGTTAGCTTGGTATTGGAGACCACGACTTGCGCAACGAATGATCCAAGGACCCTTATCCAAGAAAATTCGAAAATCCGCCTTCACGGAAAGGAAATGGCCCCTTCATTGCCACCTCGTCCCACTGTTCCCTTTGCCTCAGCATCTCCGCATACACCTCATCAAAGTTCGGCACATCCACCGAACCGTCCCTCCTACAACCGAATTGAACGCACAGCCGGTTCACGTTGTTTTTGTACTCTGCCTGGACCTGCTGTTCTGCGTCATGGGCAGCGCACTCTTCCTCGGTAAAGTCGATGGGGCAAGGACAATTCTCTGGAGCGAACGTGCTCCATTGACGCTGCAGCGAAATCAAAGCGCCCCGAAGGTCGGCAGGACCGAAGCCAATACAGCGAACGATGTCGTTCGTCAAACCAGCCAGCGCTTCGCCATGAGGGAGTTTCCATGCTTTCATCCGATGTTCGTCCCAGAGGAAAGCCATTGTGTAGAGATAACAGCGATGACGCATGGCGAACCGATGGTACACTCGGTAGAACTGCTGCATTTCTGACGACAATTCGTCGAACTCGTCTGGGAATGGCGGCGGGGAACCGTCGTCTGGGAGCGGTGCTATTATTCCGTCGGGGTATTCCAGCGCGGGGGGAAAACTGCTGTGGTAGAAGTATGGCGCGATAGCGGCACCTTGCCAGTCTATGAAGCTTACCGCAGAGGGGGAACCTTCGGCTGCAACCATAACATTGTCCAGCGTCAAGTCTGGATGGTTCAGCACAGGCCGCACCAAAGAGGTCTCTCGAGGGGCGAGAAACGGTGCGATACGGATGCAAATACCGAGGAGACGACGCAGTTGAGGGATGTCGGCAGGTGTGGACCGAACGAATGGATCTGAAAAGTCAACGACTTTGCTATCCAATGCCCGGAGCTGAAATTCCGCTGCACTAATGACCATGGAAGCATAATCTGGCCCTGATTAACAAGGACGTGAGATGATAACCGCACCCATTCATTGTCGTCGTGACTTACATGGACCGCGGTCTGTATCCACTTGAGCGTAGACACCGCGCCACCACTCCCGATCAGCAATGGGTCCTATCCTGTAGCGAGCGGCAAGCTCTTGTGCGGCCGGATCCAGTTTATCTTGCTCCAAATAGAGTGGTCGGCTTCGAAGCTCCTCAGAGACATCTTCTGCGAAATACAGCGACCCAAGTTGCGAGAACTCATGGTCTCCCCGCATGAGGGTGGTCTCAAGGTAGGCAATGCTCTCCATTGCGTCCAAAGCGTCTTGGCCCTGGATCTCTCCCCACCGAGAATTCAGTGTGACGCCATCAACAAAGTCCAAAATCATGTAGGGGGTCTCTGCTGGGTTATCATAGCGGGAATTCCAGGCAAGAACCCTCGGAGGCTTCGCCAAAGATTCGTTGTGCGCCCAGCGCTCCCGGAGGTACGTCATGGTGGCCACCTCGCTTGCAATAGCTTTGCTTGCATCCCCGAAGATGGGACAAGGAATGCGAAATACAGCCCTAGCGTGGTTATCGAAGTGAAGAAGAAAAACCTTGTTGAATGCGCCTGGAAGTAAGAATAAGGTACATCGAGAGCGTAGTTATCAAAGCAGAAGAGCAATCACCTTCACCTATTTTCTGCCACGACAAACATCGATTGGCAGAGACAGCGCGACAAGCAATTTGCTCTGCGGCATCAATATTGAACGGAGAGTACCGAGCCTGTTTCTCTAAAGCAAGTCAGGCAGGGAGCACATAACAAGGGTTCATAACTGACCACGTCGTTCGTTGGTAAGCCATCGATATGTTGAATGTGTAAAGAGGCTCTCAGAATCGGGTCGTGGCGTTGAAACTGACGCAGCTGCTGTAGAAGTAATGGACGAATAGTTACGAAATGATGATGATAAACGTATAGAAGTAGAAACGCGTCGAAACGACCGAGAGAACCCTTGCATGAGTGTCCCGTTCGATGAGAGTCGAAGTTCGAACACAAACACTCGGTGGCGCCGTGGCGGTCACGATTTGAGGGGGTCCCGTGACCGCGTTGTACGCGGCTCCGGCTCCTTCCCAGCTTCTTCCCGTTATTCCCCGAATCAAACGTCTGAATCGACATTCGGCGCATTCAGCCAACTTCATCACCACTTGATCTGAAAGACCATTGAGGCGAGGCTGTTCGATTGGCTATGGTTGTTACTTTGCAAGCACTGACTTCCTAGCTTCTAGTCTTGATGTTTCCAGACCATACTCTCCGACGAGGAAGATACCAACGACTCGGTTGTCGCCTTCAGTGGACATTCCATGAATACTTTCCCTCCATGTGACCGGACGAAAATGACGACCTTATAAACGACGACCCGAACAGCAAGCATATCTCATCGGATGTGATATATCCCACGCCTCCCAACATCGCATCGCCCAAAAGTTTCCTCTCGTGTAGCCTGCCTTCTATAATCATGGAGCGACCAAGATTTAGACATTCCAGTCGCACGTCAGCGCGAGTCATTCTGGCCGAGACTGGAAGCTACAATTACGACGGTCTCTGCTGTGCGTGCGTTCAACGGTCACATACCGCCGAAAGACGTTGAGGAGCGGACTGTCTGGCGTCATATGGGATCGAAGAAAGCCGAATGGGTTCCTTTGGCTTACTTGTGCAACCTACCGGCTGTACGTTGCAGAAAATCACTATGAACGTTGATAGCTCACAGAGTCACAGCGTACGATCTACTTTGGTTATTGCTTTCCCCCACGTCTGCTCGACCAGATATCAGCTTTTCGGAGTATACTCGGACAGGCACAGCAACTTGAATTTGCGAACTCAATCTCTGTTCGTGCGTCTGTAAGAAGTGCTTGTGGAAACACGGCCACTTGTGAGCGCAGCGGACCCATATGACCTCAATTCGAACGCTCTACGAGGCGTTATAAGTTACAGACCCTGCCTTCCCGCCTCTCCGGACTATTCCACCTACTATGACTCAAGACATCCGCGACCAACATCCCTCAGGCTGCAGAATACTCGAATTCAGCCGGGACAGCTTTCTCAACGCCACTCTTACCGACGCCGCGACTGGCGAAACCGTTTACACGATTCAGACTCAGAGCGGACCTGTCCATGGAATGCGGACCTCCCTTCGCGCTACCCAGAGCACCGGCGGTGGTGTAGAGTCTCGGGAAGTTGCATTCATTACGAAAGGAGCAATCATTCACTCCAATAAGATCGCTTTTCCGGGAAGACAGCCTTTGAAGATCAAGGATTGGATACACAAACGGACCTTCACCGATCCGTCAGTAATCTCCTTAGTCGAATGCCAAAATCTGTTGCTGAATGATTCGTGAACTATACAGCGACGCTGCTAAGGTGAATGGCGAGGTCATTCGTTACACCTGGGCCAACGTCCCTGACAGTCCAAAGGCCGGGACCATCTCAGTAGGGCACTTCTCCTTTCGTCTCTCGCATCTATACATAACTCACCAATGTGTTCAGCTTCATGCAGAGCACTCCGCAGACCACCCCATCGCGTGGTACTACCCATCCGTCGCCGCGAACCCTCCCTGGCCAGCCAAAGTCGTCATCCACCCCGACGCGTTCGCGATGCAGGATGTTGTCCTTGCGTCCCTGCTCGCGGACGAGCAGGTGGACAGGTCGACGGCGTCCAAGGGGATTAACTATGGGAGGGCTGCGCCGATGATGGCTGCTGTGGGGCCTGGTGCTTATTCGACCTACAAGGGATGAGTGCCAGGGAGGCGGACTGGAATTCTAACATCTCCCATCGATCGTAGCTTTTAGTCTCGGCCAATGTATATGATGTCAAGATCGTAATGGTTGGTGCCTACGAAAAAACACCTAATTAGAGGGGCAAAAAAAGCGGGCACTATTCGTCTGTATTTCATTTATCTACCGTACTTTCCGTCCTTAAAGACTACCTGGCCTAAGATATCACGGCTGGCGCGACCGGTACTAATAATCCAGGTACCCTTATCCAAGAAAACTCGAATATCCGCCTTCACGGAAAGGAAACGGCCCTTTCAGCGCCACCTCGTCCCACTGCTCCTTTTGCTTTAGCATCTCGGCATACACCTCATCAAAGTACTTCCCAATCACCATGCCATCTCTCCTACAGGCGAGCTGGATGGACAACCATCTCACATTGTCTATGTATTCTGCCTGGACCCGCTCCTCCGCCTCATAGGCAGCACACTCTTCCTCGGTGAAGCCAATGGGGCAAGGGCAATCCTCTGGAGCGAACGTGCTCCACTGGCGTTGCAGAGAAACCAAAGCTTCCTGAAGGTCGACAGGGCCGTAGCCAATGCAGCGAACGATGCAGCCCACCAGATTGAGCAGCGCGTTGTAATGGGGGAGGTTCCATGCATCAAACCGTAGGCTGTCCCATAGCAACGCCATTTTGTAAAGATAAGAACGGTGACGCATAGCGAATCGATGGCGCACGCGGTAGTAGTGCTGTATGTCTGAGGGCATTTCATCGAAACCGTCTGGGAATGGCGGTGGCGTGCCGTCCCCTGGGAGGGGTGCTATTATTCCGTCGGGGTATTCCAGCGCGGGGGGAAAACTGCTGTGGTAGAAGTACGGCGCGATGAAAGCACCTTGCCAGTCTATGAAGCTTACCGCAGAGGGGGAACCTTCGGCTGCAACCATAACATTGTCCAGCGTCAAGTCTGGATGGTTGAGCACAGGCCGCACCAAAGAGGCCTCTCGAGGGGCGAGAAACGGTGCGATACGTATGCAAATACCGAGGAGACGACGCAATTGAGGGATGTCGGCCGGTGTGGACCGAACGAATGGATCCGAAAAGTCAACGACTTTGCTATCCAATGCCCGGAGCTGAAATTCCGCTGCACTAATGACCATGAAAGCATAGTCTGGCCCTGATCAACCAAAAAGTGAGATGATATTTACATTCATTCATGGCCTTCGTGACTTACATGGACCGCGGTCTGTATCCACTTGGGCATAAAACACCGCGCCACCACTCCCGATCGGCAATGGGTCCTATTCTGTAGCGAGCGGCAAGCTCTTGTGCGGCTGGATCCAGTTTATCTTGCTCTAAATAGAGTGGTCGGCTTCGAAGCTCTTCAGAGACATCTTCTGCGAAGTACAACGACCCGAGTTGCGAGAACTCGTGGTCTCCCCGCATGAGGGTGGTCTCAAGGTAGGCAATGCTCTCCATCGCGTCCAAAGCGTCTTGTCCCTGGATCTCTCCCCACCGAGAATTCAGTGTGACGCCATCAACAAAGTCCAAAATCATGTAGGGGGTCTCTGCTGGATTATCATAGTGAGAATCCCAAGCAAGAACCCTCGGAGGCTTCGCCAAAGATTCGTTGTGCGCCCAGCGCTCCCGGAGGTACGTCATCGTGGCCACCTCGCTTGCAATAGCTTTGCTTGCATCCCCGAAGATGGGACAAGGAATGCGAAATACAGCCCTAGCGTTGTTATCGAAGTGAAGGAGAAAAGCCTTGTTGAATGCACCTGAAAGTGAAGATAAGGTACAGAGTCGGGAATGTAGTTATCGAAGGAGAGCAATCACCTTCACCTAATTTCTGCCACGACACACATTGGCGGGCAGAGACGGCATGGCAGGCAATCCGCTCCACCGCATCGACGTTGAATGGGGAGTACCGAGCTTTCAGCTCTAAGAGGAATCAGGCAGGGAGCACATAGCAAGGGTTCATAAACTGACCATGTCGTTCGTTGGCAAGCCATCGATACGTCGTATGTGTAAAAAGGCTTTCAGGTTCGGGACGTGGCGCTGTAGAGAACTCAGCAGCTGGAGAAGTACCCAACGAACGATTGCGGGGTAGGGGTCTCCGCACAAGAGCTGAGAGCCTGAGCCGTCGCACCGAATGGGGGAGCCTTTGCATGAGTAGTCGAGGTTGGAGACTCTTCCGTTGGAGAAGTAAACCTGCAAACACTGGCATCATATATTAATGCTCATGATGGATGGCCTCATATGGCCTCGCGTCACTGTATTTGGACATATTTGCTCTTGGCTCAGGACTCACCTCGCTCTATCCCACGTAGAACTGTGGCGGTCGCTTTTATCAAGAAGGGAGCGTTCGTTCGCTCTCGTTGTCTGGGGAGGAGATCATCCTGTGAAGGTCAGGGGTTGATGTGGAAACGGACATTCACAAATCCGTGAGCAATGATTCCGAAAAGTGAGTGCCACGTACCACAGTTGTTACTGACTGACTTCGGAAATACAGTATCAATGCTGACTGCTGGCAATGTCTTTCGATACATAGGTTACTGGTAGCGTCCCCGACAGTCAAAAGGCCAGGATTCCTCACATCCGTCTCCATGTATACTCCAAGAAGCCATCTCGGACCGGTACTGCCAATCCATGGCACCTTTGGATCGCAAACTCAGTTTTTGTGTTTACTGCGCCTGGAAGAAGTGCTGTGACAACACAGCCAGCCGTGACCGCAGCGGTTCATCGGACCTCTCAAACGCTTCATAAGGTGCTTACTATACCCTCAGGTCCTGCTCTGTCCGTCTTTCCGACTAATACCACTGCTACTATGACTGAAGACATCCTCGAACAACAGCTTCCTGGATGCAGGATCCTCGAGTTCACCCGAGATAGCTTTCTGAACTCTGCTCTCGTTGACGCGTCTACTGGCGAGACGGTATACACCATCCACACTCAGATAGGGACTGTCAGTGGAATGCGTACCTCGCTCCAGATCAATGATTCTGAAATCGTGTCCATCACCAAAGGAGCTATCCTTCAACCAGACAACATAGCTTTCAAGGGAAGGGAACCGATGAAGATCAAGGATTGGATACGCGAACGTACTTTCTCGGACTTGTGAGTGAAATGCCTTGCCACACTCCGTCTCCCGGTTTTTGATTAAACTGCTGTGGATGGTTTTTAGCAACGTTGCTCAAACGAACGACAGTGTCATCCGATATATGTGGGCGAACGCTCCCAACAGTCCAAGGTCTGGAACGATATCAGTACGCACCTCCCCTAATCTTCCCTCCGCGAACACTCACCTATCACCCTTACCCAGCTCTGCGCTCAGCACATTCCAGACCATCCCATCGCATGGTTTTACGCATCCGTCGCCAGCGACCCACCACGTCCCGCCAAAGTCATCATACATCCCGACGCGTTTATAATGCAGGACGCGGTGATTGCGTCGTTGCTTGCGGATGAGTACGTGGATAGGTCGGCAGCGAGAGTTCATTTTGGTGGTGGGAGGCCTGGGGCAGCGCCGTTGGTAGCTGCGATGGGGCATAATGCTTACTTATCATGATTGCTGGGCGTGGTTGCACGTTGAGCTGCTCGTTTCGGAGGCATTGCGATATGTGTAGTGTGGTGGGGTGTGTGAATCATGGCCATGGTACATATGCTAGAGACATTAGAAACTGCGATATGGTGGAAAGTGAATGTCGTCGTCGTCATCGTGACAATAAACAAATACAGGAGGATTCCAAATGCATGCGACAAAACAAGAACGAGGAAAGGAGATACCTGACAAAGAAAGCAATAAATATTTTACAAGAAACGAGAGATCCCAAACCCGACAAGAACAACAGCAGCAGCAGCAGGAGGGACGACGACGAGTCATTCCCCAGCGCAAAATCTAGAAAGTGTCCCACACACATCTGACCAGAACCCTCCCCCCTCCGCTTGGGACGACGACTTGATCGCACCTCCAGCTCTCCGTACTATGATCGTGTATTCGCGAGGCGGTTCTCCTACCGCAGGGACGGGATACCACCACCGCAGTGTCTGGCCCTCAAGTGTCCATTGACCGACGGAGACGTCGACATCAAGGCTCAGAGGTGTATTGAGGGTGTTCCCTGAGGCGGAGTACCATGCTGCCTTTAGTGTTAGGGATGAGGCGATGGCGATGGCTTGTGTTGCGCGAACAGTGCCGTAGGGCGTTGGGTCGCTCGACGACGCCGCCGAGGAGCCTGACGCGATGGACGCGCTATCCGAGTCCTCCTGTTGTTGCCCGTTACTCCGCGCCACCTCTCGATCGCTCGCGTAGTGAACCAGAGGGATGAAGATTTCCGTCGCGAGGTCCTGAGCCTTCTCCGCGGCCTCGCTATCCACCAAGGTCGATGATTCGGAGGACATGCGCAATATTGGGGGAGGAAGAGGGGCGGAAGGAGCATCCTCAGGCCGGACGACGACGGTGAACCTGAACTCCGCCTTTGAGATGTCGAACTGGATGTCTTTTGGGACGCCGATGACGGCGGACGGGTATGGACGAGAGAACGCTTTTACGGCGCGCGCACCATCCGTGAGGAAATCATATGCGTTGTCCCAATACGAGAGCGACGACATCGCGGAGTGAAGGGCGGCCTTAGGGTCTTCCTCAGGGACGTTCGGACCAGAGAAGGTGGCAAGTGATACGGAAGACGTCGCGGCAGATCGAGAGATGGGATTGACTGGAGGGCGTTTGAGTAACATCGCTGAAGACGCGTCGATGATGTTGAAACGGTCATCCGGCCGATCCCGCAAGTCATCTGGACTCCATAGACTCAGGTCCTCCATATTCCACCCGTCACCCCACGCGTGCGTGCTATCAGGGCAGTACGTCCAGATGGTGTAGTTCAGAGCGTTGGGGCCATCGGTCGCGTTGAGACTCGCATCCAACGCCTTCTGTTGATTGGAGTAATCACCCTTGTACTTCCCCTTGTCTGTCCATCCATACGACTTCTTGTCATCCATGTCCATGGGTGTACCGATCTCACCAATGAGAGTAGGATACGCGCCAAGAATCTTCGCGTCGTCCTTCAGGATCCCGAGCTGTTCCTGAAGTGACTTGCGGATGGCACGTTCTCCGAACTTCACCGCAGGGAGGTTCGAGGAGTATTTACCACGAAGAATGCCAAGCGCATCCGCGTTGAACCAGTGCCAATGCCGCGTGATGAGGGTCAGTCCGTCGTAGTAATGCGTGGAGAGGCAACAACGACCTTTGAGGTCTGACTCTTCTATTGTTGGAGGCTGTGCGAAGACCGGAGGTGCAACAAACAGGATGGCCTCGGGATGGGACTGCCGTATCCGTGCGCCAAACGCCTGCCAGTGTTTCCTCCAGTAGTCCTCGATGAAGCACACCTCCCTGTCCTCGGCCGGGTTGAACTTGAAGTAATCCGGCGTGATGACATATCCGGTCTCGACGTCCCAGACTCCGTGCAGTGCCCACAGGCACGTCCCGAGCTTCCAGCCCGGGTCGCGTCTCCAACCCCACACGGGATGCACACCCTCGGGCTCGGCGGATGCGTCCAGCCACAGCTTGACACCCTTGGGATCCACCGTGGTTCGGCCAGTCTTCTTGGGCCCGAAGGCACCGACGGTCCATGTATCCAACGTCTGCGCCTTGCCCATGCCTAACCGCAACGACTGCGCAGGGGTCGGGAATGTGCCTTTCTTTAGAGTTGAAGTCTGCTCCGAGGGATACGAGTTCAAATCGGGGTAGCCGCAGAAGCCCTCGAACGGCTCGTTCATACTGTCCCACCCGAGGACACACTCCTCCAGCAAATCACCCGCATCCCGAATCCTGTCCGCAAGTTGGCCGATCGCTGAAATGTAGTGGGATTGCAGATAGTCTTGAATGTTGACACCGTCAATGACGCATTTCGGCGCGAAGTCGGCGCCAGCGAAGAACAAGGTGAAGAGGGTTTGGATGGCAAGGCGACCGTAATTGGTACTCCAAATCATGGCTGGTAGCTCTGCGGGATTAGGATTAGATGCATTAGGGTATTCGGAGTGTATGATAGCGGCTTGTGTAGGTGTAATGTTACGCGGGTTTATCCCGCACGCGATGAGTGTCCAGTACGGTGCGCCAGATCCTCCAGAGAAACGAGACCACTGTGGTAATGTAAGTCTCGAGTGAATATGAATAGCCTGAGCACGTACGGTATCCTGATGTGGGTCCATTAAGACCTTGAATCCATATTCCTTGCATTTTCGTAGAACGCGTATTGTGTAATCCATAAACTCATGGTCGTACTTGCCACTACACAGACAGGACATCAGCCGGATTGCATCAAGAAGCAAACACTCTTGACACTCACGGTCCAGCATGTTCCAATGCCTCCCAGGTGACGACATATCGTAACATATTGAATCCCCAGCCCTTCAACCGGGCAAGATGGACGTCGGCCGAGCCATCCTCGAGGTTCAACGGCCTTCCAACGAAACTTTCCCCTCCACTCTCAGCAGTTTCCCAGAATCCGTCAAGAATTTGTGAGGGGCACCCGACGGGTGCTTTGTCTGATCCAGAGAGGTTGACACCTCTGAGCAGAAGAGTACGGCCAGCGTTATCAACGAAACTAGACTCGAGGGTGTGGATGTAATGGGGTGAGACGGGTTTGCCCGTCGCCGGCGAGACAGAGGGAACTTTGGGCATCCTTCGGATGCTGCTCGACGTTGCCGACGGTGAGCTCGAAGGGAGAAGTGCGGGGAGGAGGTTGGTGGTCGCCTTCCGCGAAAGTGGCACGACTTTCAATATATCCGCGCACGTGACACAAGCCGGTAATCTCCTGAGACTTGAGGCTTTTTGTTATGCCTCATCTTTCTCGTCATCGCAGCAGCCGTAAACACGACGTGCAGTGCCATTTTTCGTTGTTTGCAGTGAAGCAAAGTGATGCAACCGATCTTTTGAAACGTTCGCATAAAACATTTGATGGGGTTTGCTGTAGAATGGAGAATATGTTTTGGTCAAGCCGCTTGTATAACATGGCCGCCTGGCGAAATGGCATCGCGTCTGACTACGAATGCGTTATCAGGAGATTGCAGGTTCGACCCCTGCGGTGGTCATTCCTTTTTGCGTTCTGTCTGTTTTATTGCAATCGCTTTGGTTTGCGCCCACGCAGAATACATAACACTCTATTTCTCAAAAGCGCTGAATAGCTTGAATGGGGCTACTTTCATACTGTTTACGCATCCCAGAGACAATGAATAGTAGTACATAGGGTAGACTATGCGTCGGAAATATTGGACCTAATAGGATAAGTACATGAATCAAGAATGCTAAAAACCATAACTAATGCGACGTAAGCTCATCTGTAAGTGAGACCTGGAAAACAAAAGTAACATGTGCGACATACAAACTAATGGATCATTCCAGCGGTTGCCATACCAGTAAATGGTGAAGTTGAAGAACCAACGTACCTATACTGCCATACTGTGCCTCCGGCCGTCATCTCCCTCCAGCATCTTCAACCTATTTCCACTCGTCTGGACACTCCGCCGTCGACCCTCCGTATTCACCCACCCTCCACTCCCTGCGCGCGAACCCGCGTACTCAGCGTCCGCCTGAGCACCCTCGCTCTCCTCGCCGTCCTCCGGCAACACATACGCCCGCGACTTCTTCCGCTTAACTGTACCACCGAGCTGCGGATCGTCCAACGGCTGCGGCTGATCAGGTGCTGCGTATTCCCCGGATGTCCGAGGTGCAGACGGCCCGTCAGCATTCGACACGGATTGTCGCTTTATTGACGAGACGTAACCGTCCGGTTTGCGCATTTTCCTGTTGGTACCAAATACACTCGTAAGAAAAACCAAAGACATACGTCAATTGTAAGACGGGGCAACTCACGTGTTCAGCTTCGGTTCAGCGTAGTTTACGCTTCTCCTGGCACGCCGTTCCCTGCCTCCCGTCGCAGCCTGCTGCTCGGAGTCAGATGCGTCCGTTGGTGGAATAGGACTGGACGATCGTGGAGTCGGTAAATATTGAGGCTCAGACTTGAGCGAGGGTGCCGGGGTCGTGGAAGGTGTCGTTAGGAATGTCCGTGAGGTCATAATAGAGGAAGTGGTCATGGTCGATGTGGCAGAACTGGGTTGATCGGCGGTATCAGGTGTGCTGCGACGGTCGCGATCTGTGCTATCGTCAGCTATTTGTGGACATACCTGCGCGGACACTCGCAAAATGAACACTGACCTGATAACGCGGTATCCAAGGGTGATAGTACAGGTGGAGAATTCGTGACGTCCTTCAACTTGGACTTCTTGCTCCCCTCCGCAGCCGGTGCTGGCTGCTCTTCTATATCTCGTATCCTCCTCCTCTCCTTCTCCCTCTTGACACTCTCGCCAGACGACCGACTCTCTGACTCTGCGCCTATCACTTCCTTCTCCTTTTCTCTCGTCCTCTTCTTCTTCTCCTTCCGCAATATACTCTGTGCGATCAGCTCAGGCTCTTCGTCATCCTGCCCATCAACCCCGGCGATGACCGCCATAACTTCCTCCTCTTCCTCCTCCAGGGCCAACTCTCGATGTAACGGTCCTCCGAACACGGGGCTCGGTGCTCTTGGAACCTCCGTGACGGTAGTAATCGACATACTAGTGGTGAGCAACCCGCTCTGCCGTCGTGTTGGTTTCCGTTTCCCGGCCTTGGTAAGTTCTTGATCAAAGTTAATCACTGGAGCGCCTACAGCTGGGAGGGGCGGTGGAGATGGGGCTCGTGTGGGCAGGGGAAGTTTCGAGCCCGAGGACCGTGGTTTGCTCTTCCGCAGAACAGGTGTCGGGCTAGCGGCATCCCGCTCGTCGTCGTCATGGTCAAGGCCGGGACTCTCAGGAGAGGAACCGTTCCCCTCGTCGTCTTCATGGATGTTCGGGAAGTTCGGGGGTCGAGCTAGCCTGTTCGGTGGAGGTGAAGCGTCAGGGTTGGGTACTGGACGGCGGGCACGAGGAAGATGAGGCTGTGACTCGGGGGATGATGGTCGTCCGTGGGGAATGTTGTGTGACTTGCGGATATACCCCAGATGTTTCATGAAGTTGTGTACCTGCAACTTGGTATGAGGTGCAACGACAACTAGAGCATCCTAGCCAACACTCACCGCTGCCTCAGCATCCGACATAACCCTCCGCGACTTCTCCCGCTCCTTCTTGAGTTGTGCGACTAGCGCTATCTCGGAGGCGCGCAAGCGGAGGTTCTCAACATACAGAGTGGAGATTTGGGCATTGAGTTCTTCGACCCTAACGCTCAACGACGAGTTCAACCTGGAAAGATTGTGAGACCTATTATCTTTCAAATCATCGCAGAAACGTGGCAACGTACTTGGTGATATGTTTGTTGGCCAGCAGAAACTTCTTCTTGTCTGCGAGGGCCACCACGGGATTCGATGAGATGAGATTCTGGAACACGAGGGAGAGAAGGCTCACAGTTCTCAAACTCGAGGAGTGTATCGTTCTGTCTTGCGTCGGTGGAGACACGCGACTGCCGTCTGCTCATCGTCGTGGACGACGTTGACGGCGAGTGCTCGACTTCGTCGTTGCTGGTGATGTCCAACAAGCGGCCAATACCAATGGCCTCATCCATATCAGGTTATCACGTGGATGGTTGGTTCGGTTCGGGGAATGCCGGGGGCGGCATCTCATTGTCTCCAGTTCGCTTTGTGCATTGTTTGAATTTTTGCGGACCGACTATAGCTACGGCTTTCTCTGTCCCGGCCTGCTCAAGCAACGGATTGTTTGCTGCTATAGGAACGCGAGGTGCTTCGCGATTTTTCAGGTGAAGCATCCCCTTCTTCTGGCTACTTCTGGCTACAACTCGAACGCCGTGACCTACTCCGCCCCATAGCTGCTCAATGTTGCACCCCAATTCCAAGGTGCTCCCTGTGAATTCAGCCCCAGGCTCAATGCCTTCTCCCCCGAGTGTGTGACCGTTGCCGAAACTAACAAAAGTCTGGGAATGTCCAGCTATTCTTGCGTGACGTCACAACGCGAATGTAGACGCCTCCAGCATGCGAGATTCACGCTTGACTCCCCTTGGGTTCTATCCAACACTCCAAGCCCTCGACATGTCTGGGAACATCAGATTTTGCCATCCCCCAGGGTGCAGAGAACTTGATCTCAGCGAAGAGAGTTTCCTGAACGCCACACTCATCGATGCCAAGACGGAAGAAACAATCTACTCTATCCGGACCGACTCTAGTCTCATACATGGTATGCGAACCACACTTGTCGCAACGCATGGTAGAGGCACGGAGGAGGTCGCCTACATCACGAAGGGCGCCGTGCTTCACTCCGATCGGATTGTTTTTCGTGGCGAAGAACCGATGAAATTGAAAGATTGGATGCATAAATCGACGTTCACCGACCCGGAGTGAGTGTATTTTTCCCCCTTGCTCTTGCGCACTAAGTGGATCTTTGACGGCTCAAACCTGCAGACAATCCATGGGAAACGGGTTGGAAAAGGTTCGTTGCACTTGGGACAGGGTACCCAATTCTCCGAGAACAATAGCGGTATTTTACTCACCCTCCTATGTGTCGCGAACGTATGAACTGATGATGCGTGTAGCTGACGACAAGTCATCACCCAGAGCCTGTAGCCTGGTACTACCCATCGGTTCGCTCTACCAACCCTCCGATGCCTGCCACGCTCGCTATCCATCCTGATGGCTTCGCAATGCAAGACACCATCGTCGCATCTCTCATGGTGTTAGTGCAGATGGATAAGGCCGTTAACTCTAGGTTTGCGGAAGTGCTACCCTTCATGGTCTCGCCGACAGCTAGTATCTAGGTGAGTTTACTGTTCGCTCAGTTGTCCTTTGCTGAATGAAACGTCAGAAACGAGCTCATCACTATATCAACTGCCTATGCCCAAACCGGCGCGGATGTTCGTGTACATACCATTGGACTTTTTATGCCAGCAAAACGTTCTTGCTTGTAAACCCCCTGCCTTACCCTGGCCAGCTCGACGCATTTGATGTTGAGGTTCGGGTCGACACAGTTCTCAACCGCAAGTCTCCCCTGAAGTCTCTCCATGACCTCATGGTGACCAGCAAGGTTGGACTAGAATCTTTGATGGATGAGCAAACGCCATTGTAGCTCCTCAAGGCTGCGCACTCACGATCAAGATCTGTCAGTACCAATCCTCCAACGGGGTGGAGGCCTTTGGGTTTCCGACAGGCTTTCAATAGGCTGCGCTTTGCTGTACTAGCGTCCCAGTAGGTATAAATAGGTGGTTCTTTCTGGTTTAAATCTTATCAACACACTTGCCATTAACATATCATGTCAACGCCATATCCCAAGGGATGCAGAGTTATGACTTTCAAAGGGGCGAAACTGATGAACTCTAGCGTCGTGGATGTTCAGACCGGCGAGACAATATACAACATCAGGTCCTCTGCAGGGCTACCTATCAAGGGCGTGCGGACGATGATAGAGACCACGGGAGGAGGACAAACGGAAGAGGTAGCCTCGTTTGTCGTGGATGCGGTCTTCAAGTCAGACAAGATATCGTTTCGAGGCGGAGATTTTATTCGTATTAACGATTGGATGGACGACAAGACGTTCTCTGATCTGTGAGTTTTGCACTGTGCATTGCAGGCTCATACTTGATAAATTGGTTCTAGTGTAGGCGCAAGACTGAATTCGCAGTCTACAAAGTATACATGGCGATGGGACCCTGGAAGTGCTCACCACTTGGTACGGTCTTCATTTGAACATCATGGTAGTGTCGGCACAGTCCTAACGTTGCGGTTATCAGTTGTCTTCTGAAAACGGTGACTCGAATTCCGTGGCTTGGTATCAACCAGCCGACCCACCGTGACGAGCGGAACCCCCAACCCGCCCGACATTTGCAATACATCCCAGTGTCTTCTCCATGCAAGATGTTGTTCTTGCCTCCCTGTTGATTATGGTGCAACGAAGGCAGGTGGAGGTTTCTAGGGCACAGAATATGGGACAAGGCGTGCCGTTGGGCATGGCACCAAGTCCGAGCAAGGGGGCAGCAGACGTGTAGAGGTGGCTACTTGAAGATACAGTAATCAAGTTTGGTGTCGTACAGGGCGTTTGTACGCCGTGGCCTCCAGTGCATGGGCATATTCTCAACCATTATCTAGATTGAGAGAGTTGCGGTATCATACGCCATTTTGCCTTGTCAGACAGTAGACTCTCGTCCAGGACTCTTTTCAAGAGAATGGCGAGAACGCAGGAAAATCAAAATCAAAAAGTAATGACCACCGCAGGGGTCGAACCTGCAATCTCCTGATTACTCGTCGTAGTCAGACGCGATGCCATTTCGCCAGGCGGCCATGTGAGATAGCGGAGATGAATAGCCTACGTGCCACGTGTTCGGTTAGCATTTCCGCTGCTGTATTTGGCAGTTCTACAGTTTGAACCTGGACCAGCTGCTTTCCTCAGTGAAGCAGCGTGAAACTCGCCACGATTGCGCTACTGGGTGCTTACTTTTTGTTCGTCGCGCATAATTCTTGGACTCTGGCCAGAGAATATCCGTGAACGCGCCACAGTTTCTTGGATACCACCACGTTGACCCCAACTTGGCCATGGCCTCCTTGGAATCATGCACACCAATCTTCCCCTCTCTCCGATTACCACCTCCGAGGCGGAAGGCTTTTCTAGACGACTCATCGTCACTAGACGAGACACTATCTGACGATGGAGCCACACCGAGACAAGGCTACATCGAACGGCTGGCCGAACAATACCGCAAGATGGCTTCCCTCCCATCCGAACTGGAACCCCCCTCACGTCCTACATCACCGGGTCTCTCTACGCGTGCCACTGACCTTCAAGGCTTGATATTGCGCGCCGTGGAGGACAGTCATTTCGAGCCTTCCCATCCGAAATGGGGACATGTCAGTCGATTGGTACGGATGGCATCTACAAGCAGGAGACGAGGGGCCGCACCGGGTGTTAGGGTGGGCGAGAAGGTCGAGGTGGATGTTGGTGATTATGTGTTTGTGATGCCGGATACTGAGGAGGGGTGGGAGGAATGTGAGAGGAGGTGGGCTGCGAGGAAGCTGAACGCGCCGGCAGCTACCAGTCGGGATGCGAAGGGGAAGGGCAAAGCGCGGGAGACAAAGTCGAAGTACTGGAGTAACGGTCCCGCGAAGAAACCCCGTCTTAGTGCGGAGGTGTTGAGGGAGGAAGAGGAAGATCCTGTGTCGAAAGAGGATAGGGTCACCAATCGCGTTCTCAGCTGGCAGGCGGAGGTGGTCCGCGCAGAGCTTCCGGAGGTACCTACCGTCGAAACCCCCGTTTCAGCTGTCGCAGTGGTGGCAAAGACGAACATGGCCAAACCTGTTCCTAGGCCGAAGCGTCAGTCACCGCTAGAATTCCCTGTCGTGAAACATGCTGGTCCGTCGAACTCCGGGAAACCTGGTCGGGGAATGCAGGAATCTAAGAGCGTACCTTCTCAGCCTGAGGCAGACGTTGAGATGTTATCTCCGGAACGTCCCAAGACTCCGCCATCAGTGAAGGAGGTTCCTGAGCCGATGGACATATCTAGTCCGATGGGTATCGCAGATATTTCAGAAGCAGTAAGTATTCTATACTATAATGATCGCTGTAATATCTGACATTTCATACAGAGCTTTTTACCTCCGTCGTTTCCATCTCATTTGGAAACATCAACCCCAAAGGATGCGGAAAAAGTCAAACAGGGCTCTATTACGGAGAAACACAAACCAGCTCCGATCTACCCTAGACCATTTCTCTATTCCTCTCCACCTTCACCTCCGCCATCTCATACATCCCCATTCAGCCCTGCTCGCCCCGGTCAATACTCGCCTCAACGGTTAGGAATGTCATCCAGCCTCCCCATCATATCACCATCTGCGCGCATACGTACAAAGGGGGAGAGCAGACCGCTGAAACGGTCCCGCCCACTTACACCTCCGGATGACGACGTCTTCGTGACCGGCGTTTCGAAGAAAATTCGTACTGACGCGCCAAACGATAACGAACGGTTGACCTCAAGCGCGCCGTTGCCACCGTCCTCCCCTCCCGTGGTCACACCACCATTATCCAAACCGAATTCACCGCCCCAACGCGTCGGACTCGTACGGACGGGCAGCGGGCTGGGTAACGCCAAAGGCTTGCCCGTTCCTGAAACACCGAACAGGAAAGAGTTGCCGTGTCTCACAGATCTCCTTGCGTCATCGCGCAGATCCAAGCCTCGTCCGCGCCCTCCCTCACGGAAGACCAAGCTTTCAAAAGACAGCATAATCCCCGACGATGGCGGCGAATCTTCCAACCACAATCCCGACCCTCCCCATAAGGACGTGTTGCCGACACTGCAGGACGACGAAGACGCCATTCCGGAGGTTTCTCCTGCGAAGACGTACTTCTCCTCTCCCGCCTCCGGATCCTCGCAGTCCACACCCCAATCTCTCAAACGCAGACCGCGGTCGCCGATTTCCCCACTGTTCGGGACGGGCGGGCTGGGGATTGGACGGTTCAGTCCTCAGTTTACGTCTACTCAGCGTCGTGACGCTGCAGGTTCGTCTCTGAGCCAGAGTATTTTCCGGCGCGGGTTTGGGGCGCACCAGGAGTCTCAGCACAGTCAGTCCAGCGCCCCGGGTCTGGTCAAAGGGAGTAGTGGGATGTTTGGGATGTACAACAGTCAGTTTGATGTGGAGGCGCAGGTAGGGCATGTTAGTGATTTGTTGGATCGGGATGTGGATTTCGGAGAATTTTTGAAGGATTTGGGGGAGGTGGAGGAAGAGGATGTCGATGCTCAGCAGGACGAGGAGGTGGAGGTGTAGGAAGGGGTTGAGACCTGTTTTGGATGCCACAGCACACAAGTCTATTCACAGGATCGCTGAACGGGGGGATGTATTGATTATACCTAACGTTATGCACAACTTTCAAAGTGAGAAGTGGGTGTTGAGCTTCGCTCTGCTTTTTTCAGTGAACCGTTCTGTTCAGTAATTTCCCGTGACTCATTGATAACTCCATCTTCTGAGATGCATTGATCTGAATCTCGGTGGTAGCGTTGAAGCGATTGCTTCCTGCCAAAACGGAGGGTGAACGACTGAGCTGAGATGTTCAGACGGGAGGATACTACGAGCGCATTGGGCATCCCACATGTCTTCAAGTAGCTACATGAACGGATCGCGAGATGAAGCTTCGATGAAGGATGTTGACATTGTCATTTGGATCAGCGCCGGCAGCAGATCCATCTTGCAGTGATCTGCATGGGTGACGATTCTACACAGGAGTGTCAATGGTGTTGAGAGTTCAACATTCATGCGTGGGCTCGTGTAGCTGGGGGGATCTGCCAACCGAGGCACAATCACAAGGTGCTTCTGCATTGTGAACATTCGTCAATAACGAGGAAGACATGGAGAGATCCTTCCGAGCAGTTGAGTGCTGACCTCGTCTTCAAGCTTTCTTGCGCGGGGCGGAAGGTGTCGTACTTGGATAGAGATAAGAGAGCAAGTCGAGTGTCCAGTGGAACGGTGCACGTTCTGGCTCATGCAAATGCGACTCTCTTCCGTGACTTCGTCCGCCCTTGAGTCTCATCACCTTTCGATGTTGGGGTATCAGAGTTAGGTTGAGGATTGACCTCAGTTGCACTCGATGGTGAGGTCCCCGATTTACGAGCTTCTTTGCGGAGTTTTGCTTTCTCCTTCTTCGCCCTGGCTCGATCTGCAACGAGAGCCGCCTTGACTTGCTTCTACAATTACCAACCAGTAGTAGAAATCCTCGTGAGTCCTTGGCAGCTCCCAAACAGCTTGGAGATCATGCGCAGCATACCAGTCTTTGTTTTGCAGAGCTCGAAGATCGGGCTTTTCGGTCACCTGGGGAATTACCACTCGAATCCTACAATGAAGTCAAAGAAGTCGTCAGCGCATAGCGGTACACGTCCCTGCAAGAATTGGCACCTTGGTTCGTTGATGATGATGAAGCCTATCGACCTTCTTCTTGGCCTTATCCTCCTGGACTTCCCCGATTGACTTAGCTAAATCTAGGGCTGCGTCCTGCAATTGGACGATGAGATGCCAGTAAGCACAGGTTATGAGTTGAACAGTTCTGACGGTGACTGCACTGGCTGTGCCGCTGAGCCTGCCCACGCACCTGATGATCCACAAATACCTTCTTGCGTTTTCCCGATGTCTCTGACTTATTTTTCGTCTTCACCATCTCAATGGAGAAGTTGACTGAGCAGCGAGTGCTTGTGAGGTCTTTGGGTGGCAAATTTGGGCTCGCGCGGAGTCTCCCTGTTTCATGTCCGAAGCGCCCGAAGTGGTTTCCATCCGACGGCCACGAACGACCAGGAGCGAACAACACTTTTCGTGGATGCATTCGGCCGTGTTGGCGGACGCACCGCCGCCCACAGCCCCAACTACGAAGGCGTTATTCTTTCCCCGGGACATCCGAGAGAGATAGGAGACAGCCTGAGACAACGGAATAGAGCTGTTTAGCAGTATGACGAAGCCGGAAGGCCAGTATGGCGATGCAATTTTTCAGATGATGGTCTATGTTATCGTTGCTGACCTCTTGTATTCAGGCATAGTGCAGATAAGACTCTATGACCTTGAAAGCTCTGCGAGAGGAGACAATCAGACTCCAGGGAGCCTTTGGTTGCGCGGTTTTGCCAGGTAACGTGAGGGTTTGTCATTGTGCCTCAAGCAGCTCCAGGTTGGGATCTGGCCAGCCTTTCCTTCGCCTTCCCAATTGCACCCACATCATGTAGTGGTGTTCCGCCGGTCATGACGTTCCCGTATGAGAAGACATGATTTCTTACCTCCTTGTCTCTTCTCCGCGGCGGTATATCATCACCCCTTCCACATCTCACTTTCAGACTTCAAGCAAAATATCTCCAAGGACGATCTCCTTTCAGAATCTTGATTCACATCAGCTTCACACGGCGCCGCAGCACTGTATGTACCTCCGTCCAGAAAAATACTTGTCATTTTCATGTTCGCTCATCGTGATGCGGTCACAATCAATGTGAGTTTTCGGCTCACTGCCCGAGATCAACGTGGACGCTACTAGCTCTACTGGCCTCATATGCTTACCTACGTTGTTGACACTTGGTATTTATAAGGCCTGCCGACAGGACTGGACCATGGTATCCGACAACCTCGTCAACTCGCCAGCTTCTACATTCTCCTTGACTAAGTCAGTCCTCTTCGAAATGTGTACCAGGAGACAGTAAGTTGCCTTCTCAATATTCTCGTTCGAAACGGTTCTGACCCACCTCCTAGTGTCTGCTACATCTACACCAAATGCGGTCATGCATATACTATGGTATGTATATCGTCAACTTGAACAACCGATGTTGAAAGTTTCACGTCCGTAGCCCGAGGAAAGTGTACGTGGTGGCGAGATTCTTGCAAACGTACGACAGGAGCTGATAGATATCTGAAGGTCCCTTGTGACAATCCGCGTTGCAAATTCAGCCCTGTCCATCCGAAGAACTGCGCGCAGTGCAAACAGACATGTTGGCAATAGTACGCGCTTTCGTTCGGGTTTTATCCTCTGTGATCAACGTGCTGACTGGTATTCGTGCAATTTAGCCGCCAACCAACTGAGCAATACTGTGCGTATAACCTGCGGGACTCTCATTGGGTTGTTTACTGATTCTATGATTGCCTTGTCACTGTATAGCCCCTCATTTGAATGAACACTGTCCCAACTGCGCGCGACGCTAGTGACTTTGTTCGCTAGGGTTGTGGTATCTCAAGCTGTCAAGTTATCTACAGTATTTATTTGAACTGCGAGTGCTTACCTCTACATAGTACCACAAATTTGGATTTGTGTTGTGTATACGTATCGGTATATACCTAATATGTATCATCTTTTCTCTGCATGTTCAAGAGTTGGATTTGTGTGGTATCCAAACGGCGCAATCTGAGGTATGCGTCTTGCCTAATGAGCATTATCAGTCTCACACGACACCAGCCATCAATACGAACCGCATAGTCCTCTGAATCCCTCACGACACTATCCTGTTTTCTGTGCCTCAGCTCCATGCGTCGGAGTGTTCTTGTTCGTAACAGATCGCAGTTTCACGGCTCCACGACAACGTTGAGTGTTCAGAAGGACATCTGAGGACGAAATCTGCTCTAATACCTCTCACTATTGACGAGAGAAATGCGATGCCTATACGGATCTCGGAATTCTGGTCGTCGCACCGCGCTAGGATCTTGTCCGACACCACGGATGGGACGCCAGCTCGTTGAAAACCTGAGAGGAGGGCCCATCGATGGCCAACCTATCTTTGGGAAGATAGCAACCAGCATGCTACTGAGTTGAAGCAAGCGCCACTTTTTGTGCTTCGATGTGGGTCCCTCTGTATTCCTGGCCCCTGGGACCCTGTTGAGCAGACGGCAAGTGGAATGATCGCCGGAAACTGATTATTGGCCTGAGAGAGATTGAGATCACTTCGTTCTCGAGTGAATGACGGCACACAGACAGCAGTGCAGTTTCGAATCCATAGGACATCATCGGCATCACTCACGGATGAGCGTTATGAGGAGTATTGTCCGGGGACACTTTCGTGGCGCTTACTTGACTGACGACCGGCGTATACCTGAAACAGACCTTTGGCTTGGGTGAAGCACTGTTGCGTTGTGAAGTGTCGGGCCCAAAAGCCAGTTGCGTGGGGACATTCAGTTGTGAGCCCAGAAAATATTACAAAATCTACAACGGAATGGAGCGGAACGCGGCGAGTGCCATCAGTCTCATCCCAAGGCCTATTGACGAAACATAAACTCACCCAAACTATGATCTCCCTAAATAACATAAATTTCATATGCCTCCCACGTACATGGATGGGAATCGGGGCCCTGTGTCAAGAAACACTACATGGTGGCAGCGTGCAGAGGTTGCGCTATGAGTTGACCCACGCCGTCACCAACTCGGGCCCACTTGCTTTCCACCCTATATCGCTGCTCAACGATGATTAGAGAGGTTAAAACTGCGTCCTGAATGACCTCCGCTTCAGACTGAAGAGAGAGGGACGCAGATTCGTCGGGAGCAGAGGCACGGAACCATGCAATGGGTCGGAGAGGCATATCTTCCTCGTAAAGCTGGGAGATGGTGTATTAGCAAAACCTTTTTGAGAACCGTAAATAGTATCACGAACCGCAATCTCTCGCAAATTAGTTGGCTTCCAAACATATTTCTTCGGACTATCAGCCTTCGATTGAGCCCTAGTATCAGTGAACATTCATAAATACCATCCCAATGAAGTAGACGACAGATAAAACTGCCAGGACATACGGATCGGTAAAACTCTGCTTTTTCAGCCAACTATTCAGCTTCATCGAAGGAAACCCCTCAAAGGTGACCTTGTCCGGAAAGATGTCGTTCCTGTCAATCCGAGCGACCTCGACGGCCCCTTGGTCGCTGCCGGGGATCATCCTGCTCACAGTCGTACGGGTAGATTTGAAGTTGGTCTTGACCACGTACACCGTGCTCTGCGTCCCGCGGATGCGAAGTGTGGTATTCATGAGGCTGTCCCGGGAAAATAGGAGAACTGTCCGGGCCTCACGCTGGGGCAGAGGCGCAGTCATGTCCACCAGGGTAAGTTGGGTGTCCATGATGAGAAATCGGAAGGAGAAACGCTCGTCACGGTGTACCAGACAAGTGTTTCGCTGTGGTCTCCAGCCACCTTTTGTGCCGAGGTTTCCCCCAAGAGCCTAATGTTTCGGCACCTCAGGTTTGTGGTTCACTTGAATGGGTGGACGGTTAAACTTCTGACTGGAAACCTATCCTATGTCAATAGTAGACATCAGTCTAGTACTCACTGCTGTATATGTTGGTCAATTGCAATAGTGTGATTTTGAAAGGAAGACTTGAAAGTTCAAGTTGAAGAGCATGGAGCCTATTTGGATCCGTGTGAAACTGAAAGTGGTTCGGTTCGTTGACTGCATCAGTTGAATCAGTTCGGTTCGGCCGACGATATCTGCCTTTCTCCTTGAGCCTCGCCCAAGAGGTGTCAGATCCACCGATCTCGTACATGGGGGTTGTGTTCCAAATCCGGATGTGTCGACCAAATTTGGTGAAACACGTGGCAAACGGCACAGCGGCATTGTGTGCGATCTTGATTCTTGCCGAAGTCCAGCCGTCACCCACTTGGTCGATCCTTCATCCTCCTTCGTCTCATTGTCGTCGTTGAACTCGCCCATCTTGCGTCGCAAACACACACCCCTGCGTCCCCGCATCTCGTTCTTCCTATAATAGCGACATACATAACGAACATTTCCTCGTGCAGATTCCATTCAATTGTTGATAGTACTTCGAAAAGCTCCTTCGTACAAACACTATAATTCTTTCGTCTTCGTGTATCCCAATTGTATAATGGTGAGAATGTTTTTATGAGATGGTACAAACACAGCTGACTGTTCTTCAGTGCACAATATTCATCAGATAGCCCCTCCTGCTGTCCTGTTCCTACCAGCTCCTGATCTTGCAGTCACATATGCCCAGTCAGCTCGCCTGGTCAGACGGACTGTTTGTTGTGCACGACCCTACGACATGTGCGACCCAATTACTTACTATCTCACCTTCGTAGATGTTATTCACTGTCTCTTTACATGTGCCGGGTACACTCGACAGGGTGAACATGAATGACATCGTCATGTCCTTGCAGCCCTCCCCAGTCAATGGAATGAAGAACTTCTCAGAAATAGTACACACTGTGCTAGCCCCTCAAGGTAACATACTGCCACCTGTGTGGTGGCTTGCACTCGCTCGCATCCGCAATGGCAATGAGTTTATGCACTACAAATTGGCACCTCAGCCTGAGCGTCGCATCAGACAATGTGGGTTGTGACACTATAGAACAACTTGTGCTATCTACGGGGAGTAGTGATCAATTTGCGGTGTCGCATTGCTTTATATCTTCCGTTCATTGCACGGCGTGGAGCGCTGAACTGGACTACAACGTTAACGACCTCAACGCAGCTTTTCCACAACTGAGCTCGGCTTCTCGGGATCCTGAGAATCTTCAAGTTCCGAACGCTATGCCGAAGGCTCGCCGTGACAGGGTGTCAGCGCTCGCTTAAGGAACCCCCATGTACGAGATCGGTGGATCTGACACCTCTTGGCCTCGCCATTCCGGTGGCCAGCGAGGAACTTGATCCTCATGAGAAGAGGTGGTAAGTCTCATACTGCTCAGTGATACCTATATGGCTAATCCCATCCTGTATAAAAGTCACATTGCAGCATGGAGCGTACCGACATTCAGCGGTTGCTCAGTTCAATTCTCAATTCGCAGGATGTGGATCTTGAGGATCCTGACGAATGTGAGCCACGACTATCATAACAAAGGCACATCCCTTCTGATGCTATTGACTTTTGTAGTCGACGCATTTTTAGACAGACTGCGGTTCTTCTTTTCCGAGAACATCTTGTTGGCAGCGCTTGACTTGGTTGACCGTGATAATGGCGAGTTCTCAGGGAATCCGTTACTCCTCCTAAGTCGTATTCTAACTGCTTATAACAGTGGTCAAAGTATCGACACCGTGGGGATACTCCCACTTTAATGTCTTTGGCTCAACGGCTACCTACACTGTCTTTCCGGGAATTGTCTCTAGCACGCAAACAACTCCGCCGTTTTGTACGTGCCCGGCCTACGCGTATTCCGTGTTGCTCTCCAGCTCTGAACTTATGGTGAGTACTGGTATCTCTAATGGATCAGGTCCATATCGGACTGAATTTCTTTGCATAGTGCAAACACCTGATAGCTGCTGCGATTGCGAATAGGACATCAAGGTGTATGAACCGAATGGTTGGGAAAGATGAGCTCGCTGATGTTGCCATTCGACAAAGCTCATCATGACCGAGAATGATTGATGCTGTATTGCTATCACTGGGAACTGTATCTATAGCGCCTGGTCACAACTGAAAGAATGTTGCGCCGTATATCAAGAAATAGATTCTGCACGGTCCGTCATCGCCATCACTTTCTCCTCGCAGACCCTCCAATTTCATCTCCCTCCAAGTCCATAACTCCATCCTGTGACTCATACGTCGATAGTCGTCTTCTCCCCTGTTGTATTGGTGGTCTTGTTGGGGATTCATCATCATTGGCGACAGCCGAGTCTTCAAAATCCGTTTCTTCCGTTTCTTCAAGGGGATTGCGGGGCGTGGAGATGCCAGACGCGGGTTGCTGCCTAGCGGTTGTTGTTTCGTCTTCACTGATAGATCTCCCACGTGGACTAGAGCTGTCCAATGACTTGTCGGGAATCTGTGCGCCGCCGTAATGACTATGACAGCCGATTGGAAGGTGGCTGGGAATGACCTACCGGAATACGTGCGCAATAGGCAATGAACGTCGCGATGGCCGACATAATGAAAACGGCGCGAAGACCAATAGCGTATGAGTCCCTTGCCTTCCGCTGCAAGTCTGGTGGAAGCTTCGCTACTAGCGTAGCGGAATGACGGATTCGACTGATCAGCTGTGAGAGACTCGTAAGAAACTTATCCCCAAGAATGGTGGTGTGGTGAGATAGTACCTCTTCCGAACCTTCGCCTTGAATACGTTTACGCAGCTCTCGGTTAAGGATAGATTGGAAGAGAGCGGATGACAGAGCAACACCGCCAACCTGGCCGATGCCACGGAAGAGTTGACCGAAGCCAGTTCCAACCGCCACGGCGGATTCTGTAGGTGACGTCAATGAAAATATTTCATGATGTCGGGGATACCACGTACGAGGCAAATGGGCGAGCAAGGCAACTGAGGGAGTTCCATTAGCACGACGGATTTGCAATGTGGAGAGTGAGAACTTACTCAACATTGTCTGGAGAACAACAGCATTACCAAAGCCCATAGGCAACTATCACGGAGAACGCATGAGGAGGCTTAATTTCCGGAAGAGTGGGAGATCTTACGATACTGAGCCATAGCTGGATATCGGGAGAATCCTCGCGCATAAGACTGAGGAGAATTGTTGCGGTGAAAGGGAACAGTCCGAAGATCATGTTGATCAGTTTGTACTTTCCTGTGCGGTGCATCATCCATCTGGTGCATACAACAATCAGCCCATGCGAATGTGAATAGGGCGCACAAGCATACCCTGCAAACAGAGACCCGAGCGAGATCGAGACACCGTTAGGAATCAAGTGAGCACCTAGAGATACGGAAACATGTTAGGTCCGAAAGGCTGTCAAAAATGGAACGACAGACCTGCTTCGCTTGCGCTAGTTAACATTACTGTCTGGAACCATGTTGGGAAGTTGTACATGACGGCGAAATTGCAGGTAGCGACGAAGAAATTACTGATGCCCACGAGGACCGGTATCTTCTTCCGCAGAAGGAACGGTGCGAGGACCGGCTCCGGGGCGATGTACAATTCCACCAAGACGAATGCGATGAAGAAGACGAATGAGGAAGTGAACGGGACATAGACGGCCGGTGAGCTCCACTGTATTGGATGCAGTTAGAAATGATTCTGCCATCATTGTGTGTAGGGCAGAAAGCGTACAGGGAATTCTTCGCTGAATCGAGTACTCAAGAAGATTAAAACAGATAACACCTGGTGAAGGGGTGAGATAGACCAACGGGAAAAATGGGTGGTACATACAGCACACATTAAAGTCAGACTACCGAAGTAATCGATGCGCTTGAGGACTTCTTTCGTGCTCTTGCTCTTGCCCTTCGGAAAATTGTCAACCCTCAATGTTAAAAGGAAGATGCTGGGTACTCACTGGGGTCACGTAGCGGAGGTTCACCGATGTCAATAGGAAGGACACCACGAATAAAGGAAGTTGGATAATGAATGCCCAGCGCCACCCGAATCTGTATGTCGAATGTTGGTCCTATATAAGAGGCTGGGAATATTGTGAATGAACCTACCGATCTGCGATAAAGCCTCCCAAGGGTCCTCCTATACCCATTCCAAGCTACGAATAAGGTCGGTGAGATTTTTGCACGAAACACTAGTACGGAAAGCGTACACTGTTGAATACTGCACCCACTCCCTGTGTAAGTCCTCTCGACTATTGGTAAGATTTTAGCAGGTGAACGAAGCAACGAAGCTCTTAACGTACCCGAAGACTATACATGTCACTCATGATGATCCTACGAGAAAACTGAGTTCGAATAAGATGTACGAAGTTGATACGAAACTCACGTAGCTGTTGTCATGATTCCACCTCCGCCAATACCACTGAGCTGTGAAGGCCTTAGTACGTCAGGTTATACACTTTCAACAACTACATACGAATCGTGCTGCAATAAGCATTTCCATGCTACCGGAGAAACCACAGGCTGCTGTCCCCAAAGCAGCAAATACGACTGCCATTTGGTTCGCTCCCCGTCGACCCATAACATTGCACAATCGACCGTATAAAGGTGTAAATGTCGCAGTTGCGAGCAAGTACCTGCCAAACCAAAAAATTGTTAGTCCAAAAGAGATCACAAAATATGATTGTTTGATACGTACGCTGTACCCAGCCAGCTTGCCTGGTGTGACTTCTGGAAGTCGGATGAGATACCAGGAAGTACTGAGCAAAAAGTAAGTTAGAAACTTCATGGGGCTAAAACGTTCAGTCAAGACGGGTTCCTGTTCTGGGCTTGTACCGAACGCGTTGGGTATACAACTGCGCAGTTCACCTCCGCACCCGCGCTCCGCGAGCAGTCCCCTCATGTTTTGGGGATCGTTGACTTAGATTAAACGCAATGAAAGGCTCACATGTTGCAACCAAGGTTGCTGGGAGGAATCAGATGATGCGCTTCACCCTAAGTTTATTCTGTAGACGTACTGTTCAGTGCCTTCACACAACGCAAACGCGGAATACGAAATAATTGAGCATAACGAGAACATTCTTACAAAACAGGGATGCTACACACAGAAAGAAAAGTTGCGACCCATACTCCTGCTAATATCCCGTAACGCGTCGACCTGCTGATTTCTAAAGGTCCGAGCTTCTGAGGTTTGCCATCCAGTGATCCAGATCCTGTTTCATGCAAAGTGTGCAGGAGAGGATCACGCTCGGTAGGCGAAGATCCGTTGTGACCGTTCATCTCCTGCGCAAGGAATGTCTGTCGTCGTCGTTGATGGGGAGGAAGTCGTAAGGAAAGTCGTGAACGTTTTCGACAGGATGCAACTGCGGCATGCTTTATACATTGCTGCCGGCGCCTACCTAAAGCTCTCACCGCTTGCCGCAATGCCGTCATAGCTTGAATAATGTAACGAGTTTTGATTTGCTCTGTTAACAATTAACAGCATTATTATTACCTTATGGTGAAATCCCAAATACGTGTCAACAAAGCACTCGTCTTGCTCATCGCCGTCAACGACGACGAGCACACTTCTGTCATCGAGGCAGACGTTTCCTTTCTTATCGTGCGGTGCTCCGTAAACAGCCTCGTCCTCTGCCATGACTAACATTCCATCAGGCTCGAAGCGCAGTTGGGAGGGCAATGAACCACCGAGCAAGAGGGCGCGAGAGAAAGAAGATGCTAGAGACTGGAAGGACGTTCACCTAAACTCTCCGAAGCGACGAGACGATCGTCGTCGAGCTGATAATCGAGACGACTACCGGAACGGCCATCGCAGGAGTAGGGAGCCCGACCATCACAGGCGCCCAAGCGACTACACTCGGGACAGAGAACGACGAGACGATAGAGATAGAGACAGGAACCGCGACCGGGATGATTCGCGCAAAGAGAGGACTAGAGAGAACGGTCGGCCAGATAACAGTCGAAGGCCTTCTCCTTCACGTCGCTCAGCCGAACCCTATTCCGCTACCCCTCGGGCTGACTCAGAGAGAGAAGAAGGCGAGTGAGTATCGAACTTACTGTCCTTAGTGTCATCCTTTGCTCTAACCTCTCCCCTCAGGATTTCTCCCCGTCCCAGTCCTCGTCCACAAACAACTTCGCTGCCCACCGAGCCTCCACAAGTACCTGAAGCAAAGTCGGTCCCACAGCCCGAAATCGAGCTAGAGCTACCTGAATCTGAGCCGTCCGTAGAGGAGACGCTTGCCGCGCGACGTGCGAGGCGACTCGCTATCATGGCCAAGTATTCTAGTGTCAACAGTAGCGCAGCAAGTTTGGCAAGCCCTTCACCCGGTCCTAGCAGTGCGGTTGACCCGCCGCCTAGTCTACCATCTGTTTCTGACACCATCTCTCAGCCTCACAGTGCTATTGAGAATCCAGTATCGGCGCCCTGGACCGAGAACCCGAATGGAATGATCTCTAACGGTATGCGGGCTCTTCGTAGACTGACTATTCACGGGTGCTGATTTTACATTGCAGGTAAACGCGAATCTCTCTCGGCGTCTCCAACTCCCGCGGCATTTTCGTTGGCGAAGGAAGGCGAGGAGGAAGGACAGGTGAATAATGCTTCGCGGGAAGACAACAACGAGCAGATATCCGCTGCCGACTATGATCCCAATTTAGATTATCGCGAGGACGAACATAAACGTGCTCGAACCGTTGTTGACGGTCCTCAGGATGTCGAGATGGTCGAAGAAGAGGAAGAAGCTGAAGAGGACGAGGACGTTGATGACATGTTTGCTGTAGTAACGGCTGAGAAAAAGGTCAAGAAAGTCAAGAAAGTCCGAGTAAGTGGTTCTTTACTCTCCAGAACCAAGTGCTCACGGCATTATCTTACAGAAACCTGCTGCACCTGCCCTCATTACCACCAACCTTGATTCCGCCGCTGATCCAGAGGGCTACTATCAGATCATTCTGGGTGAGCAACTCGACGGTGGGCGTTACCAAGTTTTCTCTTCTCTCGGCAAAGGCATGTTCGCGAACGTGGTTCGGGCTCGTGTTCTGCACGGTGAAATAGGAGACGCTGGAAAAGAAGTAGCTATCAAGATCGTAAGGTCGCAAGAGTCCATGTACGTTCTGCAGTGATACCATTGCTTCCGCCCACTGATCAAATCATTCAGGCAACGTGCGGGCTTGAAGGAGGTCCAGATATTGAACAAGCTCAAGCAAGCTGATCCGGAAGACAAGAAGCATGTCGTTCGCTTGGAAAGGACCTTTGAGCACCGCGGACATCTGTGCTTAGTCTTCGAATCTATGAGGTACGTATTGTTGTTTTGTCACGGTCAAATCCAAACCGCTTACGTGGTATCCATGCTAGTATGAACCTCCGTGAAGTTGTAAAACGCTTCGGTAAAGATGTTGGTTTGAATATGAAAGCGGTACGCGCGTATGCTCATCAGCTTTTCCTTGCTATGAGTTTGTTGCGGAAGTGCAACATCATGCATGCCGATATCAAACCTGATAACATTCTGGTGAGTCTCATTCTGCAACGGAAGAAGTTCTCGCTAAAGACGTTTTATTGGTGTAGGTGAATGAGCAAAAGACAGTACTAAAGCTTTGTGACCTTGGGTCCGCCTCTGACGCGTCGGAGAACGCCATTACGCCCTACCTCGTAAGCCGTTTCTATCGTGCTCCTGAAATCAGTGAGTCAAGTCATCTTCCTCCTCTTCGCATCCGCTAATACTCTCCGGACAGTCCTAGGATACCCGTATGACCCCTCTCTGGATATGTGGTCTATTGGGTGCACGCTCTATGAGCTTTACACCGGCAAGATCATGTTGCCTGGTCACTCGAACAACCACATGCTCCTGCTGATGATGGAGTTGAAAGGTCGCTTCAACACGAAGATGATCCGCAAGTCCCAGTTCGGCCAGACGTACTTTGACGAGTTGGGCGCTTTCATCAGCGTAGAGCAGGATAAGATCACCAAAACCGTACGTGTTTTCACCAGATTATCCCTGTTGGACCTTTAACTGACATTATACGGACAGGATGTCGTGAAGAAGGTACACATCACCAACCCAAAGCGGGACCTGAAGGCTCGTCTCATGCCCCCTTCGTCCGTGAAGCTCAAGGACGACGAGATGAAGTCGTTACTTGCCTTTATCGACCTCCTGGACAAGTGTACCGCCTTGGACCCCGCGAAGAGGATCACGCCAAAGGAGGCTTTATCCCACCCCTTTATTCGTGGATAGATTCTAATTTTTGCACGCTTTCCCTCTCCGTTTTTTTGCCCCACCCATTCTTGCTACGCTACTCACTCCGTGGTTCATAACATAGAAGATGCTGGTAATGTCGATGAAGCTCCTTGTGATTGATGTATGAATAGACAATTTTGACGCTTTTTTTTGCAACATCCTAAGGTCCCACATTGGTGCATTGTTAGTTGTCATCAACGTCCTTTCTGACATTTCACAAAACATCGCCTTCCTTTAGGCTCCGGGATTTTCAGCAATGGAGGACAGGTGATGGGAAGGTATTCTGATTTTTCGCCGATCCCTAGGTCTTCGATCGAAAGTATACTATGACTGACCTTGATGCTTCATTCTTGGGTCTAGTAATCCTGGCAGCTAGTCGCCTATAGGTCACCCAAGTTTGGTGACGTGGATGGTTAAGGTGTCTTTGCTCTCCTCCGGTTACTGCGCACTGACAACCTGACATCCTTAACTTTCTGTAGGTTCAAGGCGTATGCTATTTCGGTTCCGGTCGACCTGGTGCCGCAGGCAGGCTTCCCACCGCTGTCAGGTGAGTTGCACACCCTTTGTGGCACGAAAAAGCGCTATGTGCTCAACCAAGGACATTCCTTTTACTTTGCAGGGCACGCGTTGTCATGGGTCGTTGTTTTTCTACGTTGCATCTCGATGTCATATACACACTCAATCTAGAGGTTCCCTCCGAGGTATTCACACCTACCGCGCAAGAAGTTCCATACGTGCCTTGATGAAAGACATACCACCTGGTGTCTTTTTCACATGGCTTTCAACCATGTTGTTCTTTGCCGCTCTCTTGACGCAAGGGATGCTATCAGGGACCTCGACCGTCGTTGACAGCCGTCCGTCGGTTTAATTACAGGTGTTCGCGGATATACCGCTCGTTCCGCCAACACGGCGTTTCGAGACAATCTTTTCTCATGTTGCGTTCCTTCTCTCCAGGGCCAGGTCGGACGGTGGGGGGAGGGGAAGGTATGTTTAAAACATACGCTCATGGATCTTGCCGCTATCGCTATGACGGTGTGTTCATGTTCAAGTTCTAAACTATACCTTAACGTCTTCCTTCCTCGCCCTTCCCCGTCCCTCCAAAAGCCTCCTTTTGTCTCTGATTCGACGTCAGGTTTTTGTACACCGTCAAGGGACCATCAGCAAAACCTCAGGTTCCGCCCCTGGACCTCTCTGCCCATCCTTTCAGCGCAAACTCCGTAGTATCATCCGCACCCGAAGTCTTTCATGAAACGCGTTCTTCTGTCACCGACGAATTCATTCTCCACGTGGGACCGTCGGGAGCACACGCGATGAGACTTGTACATGGTATAAAACCGATCCCCCCCTTCTCTCGTTCACGAGAACGCTTCCCCGTTCGCGCATTCCTCTCGCGTGTCAGTCCAACAAAAATGTTCCCCTCTTTTGTCTTCGCCGCCCTCCTCGCGCTACCGTGTGCGTTCTCCGTTGGACGCGTCCTTGAAACTAGGATCCAAAACCAATGTTGTCCACGGGACTCCTTCAACGACGCCGGGGTGCTGATCAACACCTTCCCGTTTTTCACGTGTGCGTACCCCGACGGCGCGTGCGACTGGGACTCAACGGTACGTCCAATCCCCTCAACTCCTGCTTGTCGCATTCTGACGCGTTGCAAAAACAAGACTGGGCAGTTGGAGAACAGCGCGCAGCAGAACTGCCCCGGGTTCGTATCGTGCGAGAACACGTGCGAGTGCCCGCCCGACAAGACGGGTGCGGCGGGCAGACTGATCACGATGCAGAGCCAGGGTATCCAGTGTGCGTACCCTCACGGCGCGTGCACGTTCAGCGAGGTGAGGGGTTGGCTGTGATTGAAGAAGTGGGCACGGCTGATCCATGATGTCATTTTACCTTACCTCCCAGGACGGAGGGTTGTTCAATGCGACGGGTCAGACGAATTGTCCTTTGACGAACGACTGCGTCGGCGGCGCGTGAGGCGTGTGGACTCCCGACATGCTCTCTTTATTTGGGTTCTCGTCGTCGGATTATTGGGTTAGATGGTATATTTTGGGCTAGGTCGTGATTCTCGAGTTGCAGGATGACCTTGCGGCGTGGATCCTTTGCAACGATCAAAAAGTTGGTATGCTTGCTGTTATATTGCTTTCCGGAGTGCATGTCACCTGCCGAGTGCACGATTTGATGGGACGGTGATGCATTTATCATTCTGTCAATGCGAGACGTGGATGAGGGGCATATGGGTTCCGAACGATGGGGAGATGTGACGTTGAAGTATGAAGGAATCCGCCAGTCGTCGCGAGGTCAAGTTTCTCTGCACATCTGGTGGTCGGAGTCTTCTCACCACACCACCCCCTGCCACTTTGAAACTTGATTTATTCCGGCCTCCATAGTCTGAGAGCTATATCGGAGGCAGATCAGCATTGACTGTGTCAAAAGTGGCATGCTAGTTGTAGATCGTCGCACGTCCCGTTGTGCGTATTATCCATTGCTCTCGAATCAAAACAACGAACGGAGCACACTAAGTTATATTGACTAGAAGCCGGGCCTTGGGGCGGATATTCCTGTGATAGAATCGTTAGAAACCACAAATCGCGCCACAGAGATCATCCAGTAACGAGAACTGGTGATGGTAGTGCTCCCACGAAAAGAACAGGTACGAGCATACAGGATATATGGGAGCGTAAACTTTGCGTGGTAGTCTCATCAGGTTCCAAAGTGCTGACTGCTTCCAGTCGATACGACGAGGTATTCGAAGGCTTTCAAGAGCAGGACTTGTCAGATGTTGGCGTTTGGCCTTGTGCCATGCTGGAAGGTGTGCAGCAGGTTCTCACTATTCGCCTTTTCGGGGACGTGAACGGATGCCATCCCGGTGCAGAACTCATCCGAGTACGCCCTGGTGTTATCTGGCAAAACAGAATTGCCGGAGGGCGGGCGTCGGGCGTCGGGACTGAACGTATGGAGCAGGTATCATACAGACCGGGAACGTATGTCATTTACAGTAACCCTCCAAAAAGGCACACGTCTCTCGACGGCGATGCGTGTCGGACTCCGGCGATGTATGCAAATAAATAAAAAAGTTATAGTTGCCGAAATGTCGAGAAGAAAAGGGTACGGGTTGACATGTCCGGGGAATCAGTCCATGGTCTTTTTATACGTTGCCCGGAACTTGAATATGTGTCCCCATTCCGGAGGCGCAAAGTGTGTTGAGCGTATTGCCTGGGGAGGAACGTCATCGCCAGACAATACCATACCTCATCCAGTGGCAAAACCAACGCCACTCTTCGAGATGCCTATACCACTGGTACGAGGCACACGAACACTGGTACGCAAAAGGATCGAGAAACGAAGGCGAGAGATCCTCGCATTCCCACTCGAATCGGGTGCTGTCGAGGGGCCTAAGTTAAGATGTGAGAGGGTCGCCGTACCCACCAGATCTCTTCGTTCGTCCGTCCGTCCCATTCGACTGATTCTGTTAGCAGAGATCTCTCCATCTGAAATCCAGATATTATTAGCCCCTGGCACTCCCACTGCCCGCACACGTGCACTATGGTAATGGTTGTCTTGGGCATGGGGTAACGTGGAGAAGTGGTCGCATTCAAGTTGTTGAGACGAGGCTGTCCGGATAGCTTCATTGGTTTGATGGTCATCATATCAGAGACTTCAGTGCAGACCTGTCCTGCAACGAACGAACGAGAAAACACTTCACCTTTTCTCTGCGCAGTAAACCTACAGTACCCACGCGAAGCCAATACCTTCCTCTTCCTCGTGATCGTCAATCCACCAAGTTGAATGGCCAGAAATTTCTTGGCAACACAGAGCTCGATCAAAAGGACCACTCGGCCTTCCGCATAGTTAAGGCGGGAGCTGTGAGCAGAACCGATCAAGCATACGTGGCGCTACGCACGCACCTGATAGAATGCTATAGAGTTCAGACTTGTCGGTCAAGTGCCACCTTGATAAGAACATTGAGAGATGTCAAAGCCAGAGCATTGCGTCACGACAGAAGACGATAAGGACGAGGCTGTAGAGACCCTCGGACAGACGACGTGCTCTGTCAACGATGGCGGTGGTTAATGAACCTAGATAATGTCAAACGAGACGATGCCCGGGGAGGTACTCGTTCTGACATACGAGGCTATGGTGGGTAATGTCCAAAGCGAATCCTTTGCCATCACTTACAGCAACGGCGATCTACACATCGGGCTGTGCCGGACCAGAACTGAGTGTGGACGTGGTTCGCCATCGCCCTCGGCTGGATAAGGCAAAAGAAGTTCGGTGAGTCGGTGTGCTGGAGTGAATTGAGAGGCAAAGTGGAATACTGTACTGTCATGACCTTAAGTTCACGTCACGGTCACACATCGGAAAATGAACGAACTAAGGGCATTTGTCCCATGGTCACAACGTCCCTTGAACTTATCAATTTTCAGACGGTCACGGGCGCCTACCCGATTTGGCCTCTTCGGCGCTCCTGACTTTTGCGCTCGCTCGAGCTCAATTGTCACCGTTCTGCGCTCCATATTCACTATCAGGTCATCCCAAGAAGCTCAGCAGCCCATAATCTATGCTACCACTCCTCAGACTTACTCCCCTCAACCATATACTCTGAGTCTGTCTTGTCAAACACATCCTCCTCCGCCACCTTGACTGCTCCGTCAACTACAATCAAATACTCTGGTCCGATGGCGGTAGAGTCATCGCAATGACGGATCGTTGCAAGCTGCTCTACAAAGACTGATCCGTCGTCCTCGAAGTCTATGTCGCCTGGCGAGTCTCCAAACATCGTCATTGTGCAGAATATTTCGTTGCTATAGTTCCGAAAAATTGTCTCTGAATCCTTCCACTGAGAGTCGCCGCGAAATGTGAAGGCAAATGACGGGGGCTGACTGGATGTGCCTGTCCGAGCTGCCAGGGAGGCAACCGTGGGAGAGTAAAGGAGCGTTCGAACAGAGGATTCTGGTGATAAAACAGATTGTCTGAGGGGAGGGGGAATTGCTAGGAATATCGGAATAATTCTCCCCGGCATCGATGTCGAGCATGGTGGGAGGCAGGGAAAGAGCGGCCGATGAAAGCGTGCACACGACGATGCTGAGACCATGCCACCGACATTGAAAAAGGTAGTTGATTTACACGTCTACGCTACAAGAGCTCTGTGCGTCGTAAGGTGGATGCAGCAGGATGCTTTGGTCACTGGTATTCCAAAAGCTGCCTTTGGCGCCTGCCATCATTATTTTGAACTGAACTCCGGGTCACTGGTCACATCCTCGTCTGAACTTGAACTTTCCCTGAATTTTGGGTGTCACGGTCACACCCCCTTGAACTTAAGGTCATGACGGTACAGTAACCTGTGGTGTCAGAAGCGGGAATGAACCGAGGCGTTAGGGCGAGGACCCCGAGCTGTCTGACAAGGCCATTTCACGGATCTAAGTACACGTCGGAGTTGGTGAGTGAGCTGGGCGTCGAAGTCTTGACATATCGTCATCTGGGAAGACAAATATTCAAGACTTCTTCGGTGCTGGTCGCAGTGAACTTTGCATCGGGGGAGGTCCAGGAGGAGGCGTATTGAAACGTCGGGATATCTCGGCACGACGAAATCGGAGACTCGATCCAGGGATCGGCCTTTAAATACCACCGCATGCCGAGAGCATGGCAAGGTCGGCCCATCGGCACCGCTCGAACAGTCCACTCTGACCTCGACAGACATGCCAGAACAGGACTCCCGAATATCCTAGGACCTGTGCGAGGATGTATTGGGTATACGCACGGAAAAAAATTGAAAATCACTGTTATGTTCGATCCTGGTGCGTACGAATAGGCCAAGAAACGGTTACATGTCCGAAGTACGAATTCACTGTTGGGGAACCGATGACCGATCCAATCATCCATTGTGCGTACGAGGTCTGGTGCGGGTCAGTCGTCGCCCACCCCATCTCTAACGACATGCCCACACATACACGACATGCTCGCAAATTGACGTTGTATCTGAGGATGCGTACGGATTGAGCGCAAAACAAAATAATCCTGCGAACGGCGGCACGCCAAAATCTTGTGTACGAAATGGGAAAAATAAGGTTGTTTTGAGTATATCCTCTCATAGGTTATTCGGGGGTCCTGCCAGAACACGAACGAACCTTCATTGAGTTTGGGGGTCGCCGAAGCATAGACCCCGAGCGAGCACCTTCCTGTGATTGTGATAGCGATCCTGGTGTGCTTCTGGATTCTTGAATTCAGTGCAAGTTGCCGTTGCACAGACAGTCGGGCGTGGATCACCTTGCAGGGACACTTTGCCTCCGGCGGTGCAATCCTTCGGTGAGGGCAAAGAGATGTCTCGACCGTCCTGAGTGCCGCTCGATGAATAGTGTACTGCTGTACCCCACAACGAGGACGTTGTCCTGAAGCCGTCGTCATGACTCTGCATACCTGGCAGTAGACAACGGGTCTCGCAGAGGTCGATAGACCCTCTGGAGAAGCTCCATTGTCTCTGGAGCGAGTTGTATTGCGAGATAACGACGATGACACCTAGGAAGCAAGGTACTGTGAATAGGATTGACAGCGAAGACGAGGCAGCTGACCTTGCGATCCAACATCATCCGGGCATTTCCCACTGCCTCTGAGTAGGAAACAAGAAAAGGCTTGAGTACAATGAAAAGCGGGACTCTGATGCTTATTGTTCGATTAAAATGCAGAGGTGATGCACGGCGCGAAGAGCATTGACCGTAACAAGGCTGGCGGGCGTGGTAGGCTGCGTTGCTGGAAACAGAACATGTCTTTTTGTTGTTCCATCACACGGAAAAGGTAAGCGTTGTACAGCCAAAGAGGACCACATGGAACCCGTTTGATCCACCTCCGGAATTGCTCCCCGCGAACTGCTCATCACGCCGGTCCAGGCCAATCAGGAGGGCCGAATAAGCGGTGTCAATTACCGCATCGGGCTAGTTTCGTGGTGGATCGGTGGATTGAATGCGGGACAGTCCTGGCCCGCACCGAAGATGGGTCCAGGTACGGCAGAGGCGCCGGGGTGGATATAAACGTAACATCCAGTCGAGCTCGCTGCTCTCCATCCCCCCTCATCATCGTCCGCGACGTCCTCAAGCACGAACTATCTTATTCAAAATATCGTCTATTGTATAATCTACCATAACCCACCATGGCCGTCGCAGTACCGTCGCACACCATCCGCACCATCCACGGCTCATTCGGAATCCCCAGTTTCTCCTCAGTCGCATCAGGAATATCCGCAGCCCAGGCCTCCTCATTCGCATCGCTGCCCAATATAACATATCCTCCATCCCAGAGCAGGGCAGAGTCGCTCTCCATCCTCGCAAACCGCACCTCTGCACCCCGGAGCGCACCCGCACCACCCGTCTACCACAGAACGACCTCCTTCAACCGGCCCAGGAGCACGACCATCGTCTCCGCACAGCCAGTCGTCACACGACGACCCGCACCACCCCCACCGCCGCCCGCGCTCCAGGTCATTCACATCCCAGAGGTCGAAGATCCGTTCATGGACTCCCCCTCGCACTCCGAGCCCGTCGTTGTCTCCCTCCCTCCGCCCCGTCGGGCCTCGCGCACTACGCAGTCTCGCCACGGCAGCTGGATGCCAGCCCAGCCGTCCCCTCCAGCCGACAGGAGGGCCGCGAAGCTCGTCGCGAGCGTGCTCCTGAGCAGGGGGTGCGGGCGTCCGATGCGCAGGAGGCCAGCCTTCGGGGAGAACAAGACGTACGTGAAGAGCGGCTTGTCGAGGATGGTCGAGGTGGACTGCTGAGGTGGACAAAAGTAACCGTTGCTCCCCTTCTCTGTTTCATACACGTTCTATCCCCCCTTGAAATGCCTTCGAGCGGTTCTTTCGGTGGTTGTGCTTGCTTTTTTCTTTGGTTGGACCCTGGGTTCTTATTAATGGTGGCTATATAACGAAACTGCACGAACTCGTATCCTCTTCTTTCCCCTTTTCCCAAGTTTCCTCCCTCTTCTCACATCTCATCCATTCTCGCATTGTACGCACTATCATCCGCATTCATCTCATAGATCCCCTCTCTCGTGTACTCCTCTGTAATGCTAAATACCGGTGTCGCAGTAATGGACCATCATTGTCTCTTTGTCTCGATGCTGCGAGGAGAACCGGAACTCGGCAACTGCCACCTGCTTCATCCGGTCGGTCCCGACGCCCGACGCCCGCCCCGGTAATTCTGTTTTGCCAGATAATCACCGGGTCGGATTTGGAGGAGATCTACATCGGGCTGGCCCTCCGGCGCATTGAGCTACGTACCTTCAAGTTGCGACGTTCTCGGCGTGCGGGTGCTGTTGAACGGCCGACACTCTGGATCGAGTCTCCGATTACAAGATACCCATGGAACGCCTCCTCCTGGACCTACTTCGACGTGTTCACTGGCGACCAGCACTGAGCAAATTTGCCCTTGAATATTTGTCTACTCGTATGACGATAAGTATGTCAAGACTTCGACGCCCAGCTCACTCACCAACTCCTACGTGTACTTAGATCTGTGAAATGGCCTTGTCAGACAGCTTGGGGTCCTCGCCCTAACGCCTCGGTTCATTCCCGCTTCTGACACCACAGGTTATTCCACTTTGCCTCTCAATTCACTCCAGCAGACAGACTCACCGAACTTCTTTTGCCTGATCCAGGCGAGGGCGATGGCGAACCATGTCCACACTCAGTTCTGGTCCGGCACAGCCTGATGTGTAGATCGCCGCTGCTGTAGTAGGTGATGGCAAAGGATTCGCTTTGGACATTACCCACCATAGCCTCGTATGTCAGAACGAGTACCTCCCCGGGCATCGTCTCGTTTGACATTATCTAGGTTCATTAACCACTGCCATCGTTGACAGAGCACGTCGTCCGTCCGAGGGTCTCTACAGCCTCGTCCTTATCGTCTTCTGTCGTGACGCAATGCTCTGGCTTTGACATGGCTCAATGTTCTTATCAAAGTGGCACTTGACTGACAAGTCTGAACTCTATAGCATTCTGTCAGGTGCGTGCGTGTCGCCACGTATGCCTGATCGGTTCTGCTCACAGCTCCCGCCTTAACTATGCGGAAGGCCGAGTGGTCCTTTTGATCGAGCTCTGTTGTGCCAAGAAATTCGGGCTATTCAATGGATTGACGATCACGAGGAAGAGGAAGGGATTGACTTCGCGTGGGTACTGTAGGTTTGCTGCGCAGAGAAAAGGTGAGTTGTTTCTCGCTCGTTCGTTGGGGTACGAATAGCTCTGCACTGAAGTCTCTGATATGACGACCACCAAAGCAATGAAGCTTCCCGGACAGCCTCGTCTCAACCACTCAAAGGCGACCACTTCTCCACGTTAACCCATGCCCAAGACAACCATTACCATAGTGCACGTGTGCGAGCAGTGGGAGTGCCAGGGGCTAATAATATCCGGATTTCAGATGGAGAGATCTGTGCTAACAGAATCAGTCGAATGGGACGGACGGACGGACGGACGAAGAGATCTGGTGGGTACGGCGACCCTCTCACACCTTAACCTAGGCCCCACGACAGCACCCGATTCGAGTGAGAATGCGAGGATCTCTCGCCTTCGATCCTTCCGCGTACCAGTGTTCGTGTACCTCGTACCGGTGGTGTTTGGCATCTCGAAGAGTGGCGTTGTGGATGAGGTGTGGTATTGTCTGGAGATGACGTTCCTCCCCAGGCAGTTCGCTCTAACACACTCTGCGCCTCCGGTATGGGGACACATATTCCGGGCAACTTATAAAAAGACCATGGACTGATTCCCCGGACATGTCAACCCGTACCTTTTCTTCTCGTCATTTCGGCAACTATAGCTCTTTTTTTTCTTTTCGCATTCATCGCCGGAGTCCGACACGCATCGCCGTCGAGAGACGTGTGCCTTTTTTGGAGGGTTACTGTAAAAGACACACGGTTCCTGGGTCTGTAGTATGACGCCTTCATTTCCCTGGTGCGTCAGTGTTTCTATTCTCTGCACACTGATCATGAGATCGAAGGTTCAATTTGCGCTGTCAGCTCTATGGTTGGATGATCTGCATCCATCTGTGATCGTATGTTGAGCTCATGTTGAGCTAACATATCGCGTCGAGTGGAGCTGTCGCGCGAGTGGGACGTGGGCTCGATTTGAGTACTAATAAGCATGTACTACAATTGACTGACGTCTTACAACGAACACCCCGAGTGCGCGGATTAACAAAGAGAGAGAAAACCTCGTAAGTTTGAACTGCATGATAAACAAGAAATGAATGCGATGCGATGCTGATGTGTGCGACAAACGAAGAAAAAGAAAGCGAGGGATGAAAATGCAGAATAAAGACATGCAAAAGTACGTAGAAGGATGCGAGATGGTATTTTGTTAGCTAGAACGTCCGTAGTTGTTTCGAGCGCTCGGAGCGGGAGGCGACGGTGCTCTTGATTTCGTGTCCCATGTTCTCGCCGTCTGGAGTGTCCGGGCCAGTCGTCGTCTGGCTAATTTGGTAACGGCTCTCCACGTCCACCTGAAAAAGTCGCTCACAACTTCAGCTTTGTCATAAACGGAGACGATGGAGATTGACTCACGTTGATCCTCATGGGTGTGCTCGTCACCCACGCGACGCTCGTCAGCCTGTCGTTCGCGGCGTCGTTTGAAGTCTCGGCCAATGAGGCTCTGCCGTTCCTAACGACGTGGGTGTCGTTGTCAGCTTGTATAGAGCAGGACTGAGGAGGAGACGTACAAGGTCACAAACAAGGAGATGACGTAGAGCTTGCCGAGGATAGCCTGGAACATCAGATCCCACCAGTTTTCATCCACCTATAAGAGTAATGGTGAGGATTGTCGAGGTGAGAAATACGGACGGGGGTCATACCATGGTCAGGTACGTGACGATTGCGACCACTGCACATAGACATGGTGGTACTGCCGCCTCCCATATGATCAACATAAGTCTCTTCATGACCTAGGCACCGCTGACAATCAGGAATGGTAGGGATGGCTGAGGAAGCGTACACGTACCCGACGAAACCGTAAGGAATACACGTTTTCCATGGCTCGCGCTAAATACACGAGGAGGATGGTCGTGATCGCGACGTCCAGGACTAGGATGCGAACGTCAAAGTCGAGACTTATTTCTAGCAAGGAGTCTACTCACCACTGGAGGATGCCAGCGCGAGTATGACTGCACCCCGTGAGTTCAGCATTCCTCCCTCCATCTACCACCAGACGATGACTTACAAGGAATGTTTGGCTGCAACAACGCGTGAATCAGTATGAGATATTCGGAGAAAGCGGAAGGGACGACTTACGGGAACTTTGATCGGGCCAGGGGGTGCGTCGTCACCGACGACGGGTAGAAACCGAAGGTTCAGGACGTTGACCGTGGTCATGATGCTCGACACCACTGAAGTGAGGAGCACGGCCATCAGAGTGAACTACATACGTCAATCTTAGTCGAGGATCTGACGTTATTGGCATGAGGGGAGGAACTAACCAGCGTGAAGGTGTTCTTCCGAGTGACCTGGAGCCCGTTCTCAGCAACACGCTCGAGGGGTGGATGAATGTGAGACGGAGGCTTACATGCCAACAGCGCCAGATCAAGAAGCTTTGAACGGGTGCGGCCATGGACACTGTCTTGACGAGGACGGGTATGTTCGTACTGTACAAAGGCAAGTGGTAAAAAAGAACGTACCACAACTGTTGAGATTTTATCCACCCACATGAATGTGGTCACAAACATCTACTTGCGCCTGAGCGACCCCCTATACTCCCACAGTTAACTCTGGCACGCACCCAATCTCCGTAATGTGTAACATGTCCCTCCCAGAAGGCGTAGAATGCAGTTGCTGTCTGAAACCTGAATTGAAAAGCGTGAGGTGGCTGAGGAGGGGCTGGCCTATCTGTCACTCACAATGCCACCAATGTAACAAACGCGACGATCCCCCTGATCATAACACTCTCAGGTCCAACCCGTGACCAGAACGTGAAGGACTGGTTGATGACGATGCCGGTCTCCAGAGTCTGAATGAAGATCCCTACGACGGCCGGCCCCAGGAAGGCCGCAGGGACCAGTTGCGGATACGAGAGGGGTAGTAGTGGAGGTGGTGGCGGCGGCGGGGGGAGGACGTCGGACGACATGGTGGGCTGGCCACTGGCAACGGGAAGAGGCAACGATGAGATCCTTCGGGCATCCACGACGTGTGCGGGGGAGGAGAGAGAGCCTGCTTCCCGGCTTCTCTATATACGTACTGTTTCCGACGTCGTTTCCCAGCCCTACGGACCACCCGATCGCTGACAGCGCTGACGTTTGCGAGAACAACCAAGGGGGGAAGACAGTCGAGATGGAAGACTAGGGACCACGAGTCTGAATGGATTTACGGCACTGGACCAACCGTGAACCCGGTTTCTGTGCTGTAAAACCCGTAACAGCGTCAGTTGGCAACGGGAGATAAAATGGACACAAGACTCACAAATTTTCTGGCTGCGCAAACCAACAGGTCGGAGGGGGGAAGGTCAAATGAATGGCAGGAAGTTGAAAAGGGAGATGGCACGCGGGATCACTGAGGAGGAGGTGTGAACATCCATCCGGTCGAACACGTCGAGAGTAATAAAGCACAACTCCGGCGGCAATAAATCAATCTAAGGAGCATTCTATAAGTAGGCACTGGGCAAGCCCATCACTTTTCGAGAATGAGCACATTGCAGAATAGAGTCCAAGCGACGTCTTCCGTCGTGTAACGGCGCCGTTTTTGCTATATCACCTTTTCAAGTTTCCTTTCGCCCTTCTCTTGCCACTGGCCAGCGTGATGCACCGTGAGGCGAGAACAAAGCACCGTGCCAATTCCACAGTCATTTGCCACAGATTGTGTGAGCAGAAGGTATAAAAGAGGGCGTTCTGTAAGTCTCATACCTGGTCGAGACCTCACAAATGCCTTTCCGCGGGATGTCGTCGTTTTCAGTTACCGGTGTCGGCGGTAGTGGGCGACGGTAAGTCTTACCAAGAATCAGGAACTCCATTCAGGCGCTCAGCGAGGGAAACGAGTGAAAGCCAATCACAACGAAGAAGCATAGCTAAATTCTGAACATCAACCATGTACGGTACGGCGGCAGGTACCCTCTGCGATCGCGACAGCAGCTCACTGCGGTTGATCTACGTTGATCGCGAAAGGAGTCGCGGGAACGTCGTTGCCCGATGTTGCTTAGACTTGTAGTAACATGGCGCGAACGTGTAAAACCGCGTGGTGGGTATGTGGCTGAGGAGGTGAGGAGAACTGCCCTAGCTAGGAAATACTTTCATTGTGTATGCATGGAAGCCAAAGCTTTTCGCAGACTATGTTCATCTTCTAGTTCGAATATTCGGAACGCACGTAAGTAACCTGGAGCGGTCGTCGTAGGCTCAAATGAGTAGGCGTTTAATGAACCTCATTTATCGAGATGGATCTTTGAACAGCATCTCACCTTTCGTTGCGCCACATTCTGCTCAGTACCTACTGGATGGGGGCCGCGGACGTCATAGGCAGACAGACGTTGTCATCTGGGCGATGTTGAGAGGATGACCGGTGACTACTTTATTGATAGGTTGCACAGGGGCGTGTGCTGAAAGACGAGAATGGTCAAAGGCGGCTTGCTAACCGTACTGTTGCAATCCCGCAGAGACATAGGAATAATTGAATGGACTTGAGTGATAGCCATAGAGGTACCTCCGCAGACATACTACCAGCAAGACGCTACTGGCGATTACTCTCCTCGACGAAGAAGATAACCATCGCGGTCATAACATTGCTGTGAGTCAGAGGGTTTCGTCAGTTCTGAGAACGGCAGAGATACCATCAAGTTCCAACTCACCCTCCAGCCAAGGGGTCCGAGCTATCTCCCTCATGAGACTCGGGACGCCTCGCGGCCTGGATGAGCTGCTTTGCGGCGTTGAATGGAGCGGCAGCAGAAACGACGAATTCAGCGTGGTCAACCTCATTGAAAACCCACGAAAATGGATGCGGAATGGAGAAGGCAGTTATGGCCTCCGCGACAGGTCCCGTAGAGACGGCTGTTCTGTTCTTCTGCCCAACTATTTGCACCGCTCGATCCTCACTGATGGCGTCCCATATTGACTGACTCCCAAGAATCAGAAAATCACCGGGTTGTATTGAGACGGATGTGGCGCTGGCTTGTATCGTCAGGGTAGATGGCGCGTCGCCAACAGCACCGCTTCCAATATCGTGGGTAATGGCGGTGGATGGGGGCGGTAGGGCGGAGGATATCTCTCGGTCATCTTGGCCATCGACCTCGGACCCAGTGAGGAGAGTAGCAGAAATGGACGGTGGTTGTCCTTGTTCTGTCTCACTCCGACGCCCTAGAACGGCTCTTAGACTACGGGCGGTGCTTGCAACGTGGAGATGGCGAGAAGACGAGTCATAGAAGAGGGTAACGTTCCCTGGAGACCGCGCAGTCGTGCGGATGACGGCATTCTTGTAGAGCGGCGCCGCACTGGTCACTTCGGACAAATCATCTTCAAGCCTGGAGAACGTCTCGATCATGACTTGCTCTACTTCCTCGCTCGCCGGCGTATCATCAGACGGAGGGATATCGGAACCGTGCAACTTCGAGTAGAGGTCGGCCAAAGCACCAACCATGGCTGGAATGAGGTTTCTCTGGTACCATACATGCGTCCTCTCACTGTCAGAAGGCTCAAAGAGGCTGAATAAAGACCAGAATCCGGTGTCAGCTGGTACAGTTGCTTCACTGTGATCTTCATGCGTGGTTTCTCCACTAGAAATAGATTATAGTTCAGCAGACTTACGGTGAAGGCTGGACACGTTCACTTACCTACTGGCCTGTGCGAAATCATATCGCGCAATCCCCGACCCTTCTTCCAAAATGCCTGATTGTTCCAGGAGTCTGGTTATTTTCCCGTCAGATCCTCCGAAAAACACCTGCCGGTGAGTACTGGAGGTCCCAAAGCTGGAAACGTTGAAATCCAAACGACTGGTATTTGTTGCGCTACGAGAGTGCTTTCTTTCCTCGCTGTCCAAGTAAATGCGACAGTGGCTCGCGGTAAAATAGAGTGCTCCGCATGTTGCGACACCAGCCGAGACTAACAGCGGCGGTTGAAACCAGAAAGCTTTTCGTGTGCCCACGAAAGCAAACCGTGACCACATCTAGTCAATTCTCTCACTTAGACAGGACTTCCTCTGAGATCCATGACCTACTCACCGTTCAGTTATTTTGAGACATAGAATTTCGATTTAATGGGGACTTTGATGAATGGATGGTTGTGGTTTACTTGAGAGTTCAGTAGACGCCTACAAAATATGTACGCGCTAGTCCAAACCATGACAGCCAGTGGCCACCATCATCTGTTCTTCATTTCTTTCCTCTAAATATGGCGAAATATCCATGGATCGAGCTCATTCTGGCAGCGTATCTTGGAATTAGCGGAACGAGGAAACGTTCGCTATCTCCCTCAGGCGGAATTGCTGCCTTCGTTGTCGGTTTTCTGATGATGGCGGTTCCTCTCAGAACGTTCGGGGTTTCCCTGATAGTGTTCTACCTGACTGGATCCAAGGCCACGAAAGTGGGAAAGGAGCTGAAAGCGAAACTGGAGGAAGGTCACCAGGAGGCAGGGTATCGGAATTGGTCGCAGGTGCTGTGCAATTCATTCTCGGCCTTCGTGGCTAGCGTCCTCTGGACCGCGTCGTATGTGCCGGAATCCCTGCTCTCGAGCATGCTGTCGAGCGTTGTACCGCATGGAGATGGTTACAACTCAGAAGAGTGGTGTGCGGTTTCACAAACCGGATGGTCCCGCACATTGGTGTTTGTTTCGTTAGGGTGAGTGCTCTTTGAGGTTCACACTGTACAGTTGCACATAACCATGAGAATATAGACACTTTGCCTGCTGTCTAGGGGATACTTTGGCCTCGGAGTTGGGTATTCTCTCCAAGTCACCACCTCGTCTCATTACCACTGGCAAGGCAGTTCCCCCAGGCACCAACGGTGGTGTTTCTGTTGCGGGAACTCTAGCTTCCGTTGCGGGCGGTCTCGTGATGGGACTAACGGCTGCTGTAACACTTTTTATTGAGAGTGCAGCGTGTCGTAGAGATGCATTGAGTTTGATCCCTGTCATGGGATGGGGCGCGTTGGCAGGACTTTTGGGTTCGCTGGTGAGCTGGTCGAGGAACAAATATCTTTATATGTGCTCATTCTCCTTCAGCTTGACTCGCTTATGGGTGCAACCATTCAGCGCACCAAGTTTTCGTCAACAACGAAACGCATCCTCATTGATGAGTCCCCTGCGCCAGCAAACAACGCTGATATCCGAGTTATCAGCGGACTGGATATCCTTACGAATAACCAGGTATGTTTCACTCATACTATCATTTACTGGTGGCTGAACCTGCTCTTTGCAGGTTAATTTACTTTCGTCAATTGTCACTGCTGTTATCCTGGGAAAACTAGCATAGATCCGCGTATCCAACGCTGGAGTCTGTCCTGCTACAATAGTTTGTGCATGTCATCAGTCCGGAATTTCCGACAAAACGAGGTATAAATCAAAAGAGTTCAAAAAGCGAAATGCCCATCAATGTGACACATACGGCGACCCATGTCTTCACCGTGAAGTCTGTACCAGCACCATTATCAGATTTCGGGTCAGTGACTGACGAACCCGAGTCCCCTGTCTTCACCAGACCACTGTCCGACATTGGCTGGTTCCAGAGGAAGGAGGCATCCTCTGGGTAGGACTTCCCAGCGTTCTGGAGTAGGTACTTGGCGTACTTCCCGTCGGGGTCGCCATATACCGCACCGATGGCGTTGACGATTGAGTAGAGCTCGGATGCGTCCTCGTCACCGGCAGGTTGCGTCATGGCGTAGTCGCATGCGTCTTTGATGGTGCTGCCCGCCTTTGTGGTTACGTTCCATGCATCGTAACCGACGTATTGACCGAGACGTGCGTTGGTCTGCACAGGATGTTAGCCTTCGTTAGTTTCCACCGAGTCGGGAATCAGCTCACAAGCATCGCTCCGAGATTGTAGGCACGGTAATGGTATGGACGAGTCCGAGCGGATTCGAAAGGCTACATGTATAGTGAGCAGCTGTCTCTACTGATCATAAAGACAGCCTCACCTGATCACCGTTCGCCGCGATTTGTCCCTGGTAGATACCCTTGAAGAACTTCTCAATAGTCTCCTTCGCTCCGTCTTTATCACCTACGAGGATTTGCAGAGCAGCGAGCTGGTTGAAATAAAACGACCCGTGGTTACTAAACAGACCGTCAGTGAAGTGGATGATATCAGTTTGGAACCACGTACTTGAGAGACTCCTCTTCCTCAATGGCGAGCTTGGCCGTCGTCAACCATGGGAGGTATGAGTTGGTCCAGTTCACGAACTGAGCATCCAGATCAGCCGTCCATTCCGGAGCCTTGCCCTCGCGAAGGATCAAAACGCCAGGCACTATCTTCGCCATAGACTTCAAGTCACTGGGGGAAGATCTACGTTAGTGAGTCTGTTCTGAAGGAAGAGATAATTTACATACAGTAGTCCTGTATGGGTACCCTTCTGACCATCTGGACCACGCTGCATCTGGGCGTACTCCAGGTTGGGATTCATCGCAGTCTCAGGGTTGATAAACCAGTAGTCGATGAAACGGGCGACGTTGGCAGCATACACCGAAGAGCCGTTTATGGCCCACGCGAGCGAGTTATAGAAGACCGCATCGGAGAAGTCAGCAAAGTTACCGACGTCATTCACCCCGGAGGTGCGTACATCCGGGTTGAACTGGCCATCGCGACTGACGTATGCGCATGTCGTCCAGACTGTGTTGTTTTAGCTTTCGTTGGTCGTATTGATCCAGCAGCGCGTCGGGGACTTACTCTGCTGGGGCGACAGTTCAGTTGTGTTTCCGGCCTTGGAGCAATCGGGCCACCAGCTGGAAGAAGTTCTAGCACTTGAAGTTGAACAGAATTATCAAAGGAGAGGGACGCACTATGGTGCCCAGCTCATGTAGTCATGTTTGTCGCCAGTTGGCGCAATAATGGACTTATTTGTGACGCCTGTTCCATCCAGTTAGTTCCTTTAAAGTCGACTTGAGCTCTCACTTACTCCAAGGACCGCTTGCCGCCGACTCCACCGCCGATTTCAGGATAGTTTTTTGCGCGAGGATAGTGGAGGGGCTGAAATTTCTTGCCAGGATGAATGTGGGGTCGACAAAGTCATTGGAGTAGCTGTAGAACGAGTGGACTGCTGGCACCGAAGTGAATAGCATGAAAAGAGCGTATGACCAGACCATCTCGGTCTTTCAGAGAAGGGCTAGCACGAGCCTGAGGGGAGCGGGGTCGTCGAAAGTGAGAATTAGAGTGTGATATTACCTGTAGTTACTATCATATAAGAGACGGAACGGGTGAAAAACGCCGTCTGTTCCTGACAGGGCGACCTGAGCGCGAAATGAGCGTGAAGGGATATATCAAGATATCCAGCTTGAAAGGCTGAACGTTGAACCTGGCGATCAACTACCGGATTAGGCAAGTCCTGTGGTTTAAATTCGAAGCCAGTCACTATCCACCATCCACGAACTTCTCAAAACTATCGCATGAAGAAATGATGAAAGCACAGCTCCCAGGACAAGCTCATGAGCTTTGTGGTTGTGTCAGTGGATAACAGTGGATTCCGGAAAATCGGTGTCCCACCTCTGTTGCCCAGAATAGATTAAGCCCTGTTGGCCGAGGGTTCGTAGCTGACTCATGGCTTGGTGCAGGTTCCCATCACATCCTATTGCCCTCAGGTACATACGGCCTTCACTCCTCAATGTCTCAACAGCAACCTCTCTCAGAGAAGTTGGCTCTTATAACCGGATGCAGGTGAGTCACTACCATCTTTGCGCCGATTCCACGCCACGAAAATGGGTTTCTCCGAGATAGCGGCGGTATCGGCCAAGCTTCCGCTCGAGCTCTTGCTCGGCTTGGTTGCTCTATTGCAGTGCATCACAGCTCAGAGTCCTCCAAACCTATCGCGGACAAGCTGGTATTTGAAATTCTGAGTCTGAGCCCTGGCCTGCGCGTCCACGCATTTCAAGCGGACTTATCCACCTACGATGGTGCAGAAAAGTTACACGAGAATGTAGTCAAGACTCTAGGCCATCCAGACATCCTGTTCGCAAATCATGGAACAACAGGCCGCAAAATTGGACCTACGGGAGACATTCAAGATATCAGTGTTGAGCACTTTGAGGAGATCTGGAGGACCCACGCTGGCACTAGCTTCAGGGTAAGCAAATTTGTTCAGGACGTAATCATTCAGGAAAGTCCGTGACTGAGACATGCTCTCGCAGCTTACACAACTGTGTTTGCCTTACATGGAGTCCCAGAAATGGGGGAGAATCATATACACCTCAAGGTACTGTAGTGTTTGGCTCATAGTTGCGGAACTGTTCTCAACAGTCGTGCACTGTCTTATAGCGTCGCCGCCAGTTAGCATCTACAAGCTTTTAAACAGTCTTTTAGCTTACTGATTGCCAATTTCAGCGACTGGAGGCGTGATTGGTCCTCATTATGCTTCGTCCAAATCCGCTCTTCACGGCCTGGCGCATTGGGTGTCACAAAGATACAGCAAAGACGGAATTGTGAGATTGTTCTTTCCCTCATCGCTCATTGTCATCTTATCCAGCGTGTCGCAGACCTCCAACATCATATCCCCCGCATTGATCGCAGGTAACAGTAACGTCCAAGCTCACCATTCTGGATAGTCTCTGATGCGAAGGGTGCTAGATACCGTCATGATGAGTGATGTCAATCCTGAATTAACGGTGAGAGGAGCTCTTCCATCCGTCGAAGGTGTCTGAAAGAATGCTATCGCAACGAAGAAACGTATCCCGGTTGGCCGGTTCGGCAGGTCAGAGGAGATAGCCTCCGTTGTGGCCCTCGTTGCTACAAATGCGTACATGACCAACCATGTTCGTTCAACCCTAGATCCCGAAAGTAAGGCTTACTGATGAGACGCGTAGATCATTCCTGTTGACGGCGGTATGACATCCGGGTGAGGCGGAAGAAATGGATTGGATTGATGGTGGTGGATGCTCCAGAAACGAACGGTATATTGATATTGATACAGTGGTATCATCAATGAGGAAAATCTGTACAAGTATTAGTCGAATTGTAGCCCATAACAGAAACCATATGCAATACGATAGCGTGCGACGGAGTAAAGCATGATAATGTGGGGATGATGGGTATGCGAAAGACGTGATACGATGAGAAACGAGACAGGAAAGCAGGAGGATTATTTGGATATCGGAGACGATGCCTTCGGGGTCGTCTTGACGCCAGTAGAGTCGATGATTTCGTTCAGTTGCTGTATCCGCTTTTGTGCAATCTCGATCTGGCGTTGATAGCTCCTGCGCGACAAAATAAGAGAAGCGTAAGGGAAGGTGATAACGGTTTGCTTACTTTGCTTGCGTCTCGAGCTCCAAGGCTCTCTCCTTCCCTCCTTGACGCTCCCGCTTCACCTTCTCCTCCGCCAGCTTCAGTCTTGTCTCGTACTCCTTCACACGGGCCTCCCACTTGGTGTCTGCGATGGTCGTCTTCTGGTTGATCGTTGTCACCTTCTCTTCCGAGGCCAACAACTGGTTCTGGAGGTTCTGGACACGACGCTCTGCATTCATGGCGCGTGCAGTGAGAGCACGGACTTCCATAGACTCAGCCTGGCCGGGCTTGCGAGAACTTGTGATAGCAGCTTGCAGCTCACTGTTCGTCGTCTATGACAAAGCAAGTAAGCATCGAGTGCGCTGATACAATGGGTAACAACTTGACCGTACCTTGAGCGCTTCCACTTCACCCTCTTTGATACTTAATTTCTTCTTCCAGCTGGCCTTCGCCTCGGCGATAGTCTTGATGCTTGCCTCGAACTTATCAATTTGCTTCCAGCGCGTTTCCAGCTGTTTCTTGAGATCGTTCAGCCTGTCCGAGTAACGGCTCTCCGCCTCCTTCGTGCGCTTGTCGAAATCCAGCTGTATCTGACTAAGGGCCTTGAGGCGGGTGATGAGGTTATCATGGAAGACACTGAAGTTCGTGAAGGGTTTGGTCTCTGCCTGTCCATTCTTCTTCTACAGACGCCATCAGAACAAGCGAGGATGAGATAAAAATGTCGAGCATACCGGGGTTTTGTCCACTCCGAGGATCTTGTCCATGTATTGGTAGATTGTCAAAAGGAGCGTATTCCTTTCGGTCAGCTGATCTCGATACTGAGCTTCCGCCGTAAGCAGCGTCCGCTGGTCCTTTGACAGCCGTTGCTCCAACTCCGCCACCTTCGTGCGCAGCGCCGTCACCTCCGTCTCCATGGCCTTCAGACTTGTTTGAGCTTCGTCCAGCTTCTCAGACACATTCAAGCGTGCTTGCGTTTGAGCAGCGAGTTGAGATGCAAGGTCACGATTCTCTGAGTGAAGTTTGTCAATGACGCCGTCCCTGTCGCGGCCTTTGCCCTCCCTATCATCAAGGTCCTTTCTCGCCCTCCTTAGGTCATCCTCCAACCGATCAACGTCCCGCTTGAGCCTATCGACTTCAAGTTGTAGCGAGAAGCGGGCGGTCGTATGTGACTCGCCAAGCTTCTTGGACTCTGCCTCGAGGGTCTGCAAAGCCTGCTGAACAGCGGCAAGATCGGACTCTCGTTGAGTCAAGACTGACTGGGTGCGGGCAAGGTCGTTCAGAGCGGACTGCAAGGCAGACTCCTTTGCCTCCAAGCCACGCCTTTCCCTGCGGACGACCTCGTCGTATTCCTTCTGGAGCTGTGAGAGCTCGTCATCGCGGGTTTCACGTGTGGCGCGTTCACGTTTGAGTTCCGCAACGAGGTTCTCGATGTGACGCGAGAGTTCCTCAGTGTGAGCCCGTTGATCGTCTGCTTCTTGCTTCCGAGATTCATAGAGGTCTTGGGCTTCCTCCAGTTGTGCCTTGAGGGATGCCACTTTCTGTATTGCGGAGTCAACACAACGTCATTTGGAGGCAACGAATCTCCTACATCTTTGAGAGCTGCAGTGAGTGCTGATAGCCTCTCGCGCTCAACTGCATCATCCTCCCGAATACGGTCGCTCTCCTCCTTGATACGATCGTTTTCTTCCTCCAGGAGATACACCTGCTCGCCGAGTTTTTCAATCTCTCGGTTGGCAGCAACGATCTCCGCATCCTTCTCCTCCGATTCGCGTTCCAGATGGGCAAGGGCAGCCTCGAACTTCTCGTGCATCTCCGTAGTACCAGCTTCCAAGTCAGAGACGTGTTCTCGGAGCTCCTTGGATTCGGCATCACGCTGTTCAAGAACCTGAAACAGACATTAGTATGTGATAACACCAGAAAGGGTTGGAGTCCACTCACATCACGTAGTTCCTCCACTTGATTCCTTGCCTCTTCAACCTCCCCTCGCCACTCGTTCTGCACAGTGTCCACGATGCGTTCATGCTCTGCGATCAGGTCTTCGATCTCGCGATTCTTCATCTCGATCTCGTCGTCCTTCTGCTGCAGCTCAATGTGAACCGCCGCCAGCTTATCACGGAACGCATTCAGGTCGTCCTCCACCGCCTCCCTCTCCTCCCTCGCTTCCAGAATCTGAGCCCGACTCTGACTCCTTTCCAGTGACTCCGCCTCTCGCCTCCTCTGGATATCCTCAATCTCCAGCCGCAGCGCCTCAATCTCATCCGCCATGTCCTCCTTCTCATCGTTGCGGTGCGCCAGTAGCTCCTCCTGCTCGTCTAACTTTGTCCTCAGCTCCTCATTCTCCTGCTCCAATTCCTCCACATTCTGCCTCAGTTGCTCATCCCCACCACCTCCCCGCTCCGCAATCTTCCGTAACCGTTCCATCTCTTCCATGTTCTCCTCCAACAACCCCTTCACACCTTCCAATTCCTCCTCCAATTCCTGATTGCGTGATTCGAGCTCTCTCAGCGCCGCATCATCAGGTCCCACAGCTCGTCTTCGCCTCATCTCTCTGATCTCCCGCTCCCTCTCCTCAAGCTTCTGCTCCAGCTCGCGCGCGCGTGACTCTGCACCACCAGATCCTCGCTGGAGACGCTCTAGCTCCCGTTCAAGATCCAAGACGAGCTTGCGGAGTCTCTTGATCTCCATCCCACGTTGCTGGACCTCGATCTTGAGGTTGATGTTCTGCTTGAGTGCGGAATCGATTTGGTCAGGTGCGAGTTGCGCAAGGCGTTCCTCGAGGAAGTGGACTTTGAGCTTGATATTCCAGTTCTCTTTCTTCAGACTGTCTATGTGCTACGTGCAAATCATGAATTCGTATGTGTTTTGGGGGATATAAATTAAGAAGAACGTACCTTCTCTTGATCACGCAGCGTCAGATTAACACTCCCCTTCGTCCCTGGACCTGTGCTCTTTGTCCGCGTCATCGCCCTCCCAGGAGAGCTACCCAGGTGCTCATCCAATCTCTTCTCCCTCCCCGGCGTATCCAAGACATCAATCCCATCGTCTGCATCGTCGAGGGCCTGTGATGAGAAGCGCTTTGCGAGTGGTGTGCCCTCTTCTAGTCGTTTTCGAAAGGCAGCTGCAGCTGTTGGCGGAGACGGTGTTGATAATGGGGCAGAAGAAGTGGCTGTGGAAGCTGACGGGGCTCGACGGGCGGGTGTCGAGAACCCCGACACGAATGACCCAAGGGAGAGGTCTGGGTGAGTGCCTGCTGATTGGATCGAGGTATCCCCTCGAGCGTTCAGAGCCGCAGACATGGCCCAATCAGCTCTATAATAGGTATGTTTTGAGTATGTATTGCCGAGAAACGCTGAGACACGAACCAACTCAATGACAAACGACTGTGCGACGGGTAACTTGCGCAACTAATGCTACTAAACAGGGTGTTCGTCCGATAAATGGCTGACTAAAGTACTTAGAAAGTACCTAGAGTCAACTTGCGTATTCTTCTGCAATGAATAGAGGTTAAAAACCTTCTTGAAAGCGGAAATTGGCCAAACTTGCGTGCAGGTCCGAGTCAGGAGGGCGCGATATCCAACACGGCGCTAAGGATGGGAACGCGACTTTACCACGTGACTGAATAGGCGCCTCAGGCTGCCGTCCTTGTTTCTTCTTTTTGTTCTGGTCTCTCGCATCCCGTGCAGCTACTATGGCTACATTCGCGGTCGAGTAGGTCAAAGTGTATTGAAACATGAAAGAAAAAAGTACTATAGCTGGAGATTTGAGCGTCTCAAGCTGGCCAAATGGTAGGTCCATCTTGATTTTTCGTTGCGAAATTCTGGCTTATAAACCATTCTCCAGGTCGTTGATTTATTCTGGACATATGAGCTCCCTCGTCAGAGCCATTACTGCTAAGATTGTTCCTTTGGCTCGATTTGAAAGTGGAATCATCGCTTTCTTTCGCCTCTCTCACGCAGGTGACTGAGAGGAACAAGCGCGCCACTTGAATAAACACCTATATTCCCGTTGAAAATCTCTCCCTTCTCCTTTCAGTCTGCGAACGGTGAGGTCAACTGCCGGAGAACCTGAGGTAAATTCAGTCACACTACTCTCGGACTCTCGTCTCACTGACCTTCGCAAAGAAAAGCATAGCCCTTGACACTGTTCTCCATATCCCCAATAACTGGAAAGGTCCTCGATGGCTTCCGAGCACACACCACTGCTTCAACATGATGGCCCCACCGACGAGACCTCACCAAGACAGTCAACTCAAGGAGAGGACCCTTACGACCGATTTCAACCATCACAAAAGCGAGCAATTGTGCTCTCAGTGGCTTTTGCTGCGCTCATACCCTGTACGTGGCCTCATCTGTCGTGAAGGCGCCGCTCACACTGATGTGCACCTACGCAGTCTTCGTCTCTGGGTCTTTCATTACTACCATTCCTCAGATCGCTCGTGAGCTCGAAACAACTGGTGCTGTAGTTAGGTGAGCGCACACTTGTTTTGCATCCAGTCCTTGATCGGTGACCTGTTACGATAGTCTCGCCGTGAGCGCATCGGTCTTTTCTTCTTGTATTGGGAGCTTGGTCTGGGCTGTGTATTCGGGCTACTGTAAGCGGGTATCCCTTGTACATTCGCCGTGTCGCATACTCAATCTGTCTTAGATGGTCGTCGATCAATCTTTGTCGTCTCCAGTGTAATTTTCTGCCTCGGTTCCTTGGGAGTCACTTTGTCAAGATCGATTCAAGAGCTCATCGCCTTCCGGATAGTTCAAGCTTTAGGTTGTTCCAGTGCGTTTTCTAACGGAGCAGGGGTTCTTGGAGATCTGTACCGTTTGGAGGAGCGGGGTACGGCTATGGGTGTATTCTACGGGGTGCGTCTCGGGTATCTTGTTTCCTAGGCAGCTCGGCGCTGATATCATTCTCATAGGGAGTGCTCCTCGGTCCTGCAATTGCGCCTGTGATTGGAGGGCTCGTCGCTGAGCTGTATTCCTGGCGTACTATGCAGGGAGGACTGTTTGTGGCCGGATGCATACTATGCGTTTTGATCGTGCTATTCTTCCCGGAGACTATTCATCCTGGTACTAGCGGGGCAGAAAGGCCCAAACGACTGGGCTTGTCATACTCAACCCATTCAAGAGCTTGACCTTGGTCCGTAGCCCGGTCATACTTTGTATTGTGAGTAGTCTGCATCCATGACCTTCGGTTGACTAACGAGCGAAATAGGTGGTGGCGGGGATTACAAACCTAACTGCGGATTTCTGTATGTGTTCATCTTCATTCAAAATTTAGTAACTATGTGCTCAACTCCGACGACAGTCCTCGTCTTTCCGGTGGCCTACACGATTGTGAGCACCTCCGAGCGTAACATGTATAATGATCTCTCCACTCACCAAGTCCTCATTCAGGCAAAGAAGTACAACATCACGGGTGAAGCAGCTATCGGTGCTCTATTGATTCCGGCCGGCCTTGGTAGCATGCGTTAGTGTAAACCTTTGATCGTTGCTCTCGGGGCTGATCTTGTACCCCCTAGTCGGTGCACCTATTGTCGGCCGTATCTCTGACAGAATCGTCGCACAGAGACGCAAGAGTCGTGGTGGCATCTGGGTCCCTGAAGATCGACTCCGGGGTCTTCAGCTTAGCGGTTTAGTATTGATCCCCTCCTCCGTTCTCATCGCGGGGTACACGACAACATACGTGGACGGGTCGCTTGGTTTAGCCATTAATCTATTCTGCTTGTTTATCAATGGCTTTGGAGTGAGTACTGTCCTCGCTAATCTGCTCACCGGTTAGGATTGAACTTGGTGCGTCTTAGGCCGATTCTGTTTTCACTACGCTCTCCGCGTATGTTGTAGACATTCTTCATGATAGAAGTGCAGAGATCACTGCTGCATCTATGTAGGTTTTCATATCTCTCATGAGGTCTTTTCGCTGATCCTTCCGTTAGGGCTTATCGAGGAACGGTCGTTTCGCTCGCTGTTGCTGGTCTTCTTCCCTCAATAGACACCATAGGTCTCATGGCCACGTATACAATTACCGCCGCCGCCAGCTTGTTGGGATATTCGTACGTGTATACACACACTCTATGCACATATGCTAACACATACTCGGCTGCAGCTTAATCTGGGCTGTTATTCAGTATGGAGACAGGATGCGAGCATACGTAGACATTGGGTTTTCCACCGCGGATGCAACCTAGACCTCTGAGAGGGGACGTCACAATTTCACAGTTCAATGTACTCTGGTCTTTATATGTGTCTTTGTCAGCCAATGGTGGACATAACACAGTTCCCTCGGCTCCCCTGCTCGACCACGGCGCTTATAAGCAGATTTCAATCACGTGACCATAAGAGCGTTATTTGATTTTTTCCTGAGTGTGCACTGGCACATCCGTGAAACCGAACGGTAGTTGCTGCTGAATCTAGCTTGCTAGAGATCTGCAGTGGCAGGAACCGTTGTCTGTCGCTATGAAGTGCCCATCTTTGCAGTGGCGTGATGTCTTGGCGATTGTTGGCCCCTCCCCATGCAAGTACTTTGGACCCGTTTCCAGCTGATTCCCCGATTTACTCCGGATTCCAGGCTCATCAACGTACCTTTGACTCGACCTTCATCGTCCTTCTTCTTTTCCTCTCACGCAGCCATGCCAATGACTCAAGGGACAGGCGCGCGATCTGTCTGAAGACCTACATATATCTTTCCGGGCTGGTGACCAGGTACTTTCGCCTTCTAACCCGAGTCTGCATTGTACAGACGGTGAGGTCGATCGTTCAGGTACTTGCATTCAAGTTCTCTTTTCTCAAGGGCGCGTTCATAACATTGATATCGGATTTGGAAGTGAGGCAGGAAAAACACGACGCATCCTTCCCGTTTTCGACAGCGTTCGGCGGAAATGGCCTCCATGCCTTCTGAGCAGACACCACTGCTTCAGAATGATGATTCCTATGACGAGAGGGCACCGCTAGAGCTCTTCCAAGAGGTGGACCACTACAACCGATTCAAGCCGGGGAAAAAGCGAGCCATCGTGCTCACTGTAGCTTTCGCGGGACTTATACCCCGTACGTGACTCTTTTGTGTTGCCAGTACGCCATTGACATCTTCGTCTACATCTGCAGTATTTGTCTCTGGGTCGTTCATTCCCTCAATTCCCCAAATTGCTCGGGAATTTGAAACCAGTGGTGCCGTGGTCAAGTACTGAACGCCACATCCTCCTGTTATGATATTCATTGACTTTTTTCCTGTCACGATAGTCTGGCCGTGAGCGCATCAATTTTCTCTGCCTGTATAGGAACCTTGTTTTGGGCTGTGTATTCGGGATACTGTAAGCAGCAGTCTATAATGCACAACAATACAGTACACTGACCAATCCTCCGTAGATGGTCGAAGACCAGTTTTCCTTGTCTCAAGTATAGTTTTCTGCGTCGGTTCAATGGGAGTCACATTGTCCCGGTCAATTCGGGAACTTATTGCGTTCCGAATATTCCAAGCTTTGGGCTGCGCAAGTGCGTTTTCCAACGGTGTTGGGGTACTTGGAGATCTGTACCGTCTCGAAGAACGGGGTACGGCCATGGGCGTATTCTACGGAGTATGTTTCGCCGTTTCTATTGGCTTCATCACATTGTCATGATAATGTTCCCAAAGGCGGTACTCCTTGGTCCTGCGATTGCACCTGTGGTTGGTGGTACCGTTGCTGAACTGTATTCCTGGCGTGCGATGCAGGCAGTGTTATTCGCATCCGGATGCATATTCTTCACGTTGATTCTATTCTTCTTCCCGGAGACCATACATCCTGGTAGCAGCGGTGCAGAAAAAGCCAGTACGACTGGGTTTGTCATCCTCAACCCATTCAAGAGCTTGACCCTGGTCCGCAGCCCAGTCATACTTTGTATTGTAAGTAGGTCTGCATGACACGGTGATCCTCCCACTAATGGAGAGATAGGTGGTCGCGGGCATCACAAATCTGATGGCAGACTTCTGTAAGTGTATTCCATCGGAATCCGTCTGAAATATGGGAATCATATGCTCAACTGCTACCGCAGTCCTCGTCGTCCCGGTGGCGTATACAGTTGTGGGTGCTCTCCCCTTGTACGTTCAGATCGCCTCTCGACTCACTCAACGCTTTGTTCAGGCAAAGAAGTACAATATCACCAGTGAAGCGGCCATTGGAGCTCTTTTGATCCCAGACGGCGTTGGCAGCATGCGTGAGTAACGTCACAAGAATGTACACCTTCTCTCCAAGCTGATCTTGAACATCCAGTCGGAGCACCCATCATTGGTCATATTTCTGACAAGATCATCGCTCAACGACGCAGGAGGCGCGGTGGCGTCTGGGTTCCCGAAGATCGACTCCGAGGCCTCAAGTTCAGTGGCCTAATATTGATTCCTTCCTCCCTTCTCATCGCAGGCTACACTACAACGTATGTGGATGGGACGCTTGGCTTGGTTATCAATCTATTCTGCTTGTTTATCAATGGATTTGGCGTGAGTCTTGCCTTTATCAATTCTCTGGTCGGCACTGAAAGTGCTGAGTTTTAGGTTGATTCTATGTTTACCACACTTTCCGCGTATGGCGTAGACATTCTTCACGATAGAAGTGCAGAGATCACCGCTGCATCTATGTATGTTCCATGCTTATCATGAGCTTCCCCCTCTCAGTCCTCCTTTCTTTACCAGGGCTTACCGGGGAACGGTCATCTCCCTTGCCATTGCTGGTCTCCTACCGTCAATAGACACCATTGGCCTCATGGCCACCTACACAATTACAGCCGTCATCAGTTTATTTGGGTATTTGTACGTACACCCTCCATCTGCATTCATGGCTACTAAGTTGTGCCTCCCGCAGCTTGGTCTGGATTGTCATTCAGTATGGAGACAGGATGCGGGCGTATGTGGACATTGGGTTTTCCACTGCACATGCAACGTAGACTTCTGGCTTGGGCAGTGTTGTGCGATATTTCCGTGCTGCTACATATTCTATGCGCCGGTGATCGGGCCATTCACTACATTTCTGTGACCCTTTCGAATGTCTGTGTTCGCCGTTCGGGACTGGACCTTCGTCATCAACTTGAACGGTCAGTTTCGGGCATGGTGCGGGACACAAGGTAATAATAGGTAACGCGGTTACGCAGCGGTGGCTCGACGGTCACTTTGCGGGCACCTCTACTCACTCTCGAGTTGCCATAAGTGACTTTCCACAGCTACTTCTATACTCCACGGCTCCTAGCCAGTCGAAGTTATCGCCATCCGTAAATTCGTCTGAAGATTCGGTCAGAGAAACAAGAGTGCGCTCCCTTACCAGTTTTCGACGGAAGCAAATCTGAGATTATAGCCGGAGGATGACCAAACCGGCGATCCTTCATGAAGGACTCGCGGCTCAGTCAAGGCTCAGTAAAGATCTACCCCCATGAGCCGCTCAAGAACAAAAGGGCAATAAAATGGAGAAGGGACGACGGGTGTGTGTTTTCCTGACATACATATTATCCCCTGCTCATTCTTGCCATGTCTCGGGATACAGAAGATACACCCCTCCTTGCTTCCACCGGGTTGGACCATGAAGTGGTCTACAAGCGATTCGCGCCAAGAGAAAAGAGAAGCATCGTGGCGTTGGTGTCTTTCTCTGCCCTTCTCCCCCGTAAGTCCGTTATTCCTTCTTCACACGAGGCAGCTACTCAACGTTAGGGTAGTATTCGTAACCGGAAGCTTCATTCCGTCCATTCCAGATATTGCTAAGGATTTTGACAGCACCGCAGAGGTCATCAGGTATGTGTTCTCGAACAGTTGGTGTCTCCAGAATACGCTCAATGTGCCCCTCCGTAGCCTCGCCGTGAGTCTCTCTGTCTTGGCCAACGCATTTGGAAGTCTGGTCTGGGCAGCATACTCGGCCTTCTGTAAGATACATTCGCGAAAATTATATATTCGTGTGGCTGATCACCGCTCGTAGATGGACGCAGAGTTGTCTACATCCTGTCGTTGACCTGCCAGTGTATCGGTTCCCTGGGTGTCGCGTCCTCGCGCACCATTCCACAACTTCTTGCACTTCGCATTGTACAAGCCTTCGGAACGTCAAGCGGTCTGTCTATTGGTATTGCTGTGATAGGGGATATCTACAAATTGGAGGAACGAGGCGCGGCGTCAGGTGTCTTCTTCGGAGTATGTTCCCCCTATCAATATATTTTCACGAATGCGAGAACTGACGATAAGTATATGTAGTGCGTACTCCTGGGTCCTGCGTTGGCACCCGTTGTTGGTGGTATTGCTGCGCAGTATTGGTCGTGGCGGGTCATGCAGCTCCTCCTGCTCGCTGCTGGTGCCATCATTCTCACTCTTGTCGTACTCTTCCTCCCGGAGACAGCTCATCCAGGAACCAGAGGTATCGAAAAGGCCCAGGAGAGAGGTGTGAAGGCACGTTGGGTGTGGCTGAACCCGTTTAAGAGCTTGACACTACTTCGCAGTCCGAACGTCACCATCGTGGTATGTCCATTTTTCATGACTTCACGTTCTGTCGGAAAATTGACAGTCTTATGGCAGGCGGTGGCCAGTGGATTGGCTATGTTGACTGAGTACGGTGAGTGTTATATTAGATTCTACCCCACTAGCACTACTGAACTTACTGCTCGGGCAGCATTACTTGTGCCCATCGCGTACACAATGGTGAGATTCCACATCATGACCTTTATCCTCTGTGTTTCTGACATCTCGTATTATCCAAGGGCGCTCGTTACGGTATCAACAACGCTGCAATCGTCGGAATGCTTTTCATCCCAAATGGACTGGGCAATCTAGGTAAGTCCTCACTCCGTCCCCTTCTTTCCTGTTTGTAACTCGCTTTTCAGTTGGTGCGCCTCTCTCCGGAAAGCTTTCCGACAAGATCCTTGTGAAAATGCGCGCTGAGCGAGGTGGCGTGTGGGTCCCAGAGGACCGCCTTCGGGTCACACTTATCGGCGCGTCCGTCATGGCACCGCTGGCAGTACTGCTTTCAGGAATCTTCATAACCTATGTCGATGGGACGCTTGGGATCGTCCTCAATTTGTTCTGTCTCTTCACTACCGGAGTTGGGGTATGTATGGCACGTCGATCCTGCCCTCAATTTGAGCTGATATTTTGTTTTCCTCACCTTAGCTTACGTTCATTCTTATCCCATCCTCGGCTTACGCTGTTGACATATTGCACTCACGCAGCGCGGAGGTCTCAGCGGCCACTATGTGAGCGTTCAGTCTCTCGCTTCCTTTCTCGGACGTTACTCACTGATCCCAGGGCACTCCGGGGGTTGATTATTGCGACGAGTACCTCGGGAGTGATGCCGATGATAAACCAGCTCGGAGTGTTTAGGACATACACGATCACTGCTGTGATCGGATGGATCGCATTTGGGTGAGTTCTTAATAACTTTTGAAGCTGTCAAACTGACCTTCGACTGATCACGATCGGATTTGCAGACTTCTTTGGACCGTCATTCGATATGGTGATCGACTGAGAGCGAGTGTGGATATGGGTTACTCGAATACCCACAATAACTGAGGTATGAGCGCATGAAAGTTGTGATTAGAAAGAGTACATTATGTCTGCAACTTTCGTTTCAGCCGCCACCAACATGAGCGAGGCGCCAGATCTGTTTCAACTTCCTCTCATCATAAAACCAGTGTCCACGCGAGTAAGGTCCGACCTGGTTCAGTAACTATACAGACATGTACTGGGCCATGGGTCTGTAAAAGTATTGATGAGTGAGAAGTCACCCGGAGCAACCGCACTTACGAGTCAGTTTTACCAAAATTACTCTCCGAATCCTTGTGGCCCAGCCGACGTTCCAGCTTCTCAAATTCATTCAATGCTATCTCCTCCTCCTTATCCAACACCTGTAGATGTATCGATTTAAAGGTTACGTACGGGTATATATTAGGTTACATACCTGCTCAACGCCCTTGACTTCCGGGATGTAATGCATCAACATTCTCTCAATCCCGCTCTTGAGTGTCACCGAACTCGAAGAACATCCTCTGCAGCTTCCTTTGAGTTTGACTTGCACCAGGCCCTCGTCCGTAAACCCGCGATATTCTATGTCACCACCATCTTCCATCACTGACGGCCGCACTCTCGTATCCAGCAACTCCTTGATCATCGCCACCGTCTCGGAATCTGTATCCAGGATGACCGTATCCTGCGGCCCCGCTGAGTCTCTATCCTCCTCCGACTTGAACAGAGGCTGTCCAGATGAGAAGAACTCCATGAGGATCGAGTATATTTCGGGTTTCAGAACCGCCCAGGTATTCTCCGAGTCTTTGGACACGGTGACGAAGTCGGGTCCATAGAACACGCCAGTGACGCCCTCAATGCCCATCAGTCGAATGGCCAGAGGGCTTTTGAGAGCAGCGCGGGTATCCAGAAACTCTGCCACCCCCGTCTCCATGACTGGAACGCCAGGTATAAATTTCAGAGAGTCATCATTAGGTGTGCTTTCGGTCTGGATGAACATAGATCGGCCTTCAGAGGCGATTGAGCGGTGCGACACTGGTCACCCTAATACAGGACGTACTTTGATATGAACTCTCATGCAGAGAACTCGAGGGATGTGTCATGCGGAGGGAGGCGGTGGCAAGCGTTGATCCATGGTACAGGCTTGCTCTCCGCGAGATGGACGTGGACAGATTCCTCAAGCTGCATGGTCGGGCCAACGATCTTAGAGTCCTGGTCCTCCGTGATGCCTGCAGCAGGGATTTGAATGAACTTGTTGCAAAGGTCGAGGTTGATGCCATTGTAAGCAGAAAGAAAAGAGGTCTGTGGGAACAAAGTGCGTCATGCTGGCTGCAGTAAAAATAGCCTCCGCGGGTCAATTGTCCTCGACCAAATCGCCCGGATCACAACTGATGTGCACGGCACGAAATCAGCTGCCGCAACGACTCCGAAACGTTTCTCAGGAACTGTGAAATCAAACAGTGCCAAGACCAACCTCTCGGGAGTCTTAGGCGCCACAAAGTCCCGTATATCTTGCTGCGGAGGGTAGCGGTTTCCTCCTATACCTGTCCTTCCCCACCTCCGCCATGCCTGGGAGACGAAACCCGTTCCAACGCCTCGTCGGCCATGTGCGACGTTCCACAGAGCAGATATCAATAGCAGATATCAACGAGGAAATGGAGGATGCGAGGAGAGCCACCATGGACTGGGTGGAACGCCCATTTGCTCGCGTCACAAACCATGGATTCGTCGACCTCTCAATCCATTTCATTGGCGCATCCGGTCTACCTAAGATGGATGTCATAGGCTCCGCGGATCCGTATTTCGTCGCAAAGCTCGACAGTGCGTTAACATTCGTGTCAGTCATTTCTGAATCGATGATGTAATGAGTTCACTCATGTACTTTCTTGGCCCTGAAGATCAACAGTAAAGTCTAATACCCTCGCCCCCGTCTGGAACGAGTATTGGCGTATTAGAAATGTGCCTGTTGGTGCAAAGCTGCGAATTGAGGTCATGGACAAGGACAATGGCACTGTGACGGATGATTTCATTGGAGAGGTTGAGACGAATATCAAGGCCGGGGCGAGGGAGCTCACCCTGGAGGCCTCGGGATTCCGTTCAATATCGAGGGGGACTATGTGGATCAAGGTGAGTGTGTATTATCTTCTCGTATATTCCAGGTGCTGATCTTACTCTCCCTCTCTAGATTGACTCTACTCCAGCAACTGACCCCAAAGCCGATAAACGCCAGTATACCTTTGACGGCCCCATTCGATATTCACGGCACTTCGCACCCACCGTCGGTCTCCTCGGAAACGTACAGGATGCACATCTGTACTCTACATGGAAGATGTTCCTCCGGGGCGTCCCGTTATTCTTTGGCGATACCGTGCAGCACTGGAATACGAATTACAAGGCGGCGCAAGCTATCTTCTCTAACACAACCTCAGTTGCCGTCCGCTCTACCATCCAGGCCGGTCATCGCATGCTATACGCCCGCTCCACGACAAACACATTTGGCGTCATCAATAGCACCCGAGATATCGTCGACATCCTCCATGGCGGCAAGGCGGGATCAACGACGGCGCACCGAGTCAAACCCGCAGTGTACACATACATCATCTCAGCGGAGGACGACTCTTTCCGCTTCTCGGAAACCGGGGCTGCCTTCTTCGTTGATTTCGCATCTAAACACGCCCTGCATGCCAACTGCGCCGAGGTCGTGCGCTACTCTGGCGAATTCCACCCGAGACCGGAGGGCGGATGGGAGAACTTCAGTGACGAGACCCCTGACGAGGAGGTGAAATGGGAGCTCGTGCTGGATAACAACTCCGGGACGTACGCTCCAGATCCCATGATGCTCGCGGAGCTGAAAGAGCTCTTCGAGTACAACTTCCCCGAGTTCAAGATCTATACGTTCGATTTCAACGATCCTCGGTTGTCGCAGAGTCGGGAGGCGTGTCGTGCGTATGCCCTCGCGCATCGTGGTATCAATCAGGACGAGCTCCAACCCCACTCACATGTTCCCGGAGAAGAGACGTTATCTCATCAGGCCTCCGTCTCCAACCACCCCGATGAATCCGTGCAGCCTTACCCTCATCCCGAAGATACCTCACTCGCACACCAAACAGCACCTGTATAGTTACGGCTCTTGGATAAAGGATCTCTAAGTTATTGTCTTGATATACGTGTATGTGTTATTTGCATGCGGATCTTGCAGAACGCGACTTTTAACCCGTTTGTCCTATCCAGCCATGCTTCCCCCTTGTACTGCATCATAATGACAGAATAGAACAATGGATATTAATTGGCCTCGCACGATAACTTCAACTTGATAACGGTGCAATATAGGATACATCATCGAACGGGCGGGAAAGCAACTGCTAGCAAAGCAAAAAAAAAACGCGAAGCAGTGTGAGGAAGCGAGAGCGTACAATACAAAGATGAACCAACGTCATGCTTCCTCTCACTTTTTTCCAGGGTGCAGTCGAGGTTCCAACACGTTCAAAAAGGCCACCTTGTCGTCGAGCTGAGTATACCTGAAAACGTCCTGAAAATTATGCAGGAGAATGACACCACCCTTGGGCTACAGGTGAATAACGGCACTCCCGTTGTGTCGTATGCACACGGAAGCGGTTTTCATCCACCTAAGACGATCTCGCCAGCCTTCGACGGTAACCGCGCAATTTTCACGGTTGGAATCAGTGGTGTGGTGTGTACTTACTCGTCGGTGCCAGCTCAGAAACAAAGGTACTAGAGATTGTTCTCCTTCGTTGGTCGGTTTGTGCGATCGGAGCTTCCCCTACTCGGTAAGTGTCTGTAAAGATGAGAACTAACTGGACAGGTTGACGATTGCGACGGATGGTCGTACACGCATCGTGGCCTCGAATTTTCGACCCTTCACCCATAACTTGAACTCACTTGTGAAAGTCCTGCAAGACCGGAGCGCTGGCGTTGATAATTGCACGGCTGGCAATCACTGCCATCAGTACTCGGTGCCGGGAACCTGCCGGAATCTGGAAAACAGCATGACCATTGACCACGATGATCGTCACCGAACTGGTCGCCTTCAATTGCTCAATCCTAGGTATCTGCCACAAAAATCCTGAGCACAGCTGTTACCACTTCCCTTGAATGCCTCTTGTGGCGGGTAACGCTTCGTAGTACTGCGATTACGATGACGAAACAACCACCTATTTCAATCCTTTCCTACGAATTTTCCGTCACTATGGTCTACTCTATTTTCTAACGTCTCGGGGCAAGGGTAGGGTCGGGGATAGATATCGCGACAGGGCTGATGGTGATGCAATTCAGGAGAGTCGACGTGTGTTCATTTCCATCCGTTTCATTTTGATTGAATAGCCAACCTGACGGAATCATTCCATTCGTACCAATAGCACAACGCAGAGACTCATAGAGGGCCACAGTGCTCCTTCAAGTAGCCGGGAGGATGACAGAACAAAGGAGCACGCATGGCGCATCAAAGCTTCAAATTCAGCGGAGGCGGGATGTGGTCTAGAAATCAACTTGAGGAATGAGACTATCCTCCGAAGCATCGCAAGGTATGGTTTTCCTGATTGGCCGCCGTTCTTTTTCTGATCAGCTGAAGAGGATTTTCATTGCAGAGGTTCTACTTTCATCGGCCGCGTTCAAATTGAATTGAGTCGGATCAGTTCACTGCTCAGTAGACTGTGTACGACCCTTGTTCTGTTCAATTGACCGAGTAAGTGGTGCAAGCATAAAACCAGGTTGATGCAAGAGGTGAGTTCCCATAACATCATTCCCTCGACGACTCTTAACGATGGCGTTGGAGAAGAATCCACGACACAGTTCCCCACGTGTTATCATTATTGGTGCTGGGTGGGTGGAATTGTGACCAGATATACCGCTTCCCTCGGGTTACTCACTGCATACTACAGTATTGGAGGAATTACGAGCGGTATCTCCCTAAAGCAACGTCTGGGATTCAATAACTTTTCGGTCCGTAGTGAACAAACATCACAGATCGACCCCTAATTGCTTCTACTTAGATCTACGAACAAGGCGATGATTTGGGAGGTACATGACATGTATGTGTGAAGCGTTCCTTCTTCGCTTTCTACCTTCTGACGCTGTCATCTCTGTAGTGGAATACGTATCCGGTACGATTTTCAGATGACACAAGCCCCCCAATGTCTATGCTGATATTGATAAAAAGGGGTGTGCATCGGATATTGCAACCCACTGGTACACCCTTTCGTCGGACCTTAACCCAGACTGGGACCGCACCCATGTTTACCAGCCGCAGCTGAAAGCCTACTGGAAGCGCGTGGCCAGCAAATACAACATCAACGGCCATATCACATATCTCACGAAAGTGGTCGCTGCGGAGTGGGACTACAAGCGTCAGATATGGCGCGTTGAGCTGTTGGACCTGCGCAGTGGAGAGACTAGGACCGAGTATGCAAACGCTGTCATCTCCGCCATCGGCGTTCTCGACACCCCGCATTACCCCGAGAATCTGAAAGGCATCCAGACTACCTTCAAGGGCGAGCACTTCCACTCTGCTCGCTGGAACTGGAACATTGACCTTCGCAATAAACGTGTGGCTGTTATTGGTAATGGGTGTTCTGCGTAAGTCGGTAGCGTCGCTGGTAGGTTTCGCGAAAGATCTCTCACCATTCTATCTAGGGCGCAATTCGTTCCCGTCATCTCTGAGGATCCTACCACGCAGGTTCTGAGCTTCTGTAGAACGCCGTCGTGGATCTTCCCCAAGGTATGTTACGTGTCTGATTCTTTTCGTCTTTTGGGCTCATAATTTACGGGCAGTGGCAAAAACCTATCACCACGGTCTGGCGTCGAGTGTTCAAATATGTTCCCTTCTCTATGCGTTTCTACCGATGGTCGATAGCGATCCAGGTCTGTGTTTTCCGTATTCTCTTCGATACTTTGCTAAACAACCAGCTGATTGAATTTTTTCACAGCAAGAGCTGTACTACATTCTACTTTTGAAGGGAGGCCCCGTCAATAAAAGACGGGACGCCGTCGCGAAGGTTAGAATTGTGTACGGCTCCCTCGGAGAAAAGCTGACCAAACCCGTCGCACTCAGGATTTGACAAACTATATGAAAGGAATTGCCCCCAAAGAATATCACGATCTTCTTACACCGAAATATCGTGCGTAACATTGATTTGGGTGTCTAGTTTGTGCACTCTGTCAACTTACCCCCACTAATAGCTCTTGGGTGTAAGCGGTTCATCATCGATAGCGGTTACTTCGAGGCCCTCAACCGCCCCAACAATGATATCACCTATGATGGGATCGCTGAGATCACAGAGAAAGGCATTCTCACCAAGTCAGGAAAGCATCACGAGTTTGATGTGATTATCGAGGCCACAGGTTTCATCACGGTGCGTTGTACTCTTTCTGTAGCGGGGACAGTTACTATAGCTCTCTTCAGAATGACTTCCCAATCGCAGTTCGAGGCAGTGAAAGTACAACCATTCGAGATTATTTCCGTGAAAGGGGCGGTCCGGAGGCGTATAAGGGAACCACCATTCCAGGTTTCCCGAACTTCTTCACAGTTTGCGGTGGGTTATTGTTATTCTCAGTATCCTTACACTGTGCGATTATTGAGTACGCCACAACAGGCCCTAATACAGCGACAGGACACGCTTCTGTGATATTTACAGAGGAAATGCAGGTTCGTCGCATATTCCTTTGAGTCCACGACCATGCTGAGTACAGCCTATGGATCCAGATCAGTTACATCACACAAATTCTTGAGCCCGTCATCAAGGGCTTAGCCTCATCTTTTGAGGTCACGCACGAAGCTGCAGACACGTGGAACAAGTACGTCCATACAAAGCTCTCGACTGCGGTCTGGTCAGTCTGCCATTCATGGTACCGAGGCGGCAACGGCAAGAACAGCAACATCTGGCCCGGAACGACTACTAGCCAATGGTGGGAGCTGAAGTCTCCGAACTGGAAGCACTACAAGGCCGTTGGGGCGGAGAAATGGAAGAAGAGGCAGACTTTGAAGAGTGTATGGAGGACGACCGAGCTCGTTACCATTGGCGCTGCTGTTGCGTACGCGTATCTTCACCCTGATGAAGCGACTCAGGCGTTCAGTCAGACAAAGGATTTGGTATGACTCTCACTGAACGGCACATTTTCTTTTGCACTGACGATATCTTTCATTCAGGTTTCCTCTCAGTGGGAGGCCCTAGTGCACATCGCCTCCGGGTTGCTCATATAGACACGAATGTTGATTCTAACGGATGTTTCGAGTGTCAATGAATATATCTACAAGTTAATCATATCACATTGGCCGTATAGGCCATTGGTTTTGAGGTGGATCACGCTGCTTCGGTAATGGAGAAGCCATTTGTCCATGAAAGGACCAACGAAGGATGTCCATTTCGATCCATAGGAACTACGTGGAGAAATTCGTGATGATTCTTAAGACCGCGGATCGGCATGTCGATGATGCGCTCCCATACGTCCACCAGTAGTGCCGCTGGCCCCAGTAGTGGCTGAAGCGGATGAGATTGCATGGTGGAGGGTTGAAGTGGAGTTGGGCGATGTGAGGAGAAAACCGGACGCCCCCGCCGTTGTACAGGCTCAAACTATACATTGATTCCGCCCGTCGCCAGAGGTGAGGTTTTAATACGATAGCATTGCCATGCCGTCACGCAGCAAAGCTATTTAGAGACAGACACGGCCCACCAATGGAAGAGCTTGTAAGAGGCGTTGTGCGAGGAACACCAGAAAAGGGTCACAGGAGGGCGTGGAAGCATTATCACTGACACGGCCAGTTATAGCATACAATTTCCGGAGTACGCACACTCAAGTACTCAAGTCCCATTTCAGTCATACATCCAAAGTTCTATGCGTTGGTGCTCAGTCACGACGTGCTTGACGGCGCGAGGGGTAACAAACTGCGACAGAAGCCTGAGATGAACAGGACAACGGATCCACGCTCAGGCTCAGACCTCCTTGCAACAACTGAATCACCACTTAACAGTAAACACCTTCCCGACGAACACCTCCGCTTCCTTTGGCAACAACGACGCCGGAAGATCTAACACGATCGTCATCGCTGCAGCCTGAGAGTCTGCCTCCAGAAGGGCGGTCTTCACGTCATCCAGCGTAAGGATGGCCACAGCCGTTCGGAGAAGAAACTCTGGGCCTGTCAACAGTGAGAAATCAGCGCGAATATAAACAAGGGGGAAGGATTGGGAAACATGCCTTGGTATAAGAGCCAATCCCACACATGAAGCAAATGCTCGTCTGGAAGCGTCCCAACAAACACATTGGCGAACCACGGTCGAAACAGCGACACCGGGAGGATCGCCAAGTCGATGAACAGCTTCGTCGCCAGTTCTGGGTCCTTCGTCTCCAGATGTTTCGCCACGAGTGTGGCGTGTTCCTCGATGCGCGACTGGAAGGCAGAGAGGTGCGTGGTCATGAGAGAGGTAAACGTCCAGAATGCGTCTTCGGGGTTGGGAGTTTGGAGGAGGATGAGTCCAGCGATGGATACGAGATCTAGAGACCCCGTTAGCTCTCACTTCATTGATTATAAGCTGCAGGCGTTGAAAGAACGTACTAGGGGTGTACGGAGCCTTTGAAAAAGCCAAGAACGCCTTCAAGATCTTAGTCAGCATGGAAGACGATAGCTCTGTGTGTCTCCGCGCGAAGTTCGCCACGTCCCTGTTGGTATCCGACAAGAGGAGACGAGAGGTTTGCTTCTCCATGTCAGCGTACAAACCGTCAATACGTTTCGACGCGCTGTGTGTGAGATACGCCCAGACCCGGGGACGAAGGGACGGTGGAACGCCGCCATGACGAAGGAGTTCTTCTACTTTCTCATCTTGACAGGCTTGTGGTGTGTGTGTCGTCGTCACTACAGACTCCCATTGGCGGAGACTGGAGGAGCGTGAGTAAGGGACAAATCGCAAGACAGAACGTTACGCACTGTCCATGCAAGGGGCAAATATCCGGGTCACATACCCTCCCACACACCCCTCTCTCCACACAAGCAGAAAACAGCCCCGTAAGAAGCTCGACAACGCAAGGTCCGTCACGACGAAGCTCCTTGTGTGCGGAACCCGAGAACCGCAGTGAGACGGTTTGCAAAGCGGGTGTTTTCTCGGCGTTCGCGAGAAGCTTGTCTACAACTGAGAAGAGGCCGCTCTCTGGACGGGGGACCATGTCCATCTTTATGCGGATATGGTGTGGGTTGAAGCGAGAAAGAGAGAGGATTTGCATTCGGAGACGGTTGGACCTCATTTCGATGTGTTGAAGTTCCACAGTGCGGAGTTGAGTGTCTACGTCTGAGGGAGGACATCAGTATGGTAGCGAGGAGAGTATACCTTCATGACATCTACATACCTCGCAGAAGAGTAACTTCTGGGACGGACCCAAGACCAAGTCGGGCTTGTGAGAGTGCGGGGAGGCGATGGCGAGACTCTTCAAACAAACGGACGATACCCCTCCAGTTGCTATATTCTCCGGAAGAACCTTTCTCAGACCATCTGTTGTACCACAACTCGATTGTCTCCAAACGCGGTGCCGAATACCGCCACTTAGAACATAATCTGATCAAAACGTTCAAAGACGCGCGCAGAACGATTTTGCGGAGAGTGTGTGAACGAAGCTCGAATGAACCGCCAACCGAGTATGTGTCGATGGTGACGTGGAGCTCTTGAGGCTGAACGTAAGAGACGAGCCTCGTCAGTTGTGACCAGTCCTTGAACTGACATGCGTCGATCTCCAGACGACGAGGGCGTAGAAGAGAGCAGCTCTGGTAGAAGCTCGCATGCTGTTGATCCAGGTCTACATTCTGGAAGCGAGCCTCTTCCAGGGTGGGGAGAATGGGGAGGGTCCGGGGAACTGCTGTGATCCAAGCGCCATAATTCCCTGGACGGAGTACGAGCTTGACCGGTTTTGTGAGTTGGTGTGGAGACGCACGAACGAAGGTATCGAAGGAGGTAAGGTCGTCGACAGAGCGGAGGATAACCCTCAAGACGAAGTGATGGCGACAACGAGGAAGCCAGGACCGACAGACCAGCGAGCACTTTGGGAGCTCTCTGGCGAGCGCAAAGTCTTTGGCGATGAGGTCAATGACGCGCTCCCAGACTTCGGCGGGAAGCTTTCCGAGCTGTGGTCCTAAGACGTGAGGAGGTTGCATGGCAAAATGAGGGACTGAACACGGCGGATCAGTGGTAATATATAGTACCTTTTACTTTGCACCGTCGTTGCCTGCACAGCCTCAACGAACAGGCGGTGTGTTTTGACGCACTGCGGATGGACTGCGAGTTGGGGCTGGGCACATTTATTTGATGCAAGGGGCACTCACTCGGTTGACGTCCCCTTCTGGTTTCCCTCGCCATCCGAGCCGCAACGCCCGGGGAGTCTGACATTGAATATCGAATGCACAAAGGTGAGCGAGGAGGCCAGGTTGAAGAAAACGAACAGCGAACCGCAAGACGCGATGATGGCCAGCGACAGTGCGGACTCCGCTGACCCTCCTCCAATCCTCGCTCAGCCGAGGCCGGACCCACAGTCACCCACTATACCCAAGATCGTACCAATACCGCCATAAGCCAGCCTTCTCCAGGTCCCGACCATATATCTCTGCGAAAGATGGACGATGGTCGACGGTAACAACGACACCTGATCCAGTCGTAGGAGGTGCTCTGAAGACAAATCGATTGATGTCAGGAGGAGCAGAAGAAGAGAAATGTGCTGCAAACCTCCCAGTCAACACACGCTTTCCCACGCTATAACCTTTTTGAGAAACGTTGTGGCGGTGTTCTTGAACCAGCGCGATCCCCGCCTTCCCCACTTCAAGCATAGGTAGATTCAAGAGTGCTGTTGTGCAAAGTCCGCGTGCCTCAGCGTAAGGCTGTATAGATCGGGAGGTTTAGGAAGGGCGAGGGGATTACTCGTCAACCGCCGGGCATTGGGCAATGGGCGCAGTTCGACACGCTCGGAGAGTTGCTCTGGGGACGTTCGGACGATATAAAAGGAGACTACATCTGAAAGAGATCGAGCTGGGACATTCGGCATAAGATGGTACATGTCAACGTGGCAGCCACGAGCGGCAAACCAGTGGGCACTTCACCATCGTTTCGGAAAGCTTCTTGGTCTCCGATTCATGGTAACCCTCAACAGCAAGCCCGAGGTCAATGACACGCTCCCCACACCTTTAGAGTCGGAGGTCCAGGGAATTCACTAAGCTGAGGGCCCAAGAAAAGAGGTGAGATGAGGATCGTCAAAGCCATCTCGTAACTTAGTCTGCTAGGCCCGGTTGTTGGGGAAGAAGAGAGTGCTCGGACGGGCCCTATGTGTAGCCTGCGATCAGCATACCATCGCCTGTTCCCATCCTCGTCGTTCTACAGTTGAGCACTCAGTACCGGTCCAACCATTTGCGGATCACGTTCCGTGGCCAACCAAGTATGCAAGCGCGCCCTAAACGGGTGGTCGTTTAGCTGTCACCGTCCAACCTTCAGCGGAATTCGACGCGTCGGTGTCTTCAGCCTTCTCAGTGGGAAGTTTGCTTGTATTATTGCGTATATGTATAAAACCAAACCATGCGACGACGAAAATGAGGGTGGATGTAGGGTAGGGATACAAGACGGGTGTCATCAGGAGAGGGAAAGGGAAAAAATGTGCTAAGACGAGCGACGCTGGTCTAGTCAACCATATCAAACGGTGGACTCGCAAGCAGGGTGTGTAGGGTAAGTGAAACAAGGGGTTGTGGATAGGATCGGTCCAAGTGACCGAGTTTGATAAGAGGAAGGTGGGTTGAAAGGATCATGAAGTCGTTAAAAGCGTGATGTCTCTGGGATAAAGAAGCATAGGAGCGAGGTTTTCGTGTGGTCGTGCATGCTGTCATAAAGGTGGTGTAACGATAAGTGTCCCTTGGAAAGTCACTCGGACGCTGTTGAGAGATTCGTTGATATGTAGAGTGAGGAACGTTGTCGAGGACGAGAGTTCTTCAATCTTCTAGCCGCGGCTCGTGAGCGAGTCCCGCAACGCTCGTTGTTCCGTAAGATGAGTGTCGCGACGAGCTGAGGCATTGTGAGGAAGTCAGCGACGGGCGGGGTGTCTGTTGGAGACGACGTTGGATGGTGTGCGCTGGGGAATGGTTCCGGAATAGTCAGCTGCAAGGGCGGGTGGTGGACCGACTGAGCGGCCTCCTGTTCGGACGAAAACGAGTCATGCCTTGGTGATGACTTCGTCGATTCAGGTGGAGTCTCCTCGCTACCTATTGAAGCTGAGATACTCAAGTTCAACAAGATGGCGGGATGCGACACTTACAGCTGTGCGGAACTGGGTTACATTCTTGGGCGCGCAGGGCAAGCCAGAGACGTTCGGCAAGGAGAATATCCTGCGACGAAACCTGGCTTTCAGAGCCTGAAACGGACATAGACTGGATGATACTCCTGTGCATCATGGCAACGAACTGAAAATCGGCGGCCTGCTTCCTATTCTTCTTTGCACGTTTGACGGACAAAGGTTTCGGAGGGACAGGTTTTCTCTTGATGGCCCTCGGTTCCGACACAGTGTGAACGCGACGTGAAGGTTCCATGCGAGGATTCGGCACGTCGATGTTCAACGGGAAGTCGTCGCGTGACGGCGCAGGGCAAACGAACGAAGAGGGGACCAAGCATGACTGGGACCGTCTCCTGCGCAAGTCAATCCGCCAGGCAGTCGAGGCCTGTAGCGACGCAATGTTCTCCTTCCCTTCCCCTCCATCCGTCCCCACCACCACAAACGACATCAAGTCGATGTCCAGCTCCGGCGGCGTGTCGCAGGGAAAGGACGAGGTCGTGCATGAGGGGAATGGGATGAGATTGTTGCGAGAGGAGCTAGTCGGCGAGATAGTGGACAGGGTTGCAGTCCCTATGACGTTGGTGCTAGACAGCGAGACGGTCGGAGAACCTTTCTTTGTGAGCGGAAGGGACAGGTGATGAGTCTGGTGCGCCGGCTTGGCCTTCTTCCCGCGCCTGGATCGGCTGAGGTTCGTTGAGTTGCTTAATGGTCCATTCGAGACACGAGCAACTTCTGAAGAACGGCTGAAGGGAAGGCGTCGAAGTATAGATGATTGGACCATGTTGAGAGTGAGCTTGGGACCGTTGAAAAGGAAGTTGAAGTGGTCGTAACAAGCGCGAGACAACGACCGGCGAAGTTCGCTCAAAGGCAATGTCTAGAAAGAAGAGGTAAGTCGTGAAGCTGTGGCAATAATCCACGTCGACGTTGAGCGTTGAGAGCTGGCCAAGGAGAATATATAAGGAGCGAACCGATGTTTGCCGATCACGGGCGACTACGCGGTGAGCGTGCTAGTCACATGACCGCGACAAGTTGAGGAACTGTTGGCTCTTCGTGAGATTGCAGTGAGGTTGTCTCAGTAACTTCAAATTCGAATATATTTACATGCAAGACATTGCACTCTACGCCACAGTAATTATTTCCTTTGAGAGGGTAAACTTGATTGCTGGCGTTAAATAATTTGGGATACACGTTAAACCCACATACCACGCCGCATTTGGTCACCAGGCGACCTGTATCGGGATTCTCAGCCAGTTCGGTATAGAAAAATGACTGGACCTTGCTCAACAAAGTGCGGGCTCAAACATGCTTCCACTTGGCGCCAAGACACTATTGTCTATGTATGTACTTACTTGAAGTAAATACTTTGAAATGCAGTACTTTACTCCACAACAATAGTTTCAGCCTTCTTGGCAATTCTTGGCAGCCTCAGAACTTGCAGCTTTGAGGTTGAGACTTGAATTCACAACGGCAAACATAAGTATTCTGCATCTGTTCTCATACAACCGGTCCAGTTTCCGGGAATCGGTGCGAATTCTCAGCCGCAACCTACTAAACTTACCTGATTTCTGACCTCACTCTCAGCCTCGCTCACTGCCATCAGCCGCTGGGTGATTTGGGACCCATATAGTTATGGACACCTTTCCTTCGAAAGATCGCCCATCATGGCCCGGCGAACTTATCGGGCAAGTGATAGATGAGTCCCCATTCGGTACGCTGGATAGCACCACTGGCACGGGTGCACGGCCGGCCACGCACCTTCCGTCTGACTGTGTGGTCACTGGTCGTGCACCTTCGCAGGCTTCTAACGCCACGACCGAGAAGGGTTGCTGTGTGGCCAGCCAGCACGCAGGACTCCCACCCGCCCGCCCCACTTCGGGATATGACCTGGAGGGGGCTCCGCGATGCTGGGGCTGTTCGTGAGTGCCGCATGCTGTGAGCCCGTAACGTACGAGTAGCTGGGGACCACATCGCATCCATCAGCGTCCTCCTCGGCCCTCGATGCTCGAGAGTTATGGGGCACGCAGCAAAACACGATGCAGATGGCCAGATACTCGCCCGGGGACCCCGGACAGTGCAGCTGAAATCCACTGGATAAGGTTCAGTGGCTGGCCGCACCCTTGGTCGAACAGTCTCGCTCATTGTGCAGTTCAGCAACACCGTACTATTGCATGTCGGAGGGGGGACAGATCGAGTATTTATGTAGCAAGTAGCCAGAGCTCCGGGCATGACAAAGTCTCTCGTGCAATGACAAACACTGGCTCGACGCTTACGGGGTTTCGGGGTCCTGCAGCATGGTTATGGCCTTGAGGCGGCGAGTTGGGTTTGTCGCAAACCTTTGCCTTGTAAAGGTTTGGATATCCATTCCTCTTCACCTCCATCTTCATCTTCATCTTTCTTTCGACCGTTTGGATGGGTTTTTAGATCTTGTCTCGAGTAACACAACAACGGGTGAACTCTGAGTGAGCACGGTGTCTTCCTCATTTTGATTGCAGATCTGACATGGCCCTCGCCATTTCGACCCTTCGACCGACTCCAAGACGCTTTTGTTTTGTCTATTTTGCAAAACTATGGAGACCTCCATGAATAATCGTTTCTACCACCCATCGTCGGCACCCTTTACCCAAGGGTTGGCAACGAAACCATCGACGAGCTTTGGCCAATCCACCTCGTCGACCAGCTGTTGTACTGGCTCAACGACCACTTCATTGTGTTGCTCTAGCCCTTGCCTTCCATCGACATCTATAACGGCCCATTCGGAGACACCAGTTGGTTCATCTGCTTCCTTGGATTGCACCTCATCATCGACGCCACCTCAGCCCATCTGTATCACCCGCATCTACCCTTCCCCTCCTCTCACCGGTTCTGCTTTAAAGAAATCGGTACCTCTGCCTGAAGTGAATGGCGAGCCCGTAATGGGTCCAGCCTGCCACTCAGACCCCCGGAGTTTTGATTCAGATGCCATGTCACACGATGCACCTTCAGTGGCCCCACCACAACCACAGTCCGCACTTGAACCACTTTCACCTCCCGCGACGGTAGCGGTTGCAACTCAAGAGCTGCCAGTGGACGATCTTCAGACGGAGCCGTTGTTCCCAACAGTCCGCCTTTCCGGCCCTCGGCTGCCTTCCCCTACCGATGACGAGACTCCTCTCCCTCCATCGAAGCGTGCGCGCAGAGAAAGGCCAGCGATTTTTGCTGATTCTCCTCCCGAGCATACTCCTCACTCGCCAGCATCTTCGTGGAGCTACCGATCGGATGCATCTGGAAGTTCCTCCTCTCACTCGTTTTACGACCATGATTCCAGTCCCGGCAGCTGGGGTACTGACAGCACCGAGACGGACTACAGTCTGTCTTTTCACGATCTCCCTCCTCCGAGCTCTCCTAGACCGAAAACCTCCTCGCTTGATTTGCCGCCGTTACCGGGGTTTGCGCCACCGTACTCTGATGGTTCCGACGCATACCTGCCCAGTTCCAACGGACCAAAGTCATTCGGCTCTGGTCTGCTGTGGTATGCACCGACTCATGATCACTATGACTTCGACATGGAGACCAACTCACCATCGCAACCGCCACCGTCCCCGCGCGTCAAGTTTCTGCATGCGCCCCTCACCGAGGAGCCTGAGCTAGATCTCCCATATACCGATACCATAATGCCTGCGGAAGACGAAGATGATGCAACGCCCCCCGTGGCGCCACCGCCATTGGGAGACTTCCAGTCGTTACCAGACTATACCACGCATGATGACCTGGTGTACTTGACCCCAGCTCCCCGGTCCCCCCATACCCATGTCAGCGACCTTCCTGACTTCGACATGGACGATGTGTTCGAGGCACCGTCGTCGCCGCACTCGCCGCATTCCGATCTGCCTGAACTGGCAGACGACGAGCTCTACCCGTCGTTTCCTCCCGGCACCATCTCCCCCTCGCTGTTGTCCCCTGCGCCGGAAACCCCGAACGAGGGCCTTGGCTTGTTCATTCAGGCGGACCCTCCTTTGCGCCGGTCTCCGTCGCCCGAAGACGACGCGCTCCAGTTCCTGGACGTGCAGTTCGACCCGACGATATCGAATTTGGACGTGGACGAGTTCCTCGCGCTCCGGGGTCTTCGCAGGCGTGCGCTCGATGCGGAGCGCGACGCGCGGATGCGCGAAACGGTGTTCACCGAACGCGTCGCCACCGCCGCCACGGCGCTGTTGCCCTCGTCGCTCGCAGAGGCAGGCGTCTCTGACGACCTCGCGGAGAAGCGGCTGCGGAAACACGAGCTGTACGTCGCGATGGACCTGCGCAACGAGGCTCGGAAGGACAGGAAACGCGAGAAGCAGCTTAGCAAGGAGATAGGGACGTTGCTGGACATCAAGATGAACGGCAGCTTCGGTGGGGAACCGGCTGGGGGCAGCGTGAGGCAACTTGTGGCGAGCATGATGATGCGGAGACAGGAGGCGTCTCGGTCGTTGGCGAACCGCAAGTCTGCCGCTACTCCTCGTCCGTATGTCCGCTCGTCTCTCTCATGTTGCACGTCATGCGGGGCCGCCGAGTAAAGTTTATTCGGATCAGGATTTTGCTTTATTGTACGCCGCGTCCTTCTTTTATCATATTTTGGATTCACTAACGCTGTCCGCGCAGGCTGAGATCATCGCTGTACAATACCGGAATTCACCATGCATGTATGCCTGTAGCTTTTAGTGTCACCATACTCCCCCGCATCACACCATACCCCTGCTTCAAGTACTGGGAATCTATGCATCCGTCGTTTCTTGCATTTTATCGTCGTTACTCTTTCTTCATGCATTCGTGTGCTTGTGTGCGTGTGTCTTGTCAACCTTTTATTCTCGTTCATGATGCGCTCCGTCCCGCTTTCTTCAACGCCTCCCTGCAAGACTTCAGCAACCCCGCCCCCTCGCATCTTCCTCGTTCGGTCTCGAAAACCAATGTGTGCTTTTGTCCTTGCGGAACATTTGCCTCTCATCACCCCCATTAATGTAACGTTGTAATGTATCGTGAATCATCAGATACAATGTCGAATAGGAATTCTTGAGCATAGATTCCTTTTGATGTGTTGAGCACTCGACGACATCACATAACCCATTTCTACATGAATATCCCGACGACGACGTGCACCAGGCTCTCCCACCGAGATGTGATCTGGATAGATCATATCGTCAAAACACAACGGCGAACAGCCCTATCAAAGTGCACATACCAGTTCTTTTACCTGACTGAACGCCTCGGCCGTCCGTTCAGGATAAAGCGACGCGTACGCGACAACACCAACAACAGTCGCAACCTCAACCGTCCTCCAAACTCGCTTCATCATCCTTCTCCTCTCCCATCTCTCCCCACCAACCACCTTGTAATGGCTCCAAATCGGAGACCGCAGCTGCCACCATTGGTTGGTGAGGCTTCCGGGCCAGATGTTCGCGTTCTTGCCTGTGCGGCCGGTCCGGTACCATGACTGGCAGACTGACCATACGGAGGTTGAGAGTTTCTTGTGGGTGTGGGCGTTCCATGCGTCGGAGGCTTCGTGGGTTACTTCGAAGGACGAGACTGAGCCTTTGATGATTGGGTCGAGCATTTGCATGATATAGTTGATCTAGAGATGAGAACTTAGTACGGAGGGGATATTGACGTTCAAGTCTGCAACCGACCTGCACTTCCTCGGTGAATATGACAGAACCGTGTCCCGTCGCTGTGTTCGGTCCTATGGCACGCTCAGTAATGCAAGGAGGAAAGTACTGTCGTGAGGCCGCCCACCGAACACCATGAAGAAATTCGGGAATCCCGGAAACGTTGTTCCTTTGTACGCCTCTGGTCCATTTTTGATCCTGTAATATTGCTGAATGGTACCCTCATTGCCTCGAATTGTAATCGGGTATTCATCCTAATGGATAAGGTTAGTAAAGGTGTCACCAAAATACAATAACTGCGTACAGCAATGAACCCAGTGGCTTGGATTATGACGTCAAACTCGTGATGTTGTCCTGTCTTCGTGAGGATCCCGTTCTCAGTGATTTGGTCAATCCCGTCGTAGGTGATGTCGTTATTGGAACGATGGAGTGATTCGTAGTAACCGCTATCGATGATGAAGCGTTTGCACCCAAGAGCTGAATGGACGAGATAATCAGCTAAATTCTGCACTTCTATATGAGATAACAAACAATATCTCGGTGTGAGACGTTCATGGTACTCCTCCGGTGCGTTCTCTTTCATGTACTTGATCAGATCCTACAGGTGTGACGGCAGTTGATTAGATTCAATGAGCGTAGGCTGGGGGACACTCTACTTACATTCGCCACTGCCTCACGTCTTTTATTGACGGGACCTCCATCCAAGAGAAGAACGTAGTACAGTTCATGCTTAAGAGAAAGTCAATTCCTTCCACTCCTCGAAGAGAACTCGTCAAAACATAACTTACTTGTATTACTATTATCCACCGATAGAGACGCATAGCAAACGGAACATACTTGAAGATCTTCTGCCAATACCCAGGGATCGGTCTGAGCCACTACCAAAGCGTCGTTAGCTCGAGAACGAGATTAATACACATGTAAGACCTACTACAGGGAAAATCCACGATGGTGTTCTGCAAAAGCTCAAGACTTGTGTAGTAGGGTCTTCTGAGATGACTGGAACGAATTGCGCCCTGGACGAGATGGGTAAGTTATGGTTGCGAAGCAGAAGTACACATTTGGCTCACGCAGAGCATCCATTGCCTATAACGGCGACGCGTTTGTTGTGAAGATCAACGTCCCAGTTCCACCGAGCGGAATGGAAGTGCTCGCCCTTGAATGTGGTCTGGATGCCCTTCAAATCTTCGGGATAGTGTGGGGTATCGAGGACGCCGATGGCAGAAATGACAACCTTCGCGTACTCGGTCCTGGTCTCTCCGCTGCGCAAGTCCAGTAACTCGACGCGATAAATCTGACGCTCCGGGTCCCACTCTGCCGCAACAACTTTTGTGAGGTATGTGATGTGGCCGCCGATGTCGTATTTAGCGGCCAGACGCTTCCAGTAGGCTTTGAGCTGCGGCTGGGGAACGTGGGTGCGGTCCCAGTCTGGGTTTAGGTCCGACGAAAGGGTATACCAGTGTGTTCCGATGTCGGAGGCGCATCCCTTCAGTGGACGTCAGCGTGATCAGCGACGTGACTTATGAGTACCATAGAAGGCCCTCACTGGATACGTATTCCACTGTGTGTTGTGTTAGATATACATAATTGACGAGTATGATGACGTAGTTGAACTTACATGCCATGTCCCTCCCAAATCGTTGCCTTTCTCGTAAATCTGAGCAGGCAGGAACGTCAGTTAACGCGATATGGTTCTCTTTGATTACGCACAGAAAAATCGCTGAATCCTAGCTGTTTCTTTAGGGATATGCCAGTCATGAGACCTCCGACACTATACGCCCCAATTATTAGTGATGCTCGCCGGAGTGACCAATGTGTCACTCACCCGGCACCGATTATGACCACCCTTGGGCCACCCGTCTGCGTACGTTTCCCTGCGGCCATCTTATTGACCGGCGTGTTGGGGGTGTTTAGTATGAGGTGCAAAGGTACGTCTCACATCGAACCGGTTTTTAAGGAGTGGAATACGTCTCGACTGATTCCATGCTTCTGTCACCCGCACTATCAATGAGCAGTGATCCACGGAAGGAATCAGAGCGGCGCGCACACACGGTTCCCTTGCTCATTGACAGACTCGTCGACTCCGCTTGCCGAGACCTGGTCCCGAAGTGAGAAGTTCTCCCATGCGCGATTTTGAGGATTCAGCGACAGATCAGGCAATTGAACTGTTGCCACGTGGTCACTGCCCATGTATGAGGCGTGTGGTGCGACCTTAACAGTAAGAGGGCAAGCATGCTTGGACGTTGAGGTCAATATAAATCCTGGAACGAGCGATGCCTGCCATGTGGAGCCCAGGATTTCAACAGGAACTTGAACTGTTGGAAATGATGTGAAAATATGATATCTTCCTTCCTCGGACTTCCTTCTTCGCCTGTCCTACTAAACGAGGTGTCTTGTTATGTAGGGTGGGGCTCGAGCCGGCACAAATGACTGGTGTAATTACTACTGTACTGAGCATATCACCCCGGCGGGTCACAGGTCACATCGACCTCTGCCGCCGCCGGATACCCAAAATGTCACAGGTCACTGGAGGTTTCGCCGCCTGCGACACATCAGATCCGGATCGGGAACACCCAAATTTTCCGGCCTGCGGCGCGAATGAGTACGTAGAAACGGCTCTGGGTACTCACCTAGCTCTTGTGTAGGTTACTAGACACAAAAACCAACAATGGTGGGTGACCATCGCTGCTGCCGCCACACCATTGTCGCCGCCGCCTTGGACTGTCACACCGGCGCCTAGGATCCTGCCGCCTCGCCGCCTCGTCATGGTTTGTCACAGGTCACACCCTCCGCCGCGGTGATATGCTCACTACAGTATGACTTGTTGTACTTACGAGAGGTAAGGTTGACCAGAAATGGAGAGGGGCACGGCTAGGCTTGCGCCGGTGCTGTTTGCAGCTGTTTGTCCCGGGCATTTGGGCGGAGCAGAGGGGAAAATGAAGAATTCCCCACCAATTCTTCCTCTTTTGTCTCAGTTTTAGGGCCAATCGGGATTAAAGCCATTTCTCCTTCAAATGCCCAATGGAGAACCTGCCGAACACGGACAACGCTGAGATAAGGCCTGCATGGATATCACATTTCACTAGGATCTGTGACTCCCGAGAAGTCCTTTGGGTTGAATCCTTAAATTCATAATTAACACGCGTTTTCAAGCTTCAAACCGCGTGAAGTCAATGTGTGGTGGGGAAAAGGAGACGCGACTGAAAAGCTCATTAGCAGCTTATGTAATACGCGTCAAGCGCCTGTGCGACGCGTTCAGCCATGTCGAGTTTTTTCCTTCAACAGTCTCTCAGCCCCCCCCCCCCTGCTTCAGCTATGCTAGCATAACATTCTAATTCACTAAACCACACTCCCATTATAAATTATGGCTCGACTATACAAGAAGAAACCCAAATATTCCTCAGATGCTCACCGGGAACAGCTTGAAGCAGCTCGCAGGCATCACCATGGCACAGACAAGACTAGAGGGGCCAGTGGCTCTTTGTCGAACATCAAAACCATCGAGGCTTTGAGGGAGGAGGTGCGTCGTTGGAAGGAGAGGGCAGAGGAGGAGAGGGCGAGGGCAGAGGAGGAGAGGGCAAAGAGGTGGACAGAGAGGCGGCGGTATCTGAAGGTGAAGAAAGCATATGAGGCGAGGAAGGTTACGATGAAGGGAGTTATGGCCGAGGCGAAGAAGATGTTTGCACGGGCAACAAGGTCCGAAAAGGAGCTCGAGCAGGTAAAGAAAGACTCCGAGGAGGTTATACAGCAGCTTCGGGAACGAATTAGGTCTCTCGAGAAGGCCATGAAAGATCTAAACCAACGGCGCACCATCCTCTGCAAACGGTTCAAACGGGTCGAAGCCATGAAGTCAAAGCTGAAAAAACAACTTGTTGCTTCGCAGACCTCGGGAGCTGCATTCCAGATGAAACACCGCGGCCGTTACACTCGACATGCCCGTGCATTGGCCCGATTTCTGGTGTCAGTTGGAACGGCAGAGGCTAAGGTTGGGGCTGCGATCCAAGTAATTGGAAGAACTCTAGGTGTCACCCTTGGTAGTAATGTGGAGATGAGCAAACGTACTGTTCAGCGGGCTGTCCTCGAGCAAGGTGTTGCCGCCGATATTCAACTTGCGTATGACATCCTGATGGCACAACGTAGGCTTTAAAGTGACTATAAGAAGCTCAGTCTATTAATCATTTATCACATCAACGCAGGCATTACTTACAGTTCGGACTCTACTTCACATAAGCATATCGAGTACGAATGCCGAACCATCGCCCTGGAAGTTGTCGACTATACGGATCCCAGCGCTGTACCGGAGTGGAAACTTCGCAGCCTTGGAATCGACACATCAGTTAATCACTCGAGCGAGGTCCAAATCAATGGACTTATGCAACGCCTACGGATACTTGCCGAGATCTTCAACAACAGCCCTTTTGCGAAGCGCGAGAACCTGCACTTCTCTCCTGAGGAGTTTGCCTACCGATTAATGGGTACAAGTGGTGACCATGCGGCAGATCAGAAGAAGAACCACGAAATCCTGAAGATCTGGCGTCTCGAAGCAATTCTCTATCGTATGGGAGAAGAAGCCCTCTTCCGATTTCCTCCTGAACGTGTCGTGATTGCTTGGTTGGCATTGAAGAAGAAGCTGGTGGAGGAGTACGGTGGCGAGGAGCGATGGAACACTCTCGACAAGACGGAGAGAGCTGCAGGCGAGGCGCGTATTATTGGCGAGATTGGAAAGCAGGTTTTCAACGTTCTTCCAGAGGCGGAGCAGCAACGGCTCACCCGTTTTATCCGAACGGGTTGTTGCATGCACAAAGATCTCAATTGCGTCAAAGGGGGTACTCACACCATGGGTGAGATGTGGACAGCACGTTCGAAGAAGCCACCCATCCTTCTCGCCAATAAGGATAACACCGCCATTCTTGCAGATCCGGGTGCCTCTTTGACCGCAGCCCAAAAGCGTGCTGAGGAGGTCTCGAAACGTGGCGGTGCACATGCAACAACTCTGGGTGGCATGATCTGTCGGAACAAGGACAAGAAGAAAGGCCAGCAAGATACGTACAACATATGGATGGAGGCCCGCATCGGTCATCGAGTGCCGTACCCTGATGTCAGTAACACCCGCTACGGAACACATGGCGAGGGAGCAGCGGTACTCATCACGCATCTTCCGCACTTCATTGACTTCATGGAATTTGTCCGTACTGCCAAGGCACAGGTTGGCCATACAAACATCGAGAAGAACTTCTCCAAGGCTTTGGAGGACCCTGCGACTATCACGGAGCTCTGTGCACTTGCTCTATACCATGTCACTGTCTCTCGACCATTCATGCGACACGTTCGGACTCACGGGAATATACTGGAGCTAAAGTCCTTTTTTACGGAGAAGTCGGACTTCTTGCAGTCTGTCATCGATAAACCTGAGGTTTGGTTTGGTGGCTGTGACTCGGATGTTCTCCCACCTGGTGGTCTCGGTGGCGATGCATGGGATGAATGGTCACGAAGTGTTCTTGATGCCATTGCTACCTATGCCCCATCACTTCCTGACCTCAAGGAAGCTGTCGTAGCATTCTTCCAAGGTGCACGCACAACCTTCGTCGAACGCTTTTCTGATGAATTCAAGCCTGGCGGCGACATTGATGTGCTTACCGAGGACGAACGCAACCAACTACATTTCTCTTCTACCAACGACGCCAACGAGGGGGGGTTGGGCAGTTTCCGTCGTGGGCAGCAGCGTCGTCCCGGAGAAACGCTACCAAAATTCAACGCAGCATTTATTGCTCAGCGCAACGCAACCGAGGCATTTGTAGGCGCCAAACTTACCACCGAAGACGACGAGCTTTACCTCATGCGCACAGCTCGCCATCGAGACGCTAGTGGGGAGCCGAAGCAGCTGAAGGCAGCGCAAGTGCGAGCAGACCAGGAGAAGGCAGCGGCGAACAGGAGGAAGGAGGAGGTACGCCAGCAGAGGGCTGCTGAGAAGGCGGCAAGACTGGAGGAGACTGGGCGGAGTCTCATCCTGGATCACGGTGAAATTGAGAGGCTGTATAACGACAGCCTTAACCTTCAGCTGGATTTCCATCGGGAGCTTGAGAAGCACTTACAAGTTCTTGCCGGCAAGGAGATTCCGACAGTGGCACTTGAAAAGGTCCCACTGAAATCGCACATGAAGACGAAAAAGGACCGGGTGGACGCATTGAAGAAAGCTGTGGATAGGTTTCTTGCTCGGGCCAAGGAGAGTGAGGGACTCGGAGGGGAGGCTTTAGGCCCCATGCGGGAAAACAGCCTTGTTGCGAGTTGTGTGGAGGATAATGAGTATGAATCTGATTATAATGATGACCTTGTTTAGTAGGTAATACCATCATACATCCGTATAGTTGAATTGGAATACTTACTGGTACCACCGCGCGCAGTACTGCGTGTGAGAGGTTTCGAACATTGATTTCCCCAGAATATGGTGGCTGTACGCTGACTAAGCATCCGCGGACGCCCACTACATGTCGTCACGGGTGACGAAAATATCACGCAGCACATGATATTCACATGATATTCACGTGAATTTCCGTAATGTCACGTAGTGGTCGAAAGTGTTTCTGGACAATGGAGAGGGGCACGGCCGGTGGGCGTCCGCGGATGCTTAGTCAGCGTACAGCCACCATATTCTGGGGAAATCAATGTTCGAAACCTCTCACACGCAGTACTGCGCGCGGTGGTACCAGTAAGTATTCCAATTCAACTATACGGATGTATGATGGTATTACCTACTAAACAAGGTCATCATTATAATCAGATTCATACTCATTATCCTCCACACAACTCGCAACAAGGCTGTTTTCCCGCATGGGGCCTAAAGCCTCCCCTCCGAGTCCCTCACTCTCCTTGGCCCGAGCAAGAAACCTATCCACAGCTTTCTTCAATGCGTCCACCCGGTCCTTTTTCGTCTTCATGTGCGATTTCAGTGGGACCTTTTCAAGTGCCACTGTCGGAATCTCCTTGCCGGCAAGAACTTGTAAGTGCTTCTCAAGCTCCCGATGGAAATCCAGCTGAAGGTTAAGGCTGTCGTTATACAGCCTCTCAATTTCACCGTGATCCAGGATGAGACTCCGCCCAGTCTCCTCCAGTCTTGCCGCCTTCTCAGCAGCCCTCTGCTGGCGTACCTCCTCCTTCCTCCTGTTCGCCGCTGCCTTCTCCTGGTCTGCTCGCACTTGCGCTGCCTTCAGCTGCTTCGGCTCCCCACTAGCGTCTCGATGGCGAGCTGTGCGCATGAGGTAAAGCTCGTCGTCTTCGGTGGTAAGTTTGGCGCCTACAAATGCCTCGGTTGCGTTGCGCTGAGCAATAAATGCTGCGTTGAATTTTGGTAGCGTTTCTCCGGGACGACGCTGCTGCCCACGACGGAAACTGCCCAACCCCCCCTCGTTGGCGTCGTTGGTAGAAGAGAAGTGTAGTTGGTTGCGTTCGTCCTCGGTAAGCACATCAATGTCGCCGCCAGGCTTGAATTCATCAGAAAAGCGTTCGACGAAGGTTGTGCGTGCACCTTGGAAGAATGCTACGACAGCTTCCTTGAGGTCAGGAAGTGATGGGGCATAGGTAGCAATGGCATCAAGAACACTTCGTGACCATTCATCCCATGCATCGCCACCGAGACCACCAGGTGGGAGAACATCCGAGTCACAGCCACCAAACCAAACCTCAGGTTTATCGATGACAGACTGCAAGAAGTCCGACTTCTCCGTAAAAAAGGACTTTAGCTCCAGTATATTCCCGTGAGTCCGAACGTGTCGCATGAATGGTCGAGAGACAGTGACATGGTATAGAGCAAGTGCACAGAGCTCCGTGATAGTCGCAGGGTCCTCCAAAGCCTTGGAGAAGTTCTTCTCGATGTTTGTATGGCCAACCTGTGCCTTGGCAGTACGGACAAATTCCATGAAGTCAATGAAGTGCGGAAGATGCGTGATGAGTACCGCTGCTCCCTCGCCATGTGTTCCGTAGCGGGTGTTACTGACATCAGGGTACGGCACTCGATGACCGATGCGGGCCTCCATCCATATGTTGTACGTATCTTGCTGGCCTTTCTTCTTGTCCTTGTTCCGACAGATCATGCCACCCAGAGTTGTTGCATGTGCACCGCCACGTTTCGAGACCTCCTCAGCACGCTTTTGGGCTGCGGTCAAAGAGGCACCCGGATCTGCAAGAATGGCGGTGTTATCCTTATTGGCGAGAAGGATGGGTGGCTTCTTCGAACGTGCTGTCCACATCTCACCCATGGTGTGAGTACCCCCTTTGACGCAATTGAGATCTTTGTGCATGCAACAACCCGTTCGGATAAAACGGGTGAGCCGTTGCTGCTCCGCCTCTGGAAGAACGTTGAAAACCTGCTTTCCAATCTCGCCAATAATACGCGCCTCGCCTGCAGCTCTCTCCGTCTTGTCGAGAGTGTTCCATCGCTCCTCGCCACCGTACTCCTCCACCAGCTTCTTCTTCAATGCCAACCAAGCAATCACGACACGTTCAGGAGGAAATCGGAAGAGGGCTTCTTCTCCCATACGATAGAGAATTGCTTCGAGACGCCAGATCTTCAGGATTTCGTGGTTCTTCTTCTGATCTGCCGCATGGTCACCACTTGTACCCATTAATCGGTAGGCAAACTCCTCAGGAGAGAAGTGCAGGTTCTCGCGCTTCGCAAAAGGGCTGTTGTTGAAGATCTCGGCAAGTATCCGTAGGCGTTGCATAAGTCCATTGATTTGGACCTCGCTCGAGTGATTAACTGATGTGTCGATTCCAAGGCTGCGAAGTTTCCACTCCGGTACAGCGCTGGGATCCGTATAGTCGACAACTTCCAGGGCGATGGTTCGGCATTCGTACTCGATATGCTTATGTGAAGTAGAGTCCGAACTGTAAGTAATGCCTGCGTTGATGTGATAAATGATTAATAGACTGAGCTTCTTATAGTCACTTTAAAGCCTACGTTGTGCCATCAGGATGTCATACGCAAGTTGAATATCGGCGGCAACACCTTGCTCGAGGACAGCCCGCTGAACAGTACGTTTGCTCATCTCCACATTACTACCAAGGGTGACACCTAGAGTTCTTCCAATTACTTGGATCGCAGCCCCAACCTTAGCCTCTGCCGTTCCAACTGACACCAGAAATCGGGCCAATGCACGGGCATGTCGAGTGTAACGGCCGCGGTGTTTCATCTGGAATGCAGCTCCCGAGGTCTGCGAAGCAACAAGTTGTTTTTTCAGCTTTGACTTCATGGCTTCGACCCGTTTGAACCGTTTGCAGAGGATGGTGCGCCGTTGGTTTAGATCTTTCATGGCCTTCTCGAGAGACCTAATTCGTTCCCGAAGCTGCTGTATAACCTCCTCGGAGTCTTTCTTTACCTGCTCGAGCTCCTTTTCGGACCTTGTTGCCCGTGCAAACATCTTCTTCGCCTCGGCCATAACTCCCTTCATCGTAACCTTCCTCGCCTCATATGCTTTCTTCACCTTCAGATACCGCCGCCTCTCTGTCCACCTCTTTGCCCTCTCCTCCTCTGCCCTCGCCCTCTCCTCCTCTGCCCTCTCCTTCCAACGACGCACCTCCTCCCTCAAAGCCTCGATGGTTTTGATGTTCGACAAAGAGCCACTGGCCCCTCTAGTCTTGTCTGTGCCATGGTGATGCCTGCGAGCTGCTTCAAGCTGTTCCCGGTGAGCATCTGAGGAATATTTGGGTTTCTTCTTGTATAGTCGAGCCATAATTTATAATGGGAGTGTGGTTTAGTGAATTAGAATGTTATGCTAGCATAGCTGAAGCAGGGGGGGGGGGGCTGAGAGACTGTTGAAGGAAAAAACTCGACATGGCTGAACGCGTCGCACAGGCGCTTGACGCGTATTACATAAGCTGCTAATGAGCTTTTCAGTCGCGTCTCCTTTTCCCCACCACACATTGACTTCACGCGGTTTGAAGCTTGAAAACGCGTGTTAATTATGAATTTAAGGATTCAACCCAAAGGACTTCTCGGGAGTCACAGATCCTAGTGAAATGTGATATCCATGCAGGCCTTATCTCAGCGTTGTCCGTGTTCGGCAGGTTCTCCATTGGGCATTTGAAGGAGAAATGGCTTTAATCCCGATTGGCCCTAAAACTGAGACAAAAGAGGAAGAATTGGTGGGGAATTCTTCATTTTCCCCTCTGCTCCGCCCAAATGCCCGGGACAAACAGCTGCAAACAGCACCGGCGCAAGCCTAGCCGTGCCCCTCTCCATGGACAACCTTAAGGTCGCCTGCGGCGCTCGTTGCTTGTCAGCAAGTGTCAGTCATTCATAGAAATCTCAGAGACGCCCGATTTCCCGATAAAGCAATGCATTTTCGAGCACCGAAGATGGTTTACCATATTGGGACAACAAACACACCATGACTGTGCACCCGCCTCCAACATGGCTTTTTTGAGCGTTAAACCTTGACAGCCATTGAGACGATGGTGAACAGTCCAGTCGGAGAAGGGAGGAGTGAAGGAGAAAATAATTCCAGGAAGACAGTGGATCTCATGACGGTTGACGACGCGCACCTGAACGAATCATTGATGCAGGGCAATGATTTCTACGTGTTGGTTCTTCACTAACCCTTTTTCAACGGAAAGGTTACGTTGAATAGCGCAAACGGCTCCGACTTTTAGACGGAGCGGATTGAGAAAACAATGCAGGATCATGGCGACAATATAGGTCCAGAGAGAGAGAAAGGGGGGAGGGGGAGGTAATCGACGCCTTGCCCGTCGTGGTTCAAGACGATCTTGCATGCTGACGAATATCCAGCCAAAAGAGGGAAAACAATTGAAACGGTCCGGAGGTATCATGCTTTGTCAGCCATCCGGACGACAGGACTGGTTTTATAGTATTTAGATTTAGATTGCATCTTCGCATGTATTCGTCTGGGAGGGCTAGTCGAAGTACTATTTGGCGAATTGTCGGCCACCAAGCGGTTCCGTGATGTATATGGATTCGGAGACGAAAAGTGATTGGCAGTGGCAGTAGGGCGACTTGACTTGAGGAAGGCGAACTGGCAGTGAACTGGCTGAGGGCCAAGCCGACTCTGCCGAGTGACTCCCCGACAAGCTCCGATTGATGGGTTCCGGCTTTGGTTGCCGGAAAGCTACCTGTACTCGACCACCAGCTGTTGGGTCACTTGCGAGCTTGACCTCTATCTCTACCATAATGCCACTCTCTATAAGTACACGACGAAGGGCTCCGATAAAGTTACAGGAATGCTACGAGTGCTAAATCACATATACTACAAGAGGAACAAAGAAGTGTATCCCAGTCAGATCACAGATTCACAATCACTCACGAAATTGAACAAACGAGCCGTGTCAGCCAGGGCACCGACTCAAAATATAGCACATCAGTTACACCTGTAGGAAATCCGTCATCAAGGAGTCTGCGTCCCCCTTATGTCGCCGAGGGATGATCTTGAACACCGATGGTGTGGTGGATAAAAATGCGAAAGGGACGGAAGTAGTTGGAACCTGCGCAACAGCTACTTCGGTCTGCCCTTTCATAGGTGTGGATGTGGTTAACGCCGCAGTAGAGCCAGATAGAGTCGAAATTGCTTGCTCATCCATCCCCATTGTCCGCATGGTCTCGCCGCTCGCGAAGGATCCATACCCCGGGGAGGAAGGCGGAGTAAGAGCATGGGTGTTATTCGCCTTGCCGGTTGCTGGACTGAGATTCTCGCTACTGGGCGCGAGGGCGGGTACTGGGGCGCTCAGCAGACCGGCGCTACTTCCGTTGTTGGACGTCGATTGTGTCATTGTAGAAGGGGTTGCGCGAGTGACGGAGGACTTTCCGTAGCGGAAGCTGTGCTCCCGCGCACGGCGAGAGTCATAGGTTCGTCTAAGGAGATAATAGACAAACAGACCCAAGAGCACAAGGCCGATAATCCCACCGAACAAAGCGGCGAGAACCAGCGTCACCGTTGAAGGTCGTGTCTGGGCGAGTCTAATTACACAAGTAGTCAGCAGAGCACAGAGCAAATAAGGATATCACTTACGGAGAGGAGGTCGAAGATTCAACTACAATGGTAGCAATCACTGAAGGGTGCTCGGCCCTTCGCAACGATGGTCATTAACAAACATCATTAACTTGAAGCATATCCAACTCACTCGGTGAGCCATGGTGGCGCCGCTGTAGGGATCTTAATTCCAGTTGCCGTGGCTGTGGCCCCAAAGCTTGAGCTCCTGCGTTCGGATCGTGAGTCGTGTCATGTACACAGAGTGCGAAAATGCTTACGGAGGAGTAGTGTTTGTGTTCGTGAAAGTGACGAAATCAAAATCAAGCCATGGGCCGTGAATACCACTGCCGCTCAGCCGTGCGGTCAAAGAAACAAAGTGCGTCGAAGGTTCGGGGTCTTCGAAGACATGAGAGAAGAGTAGTTGTTGGAATTTCGTTTCCTCTGCGTATGCCGATAAGAATATGATTCCATCGTCAAACTGCACACTGAAGTTACCCTAGACGGTGTAGCAATGGCGTGAGGATCACCACTCAAAGGGTGTCGGGAAAGGGATGAGACGTACGTGACCAGGTCCTTTTGAACCGTACAGAGCAAATGCAGACCCCACTATTGACATGTTGAGATGGGCGTTGTCCACTTGTGCGGCATGGTATGTGGACTGAAAGAAATTTACCGCCTTGGGATCGAATGATTGTTGGATCGACCATGCATCAGGGGTATAGACCAGCTGGGGGGAAGTGTCGTCCAAAGTAAAATTCATGAGGAGCTACGAGCCTGTGGCAGCAAAGGCAATCGTCCCCAAATCTCTCATGAGATCAACAACACCCGATCTTCGCCAGGGAGAAGATAATGTCTGAAGGAAAGTTGTTGAGGTTCGTTCGAAAGGAGTGTGTACTTTGTAGGGCGGAGGGCGGAGGGCTAAGGGTAGGCGTAGGTGGGGTCAGAGGAGAGAGGAGAAGAGTACCAGGCGATACTTGGTCTCCAGCTGCAAGGACTCTCGAGAAAGAGAGCGGACCCAGTCTGAGCACACGCGGTGCATCACGCCGTCTGATCGTCTGTCAACGAGCACACTTCTTGGATGCTAGATTCTGATTACAACGAGTCCCCGTCACCACATCATGATAAGGGGTGGACTGTGCAACCCGACGACAAGACTGTACTAACGTTCAACGCTCAGGCTTCAGGCTTCAGCGTGAGTCGAGAACTTGAGGTGGGATGAAAAAATCAGAGGATGTCGGCTCGTTAGCATTTTGTTGCACACACGAAGAGTAAAACTAACCTGCAGACCCTCAACAGGGCACGTTCAACTGAGCTGATGCCGCAGGAACTAGAAAGCATCTTTGCTGAGAGATGATGATGGTGGTACAAAGTCAACTTCCTCTCGGTTGATTTTCCCACCAGCTGTTTCAGACGCCGAAATCCTGAACCGTGACTTGCATTTCTGCTCAACAACTGAAATATGTTCCAAAGAACTCCAATCTCAACTCGACCATCCCAATATTGTGATAATATCTCGTACCTCTGCGTCACAGGTTCCTCCACTTTAACTCGGCTGTGGTCATGATCCTTTTGCAAGCAGCTTGAGCTCCAATTGGAGTCGGTCAGAAGCCTCAACTGCAGGCTCCTACAAGTTGCTTTCGCGAAGGAAGTTGCGGATTTGATATGTTTTGCGGTGACGAACGTCCTTCCTGGGATCATAGCACCAAGTTCGTCCTGGCGTTGTTGATGGTGGTGGAGCGGTCGCCGGGTCCATCCGACGAAACACATATGGAGCGTTGGAGGGTTTCTGGAAGATGAGGGCATGGGAACTGTGGTGAGTCGTATAAAAGTGTGATTGACATGTCTGTAACACTTACGACTTGCTCGTTATACCCCAAGGTTCCCTACCGACAATACCCATAGTTGGCTGTTGAGCACGGCGAAACACACCGCAAGTCGGGACGCTGCAGATGCCAAACCCTGCATCCTTCGCACAGTCGTACCCCGCTGTTGCCATATACAACACTATTGTCGCTATCCGTGGGATTGGGTGGATCAAGCAACGTATAACGGATACTGTGGAGCTCTCCTCAGCTTGGCGTCTATTTCTTCTCATGCGCCACCCGAGGCTTGATATGTTGAGTTCGGTGACGAGGAAAATGCTGCATTAGCAACTTATTCTAACCCATGGGTGAGGTACGTTGATGTTATCCTTGAAGCATGGAGGTGTACTGACCGTTAGACCGTACTGCAAATGGAACTTATAACTCGTCAAGCAAGCACCGATCCGCCACCCCTCCTCGAGGGTAAGTGCTGGTGCTGAGCGATACACACCGAGGAATGTACGCCGTTAGACTGGATGTACCTGACAACATGAATATGCTTGATCAGTCGTCACAAAAGGAACGACGGAAGCTCGACGGAAGCGAAGGTCGGCTCACCCACTACTGCTGCCACGATATCTCCATCAATGCTACATAGCAGTGAGTCGTGAAATCATCTTTACTTCTACCGGAGTGCTGACTGGCTTACGCACCACCTGTGACTGCAGCGGCGAGGTCTTTGGACCGTGACGAGCAAGTGTCGACCCTCCATGGACCAGCAACGATACCCGCACCCCAACCCTGACATCTTCAGACGCATTCTTCCCACAGAAACCTGCGTAGAATGGCTTATCAAAATACCCAGAAATGACGTAGGTAGTGGCGATGTTGTGCACTGGGCAGGTGAGTCGATGGTGCGATATCGTTGTCTGATGGATGTGCTGAGAATAGCGTTAGCAGAGGCATGAGGACCCCAGAAAGGATTGTTGACCTCTTGTCGCCGTTCCAATGACGTCGGGTGCTTCTTGTCCTCGTAAAAGCGGGGGCACTAGGGGAGAGTTCATGGCCGAGGGCGGAAAGGCAAGTCGCAGAAGAGGAGGTCAGATGACAGATCCCTCTTTGTTGGGGGAATGAAGCTCGTTTGTGAGCGAGCCTGCATACGTACGATGTCACACCGTATCAGCCGTACCATTGCGCCGGGCACACTACAATCAAACGCAGGTGTGGTCCAACTCTCAGGGTGAGCCTTTGTTCCCTTGAATGCGTCCAAGTCCTCGGCAGTACTCTGACAGAAGATGAAATAGGAAGAACAGTTGAATGGAGATGATGAAGGGTTATCTGAACGGTGCCCAAACTGCCATGAGAGAATCACAACACGCACCTTCCACCTCAGTCGCAATCACGGCCCTGTCAATGGTGTGTTTTCCCTCATCGCCCCTTCTAACCAGATTTGACCGCGCCAAAAGATCATGGGAACGCCATGGGAGCGTAGGAGACGATAATATCGCCGTTTTGGACGGGCAGAAAGGATGTGCTGGCGGCGGAAAGCAGAAAACATTCAGTATGTGCGCTTCCGTCCTTATCATTTCGCACCCCCGAGGGTTTCCGCAGCTGGCGACACTGTACGGTCTCTGATGTACTCAAACAGGAACTCAAACAAACGAGTCGGCTCATCCATATTTTCGCCCCGTGGCTTTTGTCACGATATTCCAGTCTCGGTCGGTCCTTGGCTCTCGCGCTTCCATCCGTGGTCGCCATTTACCGTTGTTGTGGAACAAGGCATCGATGATCATCCACGAGCATGCTGAAAGAATTTTCACCGCGGTCCCCGATTGGCTCTCAACCACAGCGGCCGTGCTGATTCGTGGCATGTAAACGTCGAATCAGCATGTTGCGCTTCGCTAGCGGGATAAACTAGCAACAGCTGAACTTTCGCTCTAATCCACCGGTGCTATGTTTCAAACTAACGTCTTAACCCAGTGTGTTCAGTGCCTAACATGCATTATACTCATTTTGTGAAGGTTGTCTTGGGACGCATACCATAGGCTGAACGAGTTACATACGGGCAGCATGCCTGGATGAACGTAACCAATAATCATCGAAAGAACTTCGGATTTGAGCGAACTCCGCGATTGTCTGGATCCCTCAGAAGTATGCTGGCTCCACCGAAATCGCATCCTCACGAAGTTCTGTGCTCTTCTCGCTTACTACGCTGCTTCCCATCTGCGCTATGCCGCTCTTCGACCTCCCCACACACTTACCTTACTGGCCTAGACACGGAACGCGTTATATCACTGGCTCTGGTTCTCTGGAAGAGTGGTCTGTGTTTCTATTTATTGCGTGGGCAGTGCTGAACAAATCATTCAAGGTCCAACTCCCGCCGACACGCTTGCATGGAGTTTGCAGTCGGATATAATTGGATGTGCTGGCTCATGAGACCCGATCCTTTCGACCCCGATGTGCCCGTTTATTGCGTTCTTGTTTATCAACTTTCAGGCTGTAGCCACCTCGCACCATCGAGGCCTCTCAGAGGCCCACACCACGAGGTTGACGTTTGGGCGCTTTCCGCACCAAACCACCTCGGCTGCGGTTTGACGGATCAAAAGTGTCTCGACCACCCAAAAGCTGTACTCAGTCCAGCTCAATTGAACCTTTCTTTCTCATTGACAAACCTTGATTCTCTGTTCACTCTCCGACTCAATGTCACCTGGACCCATGAGATGCGGCGTCGGCCCCTTTTCCTGCACGGCCGCCACGCTCTCCTCGCTGATGCATTGATAGATTGGAGAGACAAACAACACGTCGAATCAAACTCGGTGGGCACCTGACATCCCGTGCTTGTATTTCTCTTTCGTTGCCTGCGGATCTGCGCCTCTACCGCCGGCCCAGGCCCATGCTCGACGGACATTCCGCCCCAACACCGTCTCCGCTCCACTCACTCTGTACTTTCCAGGGAACCATCAACAACCAGCTCAAAGCTATTGACGGCCTCCGGATATGAAACAATGCCATGTTCAATAAACTATAGCGTCGTTTGCGTGGCAACTCGAGCTGGACCTTGCACTACCTTGCGATGTGCGGAGTTACGCTGGACATCATACGCCTATGTCTTGCGACAGAAATTGCATCCCCGCTTCCTTCGCGATTCTCCGCGGCGCATTATCATATGTTTGGAAGTTAAGGTCGGTGTTGATTTTTCGTCAGGGGAGCGTTCTGACATGATCTGTAAGGCTTGGAACATGTATTGTGGAGTTCGTTGTCACCGTTACTCTGCGTGAGCAAATATGGTGCAACCAGCCAACCACTTCCGCATCGGCGTTCTACCTGTGCCATCCAATCAAACCGTGGACGGTAAGCACCGTCCCTATCGGGTTTCAACATGCGACTGTTTGCAAACATGCATGTGTTGACAGCGACAATCCCCACAAAGCACGAAATCGCGACGATGAGATTGCTCCGCCTTGTAAATCATCCGAAAGTCTACCTGACGGGTGGAAGACACCATCCGCATCGATAAGCTGGGTCTGTAGGCAAGATCGGTACCTGGAGCCTCGATCACATTGACCTATTGAGACAAGTGCAAGTCTTCCCGTGAAGGTTGAAGGATGCTATTTGGAGAGGCGGTGGACATTGGTCTAGGCCCATGTCTCTTCTGAACATGCACATAGCAAGCCTCCATTGACCCAATGGTCGTAATTTGTCGCTTGTAACGACACAACGGACTTGTATCCTATCCGGTGCCCTCAATGTGTCCATCTCTGGCTTCCTACGCAGTTCTGCGATCAAGACCCGAAGAACACACGTGCACGGAGGTCAAGGTCATGAATGGTGATACCTTACGGAAGGCTACTTATAGCAATGCCATCGTGGCGCACGTAGGTGGCGTTTCCGGGTCAACTCACCTCCTACTGTCCCCACATTGACTTCATATTGTATTGAGCCATAGCATCCGCTCGACGTTATCTATCATTTCATGGCCTTCTCGACGATTCCATTGGACCCTGATGTCCTCCAATTAGACTTTGGTGCGCCCTAATTTCAATGCAAATCTACCATACACCTCCAGGGATAAGGCTGGCAATACGCGTGAGGCGGACATGCTCACCGGTCCTCGCAGATTATTCAAACCCTGCAGAGCCTTCGCCATGGATGGTATCTGCACCACCTCCGCACGAGATTCCAGTCATTGCATCACATCACTACTCAAATCATCATTTAACGCATTTCAACAGATCCGTGCTTTCAGGAGAATGTTTCAACTGGAGTTCCCATACTGTAAGGACTCGGACGCGAAAAGAAGCTCGGTCATTCAGGTCCGAGAGTGGAAGATCCACAGTCTTCCCAATCGAGGTGCCTGGAATTCACTGAGACCTACACGGTGATCTGCGTCCTCGTGTGTTCAGATCTATGGACTGTGTCTCACAACCACGAAACCAACCTCTCCCGCCACCTTAACTCCCGCCGTGCACTTTCCTTCCAAGCGCCGACTGAAACACTGGTTTGGTGTCAACTTTCCACGCTGGTAAGACCAATGGCTGAGTGACTCACGTTCGCCTGTGCTTGCGAACTCGTTTTGCGTTGACGGCGTCGACCGTGTTCTAATCGGAACTGCCTGTCGAGTGTGCAGAAGACCTCAAACTGCCCTTTTGCTCTTCGCTCATGGATCTTCAACTAACGTTGACCCACAAACAGCACGATCAGATGCGAATGCAAAGATTAATTGGATGCTGAGACGCACTGGTCAAGGGATTCCCATCCCAGTCCATTCTCAATCTATCACATTTCCCTGTCACCGGTGAATCGTCCCGTTGAAACGTTAACATACTTGGGTGGACCCGTCACGTTTACAGGATGCGAACGCTTCAACCCTGAAAGTATTGAGCTATTGGCATCTGGTCTGCCAAGGTCGACTCGCTGGTGAGTTCCAAACTTCCAATTTAGCGAAAGCGTTTCCAAAGACTAGCTTTCATACAGCCCAAATGCAGTTCCGCCGAAGCGAGACACGACAAAACCATACAGTTGTCCCAGCCTGGTTGGTATGCCGTACAAGAGGAAGCTATCCCGTTCGTGGGTCCTTTTCGAGCCTCGACCTTCTCGTTACAGTACAAACAACTCATCCAATCTCAGCTCAAAAAAACTCCCGACTCCGACCTTGTCACCTTGTCCACGTCAATCACGCGCCTTGATCTGACCTGTCAATCAGGGTCAGGGACACCAGAGACTCTCTTTTCTATCTCAACCTTCTGGGTCACACGGGATCACACCCTTAAGGCCACGGAAGGGTACTAAGAGTAAGGTTACGGAGTTGTCAGCGGTATGTGTGGTGGGTTGCCGATCAGGAACGGACGCTAGGAGAAACTACGAATCGGGGTGTTATCTCAGGTTTGTGCTTCATCTGACCACCACCGCTCGAGCAAAGTCCTCTGGTAAGTGTATTGAAATGATAGGAGGAATAGGCTGATGGCCAGGTGCAGGGTCTCCAAATCCCAAGGTGAGTGGTGGGGAGACGCTGCGTCGCTGGCCGTGTGCGATCACGAAGAGCACCCAACGATCGGTCAGTAGCGTACTTGGTGCGTTCCTCATCTCGACGACTATCTCACAGTGACATACGTCCGCAAGGTCATCATCGTTTTAGTCGGCTGACTTCAACCGAGTTCACCGCAATGCACCTTCAAAACGGCTCAAAGGGCTTTTATCTCTGAACCACTCCCGGACCATGCGCACTGCGTAGCACGTTGGTACTAAGTCAGGGTGAAGATCCCTCTTTTCTTTTCAATCGTCCATTTATCGTTGCGCGTGCTTCACATCCCTTGGCAAATTGTTGGTTTTCCTCCGTCAATATTCCGATATGGCGCTCTGCAGCCAGCGCGCAATCATCTCATCGCCCTCCCCACCCCTCCGAGTCTGTCCTTTGGGTCGTTTGACGGCGAATGTTGCGCCACAAAACTCTTACCAGCTGGACGGGGATATATGGTTTGGTGATCTCTTTCCAATGCGACCCCTGCTGTGAATAGAGTACTTATCTTACAGATCATTCGTAGGGTGGGTCTTTTTCGCAGTTTCGCCGCGAATATTGGGACTTTGCCCAAAATACGAAAAGCAAGTTCAGATGGAATTCGTTGGAAGCTTGGCGTTGATGAGAAGCTAGGAAGGTATTTCATCATGTTTTGAGGACACACGGTACCTGACTCGACGCGCATATGCATCCGTGAAGCTTTGCAACTCAAGGCTCCCTTGATCTGATAATACATCTACACCTTCCTCAAGATCTACTCAGGTTCGTCGCGGTATAGTTGCATTCACTGCTACCCTCTCGATAACACAACGCACACAATCCAATATCGACCCATTCCTGCCAGATAAGAGAGGCCATCAAGGATTTGACGGCCTTCAACCACCGTCAGCCTATCACTGTATCACCCCGGCCCAATCCCGCCCAGCCCTCCGGACCGCGCCACAAAGTTCGTTCTCGAATCTCATCGGTACACCCCTGCAGTCCGGCCGAAAACACACGAGATTCTGAGGTTCGATTTCGTTCGCGAGTGCGGCAACCCCCCCCCCCCCCCCCTGCGGAGAGATGGCGAGGATGATACGCCTATCGGAACGTCCTACCCTATGTGCATAGTTCGCAGACCGGACTTTGACTTGTGCAATCTCAACTTTTGAGTGTCAAGATGCTCAAGGGATCTCTGTGGATGACTCATCAGCGATTCGAACGAAAGTAAAAATTCGAGCTCAACTTGCCGCTCTTGCCGCTGCGCGTACTTGGGATCTAAGTTATCTACCGCCTGATCTCCCCATGTGCAAATGTGTAAATTTTTTTACAGTAGTATGTGGGGAAAGGGGGAAGAAAGCTGGGATCGATCAGATTCGTTCTGTACTACTTAGTGGATGAGGTATATGTACTGTACCTGCCGATACGAATTGGAATTGGTTTGGTTATGAGATCGATGTCAGTTGTCAATGGGAGGGAAGACGCTTTGTGGCGAGTGGGAGCATGTGGGTGCGTTTTTTCTCGATCTTTCGTCATTTTTGTGTGCAGCTGACTCGGGAGGATGAGCTGTGCCACCAACGTTCAGAAGCTGTATGGGGCACCTAGAGTAGTACATATCCATATCTGGTTATAACTCGGATTGTTTGCAGAGCGTTTGGACGGGTCAGATTCGGCGAACAGCTGCAAGAAACACAATACCACCAGTTGACAGTTACTCTCCTCCTTCCTCGGTCATATCGGACGACAAACAACCCACACTCACTCATATCACCCTTCCGTCCAAACCGGTCCAACATTCAACGCACATCTCCCCTCCGTTCTTCCCATCCAAACGGTCAACCACGTCTTTCAAGCTTTCGTGTCGTCTCATCGTCCCACAAAGAACACGGGCGTCAAAAGGGGGGTAGTCCCTTTGTGCTCGAAGAAGGCAGTGTGTTTGATCTTTCGCTCGTTTCGTGGACGATGGCTGGGGGAGTGTCTGGACGATTGGAGGGTTCGTTGTATTCTGCGTGGACGTGGACGTGGACGTGTGTGGGGTTTGTGAACGTGCGAGTATCCTTTAATACAGTTTTTCTAAGTTGTGTATGTACGTCTGGAGAGGGGACGTGGGTGGAAGAAGGGATGGCACGCGCGCGAAAAAAAGACTTTTTGCCAGTGTGGGTTGAAGGTGAGCGGCACAGCCACCCAGGGACAACCAAAGAGAGAGCAAACTGTTCTTCGAACCCTTCGCTACATACATCTCGTCACTTTGGGATCTTCGTTCCGGTCAGTGTTTGGGTTTTGGTTGTCTTTTCCTTGCTTTCAGGAACGATGGGGAGGGGGGAACGTTAAAACACACGCTAACGACCATACGGCTCCGTAACGTTGGAGGCGTCAATTGGACCGAGAAAGTATGGGTGTGACAGCTATATACTTAGAGTTTGTGGGAGACGTTGAACGGACGTTGAGATCTTGTGCAATGAATCTCAGGAAAGCAGTATGTATGGGTTTCATGGACTCTCGAGAGAGTCGAGAGGTTGGAGACGTTTTGGGTGGTCGCTGGAATGTCTGATAAGCAGGTATGACACCCGAGCGGGGGAATCACGTCCGTCCCGAGATTCGGGGAGCACCGCTTCATCACAGACCCCCCATGAACACATGCCATACGTACACTAACTTAGTAACTAAACTTCGCAGCGAGAGTTCTGAAAGGTATGGATGTATCTAGGCCCCTATGTATATGCACCGAGAACTGTCTGAGCTCTGTCATTGGTTGGTGAGAAGATAAGATGCTGGGAGCGCATGTGGGGGGGACGGATCAAGTGATGTGGACATACCGGGGATCGTCGAACGTTGGACATGGATTCTGTCAAGTGAAACAGAGGATTGTAAACGTTCATCCATTGGTGCGTGAGCGCGAGCTTTATTTTTCATTCCGGATGCATCGCAACAATTTGTAACACACCACTGGGTGCAATAACGATGGATGGTGAAAGAGACGTGGTGGTTGGTAGACTGCAATGTATAGCCTCCGGGGGGGAGTTGAGTTCGAAAGGGTTCAATGTGTACGACTGTGCCTGGACGCACATACATACGATACGCCAGACGTGGACAGCGGCGGATCGTTCGAGCAGATTTTCGGACGACGGAACGGGGTGTCTGAAACGCAATCGCGCCTGTCGAACTATACGGCGAATCGTGATTTGCGGAGGTTATCGTTGATGTCGTTGAAGCTGTCCCGATCTGTCGGAGAAGAGAGAGTAAGGAGAGAGAGCGACACTACACAGAGCAGCTGGCCGCCGTTGTGGCCACGACGAATGCGGCGATGGGAGACTCGGCGAAAGCAGATGGCGGTGAGGCTGTGGCGGCAAATAGAGAGCACCGAATGGGCCGGGTCTGGGCCGAGTCCGGCGTCTATACCCCAAAGAGACAGTGGGAGCGATCTGTTCGTCCGCCCTGCAAGATCAAGAGGACGAAGGAGTGATTGCGTGGATGACAGTGACTGGTTGTTCTTTTTGGCGGTGCAGTCGCAGTGGGTGAAGACTGTATTGAAATTTGTTGGAATAAATTCGCGTGATGCGACCTTCGGCGTGGCGGCCGTGTCGAGTGAGGATGGCGAGAGCAGCGCTGAACAGGATATTGCACCTGGAACGCGACAGCGGTCTGGGTGCAAGGCAAAGGTTGAGATGGTGCGAAGAGAGGCGATGGTGTCATCCCGTCACAGCCAAGTTTGACTGGAATGTCTGCATCACGCATCAGGAATTCGACACTCTCGGGGTCTGTGTGATGATTGGGTGGATCTAGTGGACGTTCGCTGAGCGGGCGAAATAACGGAGGTGTTTGAGAACGAAAAAGGCTCCCAAGAGAGTAAAGCCACTGATGCTGTTGAAATTATTGAAAGGCGGATGGGCGGGAGGATGATGCAGAATATTGCCATCTATCGCGATGCAGATTTGGACAGAGCACGTGGCGGGGAGCCGCTGTTTCTCCGTGGGATGAATGGGTGTGAGGAACCGCCTGGAAGTGGCAGAAGGACGGTCACGGCGGTCACCCCCACGTGGCGGGGAGCGTGCCTGGGCCGAGAGAGCGGGACTGCCGGAAGCGGGAGGCGGGGTTGGGGCGGCGCTTGAAAGGGCGTACCTTAATTGACCAGGCACTCGCAGTTTATATTCCCGAGGGCGATTCTCTCACTTCTTGAAATGGGCTCCGACGACCTCTCCCCTCCTGTCGGCCACGACTCTCCCATCGACGACGACGCTGCCCTCCTCATCGTTGCCAACAGCGCCGACCGCGACTCCTCCAGCCCCGACGCCGACATGGCCGCAGCAGTCGCGTCCATGCCCCTCCAGCAGCAGTTCCCCCCGCCCGCCACGTCCCCCACCACAAACAACGCCGCAGGGGGGAACGGCGGGGTCAAACGCTACCGCCCCGTACCCGCCAAGACCTTCCAGTGCAGGGGCTACGGCGAGTGCAGGATGGTTTTTAGCAGAAGTGAACACCTAGCCAGGCACATCAGGCACGTACCACACTCCTCTCCAGCCTCCTATGTGTCGACTTTTCGGACTGACGTCGTTCACCGATGCAGAAAACACACCGGCGAGAGGCCCTTCACCTGCCACTGCTCCAAACAGTTTTCGCGTCTCGACAACCTGCGCCAGCATGCACAGACCGTGCACGCAGATAAGCAGGAGCAGAACGAGCGGATGATGCACGAGCTCACGTCCCTCCACGCCTCCATGACCGCCGCCAGCAAAGGCGGGGGTGCCCGCGGCAAGCGTTCCCAGCAGTCCTCCGGTCATCCTGCCGGCGGAGGGGGAAACATCGACGGCAGCATCCCGTCCATGGCCATCAAACAGGAGGACGGCTCGATGGGAATCCCAACCATGCACCAGCGTCCCGGCACGAGCACTGGGTACGAGGGCGGAAACGGGATCATGTACCACCCAGGTGCCAGCTGGCACGTTGGATCCAACGACGATCGCCGAACGGCGAGCAACCATTCCTTTCGTGACCCCGGCCAGTCCTTTCGTGCCCCAACATCATCCTCACCATCCTCCGCAACTTCTGCAGGCTTCGCTCAGCAACAGTTCCTCCAACAACAGCAACACCCCGGCCAGTCCTTTCTCGTCCCCTCCTCCGCCACATTCAACTTCAGTCTCCCCGATATCCCAAACCATTCCGCCTCAGGCGCTCAGTCAGGATCTGGCAACGGCCCTCGCCCGGCATCATCATCAGCAGGCTCAGACCACAATCGATCCCTCCCACCCATCTCTTCCGTCGTCTCCGCATCCCTTGCTGGCGCCCTCCCTCTCCCGCACCAGCCACAACCTCCAGCGTTCGTCGTCCCGAACCAGCCTCCACTCGCTGGACACACACCGATCACTGAATCCCACGTACTTCCCCTTCCCACCCCCTCAAGCCAGTTTGGCAGACGACCCTCAACAGCAACTCGCCCAGGGACAGCTCCAGCATCATACTACTACCCAACCGGCTCAGCCAATGCTTTCGCTCCAGGATCTGGACCAGTACCAGCAGTGGTCGCGCATCGCCCAGAGCTATCCTTATCCTTCCTCGCTGGAGGGCAGCATGGACGGAGCAACTGGTCACACGCTGGACCATCATCATCCGCACTTTACCGATCCCATTCAGGCGGCGGCGGAGATTCAGCAGCATCAGGAGGAGACGAACCGACGTCTCCAACAGGAGGCTCGTACGACTCTCCATTTTCCTTCCACGCACCCACCACAACCGCCCCGTCGGTCTCCGATCAACACCGCTATCGCGAACAACAGCACAGTTCAGCGGGGCTCTCCAACCCACGGAAACGACCTCACACGGGATCCGACGACGATGATGTCCCACGTGAACGTGGACGACCCGATACTGGCCGCCCAATTAGCAGCAGTGGGTGGCGTCCGGGTACCAGTGGGGTCGGCGGGGAGTACGAGTACGGGAGCGAATCTCGGCCACAGTCTCGACGGCTCTCCGTCATGGAACTCTGCAATGACACCGATGCAGATCCAGCAACTCGACCATTTATACCGCTTTCAGCAGCAGCAGCAACAGCAAACCTCTCACGCCCAACGACTTCGTCTGGACTCGTCACGTCCGCTAGTCAGCTCCAGCTCTCCGATCGCCCAACACCACCCCCACAACAACAGTCTCCCGCGCCATCCCCACTCGGCCCCGGCAGCGGTTTCCTCCCATCCCAGCAATCCCTCTCCGGGGCCCATCAGCAGCAGCAACGGACACCCTCACCCCAATACTACCGCGCGAGCCCATCTCTACTCGCAAGAGTTACATCGGCAGCAGCAGGAGCAAATGCGGCGGCAGCAGGAGCGGATGTATCTGGAGCGTCGCCCAGAGGAGGAGGCGGGTCAACAGCAACAACAACGCCGCGAGCGTCGGAGTACGAGTACGGAAGAGGAGTATCTCCAGCATCTAGTGTTGGCCGACGCGTTCCATCACCAGCAGCGTACCACCAGCAGTCCCCTCGGTCAGCCGGGTCACAATCACCATTATTTCCCACAGCAGCAGCAGCAGCAGGGGGCGCAGCAGCAGGAGCGGGTGTTTATGGACGGGGGAGAGTTCCATCAGGGACAGCAGCAGGGGATGTTGGATCACCAGGAAGCGTATCATCTGGCGGATCTGGTGGGAGTCCAGGAGGGGAGTCCCAACGGGGGAATGATCAAGTACGATTCTCCGCTCCCGTTGGAATGAGGGCGTAGGTTGCGCCGCTCATTGGTGTCGATTCCCGTCGTGGGCTCCTCCCTTGTATCTTAATCTGTCCGTTTTCATTGGACTTTTTTCTTTCGTGTTTTGAGTGTTTTTAGTTTCTTTTCGTTCGTGTTTCTTTCTGCTTCTTTCTGTACCATAAAAGAAGAGGGTAATCGTCGTTCCACCCGGTGTTGTCGTTTCCTTCATCCCTCCCTCCTCGTCCCCCTTTCCTTGGTTCCGCTGGTTTTCTCTCTTTCGCCGATCACTCTGCCCACCCCACCTTTTACTTACACCGCTTTATATTCTTCTCTGTGCCGTGTTTGCCACATTCCCCCCTCGATGCCCTGATACCTCTAAAGCGCATTTTTTCGTTTTTCGCCCCCCGACCGCCCAATGTAATTACCCACTTTTTACCCCCCCCTTCTTCTTTTTTTTACCCACTTCAAAATATACATGCATTAGATACAAACAGACATTTCGCTTCGTTCGTACCACCTCGTTCACTACCTGTGCCATACTTTCGACGCTCCTTCTCTTCTCCCTCTCCACTCGAGTGTTGTGTTGTTTAGGCGAGTTTTCCTCCCCCCACGTCGTTGCTTTCGGTGTAACACTTTTTTTCTTTTTTTCTACCCTTTCTTATCCATATATCATCTCTCTCTCTGTTCTGTGTTGTTCCAATTTCCTCTCTCTCTGGTTTCGGAAAGTAGCTTACAGTATCCCCCCTCCTCGGGCTTCACATTTGCACATCCGTTTTTTTTAGTCTATATCCTTCCAAACAGCACTCAATGTGAAACAAAAATACTATCTCTCCTCTCTCTCTATCTCTCGTTCTGGTTTTTGCAAGTGATGTGTGTGAACGTCCGCGGCGTAGACGACTTGTCCGGTCCTTCGAGTCCCGACATCGCACACACACACGGTTCGAAGGTTCGTGTACTTACCGCCGGCGAATTTCACCGTGTGTTCCTGTATATGTCTCCCTTGTTGTTCTCACCGATACTGACAGAGCGTGCACGTGTGCGGGGAGGGTGTGTGTGTGGATATGTCCAACAGAACATGGAGGGGGGGGACACCTGAAGAGACCTGTCAAAGCTCTATCTCGTGGATCTGATTCCTTCCAGACGTCACACGGGTGGATGGGGATGTCATTTCTGAGACATATCAGTGGACGTGAGCGTGGGTGAGGGGGGGAGGGTTCGATGACGGAGTCGTCTTGACCCTTGAAGGAATGAATTCGTGATCAGCGACGCGCTCGGTTGGGGCGGAAGGGGGCATGAGTATCTGTATATTGAACCCGCGATGACGAACAGTTCATTTTGGGCAAAGAGTAACCGTGCTGTACGTAGATACATAAAAGAACCCCCTCCCTCCGTTACATTACATTACACCGCTGATAACTGGTACACAAATAAACATGAGTTCTGAGCTTGGAGATGGAACACCGAACACGACCGTTCGCGCTAAGAGGAAAAAGCAGCCCCACTCAACGGTCATCAGAGGGCGTTCACCGCGTGATCGACTAGCTGTTTTGCCTGCACTGATCGAGGCTGTATGTCGCACTGGAAGGGAACAGGCCATCTAGTTAAAACACAGATGGTCAGCTGGCGACGACGACGGCGAGTAAATGAAGGAAACGCACACGACGCTGCCGTTCGTGTATTCCACCTTGGGCGTTATCTCGACGCCGCTGACGTCCTTGGCTTTGCTGACTTTGAACACGGTCAGCATGGCGACGATGAGCTGGAATCCGAGGTCCAGAGCGAGGAACTTCCCAGGGCATACTCTGTCGTGCGGTGACGTATGAGAAGGAATAGTTGCGTTTAGAGGTAAACGTGGTGGGATGGGGGTGAGACGGGGACTGACCGTCTGCCAAATCCGAATGCAATTTCGAGCGGGTCGATGTCTTTGTTGCCTAGCACCTTAGGATCAAGCCAGCGTTCGGGGCGGAAGGCGTCCGCGTCGGGGTAGACGTCGTCGTTGCGAAGAATGCCTCTGAAGATAGCAGATGTTAGATCGAGACTGAGTGGGCATAGATGAAACGTACTGATAGTTGATGAAGATGGTGGATCTCTGAGAGATGTGCCGTCCCTCGAACTCGTCGTCCTTAACCAGGTTGCGGTAGACTTGCATAATTTCGGATTAGCCCAATGCTACATAGAAAACAGAATAGATAAAGCCCACTAGTTGGAAGGGCAGTGCGCCATCTAATACACTCCCTGACGATGGCATAAACGTATGGAAGACTGTCTTTGTCCTTGTAAGTCGGGATCCGCTCGTTGCCAATAACTTGATCAATCTCCGCTTGAGCTCGGATTTGCACTTCTGGATTGTGAAGTATCGCGAGCAGGAAGGTAGATGTGAGGGAGATGATGGTATCGGAGCCGCCTGTGGACGAAAAAAAATGAGAACGCGTTTTTGGCGAAATGAAATAGGGAACCGTACCGGTCAGAAGCTGCGGCGCGCACCGCATCATGACATCGTCGCTGTACGAACCCGGTGCTTCTGTGAGAGCGCGAGACAACATGGAAGGTCTTGCAACGCCCCTCGCCTTTGTGTCGGATTCTGTCATGAACAGGAGGAATACTGAGGTGGTGAAACAATATACGCACAACTTCATCCTTGACTCGTTCAAGACCTTCCTTGGCCATAGTCATAAAGTGAGCCTTCCATCGAGCAGCGCGCCTCTTGAACGACATTCCCGGGAGGAAGCTCGGGAACTTAGACACTAGAAGACACGGTGCGGAGTTACAGCGTGATGGCTACAGCGATTCGGTATGCAGACTCACGGAATGGTAGGAAATTGACAACGTAACCCTCCTCCACAGAAAAGGCAGTAGCACTCTCAAAATGACGCGTCACCTCGTTCATCTTGGCGACGAATGGGTCGTCAAGACCTTTCATAACATGGCCGTACGCTATATCAAGAGACACCTCCGTTGGCACCCTGGTTGTGTTATGTTTTTTTTCAGATAGAGTCTTCACGTCGTCATATGGAGGAGACATACCGATGAAGATATTTCAACCAGTTCTTAGGATCACGAATGACGTCGGCGCAGAACTTGGTGACGGAGTCCCTCATGAGAGGCTGATATGCCTCCAATTCACGTGCTTGAAGACCAGTCGCGAGCAGCTTTCTGCCTTGGCGAAGTCTCCCGACGTGTGTTTGGAAAAGAATACCTTCGTCCAAGCCGGAGCTTCAAGGAACACGTGAATACGAGGGGGAATGAGACGGCATGCAGTACCTACAGCTCGGCCATCTTGGGTGGAACCCTGTTAGAGTAGATGTTTGAGCGATTCTCCAGCAGCTCTCGTGCAGCCTGCACGGAGTTGATCACCACAACTGGGGTAGACAGAACGCGGAGGCCGTAGACAGGACCTGTATGGATGACCGTACATGTGAACGGCAAGAATCACAGAGAGTCAACAGGAACGCACCATACTGTTTACTCCACTTTCTCAACGTAGACCATGGATCCTCGCGAGGAACAATGTTACCAACAAAAGGAATCCCTTTAGGACCTGGGAAAGGTGGTCTACTGTACGCTGCAAGAGCGTAGCTGAAGACTAGAAGGGAGGTGGGCAGGAGAAGCGCCACAGCCAGGAGCGTGGCAGAGTCTATGGCCATGGATGTACCAGAGGATCTTATGAGAAAATTCTCAGACGAAGCTTAGCTCTTATACAAAACTGACTTTGGCAGAGATCCCGTCAAAATCGGCTCTACTTGGATGGTTGGGGAGGTTGGTGCTGGTTCAGTTGTGGGTCGGCCTTTGCCGCAGATGACCTGTGAGTCTTCGGGTCCGGTCATCATGAGTAAGATGAAACGATACGTACGAAGGTTGTACCATATCAACAGTACCAGCTACGGGTAACTGCGTGTACGCGTGATCTGCGGGTTGTGGCGTCCATGAAAGAGGAAAGCTGTTGAGGAGCGCTCGAGCGGGCCAGAGAAGCTCAGACCTGGAGACAGAATAATGCAAATTGCAGGAGTGGTTACACGCAGTTTGCACGTAGTGACGAAGTTCAGGAAATACTGGAAACGAACACTATGGATGTATATTAGCATTTGTAGCTGAGACTGATAAAAGACGGCCGTCGTAGTAGCGGAAAGAGTGGAAGGCGTTGTGATTTTCCGACTTGATGAGGGGTAGAAAGGAAGGAAGATATAATCCGGTCTTGGCCGCAAAAGTGAGAGGCGATCTTGTACTTACTATGAGGTTACGGTCCAGTCAGGGTCGGCTTCGAGAGTGCTTCAAGCCCCGACGCCGTCCCGGGATCTGCCGAGCCGATTCAGCACTCTTCGCCCAAACTCGCCACAACCAACGACTCTCCGCTCAACCTGAAGCTGACTTGGGTGATAGATTAGTACGGCGTATTCTATGCATGCGAGCTCAGATTGTCACGTGTTTTTGTCAACAGTACGGGCTTCTGCCTTCTTATCACTCATTTGACCCTCAGGCTCATCACGGAAATCTCTTCTCGATGAAGGACCAGCAATGGAACTGAGTGTAGCTCCCAGCGATCTCAACGACGTGATTGGTTGGATTTTTCAATCCAGAGAATGAAGACATTCAGTAATGGACTCTGACCGGATGGTATTCGAAATTTCTACCACGCAAACTTGACATCCCTTGGATCTCGGAATGTAGGTTAAGTAAAATCCACCATTCGGTTTCTGAGTAACAAAGGGCGTTGATTGATGCATCTACGGCTCGATCTCCAAACAGAAGTACGGAAAAAGCAGAGGTACATCTGATAGCATATCAGTTTCAGTCCGCGACTTACCATCTCGATCCAAGGTTCAGAGATCGTACAGGATGAAGCTGGCAGCGACGGTTATGGAGGCCTGCGCACGTCCTGGTACCCCTTGCCGTCACTCGCGGGATTGTATCCTCAACTGAGATCCCTCATCTTCATCCTGTATGTCATGGAAGAGCCTCAAGACCTCCTCAGGATCTTCAATACAGTCTTGCAATGGCGCGACGCGACGTTATTCACAGCGCCACCTTCTCTCACCACTCTCACGATTGAACTCGGCGCCGTGAGCCTCCCCATGAGCCTCCCTGGACAAGCACTCCATATCCCGACCGGAGATACCACCATGCCGGGGCTGCTTAACTGGGGAATGTGGGTAGAAGTTCTGGAGAAGTTAGATGGCCTGGAATGCGTGTGATTCCTGCACCTAGGGGTGGATACGTTTTTAAACACCATCAGATATCTGGACATGTACTACTATCAATCCGTCATGGGTGACTACGCGATTTCGTTCGTGATCAATGGGAGACTCATGTCAGAGAGCGACTGGGATCGAACTGTATCCGATCTTTGCTTCAGCTTTTCTGAACACTGGATATGTTATTCGCCCTCCACTGCAAGTCTACAAATATATCACCCTCGTGTTCTGTAATTTATCCATATAACCATGGTTGATTGATAGTACTTTTGAAGTGAAGCTGAGCGTTTATTGCTGTTTGCGACTGTATGGCAAAACCGTCGTTCCTGACAACGAATCCAACAAACTCTTCCCCTCTTCCTCAGATCTCAGTACTCATGTTCTCTTCATCTAATGATCTATACACCGTCTTCTACGACTTGCTCCGAACTCGCATCAAAGCACGGCCCTTCTATAGCAAATTAGCTTTCACTGAGCCTGTCACGGCGGAAACCGTGGCTGATCCATCTACCATCAACCTGGTGGAATCAGAGCTCGGAGAGTATAGGAGGTTCGATGGAAGACCTAGGCGTACTTTTGGTCAAAAGGAGTGAGTTTCTGCATCCTTTTGTATGGTCCCACACGTAGTAATCTCACACTGCTAGACATGCTCCCGCAGTCGGATACAAACACCGGGGCTGCTTATCTGAAAGACACCGACACGGTTATCTTGGAGAAAGTTGTTCTTCTCGTTTCGACACCGTCCATGTTCGGGTGTGGTTCCATCAGATTTCCTTTTGAAGCATGTTGCGCCTGGGATTCGCACTCCCAAACGGGACATCAACGGTCTTGGAGACAACTCGGATAACGGACGACGTCCTTTGCTCCCAATCCCCCACGACGTGCTCTAGGTAATCTGCGACGACCAGCATGATGTCCGAAGGTACGATCATTTTCGTTGCATAGAATTGGGTCATGTCACGAACCATTTCCGCCTTCTCACCAGTTAGAGTCGCCGTGCACCCTCACGTCCCACTAGAGATTATCGACAATATTTTGCGTAATCTCAAGGCGCATTGGATCAGAGACTTGGCCTCGTGCGCTTTAGTTTGTCGGGCCTGGTGCGAGTTCACGCGTCGCCATCTCTTCTACGAACTTTCCTTTGCATTCGAGGTCGCAAGTCCGATTGATTTTCTCACGGGTACAGACTCTTCCGCTGGTACGTCGTAAACATCTACTCTTCAGTAGTGTCCTAAACTGTGGCGATAGGCCATACCAAGACGCTGGGATCATTGATCCACTTCCTTGAACGCTCACCCCAAATCCGGAACTGCGTGCAGAAGTTGACGCTGCGACGTCAGCACCCATTCCGTGGTTCATTGCTCCCTCATGTCTTGTTTCAGTTTATGGATCTCCTACACCCGTCCACCCTACCAGCACTTCGACATCTCTCTCTTATCAACGTCGTCTTCATACGTCCCTTTGGCCCCGGCGATGCGGCGTTAGCGTCCGACTCGGACTCATCGCTGGTACCTCCGTTGGATTCGTTACAGGTACACCTTGATGACGGTCGGGAGATCAATGGCAATGATGTCCTATTCTTGCTGTCCATGTTTCATTCGGTCAAACACCTGAACTTCACCGGATGTCCAACCATCATCAATGAAGAAGATACCGATGTTGACGCTGGAGACATCCGGGCGTATCGCGTTGCGGAACCGAAGGTTTTGACCCTCACGAAGCTCTCATGCTACATCCCCTTCTTGCGCACGTGCTCTCCCTCTCTCATGAAGAACCTCTGCGTTTTCACCGCCGGTCTTTTTGACATCCAACTTATGGACGATGCCGATATCTCGACTTTGCAACAATTCTTCCACGACACCCGGTACACTTGCGGAGACGTCACTCTGTACTACACGCTCCTGGACAGGAACGACAGATGTGAGTTGATACTTCCTTCTCGCGCGCTTGAAGAGACGCCGACTATGATTTTCTTTAGGTCGAACGCCAGACTTTTCTTTCTTCGCGCCATTCGTGCGTACCTTCAAGCTCCAATTCTCACTCTACGAGGAAGAGGGAGACCATGCAAACGTCTCTATATGGGCACTTGTTGCGAAAGTCCTCTCCACGCTACTCCCTGCAGGTCCTTATCCGACCTCCCCATTTCGTCTCCACACTGTCATCTTGAAGATCTCCGGGCGCGAGCAACCTGTTAACTGGCTTCCGGAGATGTATGATCATGCCGATCTCATAAAGGGCCTTGAACTCCCAGGCGCTGCCAGACGAGCCAGACTCGTGGAAGATGTGCTGCTCCGCATTTTGGAAACACAGGATCTCTGCGGGGACGATGAGGAGGAAGGATTTGGGGGTTTGGTGGTGAGAGTTACATCTCATGATCATATGCCGGTGTTCGATAGTCGTATCCGAAGGCTGATTAAAGGTGTCTTTGCAAGGCTAGATGCCACGAGTGTTTTATGTTTCTGAAATGCCAAGTCCTTTTACCTCAAACGACATGCTCCATCGTGTGCAGGCGTTCTTGTTTGAACGCGAACGTGAACTTTTTACCCCGCTTTTGGGATTATGCGACCCGCTCACCGTGCTTATCAAATTGCCAGATTGGATCGACGCCCGACTTTTACCTACCCGATCAGCGGTTCGGCCGACTTCATCTGAATCATCGAGCCCCCTCCGGAAAATCAGAACAACATCTCCTGCATCCCAACAGCATTTGTAAGGCAACTCGCCGATATCAGTCACAGCGTCCCACGATGGCGACTTCCCTTGGTACGCGGCAGGGGTTTGCTGGACTCGATAATTGGCACAAGCCCTGGGTCCGGTCCGACGCCTAAAAGTTTGAGGCGACCTCAATTTCTCCATATCTGCAGCCCCCATTTTCTGATTGTTGCAGCCCCCTCCTCGCCTCTTGGCTCCCTCTTGCATTGACCGGGGAAAGATCAACCATGGCATCCATGGTCGAGGCACCGATCGCCTCAACGCAGTGTACTGATGGTCAAACGGCTCATGACGACACCATCCGACAAAATGGCGATGTAGAGCTAGGACTCGGCGCGGAGAAGGACCTCGCGCCGTATAGCGGTCAAACCACAAAGCTCGAGTCCGAGAACGGTGAGCTGGTAATATATGTACGTACTTTGGTATTTTTTATGCAGCAAGTGGCAGTAATCTGAGTGAGTGCACAGGTCACATTTGAGCCGGGCGACCCAAAGGATCCTATAAACTTCTCCAAGGGGAGGAAATGGATGATCAGTATATTGGCCAGCATCCTCACTGCGCTCTCTGGCAAGTTCAATCTTGAATAGTCTAACGCGAGATGTTTCAGTCTAACACATTATTTGACGTTCAGCTGCCGCTGCATCGACATATAATATGGGGTTTCCCTCCATGATACGAGACTTGCAGTGCACGTCATTTCAGGCGACTACTGGGTTGCCTTTGTACACCCTTGGGTTTGCCGTCATCCCTCTGGTCACCACCTCGTTCAGCGAGGAAGTCGGCCGAAAACCTCTATACGTCTATTCCACGATTGGTTTGGCGTTGATGCATTTGATGATGGCGCTGTGAGTTCTGCACTTCATTTTCGCTTCTTCCTTACGGTGTGGCTACTGAACGTGACGCTCAAAGCTCGAAGGATATTCACACTGTGCTCGTGAGCCGCTTCCTGGCGGGCTGTTTCGGCTCAACAGGGGCTGCGATGGTACGAAAAGGAGACGCACGTTTTTCTGCCATAGCTAACACGATGCTTTGATGTCAGGTCGGCGGTTCTTTGGCTGATATCTGGCTTCCTTCAGAGTACGTATTCATGACTTTGGAATTCATATCACTCGGTGGGTTGACACTTCGTGTTCAGACGAGGGATACCGATGGCAATCTTCACCATCGCCGCCATGGCAAGTACTGGCGTAGGTCCAGTGGCCGCTGGGTGGATCGAGATGAATCCTCGTTTTGAATGGAGGTGGATTCAGTGGTTTCATCTCATGTGCGTTTACCCCGTGGTCCGCGGTTACTACCCGATGTTGACAGGCCCTTATCTGCAGTGCCACGGGCATTCTCGCCGTTCTGATAGTCCTCTTCATGAACGAAACCAGGTCTTCGGTCATTTTGACACGCCTTGCCAGGAGGAAACGTAAAGAAACGGGAGACGAAAGGTATCGGTCACATGCTGAAGAGAGTGATGCAGGGTTGAGGAGGCTGATCTGGGTTTCGTGTACACGACCACTTCGTAAGTTCCCACAGACGGACTTACATGGAATTTGGCTGTCTCTGATACGTTATTGTGCAGATCTGTTGTTCACCGAGCCGGTAGTCGCGAGCTTCAGTGTAAGTCAGGCAAAGTAATGCATCTTGCTTTTTGCTGACTCTCCCGTAGCTATGGGTTGGGTTCGCATGGGGAGTTGTATATTGCTTTATCTCGTAGGTCTCTTTCTGAGTCTGACATCCAGGTGTGCTCATTTTTTCTCAGGTCGGTGTCCCCAGTCTTCAAGACCCTACATCACTTCAACACCGGCCAAGTTGGGACAGTGTTCATAACATTTCTGTACGTCCATCACCGTCTCATGACGCCTGTCTCCATCGCTCACGGGACATGTTCAACAGAATCGGCAGTTTGCTCGGCTACCTGACGACGCTCTACCAAGAAAAGTTGTACACGTGCGCTTCCCTCCGTTACCACTTTGCTTCAAAGTCTGACCGCTGTGAAACGCCCATAGTAAGTATGTCGCAAAACGCGGGCCAGAAGCCAGGCTCCACGCCTCAATGTTTGCTGGCGTCTTATTCCCCGCCGCGATGTTCATGTACGCTTGGAGCACCCTTCCTAATGTCCATTGGATTGCGCTCGCAATCGCCTTGACGGTAAGCTTCACGTTGATCGGTAAAATTTTGAGCATTGATCAATTTATCATGAGCAGCTCTTTCTGTGGGCGAGTTTTATCATTTACCTTGCTGTGTTCAGCTACCTGGCCGAGGTGTACGTTTATTTCCGTCTCATCCCTTTAGATCTCTCTAAATTCTTTCTTAGCTATGGTCCATTTGCCTCGTCTGCGCTGGCAGGACAAACCCTTTGTCGTATGTCTTACCTGGTTTTCTATTACCATCGCACATGCTCACGAAAACGAACTATCAGGCAACGTCTTCGGACTTGCATTCCCGTTGTTTACGGAGCAAATGTTTAACAAGCTCACGTACAAATGGGCAAACACACTATTTGCACTTATTGCGACCGTGATGATACCGATCCCTTTCGTGCGTTTTCTTTTTGATATAAGGATCACTTCCGACTGAAATGGTTCTTCAAAGGTCTTGTATTTTAAAGGTGAAGCTATCCGTTCGCGAAGCAGGTTCGCCAAAAACGTCACACACAAGGCGGTTTCATAACCCATATCGAACACTTTGACATTCTGGACGGGACACCCTCGAGCAAGCTAGACTTTTGCATTCATGATCTCCCCTTCGCGGCACGATGACCCATCATATAGATCCTTTAGACACAATACTTGTACACATTTTGTAATACTCTGCTCACTACTTAGATCGCGTCGTATATCACAGTGACGGAGAGCACTGGCACCTAGTACCCGTAGATGGCGTCAGCCTTGAATGAGGTTGTGCAGCATGTTATTTGACTAACCCTGACCTAGTAAACTCGCTGGAGCTGAAAAACTTTGCTTCTGAGCCTTACTCCTCCAAGACTCACGACGACGAAGTACTTCACTGGTGACTCCTCACGCCATGCGGGCCCCTCACGAGCAGAAACCATGAGCCCCGTATCGAGAGGGACGAGCTCGAGGGATGGTCGATCCCAAACAAACTTGTCCGATAAGTCGTCCCGAAAGAGGTGTATTTGGAGATCGGTGAGAGTATTTGCGTCTAACGATTGTGGCGGCTTCAGTGTGTGCGAGATGAAGCTCCCCTTGAGAGTGATGGATAGTTGAACCCCATTTTTGTGAGGCCCATGAGAGCTAGATAGCGAAGGGTGAAATGAAGGCTGACTGTCCAACCATAGCTGTATTAACAGGAAGTATTTTGGTTCAAGTTATCCTCGATTCATGGCGTTCAATTGGAGAAACCCTACATTGCAGGCGTCCAAGGAAATCTCGAGCCCCTCGGATGTGACGGCGTTGTCGACAGGCACTCCATCCACAGGATGCGGTAGGAGTATAGACATGTGATCGAAATGACCTGCGACAGTGTGCACCAGAGTTTGTAATCTCTGTCTGATTGCGAGTCAGAGTCACGGAGGGGCCGGGGGTGGCACGACCAGCGGCAAGCATGATGCCGAAAGCTCGGAGATCGTTCGGAGACGAAACCAAGATGGTGGCGTCGTCTCAGGTTGTTCAACTTGAAGTTCAGTGCAATTCCAGTTCACCGTCTTTTTGCGTAGAAAGGTGAAAATCATTACTCTTTGAACGAAGCCATTGCTGATCAATCTTCCTAGTCGTGATTCTTGGTGTAATTCTCAAGCAAGCGGGGTCCTCGAAGCTTCTGGCATTGTTTGTTTTCAGACTGATGTCTCCCTTGTACGGACTGCATACTATGATTGTATAGTAACCGCCGCACCTCCGAGTCTGCTATCCAAAGGTCTCCTTACCCAAGAGATCGGGAAAAGAAAACACATTGCGCAGAACTCTCAGCTTCTGGCGTATCAACGATAAAACCTTTCAGCTGTACGCAGCCATAGATGACGGAGTATCACTACCTCCGGTTCTCCGCGATGTGCTCGTTGTCTATCGCCCTCTTTGCCTTCCTTCGACTCGTGGCTGGAAGCTCTCCTGTCCACGCGAAGCATTATCGCCACGTGCAGGAATATGGCGCTCGTCATCGCTGCCAAAGGTTGAGCTCAGACATCGATCACTACCTATGGCTACAACACAGGACATCGCCGACGTGGAACCGTCGCTTCCGGCCGACCAGCTGAAACCCCATGCTGTGTTTCACTTCGATGATCTCTTCATCGCCGTGCGTTCATCTCAAGTAGCCTGCCTCTCTTCTTCTCACGTCTTCGTGTGCTGTAGATCGAGAACGATCTGTTTAAAGTCCCCCGAAGGGACTTTGAGAACAACTCCACCATCTTTCAGGACATGTACTCTGTTCCCATTCCAAAGGGAACCCCAGCAGATGGTTCATCCAGTGACTGCCCACTTCGCCTCGCTGGTGTGACCTCAGACGAGTTCGTCACTTTACTCAAAGCGATGTACCCACCGTATGTACGCTTTCTGTCCTATATATTAGCTGATTACTTAAACGACAACCCGCAGTCATCTATATGAGGATGTCAAATTATCCGCAGACGAGTGGCAGACCGTGCTGCGGATGGCCAATATGTGGCAGTTCCAGGTCCTTCGTAACCTTGCCATTTCACGCTTACAGCCAGTCGTGGATGCAATGTCTGCGCCAGAGGCGTTGTCAATGGCCAGGAAGTATGACGTTGACAGTTGGCTGGAGAATGCTGTGGACAGCATGGCAAGACGGGCGAAGGCGTTGAACATGAACGATGTAGAGATTATCGGGATCAAAGATACGTTGAAAGTCGCTCACGTTCGAGAGCAAGCCTTGGATATCGTGCGTACAGCGGGTTACTTTAATGCGAAGGAGAGGGGAGCGTTAGACTTCCGACCAACGATCCGTAGGGTGTTTGGTATCAATGCGCCAAAGTGATTTTCTTTTGTATTATGGACGTCATGTAAATTTTCATCCAGATCGTCCCTTTCTGCGCCGCTCCGCATCTGAGTGACGAGGACAAGGCGTCGATGTCCGACAAGTACGAAGAAACCGTCGAAATGAGGCCACAATTTGTGAAGGAATGTGACGCCGGTATCCAAAAGAGGGAGTCCTCCAGAAACGATCTGGTGTTAGCACCCCCGCCGGACAGATTGTTTATGAAAATAGAGGAGTTCAACGAAGATGACGAGAGGAGGATTAAGGGAGAGTATGGGCAGGAAAGGATTCATAGGTAGGCATCGTATTCAACGAGTTCTTGGATTATTGTTGATTCTTGCTGCTGTGTGAGTTGTGCAGGCGGCGAGAAGAAGCAACTCGACAAGTCAGAATTAATCGTTCAGAAGGTGCGCATCGAAATTCTACAACTAAGACTCACCCATCTCTCCCAGGCCCGGGTGCCACTCGTCCCATGCATAAGTCCAGCAAAGTCTAGGGCAAGCATTCTAGCGTCCACCCACAGACTCGTTGAACAGTGCTATTTCATTGTATGTAACGTATAATCCAAAAAACATCATGATGATGATTGCTATTGTCGCTTCACCGTTCACTCAGCAGGTTCGGGACAGGGGTACGGTGTTGACGGTCTCCCCCACGACGACGATGTAAACCCTTCTGCCTATCCCTCCCATCTCTTGCGGCAGCGCAGCGAAGAGCGGAAGACGTAGACTCAGATGAACTCAGCCAGTGAGTCCCAGTCTTTCCGACCCCCCACTTCTCTTTCCAACTCCTGCACAGACCATGATCGCTCCGATCCTACCTCCACCTTGCACGCCGTCACCATTCTGCTCCAACTTATCTCCCTGCAACACGTCAAGATACTCGCCGTCGACCTCTCCCAATGAACCCCACCCACGTCTTACTCTCCCCGTCCGCATCCCTGCGCTCACCGATCTCTACCTCTCCGTAGCCTACCCTCCCGACGACGACTCATCGATAGCCCCTCGCGTCCAGAACCTGCGTCTGCCATGCTGCATCGCCCTCCCTACCCAACTTGCTCCAATGGGTAGAGAGTTTTCGTCGCGGTAAATGATGTATTGATAGGTGTGCACCTGGCACCATGTCTTCTGGACTGTTTTGATTGATGCTATACTGGTCGTTTGTCGTGAGCCTGCTGGTTAAAGCGTCAAGGGTTGTTTCGTGTCGTCTACATGGGACACAGGAGGGGAAACGCGTGGGGGTTGGGGGAACTTAGAGGACAACGTACTTGAGGTTGGGCTTCAGAGGGGTTCCGATTCATAGTCCGCCCTGAGTAACTCGGTATCCGAGGGAGGATCAGTCTTCCACGACGTATCGCAGCAAAACCACCCTCTCAACCGCCATACGTTCTTTGATCCACTCCGACATGTCCCGAGCGAACTTCTCGGGTATATGTCCAAGGCCCTCCATACCTAGATGCAACTCCCTCCGCCTCTTCGCCTGATCCACCCTGAAGAACACCACTTCTCGAAGCCCCAACAACTGGCGCAACACGTTGTCCCAGTTCTCCCACTCTACAACGCTAATTGTGCATCCCATCATATCCTCAGCGGACGTGTCCTCATCAAGATATATCCCAATCTTGATGGAAGACAGCGTCAGCGGAGCGGAGGCGATAAGGCGAAGGGCGTAGTTCCATTGAAGGACGGCTGGTGATTTCTCAGTTGCTCCATAGGACTCGGATTCCATGAGCACGGAGAGGAAGAACGTGATGCTGCGTAGAGACGGACAGCACTCCTTCAGGGAGACTGTTCCCCATGATTCGGGTATCAACCCAAAACCATCATACGAAGGTGGATTCACTTCATCCACGAGATAATCTGTGTTGTATGGTCAGCGTCGCGGCGATTGGAAGGTGGTGACAGTGACGGATCGCACCTGAAATATAATCACCCCAGCCCATTGTGATAGTGTAGTCCAGTAGCAAGACTTCAACCGGGCGTCCTTTATCGTTGAGAAAGCCGTTCATCGTGTGCAGGTGCCTATTGTGGGCGAGGTCGCAGGCTAACTCCAGCATTTGGAGCTCAGGAAGGGATTTTGATTTAATGGCAAGGATGATTGGAATACGACCGCGGAAGTTGGTAGAGAGTCCAACGCATAGATGACGAAGAGACGAGAATATGCTTGAGCCATCAGAGGTATGGTTGCCAGATGAGAGGAAATTGAGAGGCTGATTGTTTGGAGAGAGAAAGTGCAGCTTAGTAAGCGAGAGGGCTTCGCCACGAAAGCTACCGGTGAGCATATCAAGTGCGATATCGTCTATAGAGACTTGGAAGAGAAAGAGGCTGCAGTTGTACACCCCTTGAAATCTTCGCAAGTTCGATTCAATCATTCCTCCCTCCACTCTGCAGAGTTGCACCGAGATCGAGGATATCCTTGGGATCATGGCCACCAGGGCAAGAATATCCAGGGGGCTCACGAAGGGATACAGGTATCTAGTTTGTGGATCTGAGCTCTCCCTTCCGTTAATGTCGCCTACAAGACAGAGGGTAGAGATGAGCGATGAAAGCGCAGGGGATGGACGAACAATAGCCGTGAGGGCATCCAGTGACTTCATTCCTCCTAATTGAACCCGTAAGTCTCTAAAAATAAATGGCCGAGCAACGGAAAGCCATTCAGACGAGACAAGGGACAGAGTTTTGAGAGAGGAGGTGTCTGCAATGGCAAACAGTTTCCGGGCAATCTCCAACAACAGCTCAGGAGGCAGACGGCTCGCTGGCATATTGTCGAACCTAAGCGTAGTTTGGTATGCAATCGGTATGTATCTCAAAGCCATCTCCAATCGTTAGCAACGATGATTTCAACACCGAAGAAGGTGCATACCTGGAAAGGTGTCTTGGTTGGGCGAGGTTTGAGAGGAAGGATTGAGCGCCTACTGACCTTGTCCTTTCTCCACGGTCTCAATTGGCCGACTGCCTCTCTCACTATTTTCCCAGCTCAACCTCGTACACACCACGCTGTCTCGAGGAAACAAGACGTCCACGGGAATGTCGATCCTCCCCGGCACTAGCAGAACATTTGGGTACGCGAAGCGGTGGAGAATCTGGAAGTATCAGGTGTGTGATGTAACTTTGTGGCCCGAAACCTTTCTTCCCATAGACTTTCATGTTTCAGGTTGCCATACTACACTCATGATCCTTGTACAAAGGTCTTACGAGCTACTGAATTACGCAGTCGTCATGGTCTGCCTCTCTATTACCGCTTGCGATAGGAATTATGGGATAGATTGCTCAGGCTGAAGGTATGGTTGTACAGTGGTGAGATGGAGGCGTAAGTCAGTAAGTCTCAGTTTTTGCTTCAATATCTGTCGAGAACCTCCTGTTGGCATTGTAAAAGTGCATGGATGGGCAGTCGCTTCAGATGGCTTGCCAAGCTCGTCATCGTCGACATTCGGTCCTCTTCCGCATGTCATTACGGTTCCCAACTGGCCAGTCCTTCAAGTTCCTCTTTTTTGCAACTCATGATACCGTGCTGCGTTCCAGTTAAAGTAAGTCGTAACGATAATGACATTCCTTCCACGTTTCAACTGCTGAGGCCCTGGGTTCTACTTCAAGCAGCTGCGTCGGAACATCCCAACGGCGATGGGATGGTTCGATATTGAAGGAACGGTCTTATGAGAGTCTCTCAAAAAGCATTTGCTCGTCGACGAGCTTTGTCGTCTTTTCAACAAATTGGACTGAGTGTCAACCATCATTTCGATGCATACATATTCTTTTAGGACAAGAACAGTATAAAGAATGCTTTATTATACATTGTAACTCGAATATTCTTCTCTTCGACATACTCGTCGTGACGAGAGTCAAGATGAAAGACTTCGGTCGAACCCTCCATGACCTAAAATGTGAGTTGTTTGACTTTATGTAATTGGCAATTTGCCATGCTCGGCGTCAACAAAGGACTGTGGCGTGGCCCAAGCGTGGCCACTCTCGTGTTTCTTCACTTCCTCCCATCAACACACCAAATACGAGTACGCCTACTGTCTTTCTACTACGGTTTTCATGCACTCACCACGTACTACGATCACCTTGGCTGCAATCCTAGATGGCACCTCACCTTCCGACCGAGCTCAAGCTACAGATTGCCCAGGATCTTCGCGACTCGGAGAAAGTCACTCTCAAGGCGTTATCGCTGGTATCCAAGGACTGGCTCGCACCTTGCCAACTTCTTCTCTTTCAGGATGTTGTCATGCGTCCTGACAAGTATTCTAAGCTCTCCACTTCATACCTCATCCAGTTTCTTCGTCAATCGCCACATCTCACGCGATACATCTCCAGATGTACCCTCTTATGCACGGGTGTCAGGTATATGACCATCACGGAGCTACTGGCGATAGCTTCAGTTGCACCTATGATCTCATCGCTCAAAATGTATGATGGCTGCCTTGTAGCTCAACATCCCGACCACAGCGGCGCCGGGAATGCCGCCAAAAGGACCGCGCAATCCAGCTTCATCAACAGTATGACCATTCGCCGACTCGTTCTCTAGAATGTCTTAGCTAACGAGGTTGCCTTCGGCGTGTTGCTTCGTGCCTTTCGCGGTGAGGAGCTCATACTGAGCGGCGTGGATATATACGCCCGAACAATGTTCCTCTCTCACCCGCAGGATGCGAAAGTTCATTCGGAAGTGGATATATGGCCAACCAATGAGATCACGCTACCTTCGCTCTTCCATGTTCATTTTGGCTTCGATAACACCATGGAACATACGTGGTATCGTGATATGGACCCGATTGGTCCGTTCATCACGGCGTCACTTCCTGCTTTGAAGACACTAGGGATAGAGGTACCCCTGCACAAGAAGCGACGGAAACACGTACTCGCCTTCCTACAAAGTAACGCATACCATGTTGAGGACCTCCGTCTGGACGTTGCCCACACCAACCGCAGTGGTTCCGGGCACCACCTTGCAATGTGGAAGGAATGTACGTGGCGCATAATCGCAACTTGACCCGGCCATTGCAACTAACATCCCGCTTTTTACAGCAGACCAACCCGCAGAAGAAGATTACGGATTTGGTCTCGTACCGGTGAAATGGGCCACAGTGGATCTGGCGGGGTGCTGCCCCGCCCTGCGCAGCATCACACTCTGCCTTACAGTTCCCTCCGAGTCTGATACTACGCGATACCCCGGGTTCAAGGCTCCTATATACCAATGGAGGTATGCTCTCCGCCTGCTCGCATCTGGTCCACCTACCCTGCGCTCCATCAAGATAGGGCTCTTCAACCATGACCCCGTCGCGGCGTATCAGTCGCCGAATACGTGGACGCTTGGGCAGGTAGACTGGACGATGTGGGATGCAATCCTGCGCAGGTTCGAGGAATTGGATGAGATTGTGCTCTTCGCTGTGGGGGATAAGCCAGATAGTCTCTTCAACATCACGTGCACTCAGGCTCGGGTGGAAGTCGACAAGGCTATCCCGCTCTCGAAAAATGCTTCGCAGAACCTAATTGGGTTCGTCGGGAGTAGGTTCTCCCAAAGGGTTCGGGCGTTGCTGAGATATATGTAGCGAGTGTTGTGGTGCGAGTTGAAGCTCGACGACGCGTATCGCTGAGTTTTATGCAGGTAGATTGTACTTACTGTTGCACCCATATGAGCTAAATAGACGAACTGACCCTCAAATTGTAAAAACACTAGTTTGCACATAAAACTACGGTTTCATCCCTGTGAAGTCGTGATTCTGATACACCTAGGGCTTTCACATATACCAACTGTAGTCAGCTACGTCTTTCGCTATCCAAATCCACTGACCCCGAACCACCCCAGTGTACCGCTTTTCATTGCGCTTTTAAAGCTGAGCATCTCTGGACATACAATAGCACCTCACCTGTTCCTCTGAATAGAGCTCGGCGGGTACTTCAGCCCCCCGTTCATTCTGCCACTGAGTGCTTTAGAAACCAGAAGATGTAATTTCGGAAACAGCGAAGTCGGAGCAAAGAAAATGCTGGTTTACAGATCCTTCGACAAGGGTAATGTGAACGAGAGAATATGAACCAGCTCTGAGCACTGTGGCCCAGGTAAGCGGGGACCCGAGAGGACGATATATGCGAGCTGTATATGCTAAGCTACTTAGAAGAATCCATATCCGAAGCCTGATCTCGGACCTATGCAACCGCGAACAACGATTAGTGAATGGCAGCAAGGAAAGTCAAGAGGTACAACTGACGATGTGAGGACTCATCGGAAGCACCACTGACAGTGGAGAAGACGCATCTTTCCACTTCTGATCAGTGGTTTCAAGCTCAAGTGTATCGGATCTGTTCACGATCGTCTTCGATCCGTTGATGTTGTAGACCCCGGGACTTCCGATGCTGTTGAACTCCGATACGGTATCTCCTCTGTTCGCAGATCTGGCGATGGCGGTTTGGCTGCGATTCGTGCCACCAATGGTTGTGGTGCCAGCTGAGTTGTTTGGCTGGCCTTTCGAACCGGAGGCGGAGGTTGTGCCAAGACGTGTGGAAGCGTACAGTATTTGAGGTCCTGATCCACTACCGTCGTGAACGACTGTGAAGACGTTGTTGACAAGGCGCGTGGTCATGATCGAAGTGATCGCAACGTGAAGGGGAATGACGGTGGAGGCGAGAGGAGGATTCGAGATACCAAGCAAAAACGCAATGTCGACGATGCCGATCGTCACTGAAATGACGAAGTATAGAATACCATCACGGATGAGAAGCGTCTGCACTGGCGAACGGAAGTTCTTATACTGTCGCCTGTTTGCCACTGATGATGCAACCATTAGCAGTGCTTCGTAGGTAGGGAAGATGGGGCGACCGACATACCCAGTTTCACAAGTGTGAGTACCAGTATAACCCCATCGTATATGGCATTTGCAATGAATGAGGCGCTGTGGCACAGGCGGTCTAAGCGTTATGCATCTGTACTAGGATTACCCACTCACGGTGTATATTTTTCGCTTCGAGTAATTGTGCACTGTCCGTTGGGTAAGTTCCCAGCCGCTTGGGATGCAGGTGCAGAGAGGGAAGCCCCAAATACGACGATCCAGAGGGCTCCAAGCACGTACTCCACGTACTTATTCTGGTGCCAGATAGCACGACTAAGAGGGATTGAGTGAGACGGGGTTTAAGTGTCGCAGAGCATGACGATACTTACACTCGGTAGAAAAATATGAGAGACACGGACGGCAGGACGAAAACACCACCCGTGATAAGGGCCGCTAAGCCGGCTGCATGGCAGTCTGCGCCAGTGGAAAGACGTATGACTGCCTCGCAGGAAACAACAACGAAGGCCCCATACCGCTGGAAGAAGTACGCCCACATTACCGGTCGCTTCCATAGCTTCTTGGTTCGCAAGTAGTCGAGGTCTTGGAAGAAGTGGACGGCCAGCTCCCAACTTACAAGCACGACTGCCGTCAATGCCATGTAGTTGAAGTTAGCGCGCTGCTGTGGGGAGGGAGGAGTGGGAGGCATCTTCGATATGCGAAACGACGGTGAGTCAAACTCCTGAGATGGAGATCTAAGACTGTTATAGTGCAGCCTTGTCGGTGTGGTCGGGGAAGGTTGGATTCTAAACCGATGTTCATCACCAGAAGAGACGTTACTGAGATAACAGAGTTCATACGCAAGGTCGGTCCAGACAGTTTGAAGGTTTACTTACCATGATGATCAATAGAAGCGAGCTTGTACCGGAAACACAGCGGTTCGGACAGTTACCAGATAGTATTGAGCACGGTGTCGATCTGTCAAGGCAAGGTCGATCAGTAGTTTGAAGTGCACATTGGCATGGGCAATATAGTAGAGTAAATATACACAGAAAGACCTCCTACCTTCTATTACATCAATCATGCGATGAGTCGCCGATGACCGGTGACCGTTTCTACATCATGGGCTGTCCCGCACAATGCTGTGTCAGCGCATGCCGCCTCTCCTGTACCCGTGGCTAGGAATCCATATTGTAAGTGTCGGAGACCGTGATTATAGAACTCAATTTTGGAGGGTTGCTATGAAATCGTTGTGCGTGACCACGGAATTCCGATTCTCTTCTTCCGCCTGACTCAGAAACGGCCTACGACATCAATACGTCAGCCTCTTGGTGTAGATGTGTGCATTGTGAATGGGTACAAACCTGCTATGCTGTGAGAGTCTGTCATGGACGGGTGCTCAACGACGAAAAATTGACTGCAGGACTGTCACGGTCGGGTCATGGTCAGAGTTAGGCGAGAGCACCCGACGCGTGACAAGAGTGACGCGTGACAATTTCGTCCAAAAATAGTGATAGTGCCGGACATGTTCACCTTTTTCCTTCTCGCAGAGTACTGAAACAATGGCCAACCGAGCTCTCATATCCAGACAAGACTAACACGGCACAATACTCGCATGATTATCAAATTATGGGCGAAATCACGGATAACAAACAAGTGCTATGAAGCTGCCGTTCTCAAGATCCTCCTGCGGCTCGGAGACAAGCCTCACACTTCTAGGAGGAACACTAGACGTCAAGTGTATACCTGGAACGTGATACATGGAGAAGCGGCTACCTCTTACTTAAGTTGCTACAACTGCAGCTAAGAGACCGTGGCACCTTATCACACCATTGCCCAACTTCAACTCGACATAGTACCTCTCCAACAGAACTGACAATGTCCATCCCTACTCAAGCAACTGTCCTCGTGATTGGTGGCGGTCCTGCCGGATCGTACACATCTGCCGTCCTCGCTCAGGAAGGCGTCGACGTAGTATGCTGCGAGGCTGCATCCTTTCCGCGATACCACATCGGCGAGAGTCTTCTCGCCTCGGTGAAGGCGTTCCTCAAACTTGTGGACGCTTGCGAGAAAATTGACAACCACGGATTCAAGCACAAGGTGAGAGATGATGTTTCCGATATGACGGAATAGTTGCAGTCATTAACGTTTATCCTTTGAATCTGAAACATAGCCCGGCTCAGCGATCAAATTTCGCGCTGACAGAGTCGAAGCATATACCGACTTTGTTGCCATAAACCCTAAGAACGGCTCTTGGAACGTGGTACGTATTCTACACTTGGGAGCGAGCGTGCACTCAGTTTTATTTTCACGCAGACACGCTCGGAATTCGACGAGATTCTACTCAATCACGCCGAGGAGAAGGGTGCCAAAGTCTTCCAGGAGACCCGCATCGACAGCATTGGCTGGACCGAAGGCCGTCCCCGCTCAGCTCAATGGTCATCGAAAGGCCAAACTGGCACGATCGCATTCGATTACGTCGTTGACTGCAGCGGCCGTCAAGGGGTTCTATCCACCAAGTATCTCCACAACCGCCACACCAATACCGCGCTGAAGAACATTGCCACATGGGGCTATTGGGTCGGAAATGCCGGCGTGTACGGACAAGGCACCCGCCGTGAGGGTGCGATCTACATCGAGGGCCTTGCCAACGGCCCGCCCGGTTGGGTCTGGTTTATTCCCCTCGCCGACAAAGTGTCGGTTGGTGTTGTCATGCACGAGGACGACAATACTCGACTCCGCAAGGAGCACGGCGAGAGTGTAGAAGCTCACTACCTACGCGCCCTTGCCCGTGCCCCGAACGTCACCCAACTGCTCAAAGACACCACCCTCGACCTCCAGAGCTCGGTTCGCATGGCTTCGGACTATTCGTACTCCGCGACCGCATATGCCGGTGAAGGCTGGCGTCTGGCAGGGGATGCAAGCGCATTCATTGACCCTTTCTTCTCGTCTGGTGTTCACCTGGCCTTCAACGGCGGACTTTCGGCGGCCATTTCTATCCTTGCCGCGATTCGCGGAGATGTCACCGAGGAACGTGCTTCGAAATACCATGGTCAGTCTCCTATCTCATCCACATATACTGTGCGATGCTGACATTTATTTACAGACAAGAAGGTTTCTATGGCATACACTCGGTAAGACCACGGTCCCTTATTAGTACTCGGCGGTTTTACTGAATCAGCATATGATAGTTTCCTCCTGGTCGTTCTCGCGGCTTACAAGCAGCTGCACTACCAGGACATGGACGTACTGAGCGATGTTGATACCAACAGCTTCGACGCTGCCTTCGACCTCCTTCGGCCAGTCATCCAGGGCACTGGCGATGTTGATTCCGCACATTCCCGCGAGGTGACCGAGAACGAGCTAGCGAAGACCATGGACTTTATTGCAAGCGTCCTCACCACTTCCTCCGCTGAGATCGCGGCTGCCAAGGCCAGCGGAAAGGTCCCAGAACACCTTTTCGACCGCGAGGGAGCGGTGCTCGGACCGGCAGAGATCGCACGTATCGTTAAAGATACTGGTGCGGACGAGGTGACCGAGCGGGCCTTGCGTAGCATCAATGCGCGCAAACCGCTCCAGTTGTACGATCCGTCGGCGAACTTCGAGCAGGAGCAAGTGCTGGGCATGGTTGCAGATCTCAGGCACGGTCAGATCGGCTTGCGCGACGTCACAGCAGCATCACCGGGACCAGATGCTAGCTCGTATTCATTTTTTGCACCACTGACTCGCCTCGCTCAGACGTTCAGTTCCGTCTTTTGGTCTCGCTAGGCAGCCGTTGCATGACATATCCCTGGTTCATGTAGTAGATGATCTGAGCTACGTCGATATTATCCATAGCATTGTATTCTCATCAGCATGAGTGATGAGCACATTGTACTCATTTGGCGCGATATGGTTCATGACATGGTAGTAAATCATTTTGTATACGCAAGATGGGAATAGAGACGACGACGCAGCTGTCTTCAATGCTGCTTGCATCATTCAAATAGCATCATCCATGTCAGCGCCACAATCATCCGGGCCGTTGCCGGGCCAGTGATTGTTCAGTGTGTATTTAAACATTTAAATGTTTACAGCGCGGGTGCAATACTGAAACTCTTTCGACCCCCGTCCCCGTCTTTCGCGGCGCACCCTATTGCAAAGCCATTTCATATGCTGTTGGGACGGATGATCATCACGACTGGAAAGGTGCTCAAGTGTCATGGTTCGGAGGAGCAGAGTAAGTTTCGAATCTTCCGATTTGGGTGATCGATCTTCATGCTCTGGTTCCTGACATCCACGGGTCGTCACACGCTCAGCTTCAAAACAGATGACAGATCCTCTCCCGATGATGGACTTCCTATACACGCTCCAAGTACACTCTATTGACTGTGCAATATCAGACTACGCCGCCATACACCGTGTCAATCTCGTCCGCAAATAGCACGTACGTCTTGGGACGGAGTGGGGTCCCCTTATCGGCGACCGGTATCTTCTTCGCCATGCCGTCTTTGACACCTGCAGTCTCGCCAAAAACCATCTTTCCATCAAGGCCGAGGACACCGTGTGCGGTGACAAGTAACACGCGTTCACGGGCAATGCGTGCGTTAGACGGTGCGATCGCATTTGCAACCTCCACCGCCCGCCATACGGCGTCTTTGAGGTCGTTTGTGAGTGTGGATGGTGAATCTCCTGTGTCGTACGCGCCTCGAGGGGCGATGAGAACACCTAAACTAGGCCGTGCGTGTCCGAATACGACTGCAAGTTGCACATCGGCCGACTTGCGAGGAGGAATGAGTCAGATTCCAAATGCAGAGGGGAGAGATTGCACGTACGGCTTCGATCTGCAATTCCATGGGTCGGGGGTTCCAGTTCTGGCCAGAGCTGAGGAGGAGGACGTCGTCGCTTCTACCACAGTGAACCCATGTGTTTGCGCCTGGGTGGGGCCATTCGCGGAAGAGGTCGTGGGTGCTCAGATGACCAGTCACAGGGTCTGCGCCCGGAAAATCGCCAGACTGAGGGGATGAGTGCAGGACGAGCTCATACACCTTCTGTTCAGGGGGGCCGAATGGCTGGAAGTGATGCGTGATATTCCAGCAGACTCGCATGGCTTGCCAACCCTTGTCTCCGACCGGTCGGTTGGAGTGAAGCTGCACAATGACATCGTCAGTATTTGAATTTGGCGTTCGGAGGCTCCGAGTATACTGGAACCTACCAGAGAACCACCTTCGGTGCTGCCAACACCTTCAACGAGATGTACGCCGTGGCTGACAATCCAATCACCATTCTCCCGAGGCATCGGTGCACCAGCGACCAGGACTCGTTTGAGCGACTTGAAGAGATCCATACCACCGTCTGTACGTGCAAGGCCCACGACAGAACTGGATACGCCGAAGAATTCGGTAGCTCCGACGCGGTGCGCGTAAGAAAGCAGCGTCTCCGACGAGGGAAATAACCCATTATTGTCATCAATCGGGATAGGTGGAATAGCGAAGGTATGGCCGTAGTACATGGAGCTTAACAGACCGCCAACGAGCCCGAACATCTGTGATCGCGGCAACGAGTCATGAGAGAGCATGAAGGAACAGGCCAAATTGACATACATGAAAAATTGGCGGCTGGCCAACCGCGATGTCGTCTTGGGTGTGGAAACCTTCAACCCACCAAGTCCCTCCTCTGAGCGAACGAAGAAGCATTTCGTTCGAGAGGGGCACTGGTTTAGGAAAAGCAGTCGACCCTGATGTCTGTGCATCCTATCCGTCAGACAAGAAATAATACAAGAAGTAGAGGGCGGCCTACATGCTGCTGAATTGCGATGGATTTGCCAGAAATAATTCCCGCGGCAAGAGCAGGGTAAGAACCTTCCTTGTAAGCGTCGAGTGGTGTCAGGTCGGCAACGACGTCCGTGGAAAGTTCCAAGATCGTCTTGTCGAGGCCGCCTTGCTCGTTGATGACCGCCTTGATTCTTTCAGCATACCCATGTTCGGTGCTGGCAATGATGGCGACAACATTACCAGTGCGGACCAGATGGCGGAGCGCATCATCTGAGTTCCGCACGGAAAGGCAGAACGGGGTCCCGCCAAGTCTGAGCACGGAGAAAATAACCGTGCAAATGGTGTATCCCGAGGGAAAGAAGACACCGACGACGCTGTTTGGCTGAATTAGAGGCTCGTCGTGGCCCGGGAGTCTGTGCGCCACCCAGAGGCGGGCAAGACGACTGACATGGGCGTCAAAGATGGAGTACGAGATGGATTGCACCGGAGTTTCCCGATCGTTGTGTTCGGGCCGAAACAGAAAGCGGTGGTCAGGTGACTCGGCCACACGGGCAAGGAGCACAGCGTCCAAAGTCTTAGCGTTGTGGGGACTCTTCACGTTGTCGTCGGACATGGCTTGTGTGGACTGTGTGCAGTGGTACGTGCCCCTTTTCAGTAAGATTCGCTCGAAGTTAAAATACCAGGGTCCTTGAGCTCTCGGGCTACGGGCTCATGCTGGCAGTTGACTTCAGTTGAAAGATCATCAAACGTTATTCATGCATCTGGCGTATCATGGCATGTCGAACACAAAGTCTATGGGCCAAAGGATTCTGGCCGACGAGATGCAAGTAGTTGAAAGGTTCAAAACGGGCCTGATACTGCGAGAAGCACGCGTAAGCCTAATGCCCATACCTATCTGTCTTTGTCGGTTAAATTTAGAGAACATCTTAACAGGGTTACGTTCCGTCCACCTCCCGCATTCATCATCGATCTATCCAAGAACCACACTGTGACTCATCTCCCTGACATGCCGCAGCGGACGCGTCCAAGCTTCCTCCACTTCTTCGCATCTGACCGAGAACAACTGCGCTGGTAGCCATCTGTACTTGCAGATGCTGTGCTCTCCGCACGTACTATAAGGAACGTCTAGACTGTCTACGATCTCTCAGAACGAATGTTCAAACGCTTCACTCAACACCTTCAGCGACGTTCCTCCAACGCCACAATGTCCAACCCCTCTCATGTAATCAAGACTATCCCGTCCAAAGCAGACGGACTCAAGATATACGCCGAGGCGATTGGCGATCCTTCCAAGCCTGCAGTAGTGTACATCCACGGGGTAATTACAGGCATGATCTTCATCCTGCGATAGCGACTGATCCCTCTTTTGCTTCTGTAGAACTCTTCCTCTAGTGGTATCGTCAGTACCGTTTGCAATCATCTTGAACGACTTATGATCTAAACGACACGCTTTTCTAGTGGGATTATCAATTCTTTGATAAAGAGCTGTCCACCAACTTCTACCAGATCCGTTTTGACCTTCGCGGCCATGGCTTGAGCGAGACGGTGCGTAGTTGTGGTTTCAAAGTCCACTGGTCCAAACGATAGGTCTCATCATGTTGTCTCTAGCCCGATCTTGAAGCACCCACTAGCTTCGATAATGAGCAACAGGCTGGTGATGTCGCGGCGGTCCTCGATGCATTCAACATCAAGAAACCCGTATTTATCTCGTGGTCATACGGCGCGCTCATCCCCGCTGACTACATGAGCGTATACGGCTATGAGACCACCCGCGCTGTTGCAGTCATTAACGGCATTACTGGTCCTCCGTACGTCGTTTTATTTCTGATACACTCCGACCCCTAAACTTGTTATTTTCTTTTAGCCAAGACGTCATGAGGTTCTTCATCATGGGCGGTAACCCCGCGTTCAACGAGAACGGTAACGCCACGAAGCAGCATGAGGCGTATGGGCGTTTCATCAGCTCTCTCACTGTCAAGTACGTCTGCGTGATCGAAAGCTGAGTCGAAACTGAAACTGAATGTAGGCCACTCTCGCGGGAGTGGACGCTCCGTCTCCGAGGAATGCTCACCGAAACGGCGACCGAGACTCGTCAATGGATCTGGAAGCGCAAGAAGGACTGGGGCGTGTACCTTGGAGATGCTTCGAAGCATGTTCCCAAACTCGTCATGTTTGGAAAGGAGGATGGCATGAACAGTCTCGCCTTCATCGACTATATCAAGGTCAGTTCATTGCGCTACTCATGCGCGCGCCGTGTCCTTTGCTGACGACAGTACATTCGCATGTTAGACTAAGTGGGAACCGTCCTTGCTCACTGTGAAGTTTATTGAGGGCGCGGGTCACGCGTCCTTCCTGGAGAAGCCTGCTGATACCAATGTTGCTCTTGCAGAGTGGTTGAATAGTCTTCCCAAGCTGTGATCGTACGGCTCGCCGCATCCCTCTAGCAGTGCAATTGCACGCACGGTTTCATAACGCATGTAATATGTATCTTGTCGCTAGAAATCAATACCGAAATTTGACTGGTCCGAAAGCTAATCACGTATGATGGTTGAAGATTATCGTTCGTCCGTCCCAAGCTCAAATACTTTCATGAAACAATCAATTACACGCTAAGCTGTCGTACATAGGGATCGTGTCGACCGCGTTTGAAACTTGCCCGGATTCCTATCACCAACTGTGTAACGCACTGTCTAATCGCTCCAACGCGTGCATCATGTAGTCAGGGCCTCGAGCGAAAGTCATCCTAAACCACCCAGGGCGTGGGCAGCAGGTCTCCATCCCCGCCTGTAACGCCACACCGTGATGAAGAAGATGGGCACTCATTTGCTTCTCTAGTTCCGCGTATGGTATCACAAGGTCGGAGCCTCCGAGTCCTTGCGCGAGTGGTGTACTGATGCTGGCGTATCTCTTCTCCAAATACGACCCGAGATAGATCATCAGGCAATGTCCTGTCGTGAACACCTCAATTCAGCATGACATTGTCATGGGCTGGGAGTCTGAGCTTACCTGCTTCCGGTGCGAAAACTACTATGCCACGTGAAAGGCACCAGTGACATACACGCTTTCTGGCTTCTTCGAGGCGTTTACCGTGCTCCTTCGCAAACCAACTCACTATTGACCTATCCGCACCACGCGCATCCTTCAGGTTCCCCATCCCTGAACTATCAGAAGCTTCGGTGCCTTCAGCACCGCCGGGTTCCCGTGTGAGCACGCTCTGGCTGGCAGTCAAGAATTCCGAGAAGAAGTTGTCTGCGAACGACGACACGCGGAATGCCGTTGAATAGGATGACAGTGCGGCCATGAGCATTAAATTGTGGGGGACCACCGCTGCTGCCATTCTGCCGTTTCAAAGAGGCGTCAGATGGCTCTGGGACTCTCGGAGCAGCACAATACAAACATGTTTGACTCACCGAGCACCGCTGGCAGCGAAGTCTTTGGACACGCTCCAGAGCATGACAATACGAGATCGATCGCACCGTACGGCAGCCGTGTCTGAATCACGGTCTTTATCTAGGTCCAACGATAGAATAGAATGAAAAGGTGAGGGCGAGTACGTATGATCATCAACCTCGCCTCTACCTATTGACTTAATGATTAGACAGCGAAGGCCGATACAGATACAACTGCATGATAACACTCACCGTGGGCGGACGAATTTGAAAACCAGGATGAGCGTAAAGCATCCGCATGCATGGACAATGCGAACACTTCATCCGAGATCAATAACAAGTCGTGCTGTGTCGTTCAGATGGACGTTATCAGAAAGAAGAAGGAAAGTGTACGGGTCAAGGTGAATTACACACAGACTTACCTTCTCACAAAATTCAGCTGCCTTGGTGAGGGCAGATTTCGAGTAGCATCTCCCGAGCGGGTTGAGCGGGTTACTGAGGAGTAACGCTCGGGGTGGTTTGCCCGCAGCCAAAAGCTGTGCGACGTGCGAGTCCCACTGTTGCAAGGTAGCATCTGTCCATGTCATGATGTTCGCGAGTTCTTCAACCACGGAGGCCTGGATAGAGTTCGCATGCGAAGCTGGAAGACAAGGGAGCACGGATATCCCCACCCCCGCCTTCGAAACGAGTGTTGAAAACACGGGCCAGAAAGGTGCAGGGGTAAGGACAACGTCGCCCGGGTCACATATGGCATGGACGAGATACTCGATGAGAATCGAACAGCCTGCTCCCGCGATAATCTGTGAAGGAAGTACAGGCGTCTTTGGGCTCCATTGTTCGTTGAAGAGGGTGGCCAAGGATGTGAGCAGCCTATTCGAGCTTGACGCATTTACACCTCCCACGCTGGTGGGTGCACCGAGGGCTGTGAGGGTCCTGAAGGACTGTTCAGAGGTCAGCTACCGATCCTTTCTTCCATTGACGATGCAGAGCATACTTACATCTGCCAACTCAGTATGCATCAAGTCGCTCTCGGCGATCTGAGGGATGTTCACGGTCGTCAGAGCTAAGGCGTGTTCATGATGAACGTGAAACTACGGACATCGAGGCGACAGACCCCACTGGTATCGTCAGGCCTCCACTCGTTTTTGATAGATTGGAAATAACCGTGCAGTGGTCCACCCGGGGCAACAAGAGATGCGCGCATCTGCCCGCGCTTCGATAGGGACATGGTGGATGTTGACGATGCGATGATGAGCGTGAGCAATATCACAGTGCCTCTGCAGTGCGGGAGGGATTGGATGTCGGTGGCAATGTCTGTATTTAATTCGGGCTTTCAAGTTCCAGCTTCGATCTACCTGTCGGGAAGTCATATCATGTCGCACGCTGCGACTAGAGGGCCCCGCAAATGAGAAATCGAAGTTGCAAAGCAAAATCATCGGTCTGGCGCACCTCAAGTTTTGCTACAAAGCGAAATGCACACATTCTGACATGTTCCGGGAAAACGCGACATAGTTGCAGCGAAGGGCCTGGGTGGTTGGTACTGGCATCGTGATGAACTTGGAGGTTCTGTCCGGCTTCATTCCGCGTTGTAGGGTTCATGGTTCTGTGTAGAGAGTGTGAAAGAACGGCTGCAGTATGAGTTGTATATCGGTGCAGTCTGACACGTCTGTTGCAAAGGATAAGGAAGCACGGTATCGTTAACTAAATATTGTGCCGGATGTATTGAACGGACATGAGATCGGATAGAAAACGGAACGGACGGGTGGATTGCTTGTCACAATAGAAAGCTCGTGATTCTGGCGTAGCTGGTTCTATTACCGAAGGTATCCTACGCCATAACGGCGCATTCTATGAGAGACAGCGGCGACCGCAAAGCGTGTACCTTTACAACCCTGAGCCCTGCTTCTTCGATGAGAGCAGTCCACTCGGTCTATGAAAGACGGTGAATGGCCTATTCATAGATACTGTTGGAAAGATGCTCACCACAGTACGCTCGTGCGCGTTCAGGATGCTCATAAGGTACAGCGTGATTGCATGTGTGACTCGTGAAGCGGCACCGAGATTTTCGGGGATGAAAGGGGTATACCGTTCCTGCTTGTAACCGTTGGTGATCAACGGAGACTTCGGAGCCTCAGGAAGGCATGAGTATGATGGATAACGTCCGAGCGCAGATATGCGCTCAATGATGAGAATCTTGGACTATTTGTAACGATGTGAGGAAATACCACCCTAAGCAGAAAGATAAACTCAAAAGTACCTTTTGTCCCGCAGCTCTGGCGACCGTCCTAAGAATCTCCAACTGTAATCCGATTCGATCAGCGACCAGAAATTGCATGAAAGATCTGTGAAACACTTACCGCCTTATCGTGCGGCCAATCATGCAAAACATGTCTGAACATGAAGCTGTATTCATCTCCGGTATGCGGCTGGGGGAGGAAAAAGTCATACGGCTCAGCGGTGATACGCCCAGCCTCGTATGCGTCTTTCGCAACGCTAAGAAGATGTTTGTTTGCCTGATCCACAACGGGTGGGCGGTCTTGGACAATAAACCTCAGGTGAGGATAACTGAGCGACAGATCAGTATGAATGATGTACCCATTGAAGATTTGATACAAACTGTTTGGAGACAGTAGCAGCGAGACTGCCGTTTCCTCCACCGATGTCAACGACTGTGGGTGTTTCAAGCTCGTGCCAGGGGAAATCAGCGACGATACCTTGGGTGTGTGATGCACCAAGGGACTGAAAACGTGGTCAGATATGCTATAACAAACACAATACAAAGACCGAACACGTACCTGCATTCCAATGGAGAACATTCGCATATACTCTGGATTTTGTTTCATCCCTGGTATCTACTCAGCATCAAATGAAATAAGGATGAGTTGAGATCACTGACAATCGAAATACGACAACTCTGTAGAATGCGAGATCTGAAAAGCGGTCTCGACGTGCGATGATGAGTGCCGCCACTCCTTATGCTGCAGCCAGGGGACAAGTGCCATAGCGATTTGAGGTTTGTGAGAAAACCTGTTGGTATGCCCGTGAGTAGCTTGAACTGGAGCTTCTGACGAGTCTAAGCGGAAAGACACGTACGCTATCCAGGACCGGGCGCTGTTTCCCTCCAATAAAGCAAGAGCAGGCCGATTCAGGGCAAACGTTCCTTCTTTACATTCACGTACCCAACCGTGGGTAGTAAGATAACGCAAAATGGTGAGGCAACGAGTGGATGAGAGGTCCAGATGTTGCTGAACATCGGTCACATGGACCCCGTCAGGCGAGCCCGCAAGGACGTCGACTATGCCCGTTTGAACGAACGACTCGATAGCAGCAGTTTCGAAGACGGCATAGGACTGTTCAACCGCATGATCGAAAGGGTTCTGTATCAAGGACTTCAACTGGCCCTGAATAATTCCATAACACTTTTTGCGTACATATTCATACGGTTGCAAGGAATAAAATGGGACATACCATACATGCTTGAAACAGATCCCAACGGACATTATGAGCTTTCTGAGACGACTTGTGAACAGAATACCCACCCAATGCTAGCCCCCTAGAGTGGTACAGCTTACGCGACGGAAGGTAATTAGGGTCATCCAGGGGATGTCGTTCCTTTGATGTCGTCGAGAGTGGAGGCAACTGCATAGCATCTAGCTCTGCGCGCAGATCGTCCAGAGCACGATTGAGAGTGGCTCGGAGGGTATCCAGTTCATGATGAGTAGACATGACAGTGTGCTCAGTGAAGGTAAGGCGCTGAGGGAGGTTTTATGCGGCCAGAGTCCCTTTAGGATGAAGTATAAGTATCGGGACATGAATACCTGCTTACACGACCCATGCAGTGGTGTTCCAGGAGCATTCCCGTAGCCGTCATTGCGCTGGTAGTAGTGATGTAGCCACCATCTTTGATCGGGCTGTGCCATACCCGCAACATTGAACGAAAGACTCAAAAGTTCAAACGTGTACTCACACAATCATCACAAGGACTCGACGTTATGTCAGACGCAGACATCGCCTCACATGTGTCGTTCAGTGTGACATTTCAGATACGTGTATCCGGCTCTTAGTGAATAATGCCGCGCATAGGAGCCCAGGTAACTAGTGCTTTAAATCAGTTATGAAGCAAGGCATGGGAGTGCGAAGAAAGACCAACCTGAAAGATAATTGTCCCAACATAAAGTTCGAGTATGGACGCCTCATGGATATCGGTTGCTGTTGTCCAATACTAAGATCGCAACTGTTCGAATTCGACAGGAAGGCACCCGCGGCGCTGATTTGATTCACGGAACTGGCATGGAATTCCACCCAGTGCTCGTATGAGTGAACTCGGAACGCTTCCAAAGGGCGTCAATGGGAAGGTTTGAGTCGACGCGTCGCCGTAAAATGGATAAGGCTGGCGGTGGGGACCTAAACGGCAGCTAAAACCCCCTCTATTTCTGAGTGGTGGTTTTGGAGGGGTAGCGTATAGGCAGGATGCTAGTCTGTATATGCATTGTCCGAACCTTTCTCCCTACACCTCATTGAACGTTGACTGAACGTGACCGAACGACGGAAACGAGGAAAGAGAATGACACGTTGAGTCAAGTCCCGGATAAATGGAGTAACCCCGAATGCAAGCTGCTCGTGCCCATGCTTCCTGAGGTTTAGGTTAAATCGTGGTCGGATATCAGGGCTGCAGAAGTAGATCACAGGTAGCGGATCCGATGACATGCAGTCATGCCAAAATATGCAAATAGGGCGACGGCTACCGATGACCAGAGCGAAAAACATCGATATGTAGGTACCGCTGGCTGTTTTCCGAATAACAAGGGCGGCGGATTGTGGCAGAAGGACCCGCGTGCTGGGTTCACGTCGGTCAATATATTGCGACGACAAGAAGGTGTATTACGCACCAGTTTCCCGCTCAACATCTGTGGCCAAAGATTCCTAGACCCCTTCAGCCAGCCTCCAGTATGAGTGAAAGGAAGATAACCCTCCGAGAATGCGATTCAGCCGTTAGTTCTTTCGAACTACAAAGCTGAACTCGAGTCTTCACAGGTACAGGTGGTCAATGTCAGTGAATATAAAATAAATCAGATTCTCGACGCACCAGATATGAAGAGGGTCTACAACTGCGCCATGTCTGAAGGACGGTGGAGGTGAAGACGTCGTGGGAGGAAGAGGAGGAAGAGCCTACGGGCGCTTTTGCCCGCCCTTCCACCGCAACGACCACGATGGACGTCAACGGATCCAAGGCTCCCCGCACACCGTCTTTCTCTTCGCTGGTATAGGCGTATGTGCGATGTACGGGCTGGGTATGGGAGGGATTGGTGTCAGGGTTTTCCGGGTACGTCGTGTAAATTTTCTAGTAAGCAACTCAATAGACTGATCGAGACTGATCGTCACTCAGAAAACTTAGGTACCGTGCTTACATGTCTTATATCTGAGCATGTGTACTATATCCCAGGCCGTTTGAATAATGAGCTCGTGCGGTTCAAAACCATGCCCGCTCGTGTCTCCTTATTCGACTCTGAGATAGGGCGAGGAGCCTTTCCCTGGCTTTGCCTGGACTCTGTCCGGGAAACATCACACAGGAACCAACCGTCTTTTGTGCTTTTTCGTACTGATTCTATAGGTGGGCCAAAAACCGTAACAACCGTTGGCGGTTTGTTCCCTTTCAACTGGTGGCCAAAGCGTGTGTGCACGTGGCAATGTCGCATCCGTTGCAAGCCACAGATTCACGGCCACCCTTCCTTTTAATTCTCTTCTCTTCCCCCAACTAGAAATTAGAGCTCTCGAAGAGATGTCCAGGTACGTTTGCTGTTTTCATTTCCAACTCATTATGGATAATCATTCTTCGTCAATACAGTTCCGAGCATCTGGAAATGCAGGAAGAAAACCACCACCTTATGCGGTGGCTTGCTGAGCGCAGCCCGGATGAAAAGCTACGTGTCTATACTGCGCTGAGCGCAATTCTAGTCGGAAACGTGAGTGCTACGCAATTCTGCGAAGGATATCACGCGAATTGACTATCACCGCTCTACCAGGAGTCGGGAGTGTCTCCGTGGGCCACTGGCCGCACGCCGCGAGATTTGCAAGCATACTACCAACAAAATAAGAGCCGGATTGACGAGAGAATGGCCCAGATTCTGAAGGAGAAACTTGGACTGGGGAACAACAGGGGCGGCGGTTCTGTAGGGGGAGGGCCCCGAAAGGTCATTCGTACGGTGAGCTGCGTTCTCGCAACGTCGCATTCCCTACTAAGACTGATGGGAATTCAGCGCACTCGGAAACCACGGTTTGTCAAGCCCCAAGCTCAGCTGCAGTTCATGCATCATTGCGTCGACGGGGTGTGGCACAAGGAGGCAATACTCGAGCCATCCTCTACCATAGAGACAAATGACGCGAGTGGAGTTAACAATGACCCAGTGGGCATAACCGGGGCCGAGGGCGGCGAAAGACTCCCCGAAGCAGTGCGCGGCATGTTGGACATACGAGAGGAGATTTACCACACGGATGATGAGTTCGCTGCCGCAAGACAAGTTGTCCAGATACCGCGGAGTAGACAAGGATGGATAATCCAAACGGTAGGTGGCACACGATATCTGACTCCGATGCGACCTATGGACTTCCCGGCCCCATGTGTAACTCAAAGTCAACGGATGGCGCCAACCTTCCACAATCCGAAGGACGTCGATCAAAACGATAGCGGTGGCGTTCGCTCTGGTACAGGACATGGAGTCTATATGTATGTGGCGACTTGAAGAGATCTCCTGTGGTTCGCTGACTTTTCTTCAGGTTCTATGACAGCAAAGGGTATATTATTGACTATTCTGATCATGAATTAACCGCGTGTCCCCAGTACAACGTCACAGATCTTCCACGATATTTGCATCCGAGTAGGTATCAGCGTCCTCCCTCGCGCCCCGTGCCATCCGTCCCTGCCGATCTCAAGTGCAAACAATGCCGCGTTGACCACTCCATCATCCCGCGGGGTCACTATAGTGGACCGTCTCTCTCGCTGACCACCAGACTACCAAACTCCGCCAAGTCCCCAACGGTCTCCGTTCGTGTATCTCGGGCGTGAAGTCAGCACTCAGGATCAGGTTAGAGGAGTATGCGTCGGGATTGTGGAGATGTTGGAACGAATGGATCGCAAGCACGGTGTCGACGCCGTGGATGATGAGGATGCGTGGAAGTAGGCTGGTAGTATTCAGGTGCCGATGAGATGTTGGGACTCGTGCGTAGGGTAGCAAAGCAGGGGGTCGGTTAATCTCACAGAAAGAAGGGAATGATAGTAATGAGTAATGGTATGAGAGATAGTCTGTTCGTTGTCTTATGTATAATACACCAAGGATTTTACAATAATCCTTCGGCTCGCTGTTCCTGAGCGCGATCTCCGCCTTCTTTAACCCTTCCTTCAACGCACGTACGTTGCCATCCCCAGAGCTCCCGTGCCTGCTTGAAATTTGCGACAGCGTTATCGTACTTCCCCAAGATGAAGACGCGTTCGTGCTCGTGTTTGGAGGGCAGTCGTAGTATGAAATTGCCAGCCATCTACGTGAGGTGAAATACTTGGAGCTTTGCGAGCCAACCCAGGACCAAGTGTTTGACAGCGATGAGGCACATATCATCCATCCGAACGGAAATCGAGAGAGGGCTTCGAATCCTACTCACGTTGGATTAAACCTTGAGCCAGCGAGTAAGTTGTGGTAACTCCGGAAGGTTGGCGTAGATGACTCACATACATAATCCAGGATGGATCATTCGGAAAAAAGGAGTCGGGAGGATTGACCAGGATCTCCATGGCTTTCAAATGGGAGTCTGAATCGAGAAGAGCGATCTTCATTTGGTCGCGGGCTAAAATAGACTGAGCTATGTGGGCGAGAGTTCGTGTTTCTAAGAATGAAAGCTTCAGCTTACACCGCGATGCCACTTTTTAGAGGCACTGAGTGCTCACCATCACAAAGGAGTCGATCCCAGAGATATTGTGCATGTTTCAGGGGTATGATATCGACGAACATGCTTTTAAACCATGCGTGACATAGAGTCAGATGGGGAACTTGCAAGTCATCGAAGAGCTTCTTCGCCAACGTAGGGCAACTACTTTCCAAGTCGCGCTTCAGAGTCTCCGAATCCCTTGTGAGTTGGCCAGCGTCTTTACAAAAGTAGGGACGCATGCGAGAGTGCATGATCGAGGTGAATGTCCAAAACGCAGCCTCCTCGTCATGTGGAGACTGGAGAAGAACAAAGCCAGCGATAGAGACAAGTCCTGGGCCACAAATTAGCCAATCCGGGACAAAATAGTCTCCATCTGACGGCGTACCTTGTTCGTAGTGTACGTCTGACTCCGTCGCGAGGTATGTCCGCAGAATATTGATCAACGCCTCTGCGCGAACTTCGGGATGTTTCACTACAAATTTGGCTGCGTCTTCCTTGAGCGCAGATAAATCGGCCACGATCTTCTGTTTTCTCAGTTCTGCGTAAGATATATCGACTTGTCTCGCCGCGCTATTGGCCAAATATGCCCAAACGCAATGTCGGATCTGTGAAGGAACGCCTTCAAAGTAAACTAGATCTTTCACGAAGGCGCTTGTACAGCTCTGCGGCGCAGGGGTGGTAGAGAATACTGTCTTCCATTTAGTCAATCTTCCAAGTAGTGTTAGACCAGTGTTTTAGAGGAGCACGACGCGAGATACTCACAGGCCGTGGAAAGGACAGTGTTGCGGATTGCATTTCACGAGACCTCTGTCTGTGGATTTTTGGGAGTACGGAGGATAAGAGGTCGACCACGCATTTGTTCAAGAAGTGGCCTCTCTGGCCAACAGGTTGATAATCGAGGGAGAGCATTCCCAAGGATACAAAGCACCGAGCATTTGAGAAAAGCTCGTCATATCGACAGACCCTTTCCAGCTCGATGTCGTGAAAAATCACGTGGTGAGGATCCCATTGCATGAGGGTTTCGTCGAGCTTCTCATCCATGGAAAAATTGAGCGTTAGAGATCTACGATGGGTGGTAACATCTGACCGTAAAGTTAGCGAGAACAGAAGTGAAGTAGACACCACGGACCTCGCTCAAAAACGATGCTCTGAAATGCAGAGACTTTTTCGAGAACGGGGAGATTGTGGTGAGGATATGTGAACAGCCCAACAGCAGCTGTACAAAGTCGCGACCGAAGAAGGGGTACCTCTTCCACCACTGAGGGCGTGCGCAGGTCAATCTCTCGCAGAAGGGGAGCTGAGAGCCTCCACGTCAGGAACGCCAAACCGTCCCCCGTAATCCCTCTCAATCCGAACTCACGAAGACTCTGCGACTGCAGAAAAAACTCTCCGGAGATCCCTTCGCCAACATCCTCACAACTCCACCTGTGGGCCCGAATGTAGGATACCAATCGCGTCAGCTGCGGCCAGCGTGTACATAGAGGCTTCTGTATATGCAATTCATCGACGCGTAGGAGTGACCAATGGCGATAGAACTGAACGTGCTGTCGTGTGAAGTCCACCTTTCGGAACGTAAGCGATATGATATTGAAGTTTCCAGCAAGAGATTGTGGGGCGTTCGTCAGCCATGCTCCGTCACCATCTGGCTCCAGGGTGAGGCTAACATATCTACTTGAAAGGTCATGTTTAGATGAGCGGATAAATTGCCGCATGGACGTAAGTTGCGCAAAAGAGCGGATTTTGGCACGCAGCGCGGTATGGTATCGAGATCGCGGAAGCCATGACCGGCAAACAAGGGAGCATTTCAGCATTTCCTTGTTCGTACCGGTTGCTCCTTCAGCAACAAAATTTATGATTCGCTCCCATACCTCCACAGGCAGGGGGCCCAGCGGTGGCAGAAGTGGAAGGGATTGCGTGGTAGAGGGTGCCAGGGTGGAAGCGGTTAAGATGGGGCTGTAAGAAAGCAACAGGCCCACGTTCGAGTCGTGAAGGTTTATGTATCCGCCCCACGCACGCCGTAAGTCGCCCCGCCATTCTTATTATGACCGCATCGCCAACACAGGTAGATCGCAAGGCTATGCAAAAGACACCGATGAAAGAAGCTTCATATGTGGAGCGCCAGAAGAAGACCAGACAAAAGGAGGAAAGCGACACCATGCACGTCGCCAGTAAGTAACTAGAAGGAAGGGCCAGGAGTTTGCTGGCACGCACACGAATCTTTGAGCCAGACAAAAGTGGCATATTCTCTGACACTTACTTGGACGTATCTGTCTCTGAATCCTCAACGCGCCGCGACGTCCATTCGCCCAACACCATGGACAGGGTGAGCAAGGCGTCAAACTACCAGTGCTGTATAGTTTCCTATCAATACGACAACGAGTGAAAGGATCCCGATTACGCTCACAATATCCAACCGTCTTCCCATCCAGATCATGAGACGCAACAGGGCTGAGAACCATCGGACGAACAGCCTTCGCTCAGTGAATGTTTGTCTGATGTGGGAAACCGCCAGAAAGATAGGTAAGCCGTTAAGTTCCATGAGAAAGGCACAGAAAATCAAGCAATGTGCCTTCTTGAAGCCAAAAAAGACGTGCGTAAACTCACAAGATCAATATATCCTCACAACTTCCGGCGTTCTACACGACGCCTCCCTTCTTGTGTCCGACCGTCAATATTTCTAATCAAGGGGCAACATTCTGCAAGTAAACGGTGCTGTATTGTGCTCTCATGGATGATAAAACGGCGATGAATGGCACCACTTGTCCGCTACAGGGATGAAGGTCGTCAGTGGGACGACAAATTCACGCGAGTTGCACACGCACATCTGACCCCTCCGCGCACATTCCGGTCGCCCCCTCTAATGTTCCCGCCCTGAACGCAATATTCCCAACGGCTCAGCATTCTTTGCGCGTTTGCGTAGCCCGCTGAGCAGGTTCGTGGCCGAGATCGAGACGCAAGGCGGAGTACACGCGTTGCAGCGCCGCAGAAAGGGAAGAGGATGAGACTACGTAGGGTGAGGGCGTCTGGTGGGTTTGTTTCGAGTTTCAGCGCATTGCTGAGCAGGGAAAGAGGGTTAGAATGATAGAATCGTGCCAGCCTGAGGGCCACTCACTTGGCAGCGTCTCAATTCCCTCTTGCCAATGCGCCATAGCCTCCCTTGAGTTGAAATGTCGTCACTGTCTCCCTCAATCGCTTGAGTGCACTTATACAGCGCCAGTCTTGACGGAGACAACGTGAGACATAGCCTACATACAAGTCAGTTTGGTATCGTTGGAGGTAATACCGCCGCGTATACGTGTGCATGTGAGCAGCTGCCAACTGCAGACGCTTCTGAATTCTAAAAACGGTTATAAGAGGGGGATCCCATAGGCTACTTGCCAGGAATCAAGCCCTCTCAGAGACGCAAGGAGAATACGGAGACATCGGCATCGAGAACTGCCGCACGGCTCGCGATGAGCTGGCATATGAAGTGTCCAAGATAACAGAAAAAAAGCCTCTGGAATCAATGGCAAAAGAAATAAGATGTTGAGAGTCAAGCGGAGAAACTCACGGGGAAGTTCCAATGGGGGGACGGGACAGGGTACGGGAGTAGAGGGTTGGAGAGAAAGGCGCGTTCGCCTCTTTCAGCGTCAATTGCGTTCCTCTTCACACCATCCTTGAATAAACAAACCCTTCTTAAACTGCTGTGTACTGTGTGTCTGCTCGTTTCTCGCCGTCCGCTGTTCTTTGACCAAACATTGTTAGGTACGCTTACTCATTGCTCCGCCGCTAAATCGTTGTCTGATTCACTTTCTCAGGATCATGTTGACTCTGACACTTGGCCTAAATGATCATAAGAGCCTGAGTAATACGAGAAAAGCACGCTTCAGCCTAGACAAGCTGGGTGGGCTTTGTCGCATGACAACTGCGGCCCTTATTCTTGCGACTTCTCTTTCGTGAAGACGACGTTCGTGTTCTCACTCCCAGGGTGCAAGCACTAATCCATAACGCTCGTGTGCTAGTTCCGAGATAAGGGATGATGTGGAGGGCTCTTTGCCGGCATGGTGGAGACTGGGAGTAATTGAGAGGTTGGAAGAGGTCGCGGGCGTTGAGAAGTTTGAGGTACGTTCCTGTTCATGTCAGCCGTGAACTATAGTAACACCGTCTAGATACGCACTCCTCGCCTATTTCTCGAGATTGTGTTGACGAATCCACTCCGCCTCGACTTTCCCTTCGTTCAAGTATCCAAGATGATGATGGAGACAAAAGTGGTTTCAGCAACGGAAACCCGCGAACGGGCCAGATTGGGCGGGAAGTCTGAGAGTTTTGTCGAGGACGGACGGCGCACTGTCGGGATCTTCACCCGGGGATGTCAAGGTCAACGACATTGATATAAACTCGATTCTGAAAGGTGTACAGGAACGAGTACAGAATCTGAAGATGCAAAGTTTCAGTACGACGAACGACCGAAAAAGACCCACACGCACGTACCTATGAACTTCCTTCTCCCAACAACGAGCCTGACCTCCCTGCACGTTCCAATCACGTTCGACGTAGCAAAAGTTGAAGCTGAAATCTCCCTCACCCGTCGCGATCGTCATCCGAAAACGGTGAGACACGGACTGACATCACTCACCTCGCTCTCCTCCATCACCCTCACCATTGTCTACGCTCCCGGAGGCGTCCGACGGGCTGACCCGCAGCGCACGCGGTAAAGGACGTTCGGACCCGGTGCTAAGGAGAATGTAAGTCATTGTTCGCGCAGAAGTCCTATTGTGCGAGGATGACGTATAAAGCAGGCGAGATTGGCGGCTGAAGTGGCGATGAGAGGGTGCGGAAAGGAAATCTCGCAGGAATTCTTCGCGCGTTGACGACGTTTGTGTGGTTGCGAGGTTGAACGAAGGGTTTCGGGATACGGACCTGGCGAAACGCGACGACGTCATCGTCGCAACGAGGAAGATGTTTTTTTTTTTACCTGCACGTGTAAGTCTGGGCGCACACACGATGAGGACGGAATATGAGCGAAACGAATGAATAGATGATTGAAAAAGAAAAAAAGCTACAAGCAATAAGATAGAAACTCCTGGACGGCTTCTAGATCGCAGAGCCTGGAAGGGAGAGGGCAGGGAGGAGCGTGTGGGCGTGGAAGAGATGGGTGGACCGATAAGGTGGGAGGCAAGAGAACAACCATACGTCGTCGGATGGAAGACGGTGGACGCTGGGCAGGACGAGTCGAATGGAAGAGCGAGGGGGGAAATTCGGCAGGTTGGTGGGACCGGAGGGAAAGACGCTGGTAGTCGGAAGAGGCGTTTGCGAAAGGTGGTGTCTGCTTCATATAGCGTTGTCCAACGATTGAGAAGGGGGAAGACAATGGACGAATGGAACGTGTGTTGGTCCAAGGGGCGGAAAACGCTCTTGATCAGGGGGGACAGAGAAACATGTGTCGGGGTGGGAAGATAGGCGAGGAGTGATAGGAAATTACCGGCCGGGATGGTTGTGTTTGGTCCACCCGAGGCGGAGGGTAAAGACGTCGAGTAGAAAAGAAAGGAAAGGACACGAAAGTGTGGCGGTTAGAGACCTCTGTGATGTGCGAAGGGGTGCGGAAGAGGGAAGAGGGCTCCGAGATCTTAAAATCTAAGATCTGATCTTTTGAGTCCCAGCGGTGTGACTGTGACTGTGACGGGGAGAATGGCGAGAGGCGTGACGGGATCTTCTCTCTCTTCTTCTCTGCAGCGTCGATGGTAGAAATGGCGGTCCTCTGCTAACCCTGCAGTCTCTTGCTCTTGCTCTTCCTCCTCCTCGTCCACTCTTCGCCCGCCATGCCGATGCAGACGTACTCGCCCTGTCCCCGCCCCATCCTCAAGCGCGCATCAACAGCCCCCAGCCCGACCAACTTCGACCCAAATCCCTCAGACCCCATCTTCAACATCGACCCCTCCATCCTCCACCCCCTCGTACACTTCCCGCCCCACACCGCACTCGCACGCACCTTCGCGGCCCACAGCCCTTCCACCTACGACCGCTCCCCCATCGTCGTGTCTCCCAACAGGTGTTCCCTCCCAGAGCGGGGCTGTCCAGGCAGGACCTACATCCCCCTAGAGCTCGCAAACCCTCCCTCTCCTGTTCCACCCCAGACCGCGTATCTGCGGCCCTCAATACGAGGCGGGAAGCACCACCACCCGAAGCAGGCCTCCGTCGCTTTCGCCGACGAGGACGAGGACGATGAGGCGGACTTGACGCCGATCGCCACCCCCACCATCTACTCTCAGCAACTCCCTCCTCCGCCTGCTCTCTCTAGCGGCAGCAGCAGCAGCAGCAGCAGTAGCTCCTCCTCCAGCTGCTCAGAGTCAGAAGAGTCCGGTTCCGACCAGACCTGCATCGGTGAGTCCCCTCTCGCGTCGTTATCCGCCTCTCTCTTATCTCGCCTCTCCAGACTTCTCCTCCCTCTACATCTCCTCAACCTCACCCAAGCCATCCTCGTTCCTCCCCCACGCACGTTCCCCAACGTCGTCCTTGCCCCCCGCCCAGCCCCCTTCGCCCGTCTCCCCCGCCGCCCAGTCAAGACGACGCCGCCTCTCCCCCAATCGGCCCCGTAAACCGCGTTCCGCGAACGGCGTCGTCGTGAGCGTGTCGCCCATCGAGGCTCGCTTCAAGACCCTCTCGGAAGGCACCCTGGGCGGATGCGGCCTCAACGTTCCCGACGTGGGCTGTTTCGGAGGGTTCTGAGCAGCTGGCTCCTTGTGGGACGCCGTCCCCCCGTTCGTCCCCCGCTCATCACGGTCGCACCTCCTTGACCAACGCCCCGTATCTATTTCAACGGACTAAAGAAAAAACTCAATTCAAAGTGTATAGTGTCTTCCCGAATCCGACCTCTCCTCATTCATACCCCATCAACCCATACTCTTGTACTATGCTATACTACGCTCTTCTCATGACCCTTTCTTTCCTCCCCATCGCGTTCGTTCGTTCGTTCAGCTCAGTCACTCAGTCTGCTATCTTCCGCATCGCAATTGTACATAGCCTCTCGGCCTGCACGACTCGACTCTTTTGCCATCGCAACCTTCTCAGATACCAGATACCGACCATAGCATACACCCCCCGTCCGTATTACTCTCGGTTCGTCTGCGTCTTTTCCTTCCTTTCGCTTTCTTATTATCGTAGCTCGCGGTTCGTAGTAGTGAACCCTTCCTTGGGAATTTTTTTTCAGAGTGGAATACATAACGAATGGATTCTTTTTGTGGAATTTTTTTATGGGTCAAGGATGAGGCTTCGTCGGACCGAGCGAGTTCAAGGTTGTTGCGAGCTCACATGTTCCCGCGGAGCCTAGCTGGAGGAGAACGGTATGACGATGCTCTCAGGAGCTTTGCGACTCAACCCGACTTTGTGTCGTAGCACTAATCACATTCGTCTTACTCCCGACTCCCCGACGGCGACGGCGTCCAGAACTCATCATTAGACCAGCAAGACCCCCCCCCGAGTCCGACCCTCTCTGAACCAAACGCCCCGACCACTAAGCTTTAGCCTACTCAATCCTGATCCTCCAAACACCAGAACAACCTCCGATCTCGAACGGGCACTCAATCCCTTCACAGCCTTCTCCAGCCGCGACGCCTCGTTATTGCTCCCATCCCATCGCAAATCGCAATCAAGGACGCACAAACACGTCCGAAAGCCCTCGGTCATCAAAATCCCCCCAGGGGTTTCCCTTCCATGCACGGTTCACCAACGACACGAACGAACGACACGAACGAACTCTGAAAGAAAAAAACAAAAACAAAGATAACCCCCGGTGATAGGAACCCTCCCGCGCGTCCTTGCTGAACTTAGCCTGAAGGGAAAGCGAACACAGATTCCGAGGTGCGGTCTGGACTCTTTTCGTTCGTTCTTTCAGGTGGGAAGGGAAGGAAGGAGGTCGAGTACTAACCTTAGGCAGACTCTGTTCGTTCTTTCAGGTGGGAAGGAAGGCAGGAAGGAGGTCGAGACTCGTCGAACGGTTGATGGGTGGAAGGAGGAGGATCGTCGGCGACGAGCTAAGGTGAGTTGAGTTCTGTCATCGACGAGAGGGGTTTTTTCTTATTAGCTTCAGGTTTGCTTTCTTTAGCGTGTGGGTGATTGCCCTTGCCTATCTCGTGGGGCAATAGCTTCAAAACGCCTCGGGAGAGTTATATATGAAAGGTCAACTTGGGACGACTACGCAAGGTTCGTCTTGGAATATCAACCTCTCTATCGTATCGCTGAGACGAATGACGGACGGTACATACGCCAACTCTGATTCTGATTATGGACGACCGTACATCTCATCGGTCGTCCATCTCATCTCCCATCCCATCCCACAGTATCTTACGTCTCTTTCTAGCACCGTGGCGAGACCGACGATCCCTTCTTTTTGGACGCTACAACCTACCCACAGGCGTGACATCACTCTATCTTCCTCAGTGTCTATGAGTAAGTACTACAGATACGCTCGCTAACGAAACCCGCTGATAACGGGTGTCAGTCAGTGACCTCATCATCATCATCATCTCTCTCTCTTTCTCAGACATGTGGCTAACATCTCCTTCAGGTCGTCTACTCACTTATCTCAACGCCCACCCATCCACCGCCCAACAACAACACTTCTCACGCCAACCGTGACCACCCCATCCCAAACTCGCAGCTTCATAACTCCTTCTTCACCCCCTCCCCCCTCCCCCCTTCCCTCGATAACGAGGAGGGCCGTCCGGAATACTCTCGGGTTTGGCGAGGATGCAGAAGTGCCACACACGTAAAGGGTGTAAGGATATGTGAGAGAGAGAGAGAGAAGCTCTGGACGACGATGGGTGCTGCCCTTGATGGGTTTTGATGGCGATGGGAGGTTCTTATGCGCGTGTGCTAGGTGGTTGGTTGGTGCGGTAAGAGTATCTCGAGGCATGAAGGTATGATGAGTATGTTCTCCTTCGTTGTGTGTTTTTCTCATCACAATTCCTATCCTTGACAGAGTCACTTCCAACATCCCTGCGTTTCTGCGTCACCACTCACCCACCCACCTCACACACGCTTCACGTTCATCCTCATCCTCACCCCCACATCTAACACTCAAACGGGTGATCTCTCATCGCGCTCGGGACGGAATAACTCAACCCCACGAATCCCTCGCCTCACCGTCTCAAACGCGGGGTTCTCCTCCCTCATGACCCGTCGTTCGGTCGGTCCATCCTACTCAGGTGACCCACGACGTGCTGCAACCGTGCTGACAACGCGAGTGTCTAACAGGATCTCTGAGGGGCATGTGCGTATTGCGTTTTCGCCACCTTCCAAATCGTCGGTCCACGTGAGCGTGGATTGTGCACCGTGCAACAGCCCCCTCGTTCGTTCGTCCAGGAAGCTTCAACCTTCAAGCTTCAAACCGGTCGTATGATTGGACAAGGATTTTTTTTTTCTTTGCGTTTTTTGGGTGCACGGGACGTCATAAGCCCCAAAGGGTCTAGAGTTCCAGTCCGTCCGGCCTGTTCTCAACGAAAACGTGGCGTTGATGGGATTCTGAAGAAGGGACCACGGCTCCCCACCGAGGATGCGGATCTTCCTGCTCTCCCCCCTACACGCGTCGATCCTCCAGGATAAGTGCTCCTCTGAATCCCTCAAAGTCTGCCAACCACAAACGTGACTATCGTTCTCTTTCCAGGCAACTGACCCCAGGAAGTACAAGAACGTATCGGACGAACTATGTCATTTGACACCGACGCCTCATGATGCGTTGGCGACGGGAAATTTTAGCTTTGGGGACCACAGAACCATTTCGCCGCAGCGTGACAACTGGTATCACATCCAGCCTACCGTTATGGGTCAAACCCCGTCGACCTTAATTGAGCCTCTCCGAACCCGCTTTCGGCTCTCTTCGTCTATATCTGGTATCGTCTTTGGTCTGAGGCCCGAAGAGAAACGACAGACCAGCTGACTCGTAGTTATACTATGATTGATGTGAAAAAGGTTCATGATTGAGATCAATACACCGCGTTAGCTCCCCCCGTTCTGAATGTCTCATAGCAAACCTCACGCTTCTGACGTTGGCGTTTTTTTGGCCACACGACGGACGTAACTTATTCTCGGTGTGTTCGCGTCGTTTCGACCCAAATACGCTTCCCGCCCTTCAGAAACTCAACGAGCGCCTCGATCATGATCAGTGTTCTGTCTCGTCTCTCTCCCACCGAACATCTCAAAAAACCCGCTCTGTCAATCAATACAAAAAGACCCCTTACGATCTCAATTGAACGGAGCAATCATGGCGATAAGAGACGATATTGTAAGTATAGGTCATGGTCAGAACTGCTGACCACCCATCTCTAGTGAACGAAGACAGGCAATCTTGACGACCTACTACCTCGAATCATCCCTACCCGTTCACGCCACGTTCCACGCTGTTATGGCAGGTCCCCCCCACTCGTATTTTTTTTTCTCTTTCTGGGGACAGGGAAGGTGTGGTGTGGTGTGGTTCGCGGGACGCGGAGAAATGGCGACAAGGTGCGTTTCCGCTCTGACACACCTGTGTTGTCTCGTACACTCGTGCCAACGCGGGGCTATGTTTTTGTCTTTTCAGCAGGGCAGGACATGCTCCTTGGATCGTGCTGGCACCGCGTGTCAAGACTGTTGAAAAAGAAAAAAACGCGTCTGCCACGATGATACGGGCTCACCCCTTCGAGTTTTGGGATCTGTCACGCTGGCAACGGGATCATAGCTCAATCATCCGCGCACCTCATCGATGGCTCTGTTACCCCACACACGCACCTGATCAGCACGTTCGCGGACAGCTACCATCTCTCGCCCAAATGAAGAGTACTTACTGGGTGCGCACCCGGGTCCGGAATAAGCTCTCATCTCTGCCATCCCAAGTTTCATCCTCCGGTTTCATCTCTTTCCGCCCGTCAATACAAGCTCGGACATCGCAGGCTCGTTCCTCCGGGGGGTGAGAGTGTCTTGGCGTTCATTCCGCAGTTAGCAGCCCCCCTCCTTCTCCCGGGTTGTCCGTCCGTTGCCTAATCGTCGAGCGCAAAGTTCCCCACTGAGTACAGCTAATTGTATGGGCCCCGCTCCACTCTTCTTTCCAGATCGTGTACTCGGGGTCGGATGCGAGATGAATCAATTGGGGAAAAACGGTCGGTCAAGTGACCCCTTCATGGGTTTCCGTCCACGCGTCTTTAACCTATCAAGAATAGGATCTCATTCAATTCAGCCCATACACCCCGTTAGCTGCCACCCACCCGACCAAACTCAAGGTTTTCATTTCATTTAGCGTCCAGCAGGGTAATCATATGCGTCCTTCGTTGGTGTGGGGTAGTGCCGGGGGCGAAACGACGACGGTACGTTATCATTGAGACGCAATATCCGGAACTACTCAAAGAACTTCATTACTTGCACACTACCAGGGCTAAACGTTCTTTTATGGGCGTTTGGCTCGTCCCGGTCACGCTTCTGAAGAAGTTGTGTTTCTGGTATTTGGTTTTGGCTGTTCTTGGAACGTTTCGCTGAACGGGCTTGCCTCTTTCGTCCTTCTTCGCGCAGGTACCCCACTGCAATCCCATCCCGATCATGGAGCTCCAAGTTGATGTATCCCCGCATTCCAAACGTCTACGGGTGGGATCTCTCTGCCCCCCCTCCTTCTCACCATTAGCATCGGGGAAGCGAAAGCCGATCGTTGATGTTCAGGTCAGGTGCATCCGGTGACTGAGTGAACTGTCCATTACCCCCTGGAATGGAGCGTTCGGCGTCTTAGGAAGCGTGGGTTGGTATTGTCTATCACTTCAATCTCAAGTTCTTCTTGTGCGAGGGACGGCTTGCTTATTCCTTCTCAGGTTCGACAGGGGTGCAAGTCGCCGTTGAACTTGACCGACGTGAATCTCTCAAGGCATCCTCTCAGGCCTCTTGTCATCACACGACGGCGGCCTCGCACTGCGATGTGCACGGATTTAGTATGTTGAGATGTCCCTCCAGGAGATTCGTGAGTTGTCACGCTTCGTATGCAACACCAACAGTTGATGTCGTCCACGGATGACGGTTGTGGCTCTAGCTACCTGCCACGAGCCCCCGTGCTTGTGGTTTTTCTCAACAACACTGCACCTTTCCTCGGCGAGGCCAGGAAGGGTTATGTCGTCATCGCCTCAGTGAAGCAATCATCGCCTCCCACAAAAACCTTGCACAGACCGACGCCTCGTTCGGAACATGGACCCATATTTCTTCCGACAATTGACGCTTCTGCGATTTGGGCTTCTGTCGTCCTTGGCCAGCTGGGGGATCGAGGGATCATCGTGACGTCGTTCAAGACATACAAGAACTCTTACTATTGGCGAGTCAATCTTCGACTTCGCCACTCTTATGGACGAACACGGCGCATATGTACTCTTGAGACAAACTACTACTGGTGTCTCCGCGGACTATCCACTGCGACTCCCCGTTCCGTCCCGCCCCCCACCCCTCGGTAGATCAGCCACACTGCAATACGATCCCCGGTTTCATTTCACCCATCCTGCACTGAACCCTTTGAACTATCCTGTCCTTTTTTCGTCCTAGCGTCCAATATAACACGCTCGTCGTTGAACCTGATTCTGCATAGAACCATCTGATGGGGATCGATAAATCTTAGGGCTGATCTCCAGGTCCGATTTCTCCTAGTTCGGAGCTGAGCACGAGGGGGGGGGGGAGTGAAGGGAAGATGGATGGTTCGCGGGAGGACGAACCCATATGGTTTGGACTCGGGTTCGGAGTCTCGTTGTAACTGATTGTTGTTGTTCAAGAGACGGATGCTCCGGGATGTCGGGCGGTTTGGTCCGAGTTCGCCACCAGCGAATTATGAGCGAGAGCGAGATGTGTGACATGATGGAGGAGAGATGAGCGGAGTGGCGGGCAGGCCAACGCCAGCAGAGCAGACGGGTGTTTGGAGGTGTCCGCCGTGACGGTGACGATTTGTGAGGAGACGACGAGATGGAGGGATCACGGAGGCATAGTCATCAAGCCTCTCCCGTCATGGCGTCGAGCCTGATGTCGATGGTAGTATGGTAGTGCAGAGACATCAGTAGTGTTGCCACATCGTGGAACACCGATACATCGCACCCTTTCACCAGTCCCACCACGTCATCGAGCATCCAACAACCACACCTACCATACTGGTGTACAGTACTCTCCTTCCAAACGCGAGTGTGTACCTGGTACACAGGATACAAACAAACACCATATGGTGGTTCCTCGTTCGTTGAGAAAACCGGCACTGATATTCGTCCGGCACGTTCGGGAAGGACGAGAGACCGTTCTGATTGCGGGGAACTCTCAACGAAGTTGAACAAACGAGTGGAAATTGTAAATTGTGACTGGAAAAGGGACTGAGAAGGGACGGTTTCGCCACCGCCACATAGCATTAGCAGAACTCGCGGAAGGCCAAAAAGTGTCTTATCTCGCCGGACTGTCCTGATTCAGTGATTGTTGATTTCGATGATTTGATCAACGCTCAGCGCTCAGTGGCGAGTAGCATTAAGACCTTGGAGGAATGCGGGGTAATTGCGATTGGGTCTCGCGTACTGTGACGACCAAGGATTATATATATATAAATGAAGAAAAGATACGACGAACGGAACACGAGGTTGAGAAAACGTTCGGAGGTGTTGCATGGCGGATCGCGAACATGGTTCGGTGTGAGGCACAGCCCCGAGCCCAATTGCTGGGCGAAAGGAGCTTGGAGCGGTGGGTTGGTAGGGTTCTTGGCGGACGTGACGTGGCGCTGGCAGGATGGTCGGGATCGCAAACTGATCGGTGATCCCAAGTGAGCAAAGCGGGTGGCGTGAAGACGAGCTGTTGAATCACAATTGTAAGAAAGACAGACAAAACTACTTCAGCATCAACCGACACTCACCTTTGGATCCTTCAGTCAAATTCTGAGCAACAGGCAATAGCTGCCAAGGTAAGTCTGAGTCAGTGAAGGTACGAATAGTAGGTGCGCAATCTCAGGGAGGCTGAGCGCGGACCCGGTCTTTGGTGAAGAATGTAGAAGCGTACAAGGACTTAGAGCACCCATGTCTCTCGAAATGAGACCCGTAGGGACGACTTGGAGGAAGGACGAGCGGAGCGGCAATCGTCCGCCAATATAAGTTTGCGCATGACTGGGAGTCATTCAATCCCCCACACAAATAGTTGGCTCGGTCGAAATGGAAGAATTGTATTACATCGTTGAGTATCGACACATCATGGGCAGGGCCTTCAATCCTACCATCAGCAGGAATACTTACGACAGGATTGTGCGTGCGTAGCCAGGACCAGCTTTTCGTGCGGGGGTTGCGCTCTTCCAACGTTCTAGTGTGATACCTGTACGCTATCAGGAACCGGGAAGGTAACTAAGAAGGAGGCACTCACCTAGACACCGTCAATATACCCTCGCAGTGGAAGTGTCTCACGAAGAGACAGATTTTCTCCAAAAATTATAGCAGACCAATCCTAAATCCAACGCCGTGTTTTTCGGTACCTACATCCCTCAAGAAGTCCTCGTATGCCACACGAAGTCGCATGTCAGCAAGAAAATCAAGCTAGTTAAAACCAGTCATGATTAACTTCGTTGTGATCACGACGAAGGGAACCTCCGAAGTGACCATCCGTGATATGGGTTGCGGTCGCAATAGACTGACTGATATACAGACAGACAATCGCAGCCGAAAATGCGGGGGTGAAGTCACAAACCTCAGTGATACCGATGGTTTGGACAACATACCCATATTATTGGCCTTCCCTCCAAGGAGGTTGAGCCATTCCTGCGCACAAAAATCCGCCAAGGCGAGACTCCGGCACGCTAATTCTTCCGTTCGCTCGATGCACAACGCACCGAACAAAAGCAAAAACTCGTGATAACCACCTCAGGACTCTCCAGTGGAAAGACCCAAGAGGAAATCGTTAATTGGGCTGAGGCAACGAGGCTTCCAATACCTCAGAAGAGGTAAGTGAGCGACGAAGCTGACACACGCCCCAGGCCTCCGAAAAGGTCAGGAGTATGTTCATCTCAGCGAAAAATGGCGCAAGGTGACCGTGTGTGACGTGGAGCCGCATGGTGGACAACGAACATGTTACATGAGCATGCCCCTCTGCTTGCAGTGACCACTGCACGAGACGAACCTGGAACCATTGAACTACGGACCGATGGGCGACGACGTTTCGCAGTTTCTCCAAGGAGAACTCGCCACGGGTGAACGTGGGATGACACCGATAGACTCTGGGAGGTGAACGTGGTACGTTCAGACGAACCAGCTGAGGACGGTGCAGAGCACTGCGTCCAGCTCGCTGTGAATGCTGCTACTGTTGTCGACGACCAGATGGCGGTGAACGATGAAGAGAGTTGGCCCGCCCCACACCCGACACATCATCCGGCGTCCATCCGCTGACTCAGCTCGGCCGGAACGCCGACTCGGAAATTCGGCGAGGTTGAAAGTTGAACTTAACTTGCACTGTGGCTACATACTATTACCAGCGACTTACTCGAGACCCTTTGAGGTTCATCCTCTGATGCCGAATACTATTCATAAGGGTGCGTCGTACAACTAGATAGATCGACCCTACACTTATCATCCCCCAAGGCCAAGTGCATCGAGGCAAGATATATATCGAGCTCGTAATAATTTGCTCTGTGTACGTGCGCACGGTGGTATGCGATATTGATGCATTGCATTGCTATGAATGTTGGTGTGTAACCGCATAATCCACACGATCAACTTCCAGCCCCTCCCAGAACGAAGTCGGAGGCTAAGTGCTCTCATTATCACAGGTTCATTCGTTTGGGCTTTTGCTGCAGGCAAGACGACGGTGGCTGCATCCTGATTCACTGTGACTCGCCTTCGACTTTAAATTCCATTCTTCGTTGACGGGTACATGCAGGGACGATGATGCATGCGCTTCAAGCGAGGCTCATTGTGAAGTGTTTAACTACACCTGATGTCCCAGGGCTCTCAACATTTCCTCCCTCGACACCTTGAACCGTGACTATGGACGATCCCACTTCAGTACCCTTGGGATCAAAGCCTAGCGAAAAACTGAAAGACATCGAGTGCGTCGTAACTTCGAATGATTGTGTTTTTACCACCCTGCTCACCTAGCGTACAGCGACGGAAAGAATGCACTGTCTGTACTGCAGGATATTCTGGTCACTCTGCGCAAGTCGAATATCATACCTCGCGACGGAGAGACAAAATGGGTTCGGTTCTGGAACAAATATACACAGGAGGCGGACGATTATGATAGAGAGTTTTTGGAGAGGTACAAGAACGATATGAATACTACCATGATCTTCGTACGCAATTGCACTCTGTCAACATTTGCTAAAGTCTGACGCTCCAATTCAAGTCCGGTCTCTTCACCGCGGTTACTGCCACCATTGCCAGCATGACCATCTCTGGTCTCAGTCAAGACCCAAATATTGTTACTCAGACTCTTCTATTCAACATGGTTCTTCTGCTTAATAGGACGGACGACTCTATACCTCGAGGCATACCTATCCCGTCTTGGGATGGTCCTAGCGCATCCGTCATCTGGTTTCAAACTCTCCTTTACGCAAGTCTCGTTTGCAGCCTCCTGGTTGCTCTCGGTGCTGTTCTCGCAACGCAATGGCTTAGCCGATATAACGCTGTCGATGAGCGTGGAACTGTCGAGGATCGCGGTAAGCGGCGCCAGGAGAAGTTCGACGCCCTCCAGGCCTGGCATTTCCGTGCATTCCTCGAGGCTCTCCCAATCCTCCTCCAATTCTCTGGTCCTGTTCGGTATTTCACTGTGCGCGTTTATGTGGAACCAGCAGCGGATCATTGCTGCTGTTCTGATATTCGCCAACGGACTAGGCGGACTTCTCTGGATGTATAGCGTGGTTGTATCAACGCTGTTTCCAGACTCTCCTTATTATACACCTCTGTCCGACTTTTTGGCACGAGCTTTACATTTACAGCGGCCAGTGGACATTCTTCATACCCCAACCGTCACCGCTACACCGTCATTGCGCACATTTCCCTTTCCCTCCTTTCATTCCTTTTACAATTCATCTTCGTCTTCCTCCCTCCCTTGCTCGTCACATGTTGTTCCCGATTCCCCGCCCGGGTTACTAGGAAGGATACGTGCGTCGTAAGTGATAATTTCAACTTGCGGAAACAGATCTGGGCTGGGTACTGACGAAAACATTCAGGATCTTCAAACCCCTTGTGCTAGTGCAGGTCAAATTTTCACGCTGGAGGGATCGTCTTCGACATGTCATTCCACCCGATGTGGAGGCGGATCCTCCGATGCAGACATTCTCGCCTTCCTCACCTTCGACACGGCGTCGTCTTGCACCACCCATTCGTGGAACGCATACCTCACGGAGACCTCACAGCGTCGGGAATAGCACCGCCATCATCTGGAATTTCATCACTTGGCCAGTTCGACACATCGCACCGTCAGTAACTTACGCATGCCATAGTATTCTGAAGGCTTCCCACACCATCCTGTCTCCCATTCTCCAATTCATGCCCTTAAAGCCCTCCAACAAAGCGGCCCCCCATTCTGGCACCAATGCTGTTCGCATCGCCGCGTTCTCCTGGCTGCTGAAGACGTCAACAGATCCGGAAATACATACGAACGCGTTCCTTGTGGCTCCAGAAATCGAATGGACGGACGAGTTGTTCTCCGAGTCATTTTCCGTGCACACGTTGGACTTTCTACTCGGAAGACTATTCGCATGTTTCCAAGCTGACGACACTCCTGTGGCGGATAGCACGGATAAGATCGTCTCGCTGTGCGCTTCTCTCCTTCTGATCTTCTGGCAGTTATATCGAATCTCTCCGGATACCACGTACGCTTGGGCGCACACCTCGGGATCGGCCATTCTCAACTCCCGCTCAGGAATATTGAAGACCTTGCAGAACATCAGTCTCAAGGATCCGTCGCGTCCCCAAGGAGATGCGTGGATTATCCGCTATGCGTTCCTAACCTTCGAGGATTTCCTTCGGATGGAGTTGCTCGACGATATTCCGTTGCCAACTTCCACACTACTGTCTACCACTGTGACCTCCGAAGTCACTCATCCGCCCTCTTCAATCCCTCTTCCCATACGATTGCGCCACTCAACGCTACTATATCTTGCACAACGCTCATATTTCGATCAATGGCTCCCCGAAAATCGTCGCATCCTACTCGCTGAGATCGAGAATTACTCCGGCGCAGCTACTCCTGGTGCACAGCAGCTGTCACTTGTCGCCGTTGCGTTGCTAATGGGATTCAGCAGAGACTCAGCAATCACCATCACCGACGATTGGTGAGTCAGAACAGCGGTTTTCTTGGTGCTTCTTCATTCTGACCAAAACATGACTTCAGGTTGCAAAACATTGACGGAATGGTATGCCAGGCAATCGACTATATTATGGATGAGCTGGAGCAATACATCTGTTGGAAGTCCTCCGAAAGGGAGAGGAGGCCTCGTCTTGGGCTTGTATTCTTCACGAGCAAAGGCGCCCGTCTCCAGGGTGACGCGTTATTAGTCGTGTCGAAGGTCCTTCGGGTTCTCCGTCAAGGCACGAAAATATTGTCCGACTTGGGCAAATGGAAACCCCCAACATCCCACTTGCCATGGTTGACAGAGATGCTAGGTATGTTGTGCAGCAGCGACCCACATCTGGAGGTCGTGTATAGTGGCATCGAATGTGCTGTCTTGCTTCTTTGTCGAATGGCAGACAATTCCTCTATGGCAAACGATGAGCCGCTCCTCGCAGCACTCGCGTCCATCTCGGAGCTTACCCCACCACCCCGGACCGCATCTAATTCGCCTGCCCTCCTCATATTCGCAAAGATGCAGCACTCGTCCCTTTCCTTCCTTTGTACGCTCGTCAGAAAGGGCTTCTTCCACGGTCGCGATATCCCTACACTTTCCCCTCACTCATGCGGTTGGGATCTGGAACGGCCGCACGATACTGATTTATCCGCCATGTCAGACGAGGAACAAAAACAGACCTACCGTCGAGACATGATGTTCATCAACATCGTCCGGCTGCACGCCACAGGTTCTTCCGCCGCAGAATTAGTGAACGGCTCAACTCGGCGACGTTCACGCGCCAGCCTGTGGTTGGACGATCCAAGGAACGTCACACTTGTAAGCCTCTGGGTCCGTATCATCCATCGTTGGTTCCTGTGCAAGGCTTCCCGGGTGGCGCCGCTCATGAACGTATTCTATTTGGACGTGCTGCTTGACTGCGAGAGGATCCGTCGGCCGGATGCGTCACACTGGGGCGCAGACTTGAAGCGCGTTCAGCAAGTAGCCATCATCGCGCTTGAGCACTCCTGGTCTTCGCTGTACTCCCCGTCCTTCCGGGAGCAATGCGACGTTAATGTTCTGGCGGAAAGCACTCTTTTCACTCTCAAGATAGAGTCTCGTCACGCCATGGACGTCGAAGACACTATCATTTCGATGCTGGGATTCTTGCAAGAGGACCTGGCGAAAGAACTTGGTCGGCCGTTGGATGAGCCTCTTCTCGCAGTAGAATCGGGGCTGGAAGCTAAGCTGGCTGACATCAGGAGGCTCAAAGATCTGGGTGGTGAGTCCTCTGAAATTTGTGTTCTTACCAGATAACTGATTGCATGATGCAAACTTGCATATAGATGCGGCCCTGGCGGAGCATAGTGATCCAGTGGAAGGGATGGCGGGACAGCACTGAGGTCTCAGGCTGTTCCGGGTCAGACATGAACAATCAATTTGGAAGCAAAGGATCTAGGATGGCCTTCATATGCGGAACGACTCGAGAAGGAGTTGAGTGACAGGGCGTAGGCTGGGGGAGAGGATGAGGAGCAGATAAGAAGTTCAGAACTCAACAAACTACACTAGTCTAGGATACTACTGCTACACGGCCAAAACCTCTTAGATATTCTCGGCTCAGCCTTTTCTCCTCGCGTGCTTGCGCTCGAGGTGTCTGATCTGCTCGGGTGCTGAGCATACTGAATCAAACACTGCGTTCTCCGCACATCGTCCCTCACACCTTCCAACATCTTCTCCGTCGTCCACTCCTCCAACACATGTACAAAATCCTCTTTGACATCATCCACCACCCTCATCAACCGCTCTTGCATCCCCAATAACGCCCCATCCACCTCCATAGCCCGCGCCAAATTCCGACTGCTCTTTCTCCTGATCAGCCTCTCCTTCGTCTCCTCGGCCTGCTTCACCTCTGCCGCGTGTTTCGCTATCTCCTCCTGCAGCTTCTTGAGCAAGAACTTCCCTACAGCGGCCTCGTTGAAACACATGCGACGTTCCCCCATTTCGCGTTGGATTCGGAATGTCACGGGTGGCAAATCGGCCACCCTGGTGACCAACGAACACGCGGATTCCCTCGTGTTGTCGTATCGCTGCATTCGTGCGCCGTGGTCTAGGATCTCCTTGAAGAGACTGTCTCTATGCGAGAGCTCGTACTCCCTTGCTGCCCCGACAGCCTCGCTCACTTCATCCCATTTACTCATGACGACAGTGATGTGGATGAGCGTCGATGTGTCTTCTCCACATACTTTCTTCAGAATGGTACCATAGTCCCGCTCGCAGCTAGTGGTGCTGGTGATACTATGAAACAGGAATAGGCCACGCAGTTTCCGTCCGTTTGCATGCCTGAAAAACGATACTTCTTTCAATTTCTCGGCCAACTATTCAACGAAGGAACTTACAGGGCGACCAGGAAATCCACCCACTTTCTTAAATGCCCCACCAGTTTTCCTCCGGTCAACCCTCCATCTCCGTCATCGAATCCAGGCATCTCGTAGAAAACCACCATCGTGCCCGATCCTTGAAGAGTGATGGGTGCCGATACTTTGACTCCCGTGATCGGGCTTTCTGTAGGAGGTGAACCACCGATCCGCTCTATGAACTATATGCATTGTTAGCGTATGAATTCCAGAGAATGTCGCACACCCACGCACTGTGGACCTTCCAGAGCGTGTGGCTCCAATGAGCCTACTGGGGTATGAGAACGGCACTTTGTGTGATCAAGAACCAGAAAACTCACATTATCTCGACGAATTTGCAGGACTCTTCTTGTATCATTTGATAAGATAGACGTGTAAATGTGTGTGGAGGGGACGTCAGTAGGAATCCGTGAACTTATACGTGGCTCCATTCTCGCGACCAAAATGCGGGGAATACGCCATCCGTCGGGGATGACCATGCGGGTTCAGCGAGGTGAAGGGTGTGCCAACGCGTGTTAAGAGAATTACATTACCACCGCCATCCTAAACTAGACAGATCAAAGTAAAAAAAGAAACGAGGAGTAAACAGCGCTCATACCATCAGGTACTACCGAAGATCAGAACCCACTTCGTCATCGTATCTTCTCAACCCCACCTTCTCGTCTACACTTGAACTGACCTCAGCTACCACTGGAGTCGGGTCCAATCCCAACCCCATCGTCTTCTCGTCGATGGCTTTCTCCATGCCCAGACCGTCATCCTCGTCGTCCTGTAGTTCTTCCTCGACGATCGACCCCTGTTCCCTCAGAACCAACCACGTCCGTTCTGCAACTTCCAGATTCTGCGACGCGCTGATGGCCTTGACGAGTTGCCCCTCATGCCGCGCGTGCAGTGTCCGCCGGAACGACCTGGAGAGGAAATCCTGCAGAAGGTGAAGCGGCCATTCGGATGGGAGGAGGCTGATGATATCGACGATCTCCAGGTTCATGGACTGTGAGTTGATCAATTGCGCGGTTTGCCTTGCCATCGCCTCTCTGGGAAAGAAGATCAAGATCGGCGTCAGTTTCTGCGGTGGATCCTATGTTCAATGCGGAGAGAGTACGCACCCTCCCTCCATATAGACCTCCAACAATGTCCTCGTCAACTCTCGTTTCCGAGATTCCTCCACCGTTCGTGTCCGCTTCATGTTCACCGCAACTCCAGCATGAGCGACAGGGACGAATAGCGTCGCCCACGGCTGCAAGTTGAAACGTTCACCAAAAGAATGGGCCACTTTGGCAGGGATGATCTCGCCTCCCAGGGTACAGTACGCTTCGGCAGAGACGAAATCTCGTAGGCCGTGAACAAGCGTGGTGAGAGCAGTCCGGTCATTACCGCACTGGATGTTGGTGAACAATAGTCAGCGGTGACCGTGGGAATGCAAGACGGGGTGGAACGCACTCTACCCTCCACAATTGCAAGCTCAAGAGCGAAGACGTTCTCGTGTGGCTTTAGTCTTTCCCGGATGACGTGAGGATCATACAGTGATGATCCTTGCAAGAACATCATGGTCTTTAGCCGGACATGTTTCGACGCGGAATCAGGAGTTGTTGAGGCGAAGTAGGAGAAATATGGCGACTCAGATCGTCCGGACCCATATGATGCAGCTGAAATGGTAGTTAGAAATACGAATGGGTGAAGATATAACATCTGTAACATACCTTTCGCCCTCCAGAGCTTTGATATTGGTTCCTCTGATAGACATGAAAGCAATTGATCAATACACGTCTGGGCAAGCTGCATGTGAAGGCTTGCGCTCTGAGAAAAATATCAGCTTGAACGTAAGGTCACATCCTGAAAGGACTGACATTATTTCGCTTTGACAGCACTAGGTGCTCCAGGAATTGTGAGGCGGCTGCCGGATTCGTCTCCTGAAGTTGCTTGAGTACCAACTGGTCATCTTCAGCTTTCGCACCTCTCCGGTTTGAGGTTGACGATGTCAGGAGCTGTATTACATGAATAAGCTCAATGACCCCACAGTGGGATACCAGCACTGTACCTTCAGCGCACGCTCTGGGTCACGATTTGTGAGCCATATCCCCCACCGCTGGACTAATGGTCTATTCCGCTTCTCGCTCAGAAGTGCGAACATTTGGGATAGAGGATCGTCGATGTCCGCATCAACCCACTCTCCTGTCGCCAGTCTGTCGCCGTTAATCAGCCGTCAAAGCAAAGCCTCTCCTTCTCAGGGACTCACTCACCGAGAGAGAGCTTCAACGAGTTTGGCCTCCTCGCCACGCTGCCGGTACAGTTTGAATAGGAGATCAAACTGGCCTGCCTCGATGAGGGAAGGCTCTAATTCGCTCAGTACAATCTGATTGGGGCCGTCGAGTAGGGATTGTAGTTCGTCTTTCTCTCTAAAGTGGGAGTAGAGCCTTGCCAGTACGGTCTCCACGATCTAAGTTCCATTGAGTTCACAAGAACAAACCCACTCTTCGCGTGAAAGGAACTCACAGCCACTATGCGGTCATCCTTCAACCCGCTCATGACCTTCCGCTTCTGTCGCCACTTCCGCAGGTACTGCTTCAGCATATCGGCAGCAGTAAGCTTCAGGATGTCTTTGAGTTCCACGGCGGGAAGTGCGGTTCTTGTATTCGGAGACAGGTGGGGAGAGTAGTTGAGAACTAGGTTGGCCGCAACTGCGATTAGTCCCGAGACATAGGCGCAGCGGGAGGGAGTGTACGTCAATGGGGCGCGTTTGGAAATGGGAGGTGAAGGGAAAATGACCCGAACGGGCGAGAGCGGAGGAGCAAAAGTATCACATAGAGGACTCACTAATGTCGTCTATAGAATCCTCCTCGGGCAAATGTTCCGCCACCCCAGCAAACATGTCCACTGCATCCTCCGGATTGAATAGGGAACCACAGAACTCGGGAAAGTAGCTGATGAGTGTGCGGGGGTCCACGTCGCCGTCAAATAGGTGTCGACCAGCGTCGTCGAAAAGAGTTTCCTTCAGACATTGGAAACCTATTCGTTGGCAGATATAGCGTAGTTCGTCAGCCTAAATTATACGTTAGGTCATCCGACAAAGTAAACCTCTTGCAACGCGAAACAAGAGGATACAAAGGAATAGCCTGAGAGGACATACCTCTTCTGCAGCTACTGTGGGTTTACTGTATACTTTCTTGCGGTGTTGCTCCGCAATTTCGACTGCATCCTGAACTCTATGCGCGTCGAGGAGGGCTTCTGCTTGCGAGATGAGGGTTGCCGGGAGGAGGGAATGGATAGAATCAGATCCTAAGACCAGAACATTTGAGCGAGGGTGATTCAGATTCCTGTTCGACATCAAGAATAAGAGTCTCCAGGGTGAGGAGGTTTGGAGATTGTGAACGTCCGGGACAAACTGGGGGAATTGAATAAACTATTAGCGCCGACAAGCGGCATCAACTTGAAGTTGGTGCAGCTGCCAGTGGTCGCGGTTAAGATACCCTGCTTTACCAGGCCTCTCAAGGCCCGTGAGCCCAACGTAGTGGACGGGGACACTCTACACAACGATGGACGCGTCATCTTTCGATCATGGTCAAGTTTTCAGAGGACATGCGTTGGAAAGAACAGTGGTACATCGGACTCTGTAGCCAAATAACAGCGGACATACGGCGTAAAAGGGCGTGATGACTGGACGTGGCGGATGAGGTGATGGAATGCGGAAAACAGGGATACAGCAGGGGGGCGAAGAGGCGTCACGGTCTCGATTGGAAAATGGAGACAAAAGCAGATCTAACTCAAACGTTACACAAAAGCTCTCTCTCTTATACAATCTACAACATACAAGCTAATATTGACACAACATCTGCTTTCGTTCTCTCTACCTCTTCCCGGACGTCGACGTAGCGAGTTTTAACGTCGGAACATGCCCCCTCTGGTTCTCCTTCGCCACCGCCGAGCTTGGCAGGACTGGCGTGCCCAACTTCGGCACATGCTGCGCCTGCGCAGCAGCGACGCCCTCTCCCCTCCGCTCCGGCAAGTCCAACTCGAACTCCTCGTCCCCACCATCTACCGGTTTCATCGCGTCCACCTCCCGCATGCTCACGCTGACCCCTTCCCGATCCGTAGCCGCGTCGTCTTCCACGTCCAAACTCGAGCGAGCTTTGCCCTTGCCTGGTGTGGTGGTGATAGCGGTGGTAGCCTCGGAGGTTGCCCTCCGCCTGTCCCCTTCCTCAGCTCTCCGGATAACGTCGATCTCGCCTTGGACAACGACCCCATCCAGCCACGCGTGATGGATGAGCTCGCCGGCCTTGGCACGTTTCTCGGGGTGCAGACGCAGCATGGGTGTCAGGAAGGACGCGATCAGATCCGCTTCTTCCTTTGGCAGGAGGTACTTGTCGTGGAGAACGGCATCAAGTGGCCAATACCGCAGCTTCTGGATATGACGCAGTTCGCCTAGGGTGAGGTTAGGATTTGATATCTCGCGTTATGCACGTGAAACTGAGAACGGTACCTTTACGGTTGAAGAAGTCCGAGCTGTATTTGCCACCGAAAGCGACGGTTTTCGGGAACTCACCCATTAGCTCCATGATCTGTGCGATGTGATCGTCGTCTTTGCTGTATCGTGAGCCGGATGCAGGGTCGAAAAGATAATCGCCGCCCGTAAGGAGTTCAAAGATCTGAAAACAGAGTTAATGGACGACATCGAAGGTGGGAGGGTTTGGTACTCACAACGCAAGCGACACTCCAAATATCTGCGCTAGGACCCCACCTCGCACCAATGATGACTTCTGGACAGCGGTACTGTCTCGTTTGAATGTCGTCGGTGAAATGGTGTTCTACCCAAGTAGCTTGAGGCAAGACCAGAATGAGTTACGTTACACCCTAACATTGGAAACCACGACGCACCGTTTCCTAAATCTGCGATCTTCACGGTGATCTTCTCAATCACGTCTCCGACCTGAGCCGCACCAGATTCCAGAAGTTCCCCAATCCCCTCCATGCCCTCGTGTGCGATGCTCAGCGCTGGTTGTCGGCCTTGCGTAACCGCTGGAGCCGGGCCATGGCTGGTTGATGCTGAGACCTGAATGGGACTGGGTGCCGTTTGTGCAGCTGCTGCAACCTGTTGCGAGAGTAACGAGGGCCCTGCTGCCTTATTCTCTGGACGTGTCTTCTGCCCGAACGGAGATGACTCCAAGGAGACCCCCGAGAGTTTCTCCACCGCCTGCTCCGTCGAATCCGCCCTCTTCTCTGGTGCCTTTCCGTTCAGCTCCACGAGATCCTTGCCGAGACTCGCGGGCTTGCTGCCGCTGGCACTCGGTGGGCCGTCCGCAGAGTCGTCGATCTTGCTCATACCAAACGCCCACTTGTCCAGGACGGAACTTGACCCGTAGCTGGAGCTGGGCGAGGGGAGGGGCTGGGATCCCGTGATGAAGACGGATTCAGAGCGTGGAGTCTGGTTCCCACCGCGCCCGCGTGAGGGTGGGACACCAACGAGGCGAGTTGGTGAGGCGGATTGTGCGGCGAGTTCAGCCTGGATGATGGTCTCGACGTCGTCGATGCAGATGAGCACATTCTCCGGCTTCAGATCTAGCGGGAGATGAGGTCAGAGCAAGCGATCGAAAGCCGTCCCCGCACGTCGCTGCTCACCGGTATGAATGACGCCGCAACAGCGATGCATGTAATCGAGCCCGAGCAAGATCTGCTTCGCGATCTGCTTGCAGAGGTGCATAGGTACGCCCTTATTCTGATGGCGCTTGATGAGACCAAGCAGGTTTTCTCCGAGGACCTCGAAGACCATGCATACGTGCGTGCCGTTAGGCCCCTTGTGTCTGAAGTGGTCGAGGAAGGAGATGACGTGGGATCTGCCGGGATGGGTGAGTGCGGGCGAGGGTGGCGCGTTCGGATCGTTGGACGGCGGGGTGTTGGAGGTGATGAGGCGTTGAAGGAGCTTGATCTCGTCAAGTGCGGTTTCGGTGTATCTCGGCGCGGACTTGACGACCTTGAGGGCGACGTGGCGGTTGAATCTGGAGACGATTGGGAGGCGTGCGGGGTGCGAGGTAGCGGTGGAATGTGCTCACTTTGTGTCCTTTGCCAACCAGACGGTGGAGAAGTGCCCCCATCCTAGTTTCCTGACCACGAGATATCTTCCGTCCGAGAAAGAGTCGCCAATGTGCACGGGGTGGTACCCGCCCTTGACGTAGTCCTCCCAGTCCTCCTCGTCTTCAGTCATGACGGAATGCGAGTGAGAAGAGTCGTATGAGCCTGCGCGTGACATTTTTCCTGCGCTGTCGGTGGATGTACTGTCACACTTTCCCGTCAGTTCTAGCTCAAGAGATAACGAGCTCTGTCTGCATGCCGCCGCGAGCCTGCCAGAGATAAGCATCTCTCACCTGGTTCTGAGCCCTATTTGCCGTCGTTCGCGCGCGTTCGCTGCTGTCTCCGTCTACGTCGTCGTGAGTTGCGGGTATCGGGTGGTGTCTAGAGAAAGAGGAACGAAAATATTAAAAAACGAGGTCCGTTGCGTCCAAGATAGCGGGTGCTACGGTGCACGAAATTGAATCTCGTGTGATTGGCTTTCCGCGTAAACGCCCGCACCTCCCGCGGCCGTGCTTCGGCACTGTCACGCACTTACCAAATTTGACTTACTTCGCATGGTCTTTTCCCGTAATCTCCCAAAATAAGCAACCCCGGTGTCACACACTCGCACGACGCCGCCAAGCCTCTGCTCGACGTCCGCAACAGTGATCAGTCAATTTCCACATGGACAGCTTCCGCCCGTTGGTTTAAGCCCGCCCTGGCGTCGGAGGGATCGCAGGTGCGCCGGTTCCACGCTTTGCCCGAATCTCTATGCCCATGATGATGTTGCGAAGAAATCCGTTGACCAGGGACCATGCTGTTGACACACACATGCAAATACTCCGTTCCGAACCTCCGTGAACAACGACGTCATTCTATCGATATTGATTGTTCGGGATGAGAACCCGGACGAACTCTGCCACGAAAGGGGATCTCGATTTTCGTTCGCCGTCGAGTGTCAGGAGCAGCTCTGCGAACTCGAAGGTGCGTAGATCAGTCTGTGGCATATCGTTCTAAGGACTCCGTGACTCAATGGGTATTTGAAGGACTTCACGATCTCAACAAAGCTTTGCTGCTCCCTCGTTTCACGAGAGACACCACCGGATGTGTTCGTTGTATTCGGTGGACTCGTTGCCGGACCGCCTTCAGTCGAGCGATGATTATACAGTGCACATGAAGGGAGGGAGCTATCGGATACTCAGAGAATTTGTAGGTAAGCATGCGATTGTTGATTATATTTGACCGCGGCTTTGCTGAAGCGGTAAATTCGGCGAGTAATAGGAAGAGAGAAGGCGGCGTTGTTGTGAGGAATAACAAGAGCGACGTCAAAACGGATGGCAATAAAAATGCAAGGGTGGTTGGAATCCCTAGCATGTGAAGAGCCAACATGGGCAACAAGATCTTACATCTCATCAGGAAAACCGCAAAGTTCTAACAAAGTCTCGTTTAGACTAACAGACGTCTAAGCTTTCTCGCAATGTCTAATTCCTGTCTAATCATTCTGCCGTGCTAAGTGATACTGAGCCCAATCCCACTAGCTTAATTAGTCTATTAGAACAGATGTCCAGTATACTATGACTATCTCAGCGTAAAATATGTATGTTCGTCGAGGAATGGATCAACGTAAAAGTTATTACAGACCTCAAGAACATCTCCTGACGTCCATTCTCGGGGTGCCACAGGTCCGAATATTGGGAACAACTTCACGGTTCGTCGAATATTGGCTATAGGGATAACACTTGCATACCTATAGCCGGCTGATGTGAAACTGCGTGAGACCTTAAACATCTTGTGATCACGATGGGGGGTGGACGGAAACTTTGAAAACCACTCCACATACGCCAGAGGGCCGAACGGGTCAACTCCGGTGGGAAATAAGCGTTCGCATGCATCATTTGAGAGGAGAAAGACTGCGCGAATTTGAGCGACCCGATATCCTGTGAAACACATAATGCCCTCATGGTCAGCGAGAGCCGACATAATAAGTCATTGTTCTCAAGTTACTTGTCACGAGTTGAGACATTTACTGCTTATATATCCCCAGAAGAATGTCAAGCCGAGCTTGACATTGCGCCCTTTTGGCGTAACGGTTTAGGATGATCTGGGCATTCTATGTAACTCGTGACATTACTCACCTTTCACCCCGACATTCTCGCCCTGCCCAAGATTAACCAGAACAGTGTTGAATCTGGCACTAATCTCTCTGCCCTGCCTATCTGTATATCCCGGTGTCGGAATATCACGATCGCGAGTGAGGGAGGGAGACTGAAACTGAAACCAAATAAAAGAGTGTATATGCTCAGTACGCAGAATAAGTACTGAGGGAGATACTTGTAGCTAACCTGAAACCAAATAAAAGAGTGTATGCTGATACATCATCAGCATGAGAAAGAACTCGAAGGTGACAGGAAACATACCTCAGTACGCAGAATAAGTACTGAGGGAAAAGACGACGCGAAAACGAACGAAAGTGAAGAGCGCGTGGCGCTTACATAAGGAGCGCTAAACGCGCAGGTATAGTCCGTGTGCGGTGACCTCTACTCTACCATATTCCAACACGCCCACTCAGCGCATATGGACCCTATTCCATTCCTAACATACCAACAAATCTCTCGTGCTTCTCGCGAGATAACGCCTTCGTCATAACGTCGGCAGTCTGATCAGCAGTCGGAACATAGACCGAATTGATCTCTCCATCCTCAACTTTCTCCCGGATGAAGTGGTGTCGCACAGCAATATGCTTCGTGCGGTCATGGAACGTAGAGTTCTTTGCTAGGGAGATGGCCGACTGGTTGTCGATGAAGAGGGGAGTGGGATCGCCTCCAAGTTGACCTAACTCAGAGAGGAAGGTACGTAGCCAAACAGCCTCCTTGGTTCCCTGAGCAGCAGCCATATATTCGGCCTCGGTGCTAGACAGCGCTGTTGATGGCTGCTTCTTGGATGACCAGGAGACAGCTGCACCTGACATCAGGAAGGCATACCCAGTGATGGAGCGACGGTCATTCACATCAGAAGCCCAATCAGCATCGACGAAGCCGACGAGGGGGGTGACGACCTGGCCCTTTTGAGGTCTTCCGCGGAAAACGAGCTGGTGATTGCTTGTTCCGCGAAGATACCGGTAGACCCGCATGAGAGCTTCCCAATGGGCCTTACCGGGGCGTGCCGCGTGTTGACTCAACACGCCCACTGCATACGCCAAGTCGGGACGAGTCCCAAGCATAGCGTACATGACCGAACCGAGAGCACTCTGGTAGGGAGTCGGGTCGATCTCCGCCTCCTCGAGCTTTGGAAGCTTTAAGTTGGCGGCCATGGGAGTACTGACCGGGCGGCAGTTTGCCATACCATGACGTTCGAGTATGCTCTCGACGTACTGGTACTGGCTAAGTCGTATGACTTGCGCAGAACGATCCCGTGTGATCTCCATGTTGAGGGCCCAGTGGGCCTCACCTAGATCGGTCATCTCGTAGAGCATCTTGATTTGCTCCTTGAGTTGATCGCGAGCGACGGGGTCGTTGCTGAAGACGAGCATGTCATCAACATAGATGGCGACAATGAGGAGCTTGCCGCCTTCGTGCTTGTAAAAGACACTGTGATCGGAGTGGGAGCGAGTAAATCCAAGGGACTCGAAGGAGCCACGGACCTTCTTATACCACTCACGACTGGCCTGCTTGAGGCCGTAGAGGGACTTATGCAGTTCCCAGACATGGCCGTCGACTTTGAAGCCGGGCGGCATGTCCATGAAGATTTCTTCCTCGAGGTCGCCATTCAGGAATGCTGACTTGACGTCCATCTGGTGGATGTCGAGGTCGAATTTGGCAGCGAGTGCGAGAAGGGAGCGGATGGAGGCGAACTTGCTGACAGGTGCGAATGTGTCGTTGTAGTCCAGTCCCTCGATCTGAGTAAAGCCCTTGGCTACAAGACGAGCTTTGTATCGCTCAATCTCGCCGTCAGCATTACGTTTGATCTTGAAGACCCACTTGCACCCGACAACCTTACGGTTCCGGGGTCGCTCCACCTCAGTGTAGAGCTCCGACTTGACAAAGCTGAGCAGCTCTTCGGCACACGCAGCCTTCCACTGTGCAGCGTCAGGACGCGACATTGCTTCCTCGTATGTGAGGGGCTCGCCGTCAGATGCGGTTGCACGCTTCGCCTCGAGGACCTCTGAGTCGCCCACTGGATCTGGTACAGACTGACCGATCTCCTGCCATCGTGGTTCCTTGTGAGCATCAGCCGGTGACGCAGATCCCTAGCTCTATTCTCCTCCAAACGCCCATCCCCGGTGTTTGCCGCAGGTGGCATCAAAAAATACCCAAATCCGGCGAGATTCGTCCGAGAAAGGCAAGAGCTTTGAAATTTTTAACCCATCATTGATCTCCCACATGCTCTCGTTCCTGAGGCCACTCGCTGCCACCTCCCCTCACTGCCCTCGGCCACCTGTCGGCCACTCGTACCTGATGCCTGGCCACTCGCCCGCCACTCGCTGCCACTCCCCCTCACTACTGTCGGCCACCCGGAGCCGGACCATGCCACTCCACCCCCCCATCAGCGGCCACCTCCTTGCCACCTCCCTGCCACCCCCGTCGGCCACCCAGCTGATGGATGCCACCCTCTGCCATTTTTTCTGCCACTTCCCGCCACCTTCTCCTCTTTCCTGACTGTTCCCGCCGCCCAAGCGCCCTCTTTTCCCGCGCCTCTCTGTGACCCTTCCTTTTCTGGTAAGTGCGCTTTTGTGCGTCACACACTCTTTCCAGCTCACTCGGATCTTTCATTTCTCTCCTCAGCACCGTCATCAACAGTCCCCTCCCTCCACTCTGCGTGTTACACACTCAGTCTGGGGGGTGGATAACTCCTACTATTGTGACAACACGGCCCTCAACTGTCCGCCCCTCCAATCTGCATGTTACACACTCAGACTGGAGGGTGACTTGGACTTGCCATGCCAACAACACAGCAGCCCCCCCTCCGACTATGCCTCCACTCCCATCAGCGGCCACCTCCCTACCACCTCTCTGCCACCTCTGTCGGCCACTCAACGTTCATTCATGCCACCCCTGCCATTTTTCCACCACTTCCCGCCACCTCCTCCTCTTTCCCGACTCTTCCCGCCGCCCAAGCGCCCTCATTTCTCGCGCCCCTCGGTAACACTTCCTTTTCTGGTAAGTGCGCTTTTTTGCGTCACACAGTCTCTCCAGCTCACTCGGCCATTTCTCTTCACCACCGTCATCAGCAGTTCCCCCTCCCTCCACTCTGCGTGTTACACACTCAGTCTGGGGGCTGGCTAACTACTGCCATGGTGACCACACGGCCCTCGACTGTCTAACCCTCCAAACTGTCTGTTACACACTCAGCAAACTGTCTGTTACACACTCAGTTTGGACGGGAGTTGTTCTCTCTCCTCGCACAGCTGGCATCTCTACTCTCAACCAACAACCATCCCTACCAGCCGGCAACAACACAACAGTTCCCCCTCCCTCCAATCTGCGTGTTACACACTCAGGCTGGATGGGAGTCGTTCTCCTTCTGCGGACCAAGCCCTCCACGCACAGCTGGCATCACCACCTTCAACCACCAAGCCTCCCAACCAGCCGCCACGTTACTCTCCCTCTCTATTCCACCACCGCCTTAGTTCCGTCTTCCCACTGCAGCGCAGCCCCGCAGCTTGATGTTACACATCTCGCTTGGGTTCTGTCGCCTGGCTACTTCGTACACCAAGAGCTTGATGTCTCACATCTCGCTCATGCGTCGTAGCTGGAGCGTTACGGGCCAATCCTAGAACTTTGTGTTACACACCTCGCTCGGGAGTCATTACATTACACCTACCAAGCATGTCTCGGACGCGGATTCTGGTAGATCACTCAGACGAGGTTCGATGGGTGCGTTACTCATGTCCAAGTCACCAATTCCACCGACTCACCTGCATGGCCTCCAGGTATCCGACGTTTCATGGCACTGGCACCCTCACCCGTCGTAGGCTTGATGTGACACATCTTGTCCTGCGAGGCGACTAGGTTGCATTGCTTATGGGTATACAACATACGACCGACCCCACACCCACCGACCACCGCTGAGCATTGACCGCTGTCCCCCCATACGATCTCCAGCCTGTCACCCTTACTCTCCCCCGGTCTTACCCTCCATTCCGCCTCTCATCGAATCAGAGCGGCCTTCTCGGTTCCTGCTATGTCCAATAACCGCTGGTCACGCCCTCCACCCCCTTCCCATTGCCCTAGCCCTATTGCCGACGGGACGCCCGAGCTCGGTGTTCGCCGGGGTAGTTCCCTCTTATGGCAGTTCGGTGGCGCGGCGCGGCGCGGCGCGCCGAGCCGCCCAGCCGCCCATCACCGACGATTCCCCGCCACTCGCAGCCGCCACCCTGTCCCCCCCTCCCACCTACCTGTCTGTCCACCCAGCCACCCCAGCCCACCTGCCTCCCTCCCCTGGCCACCCGCCACCCTACCCACCACGTGCTTAGCGGATGAATCCGCGGGCACTCCCTCCCTCCCATTGTCCATCACCGACAATTTCCCGCCCCTCCCCCTCCCCCACCTGTCCACCCCTCCCACCTACCTGTCTGTCCACCCAGCCACCCCAGCCCACCTACCTCCCTCCCCTGGCCACCCGCCACCCTCCCCAGCACGTGCTTAGCGGATGAATCCGCCGGCACTCTCTCCCTCCCACCGTCCACGTGGCCGTTCCATGTTCTCCTCGCCAACTCCGTCTCCTCCTCCTCCTCCTCCTCCTCCCCCTCCTCGTACACTTAGCGGATAAATCCGCGGGTTACGCGCACCCAGTCATCCACCACATTCACGCACATCACCCGCCCACCCGCCGTTCTCTGCCCCTCCCCGGCCACGCCGACCCATTTTCACTGTCTGGGTAACCCACCGCTCGGCTTTCCCACGCCCTCTGTTACCTCTCTCCTCCTCCTCCTTCTCCTCCTCCCCCTCCTCGTACACTTAGCGGATAAATCCGCGGGTTACGTCCACCCAGTCACCCATCACCCTCAAGTACATCACCCGCCCTCCCGCCGTTCTCTGCCCTGTCGCGCCCTCGCCGACACATTTTCACTCTCTGGGTAACCCACCGCTCAGCTTTCCCACGCCCTCTGTTACCTCTTTCGCTGATCTCATCTTTCTTACAGTGTCTCCTCTCCGACGATTTCCCGACAGCCACCGTCCACCTACCTCCCTGGTCACCCAGCACGTGCTTAGCGGATGAATCCGCCGGCACTCCCTCCCTCCCATTGTCCATCACCGACAATTTCCCGCCCCTCCCCCTCGCCCACCCGTCCACCCCTCCCACCTACCTGTCTGTCCACCCAGCCACCCCAGCCCACCTACCTCCCTCCCCTGGCCACCCGCCACCCTCCCGAGCACGTGCTTAGCGGATGAATCCGCCGGCACTCTCTCCCTCCCACCGTCCACGTGGCCGTTCCATGTTCTCCTCGCCAACTCCGTCTCCTCCTCCTCCTCCTCCTCCTCCCCCTCCTCGTACACTTAGCGGATAAATCCGCGGGTTACGCGCACCCAGTCACCCACCACCCTCACGCACATCACCCGCCCACCCGCCGTTCTCTGCCCTTCCCCGCCCACGCCGACCCATCTTCACTGTCTGGGTAACCCACCGCTCGGCTTTCCCACGCCCTCTGTTACCTCTCTCCTCCTCCTCCCCCTCCTCGTACACTTAGCGGATAAATCCGCGGGTTACCTGCACCCAGTCACCCACCACCCTCACGCACATCACCCGCCCACTCGCCGTTCTCTGCCCTTCCCCGCCCTCGCCGACCCATCTTCACTGTCTGGGTAACCCACCGCTCGGCTTTCCCACGCCCTCTGTTACCTCTCTCCTCCTCCTTCTCCTCCTCCCCCTCCTCGTACACTTAGCTGGTAAATCCGCGGGTTACGTCCACCCAGTCACCCATCACCCTCAAGTACATCACCCGCCCTCCCGCCGTTCTCTGCCCTGTCGCGCCCTCGCCGACACATTTTCACTCTCTGGGTAACCCACCGCTCAGCTTTCCCACGCCCTCTGTTACCTCTTTCGCTGATCTCATCTTTCTTACAGTGTCTCCTCTCCGACCATTCCCAGTCAGCCACCGTCCGCCTACCTCGCTGGTCACCCACCACGTGCTTAGCGGATGAATCCGCCGGCACTCCCTCCCTCCCTCCCTTCCACTCGCCACCCGTATGCTCAGTGGATTTTACCACGTGGCCCTTCAGTGTTTCCCCCGCCAACTCCGTCTCCTCCTCCTCCTCCTCCCCGCTCCTCGTACACTTAGCGGATGAATCCGCGGGTTACGTGCACCCAGTCATCCACCGCCCTCACCCACCCCACCCGCCGTTCTCTGCCCTTCCCCGCCCACGCCGACCATTTTCACTGTCTGGGTAACCCACCGCTCGGCTTTCCCACGCCCTCTGTTACCTCCCTCGCTGATATCATCTTTCTTACAGTGTCTCTCTCCGACGATTTCCCGACAGCCACCGTCCCCTACCTCCTGGTCACCCAGCACGTGCTTAGCGGATGAATCCGCGGGCACTACCTCCGTTCTCCCCACTGCTCAGCACCTTCTTCACAACCCCGACTGGCTCAGGCATTTTTTCTGGCGTTTCGTCCTCCCCCCCTTAACGTTCGAAACTTACTTCAGCACTCGGCTCACTCTTCCTATTCATTACCCCAGGGTGACCCCTGTCGCTCTCTGTCTCCTTCGTCAGCGTGGGTTTCAACTCAGCTGTCGTTCAACTCCTCCGTCGGCGCACCGTTGCTGGTTTATTCGACCTTCGTCAGCTTGGGTTTTAACTCAGCTGTCGTTGGTTTCCTGCTCTCCGTCCTCGCGTTTGGCCGTCCTCTTCAGTCCTTCGTCAGCTTGGGTTTTAACTCAGCTGTCGTTAGTTGGTCTCAAATCCTTGGTTACCTCATGCTGTCCAACTCTTCTCGGTTACTTAGTCCACGGTTAGTCCTTTTGTACTCAACCCACCTATAGTGTTAGCCTTTCCATCCGTCCGTTTTCCCTCCTGTCCATCTCACCACGGTGCTGACCTCCTCGCCACAGTTTCCACTGGTAACATCTCTTTTCCCACCTCCCCAAGGTTACCCCGCGATATCCCGTTTCCCTCATCCCTCAGGTTACCCGGTACTCCTCAATCGACTACGGCAGTCCACGCCGTTCTGGCTGCTCCCAGCTCAGTCGTCGTCAGCTCCCCTACACCTCTCGCCACAGTTCCCCCCACGGGTAACCGTTCGACACCGAACAAGGTTAACGATTCTCACGCCCGCTTCAGGCTGTTACTTCGGTCACCAGACAGCATTCGCGTCTCTGTTCCACGTCATCCCACACCGCACCATCCAACACGCACTCCAGCACATTTTCGTGCTCATATGGAGAAATTACGCCCCGCCCTTCCGTTTACCCCACGGCAGCATCTTCATCTCTTTGCCAAGTTCCATTCCGAATTTCAACTTTCCACTCCCCCGATCGGTCCTTCTCTTATCCGCTTCCTTCCTTCCTGTTTCTCTTTTCCCGCCCTCCCCGATGTTTCATCCCGGATCCTCGTGCTCTCAAATTCGGATCCTCGTGCTACGAAACCCGCCCATCAAACCTACTCGTCCGATTCAGCCCCTCATCAGTCACCTCAGTATTTCCCCTCCTCATTCCCAATTTATCTTTATCACTTTGTTCTGTACGCCTCCTCACAATCAATCTTTTTTCGCCATTCACCGCCCCTCGGTGCTATCACAAATCCTGATCAGACCTCTCCATGCACACTCCTCCGCCCTCGCTTCTTCGGTTTGCAATGTCAGCCATGTAGCACATGTCGGTCAACTTAGATGCTATCGGCCGCTGCTTCCCTCTTCGCCGTCACTCCTTCTCCATCAAGACAGCTTCCCACGTGACTCCGCCTCTGCCTATTTAAAGTCGGTCTCATCGTTACTCACCAACTCCTCCTCGTCACCACAAGATGTCCGCTCACTCATTCCAACCTCCCACTATACTGTCCCCGTATACAAACCTCTTCTGCAACCTGTGCAACGTCCCTTGGTCCAAATACCACCATCGCACTGTCCACCAAAATAAAATCACCTTCCATGACTCTCGCCACTCTTCCCTTATCACCATCACCCGTGGCCAAAACGACAAGTTTACCTGCCCACTTTGCGACCACTACTCCTCCTTAGATCCTGACAGAGTCAAGGTATGGTTTCACCCCTAATCTTAATCGCCTCCTCCACTAACTAATTCATCTCTCAGAATCATTACCTGCAGTGTTCCCAAGTACCCGCTGACGCGTAGTAACTCATCGGTTACCTCACTCGGGTGAGTTCTTTTCTCTTCTTATCCTTACGCCTTATATTGAACCCTCTCCGTCCTCATCTCAGCCCCCTCCCTCGCGTTTCCTCCTCACACAGCCACTGTCGTAGTTTCATGTACCTTTGACAGCCCTGCTGCTGCTCTTCATTTCCGTGTACCGCCCTCTGTGTCCCCACCACCTCGAAATACAATTTTTGACTCCCTCATTCACCTTGTTTTTGCATTTGCTATGATGCCACTCTCGTCGCCACAGTTTCAACTGGTAACATCTCTTTTCCCACGGGTTCTCCCCAAGGTTCCCCCGCCATATCCCATTTCCCTCATACCTGAGGTTACCCGGTGGTCCTCAATCGACTACGGCAGTCCACGCCGTTCTGGCTGCTCCCAGCTCAGTCGTCGTCAGCTCCCCTACACCTCTCGCCACAGTTCCCCCCACGGGTAACCGTTCGACACCGAACAAGGTTAACGATTCTCACGCCCACTTCAGGCTGTTACTTCGGTCACCAGACAGCATTCGCAGTCTCTGTTCCACATCATCCCACACCGCACCATCCAACACGCACTCCAGCACATCTTCGTGCTCATATGGAGAAATTATGCCCCGCCCTTGCGTTTACCTCACCGCAGCATCTTCATCTCTTTGCCCAGTTCCATTCCGAATTTCAACTTTCCACTCCCCCGATCGGTCCTTCTCTTATCCGCTTCCTTCCTTCCTGTTTCTCTTTTCCCGCCCTCCCCGATGTTTCATCCCGGATCCTCGTGCTCTCAAATTCGGATCCTCGTGCTACGAAACCCGCCCATCAAACCTACTCGTCCGATTCAGCCTCTCATCGGTCTCGACCGTATTTCCCCTCCTCATTCCCAATTTCTGTTTATCACTTTGTTCTATACGCCTCCTAACAATCAATCTTTTTTCGCCATTCACCGCCCCTCGGTGCTATCTTCCATTCTGATCAGACCTCTCCATGCACACCCCTCCTACCTCGGCTCTTAGGTTCGGATCTCAACCATGTAGCACATGTCTGCCACCCTCAACGACATCGCCCACCTGTTTTTCTTATCGCCCCTCCCCCCTCTTTGTCAGCTTGACCCATTTTTAAGTCTCCACATGTCTTTTAAAGTCAGTCAAATCCTTCCTCGCCAACTTCACCGTCGAAACAACATGTCGGACCCCCCCCTCGCCCAGCCCTCCGTTATAACCTCTCGAACTGTTGTCATTTGCTCCGCGTGCAACATTCCCTGGTCTAAACATCATCACCGCATTGTTCACCAAGTCAAAATCTCTTTTTTCGACCCCCGCGTTTGGTCCAAGGTCACTTTCCATCGTGATGAAAACAACCAGTTTTCCTGCTCGCGTTGCTCTTCGTTTTCCATTCCCGATCCTATAAAATTCAAGGTATGCCATTTCTCCTTTCCCTCCTTCGGCCATCCACTGACTGAGCCCTTCTCAGACGCATTACCTCCAGTGCATCATCTGGCCCCAGACTTAGTCCCTTTGTCACAATTCGCCGTTCCTGTCACCCACGTTCGTATTAACTTCCCCCTCACCGTTCAGATCTTCTCACTCACCTCGGCTTTTAGTTTCAGGCCAAAGTGCTTACCTTCTCGCAATTCGTATTGTAGTTTCAGATCCCGTGTTCATGTACCCCCTCGTCTTTACCTTTGTCACGGTTTTCCTCTCATGTTCAAGTAAATCTCAATACATTTTATTGCCGTTACATACGCCTGACATTCCGACTCCTTTTCCGAACTCAACCGTCGTTCAAGTCCGGCGTTTTGAGATGTGTTACCTTAGACGCTCATACTTTCTCACCCTGTTACCTTATGACGACGCCAGCGAACGTTGTTTCCGCGCTTCCCCGACTCTCATCATTCCTCTCTTAGCATTTCGCATTGCTCTTCTCTCAACAACGTCTCTTCGGCATGGGTTGAAAACTCAGCTGAGGAGTCACTCCTATTTCCCCTTTCACTGGGCAGTCCCACCCCTGTCGCTCTCTCTCTCCTTCGTCAGTGTGGGTTTCAACCCAGCTGTTGTTCAACTCCTCCGTCGGCGCACCCGTCCTTGCATTGCTCTTCTCTCAACAACGTCTCTTCGGCATGGGTTGAAAACTCAGCTGAGGAGTCACTCCTATTTCCCCTTTCACTGGGCAGTCCCACCCCTGTCGCTCTCTCTCTCCTTCGTCAGTGTGGGTTTCAACCCAGCTGTTGTTCAACTCCTCCGTCGGCGCACCCGTCCTTGTCTATTCGGCCTTCGTCAGCTTGGGTTTTAACCCAGTTGCCGTACATCAGGAAAAACCTCTTTTACTAATTTTGTATAATTAGAAAACATTTGTGTAATCTTGTATAAATTACAGCATGTGATATAATATGGGACTGTGTTTAATAAAAGTATGTAAAATGGCCACATTACCCTACCTGCTCATGAAGTTTTATATGAAGTGCACACACATTATAAGCTTTTAGAAGAATGTTTAATAATCTCAGTGTATTGTGTGGTAAGCATGTCTGTCAGAGAATGGATTTACATAGAACTTGGGGAACATCTATTAACACATAGTGTTCCATGCCTAAAGTACTAAGATGAACAGTTTTCTTGTTGAAAAACCTTCTGTTCCCTTTTGGGGCTTCAATCTGGATTCATGATAATCTACAAGTCCAGAGCGCGCTGAATAAGCGCCGATAAGCGCCCGCCAGCGCGCACATCCCCAGGGAATTTCTCAGAGTCTCTTTTCTTCCCCAACCACCATCATCTTCAGCATTCTCTCCATTCTTTTGACATGCCCCCCCAATCTCATGCTTGAAGCACCTTCTCTTCCCTCTCAACACCATTATGGATCACTGGAGCTCAACCTCAGGCTGGGACACTGCTGGAGGTTGTTGAGGCTGTGCTGGCATATCCAAGCAATGGTGAGCACAGCCTATGTCCTGACACCCCCCTGCTGTCTACCTATCTGATTTCAAAGCTGCAGGCTGGTGAACTGGTGGTACTGGTAGGGGAGAGGGATGAGGTGGGAGGGGGAGGGGGAATGATGAGCTGGCAGTCATGGGGCCTCAGGTGAGTGCTTCTCCACTCATCATTGAGCCTTAGCACTCAAACTTCCAGCTTATAGATTCCATTGCTTTGCCCCCCATCTCTGCCACCTCACTGCCTCTGCCTCTGCCTCCTCTGCCTCTACCTCTGCCTCCTCTGCCTCTACCTCTGCCTTCTCTGCTCCCCCCTCCTCTGCTCCCCCCTCTTCTCCACATCTCTCACCTCCCCTCATCCTTACTTAACTATTGTCTCTTCCCTTTCCCTTCTCTCTCTCATCTCTTACTCTACTCTCTGAATTATAGACCTGTAGGATGTAGACCTAGTCATATTCCTGTACCACATTCCTTAGTCTCAATACATATCTATTCTATCTTACTATTTGTGTGATATACTCAAAGATGAAGCTGCATAACAGGGCCTAAAGTCCTAGTAAAGTCATATAAACAGGCATAAAAGCTTGATAATACAGTCTTATTCTGGTAAGATTAAAGGGACACACATTATTTTGCTAAATTATGAAAGTCCAGTGTAATCTTGCTAATTCTACAAAATTTGAAGATATTCTGTTGGATTATTCATAATCATACAACTTTACCAAAAGAGGTTTTTCCTGATGTAGGTTTCCAGCTCTCCGTCATTTGGTTTGGCCGTCCTCTTCAGTCCTTCGTCAGCTTGGGTTTTAACCCAGTTGTCGTAGGTTCCCTGCTCTCCGTCATCGCGGTTGGCCGTCCTCTTAGGTCCTTCGTCAGCTTGGGTTTTAACTCAGCTGTCTTAGTTGGTCTCAAATCCTCGGTTACTTCTGTTCTCCTCATGCTGTCCAACTCTTCTGGGTTACTTAGTCCATGGTTAGTTCTTTTGTACTCACCCCACCTGTCGTGTTAGCCTTTCCATCCGTCCCTTTCCGCTCCTCTCCATCTCACCACGCTGCTGACCTCCTCGCCACAGTTTCCACTGGTAACGGTTACTTTCCCGCTGGTTCCCTTAGGTTCCCCCGCCATATCCGCTTTCCCTCTTCCCTGAGGTTGCCCGGTGCGTCCATTTTCCCTCCTGTCTATCTTACCACGGCGCTGAACTCCTCACCACAGTTTCCCCTGGTAACATCTCTTTTCCCACGGGTTCTCCCCAAGGTTACCCCGCCATATCCCGTTTCCCTCTTAGGTCAGGTTACCCTGTGCTCCTCATTAGACTACAGCAGTACACGCGGTCCTCGTTACTCCCAGCTCAGTCGTCGTCAGCTCCCCTACACCTCTCGCCACAGTTCCCCCACGGGTAACCGTTCGACACCGAAGAAGGTAAACAATTCCCACGCCCACTTCAGGCCGTTACTTCACTCACCAAAATCCCTCCGCAGGTGGCACAGTGCACGTTCGTGTCGTTCGAACCCTCTTACCCGTCTCTTTCACATGCCTCTTATTCAATCCTCTCTCAGCACGCGTTTCACCCGGCTTGTCCGTTTAATCCTTTACGTCCATCCTCACTCATCCCTCCCCTGACCGCAGCCCATCATCCACTCTCCATGTTCTACGACTATGCTTAGCCTCCTTATTTCACTGTGCTTTTCCTTTGTCCACGTCGTGCACTTTCGTATTCCATCATCACTTTACTAGGGCCTTCCTAAACATTGTGCCGTTCCCTTTTCTTTCTCTCGGTTGATCTTCTACCCTTATCGCATCTTCGCTTAATCACTCTCCCGCTCCCAGCCCCCGACGCGCTGTTCTCACTTCTCTCTCAGATATCTTTGTCCTCACTGATTTGCTCGCGTCGGGTCAGTATTTTCTCTTGTAGTATTCTCTATCACGCTCACGCTGAGTTATGCTACAGATGATCTCGTTCCCTTCACTTCCTTCTGGTCTCTTAGGGCTCCCCTTACCTCCGCGTTAGGGATATCTCACTCTACTCGTATACAGTTAATTTCAGTTGATTTCTCCTTCACTTTCAACCCCTTCGTCTCTTATGCCCGAGATCACCAACCTCATCGTCCATCGAAATCCTAAAAATCCGCACAGATCTCGGCTCGGACTTTCTACCGTGCGCTGTATCTGTTAGGCCGCGCACCGCCTCTTTTTCAGTCCCACACTTAGTTTTATCACCCATTGGTCGTTCAGCCAATTCCAATTCGAATTCAAATCTCTAAGGCCCACGCCTCGGCTTCTCACTCTTCAACCTCAAGTTTATCCTCAACGCCACCTCCAATTGATTCGAATCACGTAGTCTTCCCGTCGTGAATCTTTCCACGTATCTTCGGCTGCTCAAAAGCCAACCCTCACCGTTGCTTTCCTCTCTTCGACGCATCCCACTGCTCACCATGTCGGCCTCTTCTGCGACTTCTCGCCCTGACGCTCTGCCTCTCTCTCCTCCACCCTCCACCCCCGCTTCCAAGTCGGGCCCCGCAGTTACCTGCAACTTATGCGGCAAAAAATGGTCTAAGTATCACCAACGTCTCCATCACCAAAAAACCAGGTCGTTCCTCGACCCTCGCACCCACGCCTCTGTCACCCTCACCCGAGGTGATGATGGCTTATTCTCATGTTCTCTGTGCCAGAACTACGCACATGCAAACCCTGAAAAGACCAAGGTATGCCCAATCTTCCATTCTCTTTATCGTCCGCTCACCCCTAATTGCGTCACAGGACCATTACTTGAATTGCTCCGCCCCTCCTCGCACTCCATCTCCCATTCAGCCTCCGGCTCTCAGCCTCGCGCCTACTGGAAGTGCCCCTGTCAACGGCCCTCCTGTTTTACCAGCGCCCCCTCCCTCCGTCGATGTTTCCCTCCTCTACCCCGTTCCCCACGACCACACCGTCACCTCTTTCGCAGACACCAGCCTTTTTCAGTTCGACATCACCATCAACACCCACCTTCAGGTTGCCGTCTGCAAAGCATGCAATCTTGTCGTACTTCCTCCAAAGTCCATCGAGTCCCATATTCTCTCGCACCAAAACGACGTCTTCCTCCCCGAAGGCCTTTTCTCTCGTCTCATCTCCGCCCATCAACTACCCGATACCGTCCAGTTCCCCCTCTCCATCGTTCCCCCAGTTTACGGTCTAGAGATCCTCCCCGAGCCTTTCCTTTTCTGTTCGGTCTGCTATCGGGGTTACGCGTGTCTTCGCTCTCTCAATGCCCACCAGAACCCGTCCAATCATTCTGGTCACTTTCTCGCGTACGCCCAACGCGTCCACCACCCTCGACGCTACTTCCCCGTCGACCTCGACGATGTCCCTCGTGTCGACTCCTTTTCCGTTGACTACACCACCCAGTTCGCTCAGCTCGTCACGCCTGAGTTGGATCACTCTGTTCGCCCCATCCAACTCCCCGACGACATGATGGGTCTCAGCTCCTTCTATAATAGTGACGGGTGGCTTCAACTCACTGAATCCCACTCTCCCGTCGCCCTGGCCGAAGTCCATCGTACCCACCTCCCTGACTCCGCCGACCCAATCGAGCAGCGTGGCCCAGAGCTCTTGGCCATATCCAACGCTTTCCTCACTCGCGTTCAGTCACTTATCTCCGACAACGTCAACTTCGGATTGATGAACTACTTGGGTCAAGCTACGTGAGTATCTACAACATTTACCTCCCCTATTTTGATGTTCATTTGTCCACCAGCTTGCGTTGCGACGTCAACTACGCTTTCAACGCTGTCACACCTGGCACCGTTAAACGCTACGCTCTCGTCCTTCACCGCCTTGTTCTCAGCTGCCTTCGGTTCTACCTCGCGGGCTGGAACAGCACCTTCAAGTACCCACCCCTCGACCCTGTTCAGATAGCTCCCATGCGCGCCCTCGTCGACGCTTTGGGCAAGGAACTCCCACCCTCCGACCTTCTTATTCCTTTCGAGCTTGTTCTGCAGGCTCTCTTTTTCCATCGTCGAACCCAGCACTCCGTTATCAACACCGGTCGCTTCTTCTCCCCTGTCATTTGCTTCGTCGTCCTTCACTCTTTCAACCAGCGAGGAGACCACGTCAAATCCGGCACCCTTACCCAACTCATTGCTTCTCTCATGTATTGCGTCCGTGCCACAGTTCTTTCCAAGGTCGCTCGGGAAAATCAAGCTGACCCTACTCTCTCCATCCTCGATCTCGCGAAGCAATTGGAAGAATATCTCAGGGACCAGCAGGAGACTCCGCAGTCGTTCATGTTCAACGCACTCAAGGTTCTTGTCGCCGATCGCAATAACGAAGCCCACGAACCACAGTTCACAACTACCGGTACCCGTCAGATCAGCTATAACGGCCACATCATTCCTTTCGACACCATCACTCACGCCATCAACGCACACGAGGCGGACTACGCATCCTACGTCAAAGAGCACCTCATGTTTGGCCGCCCCTTCCCCCCCGAGCTCATTGTTCAGGCTCCGATCTCCTCTCTCGTCGAAGACGAGAACGCCCACACCATCGGGTACTCTTTCCTTGACGATCCTCGCAATGGTCTCTCTAAGTACAAGACCGCGTTCGGCAATTGGATACTCAACGACCCCGTTCTCCGCTCACGTTTCGTCTACCTCAACCGCACCGAAGTTGTCTGGAATCCTGTCGAGTGCGGCAAGTGGCTCGCCTCACTAGCCAAGAGTCAAGTCAAACTCGCCGTCGGTCTGCTCATGAGTGCCGGTCCTTGTGCTCGCTCCACCGAGATCGCCAGATACATCCTCCGTGACATGGCTGGCACTCGTCGCAACGTCGGTCTTGTCTGTCACAACCTGTCGCTCACCTCCACCCAAGACAAGACCTCCCATCGCCTTCGCAAAGACCTTCACGTCCCTCACATTTCGTCTCCAGTCTGGCAGGACCATCTCTTAACCCACGCCGCCGTCTTTCTCTCCTTTGGATTCTTCATTGTCGACAAGGTCATTTCTGCGCCTCCCATCTCACGTTCCCTATACACCCACTACCTTTGGCCGGGACTCTACCGTCATATGGACTCCCGTCATCTCACCGAGGAAATGGGCACTGTAACCGAACGTTACCTTGGTATAGCGATCTCGCCATTGGTCTGGCGCTCTCTCACCACCGTAGTCCTGCGCGAACTTGCCTCCCCCGAAGGTCAGCAACAGATTGAGTTCTACGTCGACGCCGCCAACATGCATACCACAAGGACTGCTGACAGGTTCTACAGTGGTAACGCAAGTATCACTTCCGGTGCCTCCGGCTTGGCAGTTCTCAAATTCGTCGCCGTCGCCCAAGACTGGCATCACGTCATGCGACTCGTCGACGAACCCATTCTCGGTTCCTCTGACGACTCTGTGGACACTTCTCCTGTCTCTGCCGTCGGTGAGTTAACCCAATTCACTCTCGCATTTGTCTCCGTCTAATCAATGATATTCCCAGATCCCTCTGTCCAGTCGTCGACGCTCTCACGTTATCTTGAGCCTCTTTTTCTCAACTTCCAGCAACAACTCATCCAATCTGTCAAGCTTACCGTTACCGAGACCATCGCCGAGTCTGCCGATGTCTACTACCCTCCCCCTCCCCCTCCTATGGCAGATGCGCTTCTCCACCCTGTCTCCAACACCGTGGTTCATCCCTCCCGCTTGAAGGACCTGCGAGTTTTCCTTCACGACTCAAACGCCTCTTTCACCTCGCCAGCTCAAGCGACTCTTCTGGAACTCATAGTTGATGGTCGGTCACACCTTTTGGCAGTTGTCGGCACGGGGATAGGGAAGACTACGCTCATTATGATGGTTGCCAAGATGTATGCCTCTACGAGGACGGTTATTGTCGTTCTTCCGCTCCTTTCTCTTCACAACCAGATGCGCTCTCGTGCTCTCCTGGCCGGTCTGAAGGCTTCAAAGTTCTCTCCTGACGAAGAGTTCGACCGGTACGCCAACATCGTCACTGTTCAGATCGAACATTTGGATAGCCCTCGCTTCAACGAGTGCGTCATCTTATTTAATTCATGTGCTCTTAGCTCACCCTCTCTCCAGATACCTCATGCAGCTCATCTCTCGTCAAGGTCTTTACCGCATATTCTGTGATGAAATTCACAAGGCTCTCACCGATGTCCATTACCGACAAGCTTTCCTTCATCTCTCCTCCTTGAACCTCCTTTCCACCCAGATCGTCGCTCTCACCGCCACCATGCCCCCTCACCTCGTTCCCGCACTCTCTTCACTCACTGGTGTCACTTGGCGCGTTCTTCGCTCCCCTACGCAACGTAAGGAGTTGATACTAGAGATGCGACACCATGAACACCCTATTCAAGCTGCTTTCGAATATCTTCGCGACGAGGTCCTAGGCTCGTACACCAAGGAAGACCGCGCCATCGTCTTCGCCGTCAGTCTCGCCGATGCCGAGGACCTTGCTTCTAAGCTCGGATCGAAGCCTTATCACTCTAAAGCGGACTGGCAAGTTGTCCAGGACTTTGAGCGCGGCACGCACAATGTTCTTGTTACCACCACCGCCCTTGGTGTCGGTTACGACAACGCTCATGTTCGCCATGTCATCCATGTCCTCGCTACCTATTCCCTCTTTGATCATGACCAACAGATCGGTCGTGCTGGCCGAGATGGGCTTCCCGCCGTCGCTATCTCATTCTTCCCTCTATCCATGAACCCCCCTACCAAGAAAGCCTCGTACGATCTTGGTCAGGACGCGCTATACCAATGGGCCACCCACCCCAATCAGTGTCTTCGCATCATCCTCTCTCGTTTCATGGACGGCGTCGCCACCACCTGTATGCTACTTCAAGACGCTCAGCTCTGCCAGTCCTGCCGCAAAGAAATGAATCGCCCTCCTCCCAGTCGCACCGTTTCTTTGCCTCCTCCTCACACCCTTCCCGCCAATCCTCCACCAGCGGCCGCAACTCCACTCTCGCCAGCCGTGTCCTCTCCCCTACCGATTCCCTCTCATCCCACTCCTCCTTCTGTTGGTAGCGCTCGGCCTTCTGTTCCCTCCACCCTTTCATCGGGTTCACTGCCTCCATCGTCCTCTTCCAACCCTACCAGCGAAACCTCTATCTCCGCTTTACCCTTACCGGCCCCCTCCTCGAGTCATTCTAGGAAAGTCACAAGCGCAAGGGTGCCCCCTCTTCGCCGCTCCGAGCGACTAAGTCTCTCAGAACCGATTCCTGTTCTGTCGTTCCTACTCGCCCCCATGCAGAAGATCGCCTGCCGTAAGTCCTCTCTTAGCCATAGCTCTTCATCCATTCATTCATACCCCCTCTCAGGCACGTCGTCAACTCCTCTGCTGTAACTACCCATGCTACGCCACCCACTATTGCCACGTCTCCGTCCACTGTGCCCATGCCGCAACCTCCTCTCCCGTTTGGCACGCACAACACCGACTCTCGCCCGCGTAACCCCCCCATTCCTCAGCGTGCCCTTCCAACCAATCGCCCCCAACCCAGTTTCAACTCAGCACTCACAGCGGCCTCCACCCTTCGCACCCAGACGGAGCGGAGGGAGGCGTGGCAGAGAGATGTAGACGGCCCCCTTCACCGTCTCCTTCAGGAGTACTCTGAATTCTGTCCTATCTGCTTTGACGATACCGTTCGCCGTCCCTCCTCCGTTCACCACTCGGGCGATCTTTGCCAACACAGCGACGATCTCAGAAGCGCCAACTCCGTGGTTGCGGCTCTTCAACAAATCAGATTCCCTGACGGACACTGCTTTGCTTGTCTCATGCCCACCGGTGTACGTTCCTCTCTGCTCTGTCTTCTTCGCCACTTCTGATCACCCGTTTCAGTCATGGAGTTCTCACAACCGCGCCGATACACCCTCAAGTTGCCCTTATCGTGGTACCCTCCGTCGCCTCGCAGCCTGGTACTGGTTGAATCCTCACTTCAACGATATCTACCACCTCGTTCCCGCCCATTTTTTCGCCCGTCGTGATTTGAAGGGCTACACCCAGTGGCTGATGTGTCCCTCCCCTCATCGGACCAACATCTACGGCTCCAATCGCCCATTCCTCAACTATTGGGACTTGCTTCTCAAGTTCACGGCTTCTCGCTACGGAGAATGGCGCACCGTCGTCAACAACCGCCTCATGGGGTTGGCCGATGACGGCCAGCCCTTAGCACCATCCCAGGAGTAGTCACAGCTGTTTTTTCTCCGCCCCCGTTCAGGAACCCAGTGTTCTCTCTTTTAAACCTATATTCTATACCCACGTATTCTTTTGTATTCATTTAGCATAGGGTTAAATTCAATCAATCTCCCTCACGCCTATTACCCAGTTCGCCTGTTACCCAGTGCCTGTTACCCAGTGCCTGTTACCCAGTGCCTGTTACCCAGTGCCTGTTACCCAGTGCCTGTTACCCAGTGCCTGTTACCCAGTGCCTGTTACCCAGTGCCTGTTACCCAGTGCCTGTTACCCAGTGCCTGTTACCCAGTTTCCCGCCTGTTACCCAGTTTCCCACCTGTTACCCAGTCCCCCTGTTACCCAGTCTCCCGCCTGTTACCCAGTCTCCCACCTCCAGTGTCGCACCTGTCACCCAGTTCGTTTGCAACTGCAATACATTATTGTCTTCTATCTCACATCTCATCCACCCTACAGCATATCGTCCCAACCATTCCCTCAAAAGACGCGCTCAACCCTCTCCCCCCTTGGCGTGAGAACTCCGACTCGCTTCTTCGCCGTCGTCTCTGCTGTCACATTCCTCTCTTCGTTCCACATCCCTTCTTCGTCCTACACAGTGGTTTAAACTACGTGTGTGACCTCTAACCTTTCAAACTCGCCTTCTGCATCACATTATCGTACACAGTGGTTTTAACTACGTGTTGGTCCTCTCAGCTCTCCAAGTCGCTTTCTGCCTCAACCATTCCTCGCTCTCCTTCACAGTGGTTTTAACTACGTGTTGGACCTCTAACCTTTCACACTCGCCTTCCGCATCACATTATCCTACACAGTGGTTTTAACTACGTGTTGGACCTCTCAGCTCTCCCAGTCGCTTTCTGCCTCACCCATTCTCCTCGCCTTTCCTTCACTGTGGTTTTAACTACGTGTTGGACCTATTCTTCTCCGCTAACTTCCATCACTCGCCATCCGTCTTCGTTTCTACATAGTGGTTGAAACCACGTGTTAGACAGCCTGCTCGTTGCGCTCTTCCTACATCTGGCCCTTCACCTTGTCCGTCCTGGTCTAAACTACGCGTCGGAAACAACGTTACAAGATTTCGCTTTGCAGCTCATCACCCTCCCGTACTCGCTGGTGTCCCCTTTCCCTGCCCGACGATCTCGCAATTATCTTCAGCCTACCTGTTCGAAGATTTTTGTTCTCTCTCACTGCCTCTATAACCCTTCACTTGTGCGTCATCTTAGGGTTACCACTCCCAATCTCACATTTTCTTACACTTTTCACTCTTAGGCTTTAGTATCTCTTATCACCCAATCGTACGCTCGCTCAACGTTAGAGCACTAGTTCTCGGTAAGTTCACCACTACCCATTTTGTTCTCCAATTCACTCATTTCGATCTTCTTTCATCTTCCTAGCTTAATCGCCATGCATTCTCCCATTGTCACCAGGAAAGTGCGTTTGGTTAGGTGCTACGACACCGTCCAGGCCGTCCTCGCTCTCAATACCGACAACTTCCCTTACCCCCCTCGATACTCGTCCTCATCTGGTCCGGAAATTCCACATCTTGCCTCCTTGTCACAGCCCATTTACCTCGGTGACCGGTTTTTCTATTTTGCCCTCGCCCATCCCGACGCATTCCTCCACGACAATGGTCAATTCGCCCACCTCTTTAGGTTCCGATTTGACGACCTCCCCATTTTATCAGTCGTCGAGCACCGCCGTCGTCACTACCAACTGGACAAGACGTTGCGAAATAAATGGGTAGAATTTGAGGACCTGCTGCTTGCAACCGTCGCCCAATTGGAGCCGTTGTGGTTGAAAGGCCTCAGTCGTGGAGATATCTCCACCATTCAGCCCAAGTGGTATGGCTATCGTGACAACTTCCCTGACGAACGCTCTGCGCGCCTCGCCGCGTCGAATTCTCGCAAGGCTGTCATGCTCCTCATGGGCTATGTTTCGTTTTTGGTGCTTTGGATGGAACGCCACGTCCCAGGGTGGAAATCCGAAATCTCGTCTCCACTCGGTCCTCAATGGGTTGACTGGCTTTATCCTCTCCCGCGATAACCAGTGTCGCTCCAGGCTGTCGTTTTGGCGCTTTTGTTCATCCCTATCCAACTGGTTCCTCGCCAACCGTGCTCAAGAATCTGGATCCCTCCTCCTCTTTGGGGCGCCTTTGTGGGTGTGCCTCGGTACCCAAGACTTTTGGAGCAGACATTCGTCTCTCGTTGCCCTGCCACTGCAGGTTCTACCCACCAAATACGAGCTCAGTACCATGCCCAACCACCCCGAGGTCCATCCCGACCCCCGAGAGGACTTCTTCAAGGACTCTTTCGGTGCTCGTGCCAGCGACATGTCCTTCAGCCTCTCTTCGCATCCTCCCTCCCCACCTCGTCGCCAACCAGACATCACCGTCCCTCACGCGCCTGACACACCCTCCCTCCCCCATCCTCCTCCTCCGGAAAAGCATAGCGGACAGCGATTAGGCGAAACATGGCAGCAGTTCTTCGACCGTCGAGCCAGGAACAACAAAGACTTGGAGAGCAAGGAGACCCCCGAGCAACGGCAAGCCAGACTCCAGCGCGAACGTCACTACATTGGCCGTGGCTTTGATGAAGCACCTGGCAAAGGATGCACCTTGTTTGTGTGGGAGGATGAGGATGGGTTCCGTATTCGCAAGCGCATGACGAAGAACGAGGCCCAGGAAGCTTTCATGGGGCGTCGCAATCAACGACGATACGATTCCTTCCACAACGAGTGGGACATCTGCTCCGAGTTCGGTGAAAGGGAGTACTCTGACGGCCACGAAAGTGACGAAGACATTGGCTTCGAAGGCATGACCTATGTGGGTTTAGGACCCACACCTGCGCAACCGGACGCCTCAATGGACGTGGATTCTCTGCCACGCCCTGCCACTCCTGGCCCCGCGCCCCGCACCGACACTTCTGCTGTCCCGCAGCCTTCCAACCCTCGCAAACGTCCTCGCTCGCCGTCTCCAGTTGGGCCGCTCTTGAGACGCCAGCCAGATACCTCCGCCACCATTCGTGCTGCGGCGCCCCCTCGTCTTCACCACTCACTTCCACCACGACCTCCATCACCCACTCGCCCTCCATCACCCTCCGGACCTACCCCCACAGTCCCTCTCGCCCCACACCCTTCTCTGCACGCCCCCCCTACCCCTCCACAGTCGTTAGAAATGGTGACGCTGCCCCCTCCAGTCATTCCACCAGCTCCTCCCGCCCCCGCATGGACGAACCCCAACAGCTTTGGTGACCTCCTGCTGTACCACTATGGGCTTACACCGGCTCACCCACTCCCTCCACCCGCTCAAGCCTTGCAAAATGTTGCAATCACCCTCGGTTGGAAGGACGACGTCGACCCCGCTCTCTCCGACTTGGCCTCTCGGTTGAACCAGGCCAGACAGTTCCAACCTCACGATCGTGAGCTTGTTGACGGTGGCCAGCCTCTCACTATTGTTCACCGTCGTATTTCGCGTTTTGGGCCACCAGGCGACACTGCACACTTCGTTCTACACCCCGCCTTTCATCTTGTCGAACCCCGACTTGTCATTAGGGACCCCGAGGTGCTGCTTCATGTTCTCCGTCGATGGCGCGACCAAGACATTGCCCAGATTGTGCATGGTTTGGTCTCTCAATTCTTACCGTTCTCCATTTTCTACCCTGTTTGCGACAACGCCAGACCTCCCTTGCCATCTCAGCGGCCCTCGCCCTCCGATTCACTGCCACTCCTTGGAACCACCCATGCTCTTCCCGGCGCTGCTGAGTTTGCTGTGTACTCAGACAGAGTGCGCCACTTTCTCCGTCACCCCACTCGGCTTTTGGCCGCCATTTTTCACGGAGGCTTGGTCGCGAGGATCGCCAGCCACATGGCAGACGTGCCCATGCCAGGGTTCAACGCTGTCCCCTCTCAGACTCCCCAATACGGCGTTAACCACGTCCAGTGGGTTGGGCTAGGTTCACACCATTTCGAGTACGTGCTTTCTGAGAGGGAAATTGGTTTGATTTGTGGCGTGTATTCCCTCCGGTCACTCGGTGAGCCCTCTTTACTTCTTAAGTTAACTGCTTCTCAATATTCGCAGATCACGCCAATTCGTGTGAGGTTAGTTGGTGGCCTCTTCCTACCCAGTTTCAAAATAGCGGGTTGAACACCGGCGTATGGACCCCTGTTGCCGAGGCCTGGTTTCTCTCTCAAATCGGCAAAGTATCCTCCGGTCCTTCCACTCGAACCACTTGGCGATCGCGTCTCAAATTTGGCAACAAGGAGCTCAAAACCTTGAAACCACACCACGCTGCCTTCTCGAACCAGCTTGCGCTTGCCGTCGCCCCCTGAATTCTCTTCTTGCTTTCCCTCCCTCGCCTTTTCATCTATCATTATTGTATAGTTTCTCGTGTGCTCGTTTTTGGAATCGCTTGTCGTGGCACCGTCGCCTTGACCCTTTTTGCTCGCTGTACGTTAGAGTCTTGTATCATAAGGTCATCACATCGTAGTCTATCGCATGTAAAAATTGTACCGTATTCCTCAGTATTCCTCTCTGTTCTCTTAGGCCAACGGTTAATATTAAGAATGCAGCACTATTTGTCGCAAAGTCTCGTCTTGAATCTTTGACACATCGCAAGACATCATGAATTCTCATTCATGCATTCTGCCACACAATTTGCGAAGACCTGGTTACTTTATTCTCTGGTTACTTTTGAGTTCCCACGCGTTCGTGGGAAACCTGCGGTTACCTCTTAGGCGCCTCATCACCTCACACTCATTAAGTCGCGTCGCGTCTGTTCTCCCTCGACCCATACTCTAACCACTCTGCATTGCCCTCTCTCCTCAATCACTCATGGATCCTAACTCTTCTATTCCTTCACCGTCGCGAAAATCCGCCAAGAGATCACGCTCTCGCAAGGCAGCCACACCCGCCGCCGACGTGACTTCTGAGGCAGAGGTAGAGCTCGTCAAAGGTCGCCCGAAAGGTTCCAAAAACAAGCCTCTCTCTAGCTCTATTCTCCTCCAAACGCCCATCCCCGGTGTTTGCCGCAGGTGGCATCAAAAAATACCCAAATCCGGCGAGATTCGTCCGAGAAAGGCAAGAGCTTTGAAATTTTTGGTCCATCATTGATCTCCCACATGCTCTCGTTCCTGAGGCCACTCGCTGCCACCTCCCCTCACTGCCCTCGGCCACCTGTCGGCCACTCGTACCTGATGCCTGGCCACTCGCTCGCCACTCGCTGCCACTCCCCCTCACTACTGTCGGCCACCCGGAGCCGGACCATGCCACTCCACCCCCCATCAGCGGCCACCTCCTTGCCACCTCCCTGCCACCCCCGTCGGCCACCCAGAGCTGATCCATGCCACCCCCTGCCATTTTTTTCTGCCACTTCCCGCCACCTCCTCCTCTTTCCCGACTGTTCCCGCCGCCCAAGCGCCCTCTTTTCCCGCGCCTCTCCGTAACCCTTCCTTTTCTGGTAAGTGCGCTTCTTTGCGTCACACAGTCTCTCCAGCTCACTCAGCCATTTCTCTTCACCACCGTCATCAGCAGTTCCCCCTCCCTTCAATCTGCGTGTTACACACTCAGTCTGGGGGCTGGCTAACTACTGCCATGGTGACCACACGGCCCTCGACTGTCTCCCCCTCCAAACTGACTGTTACACACTCAGTTTGGACGGCAGTTGTTCTTCCTCCGGGCACAGCTGGCATCACCACCTTCAACCACCAAGCCTCCCAAACAGCCGCCACGTTATTTTCCCTCTCTATTCCACCACCGCCTTAGTCCCGTCTTCCCAATGCAGCGCAGCCCCGGAGCTTGATGTTACACATCTCGCTTGGGTTCTGTCGCCTGGCTACTTCGTCCACCAAGAGCTTGATGTCTCACATCTCGCTCATGCGTCGTAGCTGGAGCGTTACGGGCCTATCCTAGAACTTGGTGTTACACACCTCGCTCGGGATTCCTTTCTGCAAGCTCCAGTCCCCGTTTCATTACGCCTACAAGCTCCTCTTGCGATGTCACACGAATGAACTCACTACAACCTCCAACGCTCCAATCTCATTCTCTCAACATTCGGCTCTCGCTCACATCGCAAGATCTCGCATGCATGTGCTGCAGCGTCACTTTCCCAACTGGATGCGTTACTCAGGGAACTCCTTCACCGCAAGTCCCCCTCAACTCTCCCTTCTCCACCTTCAACATCGCATTGTGTTCCACACTTTGCGGTGGTCTCCAATCTTCTCGACATTGACTTTGTGTTACACACTTCGTTGATGATCGCAGTTTCGCAGAAAGTCCCTCTCTTCGGAGGGCGATGGCTCCGGTCAAGGTCTGGCTGTGGCATCTTATTTCTCTCTTCGGAGAGCACTGGCTCCGGCAAAGGGCTCGCTGGCTGGGTGTGCGGGGCTATCCGCGCGTCCAAGCTTGCATCTTATTTCTCTCTTCGGAGAGCACTGGCTCCGGTCTAAGGGCTGGCTGGCTGGATGTGCGGGGCGATCCTTGCGTCCAAGTTGGCATCTTATTTCTCTTCGGAGGTGGCTCCGGTCAAGGCTGGCCGACCACCGCTGAGCGTTGACCCCCATACGATCTTCACACAGTCACCCGTAACCTTTCCCTCCTCCACTTCCTCTATCGTCCCCCCAATGGCCGCCCGTCTTGCCTCTCCCTTGCCTCCCCTGTCACCTATCCCTATAGCTCTCAGCGAACACCAGTCCCACAACATTGCAGAATTGAGGTGCCCGCTGTCGTCGTTGTCCTATCGTCCCTCTGACGGCCCCATCCTCCCCGTAACGCTGCCTTATATACCCATGCGTCACGTCAAGCCAGAGCCTGTTCCCCGCCATTTCCCATCTACCCTCGCTGCATTTACGCCCATGGTGCTCGCTGAAGGCCCACCAAGCAGCCCTCACACCCTCTTGTCATGTCTCAGTAACCGCACTCCTCGCCTCAACCAGGCCAACCCCGCTCATGGCATGTACACATACCATTGGCTCATTCCACTCTCTCCAACTCAGTCACGCTTTTCAGGGCTCCAATTTCCCCTCGCTCATGTTGCTTGAACTCAACGCTGCACATGCCGTGTACACATAGCATGTATGCCCTCCCAGGCGTCTCCATGCCGCCTCTCGGACCCCCTGCGTGACCAGCGCAAGCCGCACGATTTTTCTTAGTCCAGGCGCCGACTTGTTTACTCTCGTGCAGCATCCTCCTCTCCCATAACCCTTCCTAATTCGCCCCGACTCCTACCCGTAATGTTACTGTACGTATAGTAGTAAGTAGGTTACATGTACGGTACATCTACGACCACCTTCCAATAAATACTGATTATATCTAATTATTATGCTGCAGCAGGACAGCAGGCTGTCTCGTTCGCCCGATACTCAGTACTGCGTCACTTCCTAAAAGCGCTGCGTCACGGCGTCACTTCCACCCCCTCGCATCTTCCACTTCTCTCGCACCACGACGGGAACCTCCAAATAATCCACGTAACATCCCCCTCTACCCCTTCCTCTTAGTTCTACGGCTGGTGTCTCACACCTACCGTAGTTCTTCTCTCCGTTCTCCTTCGTGAACCGACCCAGCTGGCATCACCACCGACACCCACTGCCTCTCCCAATCATCTACCTCTTTTTCTTCCTGTTTAGACTAGGTATCTCCCATCTGCTAACTGTCGCGCTGACTACTTAGGTGTTCGGTTTGGTGTTCGGTTTGGTGTTCGGTTCCGGGTTAGGCTGGTATATCATTTGCATCACTCGTCGAGCTCTTAGTCAACTCCCCTTGTCCTAACATCACTCTCTACCCCTTTTTCATCCTGTTTAGACTACGCGGCTCTGGGCAAGCTCGGTCGCTCTTAGTACTCCTCAATTTTGCTGTCGTTATATGCATGAGGTCAACAATGCCAACCCTGCTGCTTTATTGCCACGTTAGAACTAACCCATTCAGACCAATCCTCCCATTGCCTCCGTGTATTCACCTTATGGTGTCAATACTATCTTTGTACGCCTATCTAATTTTCTGTGACATGTATTACCATCCCCCAGAGGCCTGCTTTCACCAAACACAAGTGAAAATGCGTCACGCTTTCCAAATAGCGCGTCACTTGGGCGATACGCTACCCAAAAGACAGCCTTACGGCGAGGAAAGTATTCATCTTACAGTACTCAATATTGTATTTATCCACCTATGTAATAACATGTACCGTGCTGTATTTCAAACCCCCATAGGCCCTGCTTTGACCAATGACCAGTGAAAATGCGTCACGATTTCCAAAATAGGGCGTCACTCGGGCGATACGCTACCCAAAAGACAGCGTTACGCCGAGGGAACGCTGCCCAGACGCCCTGGACTTTCCGGCCCTCACGGTTACAGTTCCCTCCTTCTCTCATCTCCGACATCACATTGTGTTCACACTTTGCGGTGTTCCCCAATCCCCTCGACATTGACTTAGTCGACTTTGACTTGGTGTTACACACCTCGTCAGTGCTCGATTGACTTGGTGTTACACACCTCGTCAGTGTTCGCAGCTGCGAGCAAAGCACTCGGTGGTCCTTGCTCGTCCCCAGCTGGTGTCTTACCACCGGTTTGTTGGTCACCGCATACAGTCAATCACGTCCACAACGCAGTCAGCCCAGACCTCGGTTCAATACCTGTTGGTTTCCGCTCCGTTTCCAGGCTTGTACAGCGTGAGACACTCTGTGTTGCGTTCAGCCTCTTCTCTTCTTTGTGAGTACCTTTCCCACTCTATGCCTTGACGTGTGGGGGATTCTCGGCAGCATGACTCACTCATCTGTATGTATAGGACCTCCCCTTCCTTCCATGAACCTCAAATCTCCCCTCAAATCCCTCCGCGCCTGGGTCAAATCTGTCATGTCCACCTCCCTCGACCTCCCCAACAACCATGGCTCTTTTTCCTCCGCGCTGCCCGCGCCGTCCCACATGCCCGTTCAGGAGTACGCCGACAAGCTCCTGAAGTTTGTTGAGCGGCAGAATGACCCGGCCACTGCGCAGGTCCTATTCCCCGTTCGCGCCCTCCACCACATGAAGAACCGGTCCGTGTCCGAGCACGAGTACCTCGCGGTCGAGTTCTCCGTCAAGGACGCGACCGTTACGATGGAGAGGAAGGGAGACAAGGAGCCCGGAGACAAGGAGAAGGACGGAAGGGCGGGTGGCAGAGTACCGAAGACGTGGTACATGGTGTTCGAGCGCACCCTCTCCTCGCCCAACAACCCCAAAGCCGCTCTGCGCTCCATTTCCGGTAACGAACAATACCCCCAGGACATCCAGGACATCCTCAATGTCATCAAAGAGAAGGCTTCTATCGCTGCCCCGAAGACACTCCTGCGCGTGTCTTCGGGTACTACCATTCCGGTACTTCGGTGTACCGGCGTCCTCCCCCCTTCGCAGCTAACTCACCGCCGCCCCTCATAAGACTCAGACACGATATTTCAAAGTCTAGGCGCTGGACGTCCAGAGTCCGTTGCCAGCACACGTTAATGCTTCCCCTGTCGCGCAACACCCTCGTCATATTCCTGGCCGCCATACATACACATACATACACGCCCACATTTAGCATTTTCCCACGGTTTAGCATGCTAACGGTACAAGCTTGACACGACCCCCGCGCCGCTTTCAACGCTACCAGCTCTCAGATTTAACAGATTTCGGCACTAAAACATGGGCTGCCCGCCACTATGGACAAATCACCTGTCCCCCACGTCCTCAAACCTGAGCTCGTCGTGGATACCTGGCGACGATCGTTCCAGCGGTTCACGCTCCGGGACATGAAGACACGCCCAAGTCTGTTTGTCAGCAGGGAATTAGTATTTCGCGTCCCCATTTCATTCCCGAAAACGTAGACATTTCAGAGACGCAGAAAAGCGTTTCGCGCAACGCAGCACAGGTGCCCTTGAGGAATGGTGGATGTACGATTGCTAACGCGAACAGCTCTTGCGGACACGACGGTATGAGCACGCCAACCCGACCTCTCTCACTTGAGCAAAATTTTCTCCCCACTCTACAGCCATCCCTAATTGCTATTAACGAGCTACTTCTTGCCTTGCAAGAACTCACGGTCGCGGCGATGCCACTTCTAACTCTCTTCATTTGCAAATGTTCCTAAGACCCAGTAGCTAATATAAGAGTAGAATAATAAAGTGCTAATTAATTGTGCTTTCCATATTATACGTGGTTCCGACACTGAGAGCAGCGGTGCACAGCGTCCATTCCTACCAGGCGCATGTTAATGATGAGAACCATCTCAGATCTGTTCACACGCTAACTTCTCCGGCAACAGATACCACCCACGTGGTCACGCAACCGCCACAGTTGACTTTCACTTGAACTCGACCACTCTCACTCGCCCCTCATCAATTCCCGAATCTCAACCACTCTTTATGGCCCATCCTCGTCCCCACACACTTCGCTTCCCCTCGTCGTCACATACGCCCTTTCCCATCAGGGCTGAGTGTTCTAACTCAGCTTCGATGGCGAAACGACTCGAGCCCGGACAACGGAACCAGGCATCACCGTCCGCGCAGTGGAGGGGATGTCGGAGGGTTGTAATCAGAGAGTGATAAGGCTCAAAACAGGTACGCCTACTCAATCCGACGCCGAATCCATCAGTCTAACTTGACGACGACCACCCATAAGCTCATCCGGGCTTACCATCAACTATCGTGCTTGCACGTCGTTGTGATGGGCTCGGCCACCACCACCTGGAGATGGCATCTGCCCCACCTCTCCCCTGATGCAGACGGTCGCCATGAGTATGCAGGAATACGCCACCCGCGAGAGCGAAGACCTCGATGACGCTGCAAAGAAACGCACCGCCAGCCCCGTGCTCTCCCAGCCCAGTCCCCCCCGCTCAACGTTAACCAGCAACGACGCAATATTGCTAAGTCTAGACGCTGGAGGACAACGACGGGCTCGTTAACCGTGGACAGGCCCCAACCACGCGACCCAGCTCGCTCAGCTGTTAACGGCGTTGCTGACGGCTCCTGCCACGGTGCCCGCTGCATCCCCCTTCAGGTTAGTCTCCTTCACGCGCCATGCATATGTTTAGAGTACTCAAAGCATCCGTTTATAGCATACATCCAGCACCAACGACCGCCAGGATTTCGTCACAGGGCCGGGGAGACACCCGTACCCCGTGAATCAGGTATGTATATACATGGTCTCCGGCGGAATGCCCATACTGACTGCATTCCACATTGCAGACCGTGTTTGCGCTTTGTGCCAGCACAAAGTCGCGATACCAGCCCCGTCTGCCTCCCTCCAGACACCCCTCCGACTTGGTGCCAGCACCAAGTTCCAATAGGCCCGCATAGCCTGATGCCAGCACCAGGAGATGATCGGCCTCAGCCGCTAGGGACGTACCATATGCTGGTCCAACGACGGGTCATGTCACGCCAGCTCCCGTCCCTTACGGTTTCGCAGATGGTCATCTGGAGTGGTTCACGCCGCGTGACTGCGAATAGACCTACCAGTTCAGGCAATGACCCCTATTCCGGACGTCCAAGCAAGTGCAGGAGCACAACCGTTCACGTCCCGGTTGACTGTGCTGGTCCCACTCCTGGAATACCCTATCCCGTGTCCCATTACAGTCCTCCTGAGGTCCGGACTACCTCTTGCGACCCCGCTGTTTTGGGTGTCAATGCGACCTCAACGGTTGCGCACCCCGTTGGCTGCGAGCGGATGTTTTCTAGCAAGATTCCCCCCACCAGAACACGGTTTCCCACGCCTCCTCCGTTAATGGTGCTGCCATCTCGCACCTCGAATACGGTGCGTCATGCGTTCTACTGAGCACAATATCTTTTGCTGACCTATCAAATCTTCATGCTCGACGCCAGAAGTCCCCTCCTCCAGATGCTTAGTACGCGTTTCTGCTTGCCTGGGGCCGCATCTCGTGAGTTCACTCCTTCCCCAACCTCCTGCATGGACTGACCTCTGTTTCTGGAAACAGTACCCATTCGAGCTTTCCCTGCATTGCAGGGGAACTCTTGTCGGTGCAAGCGCACTGAACGACTTGCGTCCCTCTCATTTTCACGAAACCAACCCGAATAATGGACGTTTTACGCCAAGTTCTCGGACGCGGAGACATCAGGCATGTCGGCTTAAACTCTGACCCGTCGCTGTCACTCATACTTCGACCTTCTTCAGTCCCTTGATGGATTCTGTTCCTCAAGACCTCGGTTGCTCGTCGGCTTCTTTTTTCGCATCCCCTCCCACCGTCTCCCACCCCCTGGTCGCTGTTGTAGACTCAGCTGTTAGAATTGGGCCCCGCATCTCCTGTACCAATAGATCACCGTACATTGCCATGAAAACTTTGTCCCCCCGAACTGTTGTACGATCGCAGCGATAACCATTTGGTGGTCACAGAAGCACGCCACAGAAGTGAGCGCCACAGATCTCAACTCAGGCGGGCGCTTCCCGAGAAACCCAGCAAAGTACCTGCGCGAAATGACTCTCGCGACAATCCTCCCCGACCTCGTTCGTTGATCAATGGCTCAGAAAGTTGCCCAAGTCGTTTGCTACGACTTGGGTTCCCCCGTCTTTTAGGGACAGCGATTCTGTCGTGAACGACTGACGTCACCTGAGCAGCGTGGTCACTGGACTTCTAAAGTGACACACGCTGCAGTTTCCATCCATCTACCCATTTCCAGGCAACATCTGCACTATGATTTCGGATTTTCCATCGATTCGTAACCTTGATCCGTAGATTCCTGCATCCATGTCAAGATTACGACCTACGATTTGGTGGCCAGACCCATGCATCGACAAAGTCGCGTCAAGCAAGGACGCGTCGCGTCAATGGTCGGTCAAGGACAGGGTTCACCTCTCGGACAGAAAACGAAACAGAACGTCCCCCGTTATTTATTTCCATCCGCCCTCGCCGTCCGTCCACTCTCAAAAACGACTGCCCTGCGCACTCCGGTCCCAACTCTCTCCCCTCCCCCTCTTCTTTCTCATCTCCCTCCATGGCCAACTCGCCTTCCCCTTCGCCTGAACCGGCTCCTGTTGCGCAGAACAAAAAGTGCCCCATTTGCGGCGAGAATGCGTCCAAGTTCCATACCCGCACGGTGCACCAGCTGAAGAAGTCGTTCAAGCACCCGCTCACGCAAGCACCAGTTGTCCTCGACCGTGATTTGGAAGATATGTGCTTTCACTGCGAGACCTGTGATTTCAAGAACCACGATCCCGATAAGCTGCCTGTAAGTCTTACTTTGTCCAACTCAGGATTTCTTTTCTAATTTGAACCCCCAGCCTCACTACCTCACTTGCGGGCAGCGTTCTGCGGCCCCTTCCATGACGCACCCCGATGTTACCACACCGGGGTCCGTCTCACCTGCTGAGGGTGCCGCGTCCCAGCCTCCGCGCGCCCCATCCTCTCTGGAGCCACCCCCGAGCGTCGACGTCGACACGCTGTACCTCATTCCCGACGCTCATACCGTCACCACCTTTGACGACATGAACCTACTCATGTTCAACGTCACGATCAACAGAAACCTCCGTACTGTTGTGTGCAAACAGTGCCAGAGCGTGGTCTGCCCCCCCTCCAAGATTGAGTCCCATGTCCGCTCCCACCTGGCCTCATTCGAGCTCCCGGACCAGTTCGGACGTCGTCTTATCGAGGGGTTCCAGCTGCCTGATCAACTCCACTTTCCCAAGTCCATCATCCCGCCTGTCTACGACATTCCCCTCACCCACGACATCCTCCACTTCTGCTCGGACTGCTTCCGAGGGTTCACAACCGAGGCCTCTCTCCACGCTCATCGCAGTAGCTCGGGCCACCAAGGCCCCTCCTTCCTCTCCTACGCGCAGGGCATTTGGGGCCCAACACGCAGATACATTCCCGTTGACCTGTCGGACGTCCCGCGTGCGGACTCTTTCTCGATGGACTTCGCATCGGAATTCGTCAAGTCCGTCACCCCACTGCACGATTACTCTCGCCAACCTGTTGTCCTACCGCAGGACGAGATGGGTCTCAGCTCGTTCTATCGCAACGATGGGTGGCTCGACCATGTTGTGGGCCATACGCCCCTGGATCTTGAGCAGGCTCGACGTACACACCGCAGCATTCTTCCGCGGGGCGTCGCGTGTCCTATAGAGCGGCATGGCGATGAACTACGCGACCTCTCCCTTCAGTTCCTCTCCAGTGTCCAACCGCTCATCAAGGACAATATCAGCTACGGGCTCATGGACATGCTGGGGCAGACGACGTGAGTAGATTCTCATTCTTATTATTTACGGCTTGCTGACTGTCTCTTCAGGGATAAGGACGCCTCCTACAACTCCTTCAAGGTGGTGATATACTCCACCGTGCAGAAGTACTCTCTCGTCCTTCACCGTCTCGTGTTCAATTGCCTGCGCTTCTACGCGGGTGGTGTTTGGACCAGCGAGTTCAAATATCCCCCTCTAAGTGCTGTCCAAGTTGCCGCCATGCAGGATCTCGCTGATCATCTGGGCGAGGGTTACACTACGGAGCAGCTGATGCCTCGGTTCAAGCACTGCGTCCAACTCCTCTTCTGCCACTCCAAGACTGAGTACGAGGAAACGAGATCGAGTTCGAGGTTCTTCTCCCCCGTCTGCTCCTTCGTTGTCATCCACTGCATACGCCTTTCTGGGGGCACTGCGGTCAGCAGCTTCCTCACCCAGCTCATCGCCGCCCTCAAGTACTCGCTCCGTGCGTCCGTTCTTCACTGGGCCGTGGATTTCCACTCCCTTGATCCTACACAGTCCGTCCTCGAGCTCGTCAGGACGAAGTCCTGTTACCTCAGGAATCAGAACGAGACTCCACTAGCGTTCATGTACAACGCTGCCAGGCTTCTTGTTGCTGATCGCAACGCGCAGTCTAATGAGCCGAAAATCGCTGTCTCCGCCGAGCGCGAGCTTTCCGTCAATGGCGACCCCGTCCCATACCATGCCATCAAGACGGCTGTCGAGCAACACGAGATCGCGTATGCCTCTTTCGTGCAACACAACCTGATGTTCCACCAACCCATCCCCGCCGAACTCATGATCACGACACCCATCCACGCTCTTGTTGAGGACGTGAACTCCCGCGAGGTTGGATACTGCTACCTTGACGATCCTCGCAACGGCTTGTCTCAGTACAAGTCAAAGTTCGGGGAATGGGTTCTGAGTCAGCCAGAGCTCCGCGACCGGTTCGTCTACCACGACGGTGTGGAGATGGTCTGGAGGCCTGAGGCTTGCCTTCAGTGGTTGGAAGCATTCGAACAATCCCAGTTCATGCTTGCCGTTGGACTCATCCTCAGCGCAGGCCCCTCTGCCCGTGCCTCCGAGTTTGCTAGATACATACTCCGGGACATGCCGTGTGCCACTCGCAACGTTGGGATCGTCTGCCACAACATCTCCCTCAACTCCACCCAGGACAAGACCTCCCATCGATTCAAGAAGGACCACTACATCCCTCACATCCCCACCCGCGAATGGCAGCAGCGGTACAACTTCCATTTCGCCGTCTTACGACCCTGGGGTGACTGGCTTGCTGGACAACGAAGTGTAGGTGCCAGTGACGCCCTCCTCGCACGCTTCCGACACTACATGTGGCCGAGCTTGCTCGGTGACCATATGGATGGTGAACAACTCAGCGCTGAACTCGCCAAAGTAACGAAAAAGTACATTGGCGTCGAGCTTGGATCTGCTCTATGGAGATCCGTGACCACCGTCGTCCTTCACAATTTCAAAAAGCCTTCTGAGCAGACGGATGAGTTCTCGGACCTGGCCAACATGCACTCCACCGAGATGGCCGACAAGCACTACAGCGGGACGTCAGGCGTTGGGGGCTCAGCTTGGTCCGTTCTGGGTTTCTTCCAGGTTGCGAAGGATTGGCACTACGTCATGAAGATCGGCAAGGAGTCTATCACGGAGGGTTACCCATCCGAGGATATGGAGAGAGATCTCTCAACGTCACGCGGAGAGCAGGGTGCTGGTAAGTAACTCAGTCTTTAGTGCGTCAACTGTGTCACTCACGACAGCTTCTCCTAGATGTAACTCTCATGAAGTCCGGAGTCCGCGAAGAGATCAAGCATCAGTTCGGCGAGCTGAAGCAAGACATCCTCACTTCGGTGCAGCTCACCGTCACCGAGTCGATGGCAGAGGCTGCAGACATGTATTTCCCTCCCCCGCCTCTTGCCGTTTCCCGAGGAGAGCTGCCTCCGCTTTCCGACATCATCGTCCATCCTTCTCGGCTCCATGCGCTGCGGGTCTTCATGATGGATCCCTCCGCTTCATTCTCGTCTCCGTCTCAGGCCGTCCTCCTTGAGCTCATTCTCCTGGGTCGCGAACACGTCTTGGCAGTTTTCCCTACCGGCTCGGGGAAGACTACGCTCATCTTCCTGCTCGCTAGGATGTACGCCCTCGGCAAAGTCATCATTGTCGTCCTTCCCCTCCTCTCCCTCCACGACGACATGCATCGACGGGCTCGGTTGCAAGGGCTGAAGGCTGCCAAGTTCAACGCGTATGAAGAGTTTGATCGGCACGCCAACATCGTGACTGTGCAGGTGGAAGCACTCGGTACCCAAGGGTTCAAGAGGTATGATCCAGCACTTGTCCGCTTTTCTTTTATTCCCTGCTGACCTCCGATGTAGTTACATGGCCAGCCTAGTAGCTGAGAATGCGCTGTACCGGATTGTGTGCGACGAGATACACAAGCCTCTCACCGACATTCACTTCCGCGAGGCGTTCGGCCAATTGCATACGCTCAACCTCTTCCGGACGCAAATCATCGGCTTCACTGCGACGCTCCCTCCAACTCTCGTCCGCCCCCTCTCCGAGATCACCAACGTCCAATGGCACCTTCTCCGTCAACCATCCAACCGCAAGGAGCTGAAGTTCAGCATTCGACGCTTGCCGCCAACGAAGGTGATTGATGCCGCCGTCCAACTCGCCAAGGCAACGGTCGAGAACTCCAAACGAGAGGAACGCGTGCTCGTCTACTGCAACTCAAAGGCTTCTTGCGAGTCTGTGGCGGAGAAGATTGGATGCGACTTCTACCACGCTGGGTCGGACGCGGCGGTCGTCGAGGACTTCCTTGCTGGGAAACACCGTGCTCTGGTCTGCACAACAGCGTTGAATAGCGGCTTCCACCACGAGTCTGTGTCACTCGTCATACAGATCGACATACCTTACTCGTTGCTGGACCTTCTCCAGGCGTTTGGTCGTGGAGGCCGCAACGGAAAGCGCTGTCTGGCCATCGCCATCATCCCGGACTCGCCACGCAAGCCCAAGAGTGATTCCCAGTACGACCTTGGACAAGATGCGCTGATGGAATGGGCCACCTCCACGGACCAGTGTCTGCGGACAATTCTTGCTCGCTACATGGACGGCGTTGCGGTAACGTGCACGGTCATCGAGCACGCAGAGCTCTGCGACTATTGTGAAGGTCAAATGACGCAGCCTGCCCCGACGAGACCTGTAATGCTGAGGCACTCTGTCGCCGCCTCCACAGCCCCTCCGACCGGAGACCTCGCTCTGATCCCGTCGGCGGTATCTCCACCAGCACCTGCGCGCGCACCTCCTTCCAGAGGTGCCCCTTCTGTACCCTCCGCCATCGCTCGAGCCACGGCCTCGTCCTCAAAGGTACCCGCGGCGTCCTTCACATCCAAAGTAGCATTCCACAATGCTTCTTCTTCATCATCGACGTCCACCGTCTCCTCTGCGCTCGCACCCCGAGGAGCCACAGCTCAGGCCGTATCCTCGAGTTCCCGAGAAACCCGCCCCATCCCTCCAGCACCTCAAAGAGCGAATCCTCCTCTTGCGGTCACTCACACGCGACGTACTCCCTCGCTCGCATCGTCGTCAACTGCCAGGTCATCAGAAAGCTCTCCGCATCAGTCTCCGCGCACGGTCGTCGCCTCCTTTGCGAAGAGCAAATCCTCAGCTCCGTCGTCGTCCCTGGCTAAAGACACGCACCACCGCGCACGCACCCCTGATCAGAACCCTCCGGCTATGCCCACACCGGTCTCTATCCCCGCGAAGCGGACCATCACTCCGTCTTCTCCTCCGAGACTCGAGAAAGCTGCACGGACGGAGGATGCGTCTTCGCGCAAACGAGCTGTGGCCAACGACTGGTAAGTGCTCCTTCACTATCTATAATTTCCTCACTCACAGAACCCCGCCTCCAGCGCTGATCCGTTTGCGTCCACCGAGAACATGGCCGCTCAGACAGCTCCTCGTCGTACGGAGGTCCGCACCCACGCGACCCACACGCACCCGGGTACCTCCACCCTCCAACCACCGCGTCCCGCCAACTTCCAACCGGCCAAGCCAGCTAACCGCCAGCAGCCAGGTTTCAGTACCGCGTTCAGTGCACAAAACACTTCTCGTAAGGCCGCAGAAGCTGCTGAGGCTGCCGCGAAGTTGCGCAAGCGGTGGAATGACGATGTCAACGAACCCATTCGCAAAGTACTCGAGAAAGCCCAGTACTTCTGCACCGTCTGTTATCTCGAAGGCAAACTCAGTGTGGAGCATTCGGTGGACTCTTGCAACCAGAAGTACAACGATCTGTACGGCAGTGGTCCTCACATGTCGGAAATACGTGAATACCTCACCTTTCCCGGCCGTCATTGCTTTGGGTGTCACTACACCATATCGGTACGTCCACCATGTCTTACCATTGTCCAATCTCTTACATGCAAATACCACAGAATTGGAGTTTCCACCCTGCAAACGCATCTGGTTCGTCCTGTCCTAACAGGAATGTGCTCCTGCGCCTGGCCCTTTTATACTACATCAGGGGCTATAACGCGCATTACCAATACGTACCGGCGGTGCACATGAGGTCTCTTCAGACCTTTGCGGAATGGCTACTCGCTCGATCTCGCGACCACGACCCGTTCGACAACGAGCATATTGTACTCAACCTTTGGACTCTGGCTCAGAAGTTTTGGGATATCCAATTTGCGGATTGGGAGGCCGAGTTACGACGACGTTTGCAAGGAGATGACGACGAATTAGAGTACATAGATGCGTAGTGGTATTTGCTCAATCTGTATCGACCTTTTGCTCTACGTTTCGGTGTGATTTTCAACCCCTCAAGTCGACTGAAGTCCGAATTCTCCGTACCTTGTTAGCGCTCCGACCACCCACATGTCAGTCTCTCCCCTGCCCTCCCTCATTCCCCCACTCTCCTCGCACAATATTGCAGAGGTTAGACGCCAGAGCACTCATATTACTTTCAACATGCCCAGTCTGAGGCCGCATGAGCAGCTAACACTCGAAATTCCCAGTGATTCCCACTATTTAGCGTCGGAGCCACAGAGTTCCCACGGTTAGCGCATTCCCGTTAGCGTTCCCCGATTTCCTACGGTTAGCGATTCTCCCAGCTGTTAGCGCATTTCCCGCGCTTAGCACCTGTTAGCGTCCCAGCGACTAATTTCCCACGTTAGCGCATTGCTAATTTGGGCGCTTTATCGTTCCCACAGGTGTCGGGATGTTCATCTTTTCCTCGACATCTTCCTCAACCTCCCACCACATCCTATTCGTGATACGCGACACCTCCCGTTCCCATACACTTGACTTGGTGCCTGCACGAAGTCAAAAAAACGCGTACCTTTTGGGCGAACACTTGTACGTGCACCACACTCGCCGAACCATTGCCCCTGCCCTAATCGTCATCCCCAGCTGGCTCAAACCTCGCTCCCTCCGTGACGCGTCCCCGACTTTGTGCTTGCACAAAGTTCACTCACCAACGCCTGGACATTCAAGACTCGGCTTTCTCAAACTTCCCTCGCCCTCTCCGTGACGCGTCCCAGACTTTGTGCTTGCACGAAGTTTGCCTACCAACACCTGGTCATTACGCGATGTATGTTCACTCTCCCAAACCTCTCATCCCTCCAATTGACCATGTCCGCGCAGCTCCTATTGACGGTCATCTGCAAATCTCGTCACCGTCGCCGGCTCCTTAGAAATCTGTGTGTGCACAGGTTTTGAGAAGATCCAAGGATTACCTAAGGTCGTCTCCGAGGCTCACCTCCCTGCGGTCCTCCCATTCAGATCTGTGCTTGCACGGGTTACCTTTCGGTGTCAGTTTTGCATCCTGAGTCGTGTCTTGTGAGTCCCACTGTCATACTGTCGGTGCTGTTCGTAAGCTGACGCGCCGTACAGTATCCTAGCACCTGTGTCCCTCGCACCTTTGTCCTTCGCATCTTCTCCGCGCCTTTTCGCCTCTGCTGTAAGTTTCTCTCGCGACCACCTGTCGTTCAGAAGCAAGGTCTCTAACCTACCCTTCTCCCTCAGCGCACACGCCATGTCCGGTTCTCAAATCTTCAGGTCGGTGCGCATGGTCCAGTGGCGGGACTCTGTGGAAGTCGTCGTCGCGCTCAATTCCACAGAGTTTCCCGAGCCACCTCCCGACGCTGTGGAACCTGAGGACAGGCCCTCCCCGTCTCTACTCACTGGTCCCAATTACCTCGAGAACAAATTCTTCTACTTCGCACTGGCTCACCGCTCACCGTTCGCGTACGACAACAGTCGATACTCGGAGGCGTTCCGCTACGAGTACGACACATTGCCCATCGTGTCCTCCAAGGTTCGCGGCCGCTGGTCGTACGAACTGCACAAGATGACGCGACATACGTGGGTGGAATTCGAGCAGTATCTCGTCAAGACTGCCGAGGTTCTCGACAGGCTTTGGACAAGACAAGACGCGGAGCGTTTTCCCATTATCATTCACCCTGAATGGTACGAGTACCGGCATTCGTTCACGTCAGAACGCGCGGCCCGTGAAGCTGCATGGAATTCGAGGCAGGCCACAGTGCGGCTGATGGGCCTTGTCGCCTTTCTGGTGCAACTCGCGCGAAAACAAAAATGGATCAACTGGGAAACTCGGGTTAGACAGGAGACCAGCTCAGATTGGCTCAACTGGCTACTCTCCTCTTCCGCGATCTTGAGCACGGCGCGCGGAGAACGTCTCGGCGCGTTCATGTATCCATACAACGACCAGGAGATGCCCGTCTGCTACGGCGCCAAGTGGGGGCTCCTCGAATTTGGGGCACCCCTTTGGCTTCGCTACGGCTCACTGGTGAAGACAAGAGAGGGCATCTACAGTTGCCACCCTGTGGGCACCCTTGCACTCACCGTCCAGGAACTCAGCGCCGCTCACGAGCAAGGCATCCTCCACTCCCAGTCCCTCCGTCAGCTGCCTCTGCTACCAAATCCGCCATTGCGAGAGCGAACGCCTCCTGCTGGCATTCCACGCCGCTCGTCCACCCCGACTGCTTCCGCCGCTCCCGTCGCTGCCCCACTCCCGCCCCCGTCTCCTGAAAAGCACAGTGGGCAAAAGAGAGGCGAAACATGGCAGGAATTCTTCGCACGTCGTGATGCCTTGAACGCGAAGAGGGAGGGCAAGGAGTCGCACAAGGATCGGGAGGCTCGACTGCAGAGGCAGAGGCATTTCGTTGGAGGCGACGGCGATCATATGCCCGGTGCAAAGAGTACCTGTGCTGTGTTCAGGTGGGAGCTGGAGGACAATTTCCGGATCAGGAGACGTGTTTCCCGGGACTTATGGGAGGTCGAATGGCAAGGGAGGAAGAATCAGCGACGGTACGACTCCTTCACGAACGAGTGGGACATTTGCACAGAGTTCGGAGAGGAGGGATCATGGGACGGGGCGACCAGCGACAAGGATCTCGGGTTCGAAGGATGGACACCTGCGGCCAAGAAACCCCGTTTGGACGCGGATGCAGAGGACGATCGCATGCAAGTAGACCCCCCGCAGCTTCCTGCTCCGTGTGCTTCCACTTCGTGCGTGCAGGACGTGAGCGTGGCGGTGGACAGTGGTCGTCGATCCAGCTCTGCATTGAAGAGGCCACATCCTGGGTCTAGCCCCTCACGCCCGGAAGTGCGCCCTCGCCAGAGAACCCCTTCACCTGTTCGTGCGCAATCTTCCAATGTCAATGCTCCCCCCCTCCCCCCGCGTCATCGTGATCACGGTTCACGCTCGCCACGTCCACCATCAGTCGTACAACAGCGTCGCCCGTGTACCCCACCCCCACAATCTCTGACCCACGTCCCTTCACAAGGGTCTACACCGTCAACCTCCAAAGCTTTCGCAGCTGGTTCTGCTTTGCCAGCAGCACGAGAGCCATCCCCGCCTCCTCCTCCAACTGTGGTACCATTACCCAGCCCTGCCGCACAACCCGCACCGCAACCACCTCTCCCTGGGGCCCCACCTGTGCCTGCGCTGACAACACCTGCGGCTCAGGCAAACCCACATTGGGTCAATCCCAACACCTTCGGCGACGTATTGACATACCATTATGGTATCGTACGGGACCACCCTCTGCCGCACGCGCCACACCCATTGACGGACGCTCGTCTGACACTAGGCTGGACGGACGCGGACGTTGATCCAGAACTCCTCGCATCCGCCACACACCTAACGATGGCAAGGGTCGTGCAGGACCACGACTTGCGTCTTGTAGATGGAAATCAGCCGCTCTCCAGGGTTACTCGACGCTCAGTCATCCTGTCCGACGAATCCAACAAAACGCCAGCCTGCTACCTCGTCAATCCGCTCAACGCAGATGAACCGGACCTTCATCTCGTTCTGCACGACCCCGTGATCGTCATTCACATTCTACGACGGTGGCGCGACGCTCCAACCATGGCCATTGTTCAGGGTTTGATCAGTCAAATGGTGCCGTTCTCCATTTGCTACGTTCAGCCCTCATCTCCGCGGCTGCCGCCTCCTCCCACCGACTCAACGAGCACGAGCC